>VDFB02292527.1:11379360-11585582 GCA_007258455.2 Sequoia sempervirens | reverse complement strand
TTGGTGTCTTCCCTGATGATGAGCTCATTAATGAAGCTCCAAATTTTGGAAACAAAGACTCCTGTTTGAATCCAGAAAGCCCTCACATATTTGCACTGTAAGCACAACTTATGCGCTACGTAATGATTTGATGTACTTGACCTAAAAACTAAAATTTTAGACATTATATTGGCACTGAATACTAGATGAAGATTAAGTAATTTGTCTCCATGGGCTACCATCTAGTTGACCCCCATGAGCAAGCCATCTCTCTTGATAAGAGCTTCAGGACCTTTGAAAATGAGACCTTTCTTAGCCCTGGACATACTGGAGATGCAACCTAATAATAATGAACTTATTTGGAATGCATACTAATTAGTGATTATAATACTCCATCTTATATTTATTAAAATTTGAACATAGGTCCAAAATCTATCATTACCATTCATGTGGGCATCTGCATCTTGAATGTGCTAAGGGCAGTCAACTGAAAAAAAATAAAGAATAATATCAGTTTATACTTTTTGAACTCAAAGGCCCATAATCCACCAGATATAAATTCCTTTATCTTGCAAGAGCTAATGGTATCATACTTGTGAAATCAAACTAAGAATACAAGAACAATACATTATCCTAGAAGGTATTTCCAAATCAAAGAAACCTTCACCTTTCAACATGAGGCACAGTCATGCTCACTGTTTAATAAAAAGAATGCATTAAGGTTGCATTCGTTTACTATACACAATGCTAAAACAGAAGAACAGGTAGTACAAATATCTCAGAACAGGATACTACTAGCTGAGTAAAAGAAAACAATGGATGCTACCATTAGAATTCAACAATGACTACTGATCCAAAACGAATCAGCTTAAATAACAAAATTCATTTGTAATTCAATTCCGGGGTTTTTATGACCAAAAAGACACTCAACCAAACTCTAGTGCACTCACACTACACATGATGAAAACTCTGTGAGAACATGAACAGATTGTTGCAGGCATGTACAGAGCATTCAATCCTTCCATTCTGAAGAAATAAAAAAAAACAAGATAGAAACTGACAAGCTTGCGTCAAGCTCATGTCCAGCAAATATGACACCATTGAATTTGTCAAATAAGAAAATACTGAGAAAGTTAAGAAGATTGAGTGATTATCCTTTTGATTGTCGTGCTGAATCAACTGTTTGGTTCACCCAAATTGTGCATAAATATGCCAACTGGGGACTTCCAATGGCATTACTTTCAGCTAGAGTAAAATCAATTGGCATAAAAAAATTCTTATGCATTCCTATCAAGCAAGGAAGATGAGATGAAGTAATTTAAATTTAGAAGCAAAGCAAGCAGGAGAAAGCATTGCAGAGATGTTGTGCAACCCACAGAGTTCTTGATGTCTCCAAAGAAGGCAACTGGCTTGCAATCCCACTGATTTCAGTTGATGTAATGAGGAACAGCCCCAATGTTTTTTCAGTTTTCCCCCATTGGGTTTCTCTTAGCTACCTTGTGTACCCTTTGTGTATGAAGTTGTTTTGTGTTACTTGTTTGCTCAATTATTTGTTTCTTTCACGTTGATTTCTCTTGGGCAAACATTATAATTATACATTAAGTTGATTGCAAGCAAGTTCCTTGTTTACAACAGCAAGTGGATGTAAAAATCAGTTACATACAAGTTAAACATCAGCATATTTCTTTTGTTACACCATTGAATTTGTGGCTAGAAGAATCACATTTGAAGCATCTAAGGGTGTGAAATCTGATTTATAGCATTGTAGGCATGTGTTTGAGCATGTGGGAATAAATTTTACAGATGGCAGCCTATAAGCTATTAAAGTATTATTGTAATATTTAATGGTCATCTTATTTGTTAGTTTACTTTAGTTAGTTTTAGCAACTTTCTGTTTATTGTTTTTGTTCATGATTGTTTCGTTTTAGAAACATCGTCTTGCAAACTATTATATAAGGACTATTCCTCTCCTTTGTTTAATACATCAATCAATTACCATTTCATGGTATCAAAGCAGAGGTTATTTTTTAGCAAATTTTTTGGGCAATAAAAATTTGTGGCTTTTACCTAAGAAATTTTGGAAAAAATTTAAAGTTTTTTGACCAATTTTTTTAATAAAAAATCGTGGTTCTTTTTCTGATTTGTGAGACCTAGGGTTTCTTGGAAAATTGTGTAAGGTTTCAAGTAAAAATCGTGAGGGTTTCTCTGGGAAAATTTCGCAGGTATTTTTCTGAAGAAAATCATGATTTTTTTCTACCAAATCGCAGGGTTGTTCTGTGAAAATCACGGACTGTTAACACTGCAAAATTGCAGCGACCTGTTTCATGCCCTTTCCGCACAGATTTTTTGAGATTCCTAGTGATTTTTGCGACCTGTGAGTTTGTTCCTGAGCGTGACAGGATTGCACCAGTTTTGGGCAGGGGTTTTCTGAGTTCGTGAGCGGAAATCGTAGTTTTTCGGCGCGGATTTCTGCAAAACATGGGCGGTGTGACCTGCATTTTCTAATCACTGTGATTTTATCTGAAAATTGCCAGTTTTTCTGGATTTTCTGCACCTCACGACATGTGAAAATCACGCCTATGGTTTGCAGAATTTTTTTTTTAAGCCATTTTTGATAAAAATCGTGCAGTATCTGGTTTTTTGAAAATCAAGGCTAGGGTGGGGTCTGCAGCAAAAGTTTTTGACATTTTCTTCTAAAAACAAATTGTGCCTGAATCTTTGACGAATTTTTGGAAACTTGTGCCTAGGGTTTCAGACCTGAGGTTTCCTAAAAAAAAAATTCCAGATTTTTTTCTCAATTTTAGGACAAAATCGTGGATTTTAACCTCTGATTTTTTTGGCGATTTTTTTCAGGGCCCAGCTGATCGCCTTGGTATCCGTGCCAACTGATTACCTTGTTTTTCATGCCTTTGGAAAACGGGAGGGATGGCATCTATCCATTCTAAGCAGGAGTCTACCTCCTATGCATTGATGGCCAAAAGACCAGCAGATCATGTCTAATCATCTGCATGGTACATCGATTCTAAAACCTCTCGACATTTCACAAACAGGAGAGATTGGTTCACGGGGTATATGAAAATATTATTGATACTCATGATTGTGTGTTTACAAATGGAGTGAAGAACTCCTTATAAAGGAAAAAACTATAGTTGCCAGGATTCTCCATTATGGGAACATAGGCAACATACCGGTCCCCGTACCCAAAATTTCCGGTGAATCATTTGCATATAAAATAGCCGTCTCCTTATTCATTTAACTCGCGTACCCTAATTTGATTGGCGTCCCCATCCCCGTACCAGTACCAGTACCCTACGTTTCCCGGTAACTATGGTAAAAAAACAAGACGATGTTTCTAAAACGAAACAATTGTTAACTGAAGAAAACTAAAGCTAAAAAACTGGAAGATGCTAAAACGACTAAAGCATAAACTGAAGTTACTAAAAACTACCTAAGATAACTAAAACTGAATAAAAGCAAAGATGACCATTAATATTACATTTAATATTTTAATAGTATATGGCTTGCTCCGATTTCGTCATCTTTGGTGGTGGCGAAGAGTATACAATTGTCGGCAAGGGCAACGTTCAGATCACATCTAGTGGGAGAAATCTAATATTTCTCAATGTATACTATGTGTCGAGCATGAAGCTCAATCTGCTCGCTGTGAGTCAAATTATGCGCCACTGTCTGAAGTTGGACATCATCTTCAATTCACACAAGTGTCACATTGTTGATAAGGAGTCCAAGAAAACTGTGGCAATTGGACTCGAAGATCATGGTTTGTATCGACTGGTTGATACTAAGGATTCCTAGGAGCATGCATTGGCTGCGAAGAGTTCATCCATCAGCACTCTTTAGCATCAATGCTATGGGCATCTCAACTCTCTCAGCTGGTTTGAGAGAATTTGGTAGAAGGCTTACCTAAGATTCAGCAACAAACACATGGTGTATGCAGAGCTTGCCAGGCAGGGAAGCAGCATCGAACTCCATTCTCAAACGGCAAACCTTGGATAGCATCCAAAGTTCTACAGCTAGTTCATGCGGAGGTTTGTGGATCACTGAATACTGCATCGGTCACTAGTGCCAGGTATTTCCTCTTGTTTGTTGATTTCAATAGGAAAATGTGGGTGTTTTTCCTCAAGGCAAAATCAGAAGTATTTAATGGATTTAGAAGTTTAAAGCATTAGTTGAAAAAGAGTCAAGATGTCCAATCATCACTCTTAGGCCAAATAATGGGGGTGAGTTCTGTTCAAACCAATTCAGTGACTCTTGTGCTAATCACGGTATCAAGCGTTAGCTTACCACACCCTATACCCCTTAGCAGAATGGCGTTGTTGAGCGGAGGAACCGTACCATCACGAAAATGGCCCATTATATGCTAGAGAACATAAATGTTCCCAAGAAATTTTGGGCTGAGGCAATGTAAACTGCAGTATACCTTCTCCCACATAGTGTTGGAATTTTTGTCATTGATATCAAGGTTTATTTGAGCTTGTCAAGTTGCCGGTTATTCATTACTGTTTAATTGAGCTGGTTGCCTTTTTGGTTGAGGTGTCTGCTTGCTTGGTTGAGCTGCTTGAGCTCTTTACTTGCCTGCTTCAGCTACTTGTATGTCTAGTTGAGCAGCTTGAGCTCCTTGGTTGCCTACTTGAGCTGCCTAGGTGTCTATTTGAGCAGAGAGTGTGTCTACATCAGCTACTAGTTTGTCTCCTTGTCAACCTTTTGTTTATTCTATGACAAGTGGGGCTTCATGGTGTCAATTTTTGCCAAATAAGCATTGAAATGTCTATGCTCAATAAAAGCTTGAATTTGTTTGTAGAAGTCGTATATGTTTTTGTGGGATATGTTTGAGGCGGCACTCATGGGGAGACTTTATGTATATAAAAACAATAAGGAGCTAAGAAGTATCGATTAGAGCTATATACTTTTTTGAAAGTGACGCTGTGTCAACTTCATTAAGGCAGCCACCTTTCTTTTTGAATGTTACACTTCAAAAATTTATATCGACGGCTTGCAGTTCATTCTTCTTACAAATTATTTCAAAGTTTTGAAGAACTGTGTGAAAAGGGGAATGCAAATATTTTTCTTTATGAACTTTGTTTGAGACATGCTCATTAAAAAGGCTTCGTGGTTCTTAAAAGATGAATTAAAGATTTTTGTAGCAGCGGCTTAAGTATTTTATTCAAAAAGATAACACCAGATTTATTTTGGGTGTCATGCTGTTTCAGAAGTATTTTTGCCTTCTTAATTCTTTATGGTTTCTGAAGACTTTATTTTTGGCGCGGGTCTTTTTGATCGAAGTCATTCATTCTCTGTTGAGCTGTTTTGGAGTCTCAAAAAGATGTGAATCTGAGAAACCATGCTGTGCACGATGAGGCAACACTAAATTGTGACATTAAATATATTGAAGTATCGGGATTTTTGTGTGGAATTTATTTGTTTTGGACATTTCAATATGTTTTATGAGGCTGCACAGATTATGTGAAGTGGTGTTGATTTTTAGCATTATTCCTGCCGGACATTGGATTAATGTCTTTTGTTTTTAGCAAACATACACGACTCAGAAGAAATAAAAGACGACTCAAATAAGGAAGCCGCCTGTAGCCGTTTCAATAATCAAGCTATGTTTGGTGCAGGCAGTAAGAGACGACATGCAGTTTTTATGGAAGTCGATGATTGTGGCTGAGTTAGTGGTGTTTTAAGAAGAATTTACTTGCTACAGCGATGAAGATGTTTCTATTTTTATCTCCCGAAAAGTTTGCTGTGTGGTGCGAATTTTACAGAGAGGGCAGCTAATTTAACTATTGCAGAGTCTAATGTTTCTCTGATATCTATTTTTAAGTGCAGCTAATTTTATTCACCAAGATTTTTGCATCCATGAGTTTAGGAGTAACTTGAGTTTTTGGTTCGAATTATGGAGATAGAGCTTTCTCATGCTGTTTGGGGTTGAAGTGTGTTCTAGTCTTAAATTATTTTCTTTCTTCCTGGGCACTAAAAAAAAAACATTCTGGGCATAAGCTGTGATTACATTCAATGGTGGCATGATTATAAGTTTTATTTCAGACTTTATAGAGTGTGTGAAGAACAGAACAGATTTTTGTCTATTTGAATCAGATTTGTGGAGCAGAGTTTTCTTCTTGAATACCATCAAAATCTCTTTTGCATTGAGTTTATTTTCTGAAGTTGGTGCTTCAGCTACTCAGTCTGTTCAGGGGGTTGGTGCTTCAGCTACTCAGTCTGTTCAGGGAGTTGGTGCTCTCCTTTTTGTAATCTGGGTTGGAGCCCATTTTTGTTTATAAAAGCTTTTTGATGCCGTGGTTTTTTACCCAAAAGGGTTTTCCACAAGAAATTTGGTGTTCATGTCTTAATGGTTGTTCTCTTTATGCTTTATATGGTTTTATGCGTTCATAGTTTTTCAAAATGGTTTGAAATACTAATTCACCCCCCTGCCCCCCCACTCTCAGTATTTCCTGTGTGCTTCTCACATAGGCCGTCAAGAAGATGACCCCAAAGGAAGCATGGTCTGGGAGGAAACCAAGAATCAGCCATCTTAGGATTTTTTGTTCGACTACGTATGTTTGGATTCCAAATGCAAAGAGAACCAAGCTGGATTCCAAAAGCCAAAAATTGATGCTAACAGGATACAGTGACAATCATAAGGCCTATCGGCTAATTGATGTGGACACTAATAGTCTGACATTCAGCAAGGATGTTGTGTTTGATGAGGAAGCTGGGCCCTTTCAGCTCTCTTCTCCCATCAAGAGTCCTGTGGATCAGCCTCTGAAGACTAAGGATTTGGGTGTTAGTCTTCCACTAACTCCACCTAAAGGGAGGGATTCTAATGTTTCTGAGATTGTGGAATCTCCAAGGCATGACCCTATACCAATAGATTTCCCTCAAGATAACCTGGATCAACATCCAGATGACTTCATTCCAGACAACCCAAGTCATGATGATGATCATCTTGATTTGGAAGATGCATCTCCTCCTCATCCTAAGTGGTGGGCGAAGCTCATTGGTGATGTTCACCATCCAAATGACTTTGTTCCAGGCAACCCAAGTCATGATGATGATCATCTTGATTTGGAAGAAGATGCATCTCCTCTTCATCCTAAGTGATGGGCGAAGCTCATTGGTGATGTTCACAATGATGAGCTTGTTAAGGGTAGATCATCTCAAGGCAAGAGCAAGAACACAGTGAACTTTGCTCTTATGGCCAACATTCAAAGTGTTTATGAGCCCCCAGATTATTCAAAGGCAAAGGTAAACTTGAATGGGAAAAGGCTATGGATTATGAGCATCATAGTCTTTTGAAGAACAATACTTGGGTTCTGTCAGATCTTCCACCACGGAAGAAACCCATTGGCTGCAAATGGGTCTACAAAGTGAAATACAAAGTTGATGGAACATTGGATAAATACAAGGCTTTGTTGGTGGCTAAGGGGTTCTCACAACGAGAAGGTATTGACTATGAGGAGACCTTTGCTCCACAGCAAAGATGAGCACCATCCAACTTGTCCTAGCCATGGCAGCACAGTTTGGCTAGAATGTCCACCAGATGGATGTGAAGAGTGCCTTCCTCAATGGAGATTTGGTGGAAGAGGTCTACATGACACAACCTCCTAGTTTCAAGGTTGCAAGAAAAGAGCACAAGGTATGCAGATTGTTTAAGGCTCTTTATGGCCTAAAGAAGGCACCCAAGGCATGGTACCTAAAGATTGACAAGTACTTGGTAGCACAGGGGTTTCAGAGGAGTCCTTCAGATGCAAATTTGTATGTCAAGAGCATTGGTAGTGATATCATTCTTCTTGTCATCTATGTGGATGATATCATCATTACTGGTAGTGGGTTACATTTGCTTGAGCAGATCAAGTTGAATTTGTGTCAGGCATTTGATATGACCGATTTGGGTCTCCTACACTATTGTCTTGGTGTAGAAGTTTGGCAAACAAGTGGCAGTATTTTCATCTCTCAATCGAAGTATGCCAAAAGTTTGTTGGACAAGTTCAAGATGGTAGATTGTAAGATCTCATCTACTCCCATGGAGAAGGGGCTGAAACTTTTAGCCAAATCAGACTCACCAGTGATGAATGAGTTTGCGTTCAGGCAACTAGTGGGCAGCCTCATCTATCTTACTGCCATTAGACCTGATCTCAGTTATGTTGTGAGCTACATTTTTTGTTTCATGACTGCCCCTAAGGCAGAACATTGAGTTGTAGCGAAGCGAGTTTTGAGGTATGTGAAAGGGACATCTAACTTTGGCATTATGTACGGCAAATGCAAAGATCCGAGGCTGGTTGGTTTTACAGATTCAGATTGGGCAAGTTCAGTTGATGATAGGAAGTTCACTTCTGGATATGTTTTCAGTCTTGGTACCGGTACAATCACATGGACCAACAAGAAGCGGCAGGTAGTAGCTCTTTCCTCGACAGAAGCAGAGTATCAGGGAACAGTTTAGGCAGCATGTGAGACAGTATGGCTTCGCAAGATGCCTGTTGACATGCAAATGTCTCAAGCAGGGCCTTCACCCTTGTTTTGTGACAACCAAGGGGTGCTAAAGTTTGCCAAGAATCCAGTGTTCCACGAGCGAACCAAGCATGTTGAGCTTCATTGTCACTTCATCCGATAACTTGTTGAAGATGGATCTATGATGTTGCAATATGTTCCAAATGGGGATCAGATTGCAAACATTCTCACCAAGTCTCTCAATCCATATAAATTTGTAAAATTTCGGAGTAAACTTGGTGTGGTTGGTAGAATGACCATTAAGGGAGGGTATTAAAGTATTATTGTAATATTTAATGGTCATCTTAGTTGTTAATTTACTTTAGTTAGTTTTAGCAACTTTTCGTTTATTGTTTTTGTTCACGATTGTTTCCTTTTAGAAACATCGTCTTGTAAACTATTATATAAGGAGTATTCCTCTCCTTTGTTTAATAGATCAATCAATTACCATTTCATAAGCAAGCAATTTGTATGTAACAAAAATCAAATTTCAATGTTATGTATGTTGATTTCGGTAGCAATTTGCATTGGATCAGCAAACAGGAAATTTCTTAATCTATGTTGAAGAGTACTACATAGGAATATCCAAGTCAATCACAAATCAAATACCCTCGGCCTATGTCTTGCATAGGAAAAGTGATCAAAAGTGCCTTTACTCATCCAAGTATATAAAGAACCAACTTTAAGAGGCTATACATTTGATTTTGAATACATCTTTTACCCAAACACATTCACTATTGCTTTGAGAAGAAAAGTCAAAAGCTAGTGGTAATTGGCGACAACAAAAAACAAAAAACTTCACATTTAAAACTTGGATATGACAAGCAAGTTGGAAAGACTTTTATATAATCACATTTTATTAGATTAACCATCCATTTGATCACTTTTGAATTGCTCTAAGAAAAAAGGAAGAATCCTTTATCATAGTCATTTGGCCCCGGGTTAATTTAAGACCTAAGTCTCGAGTTCACAAATTAACAAGTTCGTATCTTAGTTCAAGATAATCCAAGGATCATTTATGGGTAAACCTAAAACCTAAGTATCAATATCATAATGAATTGAATGATGGTTCAAGGTCATCTATAAACCATTTTGTAGATTAATTATCAATGCAGGGTAAGCATTTATAACATGCTTTTTATAGAGCTTATCAAACTTATTTATTGGTTTCTTGATAAAAGGAATTGGATTCCAACTCACATGTCTATGCCAACCGGTTGACTGGTTGAGAGATAGAGGAACTTATAGTGTTGTATACCTAAGAACATGGTATTAAAAATCAGGAGTATGTTGTCAGGTGAGGTGTGTGTTCTACACCTTGAAAGCCATTATAAACACTCTAACTCACTTAATTAGGCTAAAAGTTGGGCACGCTTCTCTAGGAAAGCATTGGAATTATCTAATATGTCAATTCCTTGTTTTGTTGGGATTAAGTTTACTTGCAGCAGCCACTGCTACAGCTAAGGTCTGCACATTTTGACACCCGAACTCAGTTTGAGCCCAAGGAGCCAAACCTCTCATGAATTGGAACAACTGATCTGCACATTTTGACACCCGAACTCAGTTTGAGCCCAAGGAGCCAAACCTCTCATGAATTGGAACAACTGATCTGGCTCAGACATGTCTCTGATTTCCAGCATCAGTGTGGTAAATGCTTTGATATATTCTCTCATTTTACCACTTTGTTTTACCTCCCATGAATTGGAACAACTGATCTGACTCAGACATGTCTTTGATTTCCAGCATCAATGTGATAAATGCTTGTGTGGTAAATGCTTTGATATATTCTCTCATTTTACCACTTTGTTTTACCTCTCATGAATTGGAACAACTGATCTGGCTCAAACATGTCTTTGATTTCCAGCATCAGTGTGGTAAATGCTTTGATATATTCTCTCATTTTACCACTTTGTTTTACCAACTGTCACAGGGCTAGCTTCCCCAACCTCTGTGCAGCACCGTTTTGGCTCTATACTCAAGTTGCCCCTTGAGGTCACAACTCTTTCTAACAAAATCGGGTTACGCCTTTTACTTATCCAAAAATGCTTTGATATATTCTCTCATTTTACCACTTTGTTTTACCTCTCATGAATTGGAACAACTGATCTGGCTCAGACATGTCTTTGATTTCCAGCATCAGTGTGGTAAATGCTTTGATATATTCTCTCATTTTACCACTTTGTTTTACCAATTGTCACAGGGGCTAGCTTTCCCAAGCTCTGTGCGGCACCGTTTTTGGCTCTATACTCAAGTTGCCCCTTGAGGCCACAACTCTTTCTAACAAAATCGGGTTACGCCTTTTACTTATCCAACCGAGTTCACTTGGCAGCGAAATGGTATTCACGAATCCTTTGCAAGGGTCTGCACTGGATCCAAATGTTGGGGTAAATACAAGCTTTATTGATTAACATAGGTCCCTGACCTCGATTACAAATAAAGGGGTGCCCTGCACCTTGACTTGGATTACAATGGGTTCCCTAAACCACAATGGAACAACTAGCCCTAGGATTTTGGATACTCTTCGAGATGCGGCCTTCACACTGGATGACCTCGCCACAGGGCGATCTCTGCACGTATCCTCTTGTCCCTAGAACTATGACTAGCTCAATGTTGCTCTGTCCTCTCGCTTATATCCTGTTGATCTTCGCGTAGGTGCACCGCATTCTCCCAATCGAGCTACACGGTGATTTATCCTATCCACAACCCTGATCTCACTTAAAGACTACGCTAACCTCAATGCGGTGTGATTGCTTGACACTACGAAACTCTCTGGAGGGGAGTAAGACTCCAGTATGAACCTTCGCTTTGGGGGCTGGATGGCAATTTTGAGGATGTATATACTCCCCTATATAAGCTATTAGTTCGATTCCCAGACATCGGTAGGATGCAACTCAAAAGTGTGCGAAAGCCACATTTTTGCTTTTATCAAAACTGGGTGAACTCCCTCATTTTTGAGTTTCATAGCTTAATCCCACATACATGCTTAGAGCTGAGACAACTTGGCTATTGACAAAATGCGTCTTCGCCCAGGAGGAAGTTCACTTCCTTGGTCACATCGTGGGTAAAGGGAAGATCAAGCCACACCCAGAGAAGCTCTAAGCAATCAGGGATTGGGAGCCGCTACAGAATGTGCATGAAGTGCATCAGTTCTTGGGCCTAGCAAATTACTATCGGAAGTTTGTGGTAGCGTACTCCAAGTGGGCGGCCCCGTTGACAGACCTCCTTAAGAAGGTCAAAAAATGGAATTGGTCGGATAAGTGTAAGGCGGCATTTGAGACTCTTAAGGAGAAGCTCATAATTGAGCCCGTGCTTGCACTACTCGATTTCAACAAGCCTTTTGAAGTCCGAAGTGATGCATCGGACTTTGCAGTTGGGGGAGTGCTCATGCAAGATGGGCACCCTGTGGCGTATGAATCCAGAAAGTTGAAGGATAGAGAAAGATTCTATCCCGCCCACGAGAAAGAGATGACAAGAATCATCTATTGTCTTTGAACTTGGAGGCATTACCTATTGGGCGTCCCGATTGTTGTCAAAACAGACAACATCTCGTCAACCTATTTCAAGACACAGGCCAAACTCACCCCTAAGCAAGCAAGATGGCAAGAATTTCTTGTAGAGTTCAATTATGAGATCCTGTACAACCCCGGTAAACAAACGTGGTTGCGGATGCTCTAAGCAGGAAAGCACAACTCATGGTAGTGGAAGGTGGGACAGATGAAGTTGCACTGGGTGCAAGTCAGGTTACCCTTTCAATAGAAATGATTGAAAACATCAAGCAGGGCTTGGTGGAAGATCTCCAAGCTGTCGAGTTGTGGAAGCAATGCAAAGATGGAAAGACTCAAAAGTTTAGTAATCAAGGGAGACTAATGGTCTTCACTCAGAATCGAGTCTACATTCCAAAATACAAGAGTTTGCAGAGAGATCTAATTCATGAATGTCATGACAGCCCATGGGCTGGTCATCCAGGTCAAAAGAGGACTCTTGCGCTCTTAGAAAGAGGGTTCTTCTGGCCAATGATGCGGAAGGATGTAGATGACTACGTCCAAAGTTGCATCACCTGCCAGCAAGACAAAGTTGTGACGCTACCTCCGAGAGGTTTGCTTCAACCCTTACCAGTTCTGGTGCGACCTTGGGCCAGTGTGTCAATGGACTTTATTACTGGGTTGCCCAATGTCGACGATTATACAAGTATCATGGTCGTGGTGGACAGCTTCTCCAAATATGGGATCTTCGTTCCATGCAAGACACCATGCAAAGCAGCGGATGCTACGGATTACTTTTATCGGAATGTGGTGAAGTTTTGGGGCGTCCCACTAAGTATCATCAGTGATAGGGATGGCCGCTTTACTTCAAATTTTCGGACGGAATTTTTTAAGCTTATGGGGACGAAGCTTCTCATGTCAACCAGCCACCACCCAAAGACCGACGACCAGACCAAGCGGATCAATGCAATACTGGAAGATTATTTAAGACACTTTGTCTGGTCAGACCATCCAATTGGCCAAGGCTTTTGGACTCCGCTCAGTTTTGTTACAACCTACAAAAGTTGGGATTGAGCCATTACTCGCCATTTCACTTGGCAACTGGACAACCTTTGACCCCGCACACAATTCTCAGTGGATACCTTGGACAGTGTCCCAGTGCAGTAGAACATCTAAGAGATTGGCAAGATAGAGTTGATCTAGCTCGCCACAATTTGATAAAGGTTGCAAAGAGAATGAAGAGGTACGCGAACACAGACAGGCGAGCCATAGACTTCAAGGTAGGAGACAAGGTTCTCCTCAAAATGGACTCGGTTCAGTTCAGACCCCCAAAAGGTCTGAGCCATGCTCTCATTAGGAGGTTCGACAAACCCTTTGAGATCATTGGTAAAGTGGGCAAGGTAGCCTACAAATTCAAGCTTCTGAATCACGTGCGAGTTCATAACGTGTTCCATGTGAGTCAGCTCCGACCCCTGCATCAAGATGCAGAGGACCCAAGCAGAAATCTTCCAAACAGAGGGTCGACCAATGTGTTGGATAGACCAGATGTAAAAGTGAAAGAGATACTTGTAGTTAGGGAGCGACAAGTTGCCAACTACAGGTGGAAAGAATATCTAGTGCACTGGCAGGGCCAGCCCAGGGAAAAAGCTTCATGGGAAAAAGCAGAAAGCCTGTGGAAGTTCTAGAAACAAGTCTTGGAGTTCTTGCAAAAGGACTCCCAAGCAAACAGTTAAGCCCCAAAGGAGTTGGGCACATTCTCCGCACCCATCCAACAAGGGATGTTGTGTGCAAGTGTCAGGGACATCGCCTATTTGTGTGCAAGTGTCAGGGACATCGCCTATTTTTGAGTGGGGGAGAATGTAAGAGGTTTGAAAGTTTGCCCCAAGGACGCAGGGTATCCAGCCCCTCGCGCCCGAGTTTGGCCCATCCCCCGAGACTTTGACTCCTTGCATTGAACGGATGCAAGCTGGTAAGTGGGATTCATAACCCAAGAGATGGCTATGTGGATGCAGCTCGCCTAAGTTGCATTGAACCGCAATGAAGAGCTAAGCGTTGGACGTAAAAGTTGGAACCTGAGTTCCTTAAGTCGGACTCCTCAAAAGGGAGCTCGCAACAAGTCGCACCGAACCCCGTCCAGGTGCGCACCAAGTCGCCCCATCTAGGGGTGCACAAAGAAGTCGCGCCATCCCCGTGTTGTGTGTGCACCAAGTCGGATCCATTGGATGGAGACGCAGGAGTAGGACCCCAAGGGCTGCTCCAAGTCACATCATGAGGAATGTTCAAAGGGGTGAGTTGGACTCACACCCTTAAGCCGAACACCGAGTGTGGATGCCGAATGAAGGAATCATCCGCAAGCCGGAGCACATATGGGACGCATCAAGTTGGACACTTAAAGTGGACGCAGTCCAATGAGGACTCCAAGAGGTTGCAAACAAAAAGGGCCCCAATGTTGGAAGTTAAGCTTGGCAAGACCAAGTGTGGGTTGCTACCGGTCTGAACCAGGTATGTGGGATTAAGCTATGAAACTCAAAAATGAGGGAGTTCGCCCCGTTTTGATAAAAGCAAAAATGGGGGCTTTCGCACACTTTTGAGCTGCATCCTATCAATGTCTTGGAATCGAACTAATAGCTTATATAGGGGAGTATATACATCCTCAAAATTGTTGAAACACAACAAAGCAATCAAAATCGCCATCTAGCCCCCAAAGAAAAGGTTCATACTGGAGTCTTACTCCCCTCCAGAGAGTTCCGTAGTGTCAAGCAATCACACCACATTGAGGTCAGCCTAGTCTTTAAGTGAGATCAGGGTTGTGGACAGGATAAATCACCGTGTAGCTCGATTGGGAGAATGCGGTGCACCTACTCGAAGATCAACAGGATTCAAGCAAGAGGACAGAGCAACATTGAGCTAGTCATAGTTCTAGGGACAAGAGGATACATGCAGAGATCGCCCCATGGCGAGGTCATCCAGTGTGAAGGCCACATCTCAAAGAGTATCTGGAATCCTAGGGCTAGTTGTTCCATTGTGATTCAGGGAACCCATTGTAATCCAAGTCAAGGTGCAGGGCACCCCTTTATTTGTAATCGAGGTTAGGGACCTACGTTAATCAATAAAGCTTGTATTTACCCCAACATTCGGATCTAGTGTAGACCCTTGCAAAGGATTCTTGAATACCATTTCGCTGCCAAGTGAACTCGGTTGGATAAGTAAAAGGCGTAACCCAATTTGGTTAGAAAGAGTTGTGACCTCAAGGGGCAACTTGAGTATAGAGCCAAAAACAATGCCACATAGAGGTTGGGAAAGCTAGTCAGGTTTGCTTTTAAGTTTTAAAGCATGTTATTCTTGGGAGGTGGTTTTTGCATACCTTGCTTTATTGCGTGAATTAGGGTGCTTGTATTTTGGCTATTAGTCCAACGCTACATTTGCAGACTGTATGATGGTTTTTTCGAAGCAGGTGGTGGTGGTTGTTGCTACCTAAATCTTTAGAGTTGTTGATCTCTTGAATAGAACAGGCTAGATTTTTATTGTACTGTGATCTTTTACTATGAATGCAATATAAATAGTACCATTGTGTAGAGTCAAAAATAACCTCAATGTCCACTCTATCTTGTGAACTCATTTTAGTGTTTAATACCTTAATATGTTTTAGAATTCATTAAGCCAATTCTCAAGCCATAAACCCTTAGTCAAAATGTCATGTGCACCTAACCCAATTCAGTATCTGTTTCTAACTATTTCATAACTTTTTTGTAAAACTTATGTCCACCTAGTTTAGTAATGCAATCATGATAGTGACCACAGTCACTAATGTGATCACAGTAGAATCCATGCACACTGAGCTATCCAAAACAGGTTAAAAATCACTTCTAACAGCAATTTTGCATTTTGAATGGCTAATATTTCTGGTCGTATGGCCCCTTGTCACATTAGGCCAACAACTTGGAAGGGCAATCAAAGTAAAGCACTTGCGAGTGCATATAAAAAAAAAAAAAGCAATTTTATTTTATCTCATTTCGAGCGCAAACAAAAAATAGTGATTTTTTTGCCCATTTCAAGTGTAGGAAAAAAATAACCTGTTTCAAGGGAAAACAAAAAAATATTTAAAACAAAAAATATAATGTGAAAAAATATATATATATCTAATTGTTGAAATTATCTTGCTAGTTTAGGTTTGGTTTCAAGTACAGCAGTTCGCCAATTTTCTTTTATCCAAGTTGAGTACAAAGCATGACCATGTAATATATGTATAATATTAAAAATATAAAAAAGCCATAATTAGCACAAAATATACAAAACTTAATACATAAAATAACTGATACTTGATAATTTTAAAAGTACTTTATTGTTTAGTTGTTGTCATAATCTTCAAGCCGAAATTCAGCAATAGTAAGACAAATGAACGAGGCAAGATTATATCAACTAAAACTTTAAAGTTAAACTAGCACAGCACACTGCACCTGGATTGTTAAATGCATCATATGTCCACATAAAATACTAAGTTAACTAACTGCTGACGACAAAGTGGGCTTTAGAATGCCTACATCAACTTGTCTATCAACAAGCATATCACTGCACATTTAGCAAAATGTCGAATACAACGTTTACAATAGATATACCCCTTGAACAAGTAGCCTTATGTAGCACTACAAATCATCCATGTAACTATTGTTGGAAAGATTATAATCATGCATGGATCTAGAAATGTGCACTACTTGTTTAGTTTCATGGAAGAGCAGGCAAGTCAAGTGAATGGGGATGGACTGCTCATTCTACCTATAGAGATTCCCAAATGCTAAACAAGGGTGCATCCAAATATGCCTTGGGTCTTTGAGTTCTACCTAGATACATCTCAATGTAGTTCAATGCATTGAATAAATTAGATTGGTTCGATGTATTGAACAAACAAACCAAAAACAGCTTTGAAAATTGAAAAAGTCAAAAGAATTTTAAACAAATAGTGAAGACTCGACCTATCTAGGAAATATGGTTGAGCTACTTGCTGCAAATCCTCTTCCTCTAATTGCTTTTTCCTTTACCGTTGCAAATGCAAAATGAAATAGAGTCAAACTTTAGGGGTTACATTAAGGCATAAGGTCCTGATGGACCCCATTTAGTTTCCCCTCGCATTCAAACATAAGCTTGACTTTTCCTAATAAAGAGGGTGTCACCTTTTTTCATTTGGGAAAGGTTTCATCCTTGTTCGCTATCATCAAGACATCTTCACTTTTCCTAATAATGAGGGTGTCTCGTATTTTATACATGTGGGGATTTTCCTCTCCATCTTAGCACAACTCTTAGATCCCACAATTTTACTTTAAGAGTTAAAGTTTTTGGTTTATGAGCTAATAATTTTGAAACTGGCTCAAACCTCACATAAATCACAAGTACTTGTGATTCACAAAGATGGCCAAGAAACTAACTCGTTATCACCTAGACTGAGTTTTGCCAAGCTTTTGATGATTCTTTGTAACCCTTGCCAAATTTTGTGAGTTAATGATTGTAAATATTTCCAGTTTACTTCAAGAATTAACTGTTTAGTTTATGAGCTAATTCATAAACGCATAGTCTTAAAACTGCCCTAAACCTCACATAAATCGCAAGTACTTGCAACTCACAAAGATGGGCAAGAAACTCACTCGTTATCAACTAGGCTGTGTTTTGCCGAGTTTTTGGCAATTCTTCATTATTCTTGCCAAAATTTGTGAGTTATAAAATTAAATATTTTTTTAATTAACCATGTAATGATGTCCAAAGTCAAAATTGGATCCGTAAAAGTTTTACCGAACCACAAGTTTTCAAACCACGCATAAATATTTGTTCAAGACAATACCCAACCAGGTAGGGCACATGGTACCACTGTAATTGTATTTGGCTTTGGCAAGATCGATACCGAAGCCGAGCCAGACTCAACAAAAAAGCTCGGCAAAAGACTTTCAGTGCTACAAATAAGAATTTTGTCACGAAAATGAAGGTTATTACCTCTATTTTTTGGTAATTTAGATTCGATGATAAAACTCGAAATTTCTTGAGATGGCTCTACGGGTCGATCCACTTTAGTTAGTCTGGGCACTCGTCACTTCGGCTTGCAGTTTTATCACTAAATTAGAAATTTGAGTGACGATGAGAGAAACCCTCTTGTCCCGGCAAGCACAAGGTATGTATTTGGGCTTTTAGCGCCCTCAGCAATTTGCGGGGCCGGGGTGATGATCCCTTCTGAAACTGTGTGTATTTCTATAGCAATCATAATCACCTGGACCCTGGCGACAGGTGTGAATCCAAGCGGGAGGAATTCTAGACAGTCGGTAATTGAGTTCATATATCCTAATAAATTTAGGGTTGGCATTGGAAAACCTAGCCTCGCCAGCTCAACATGTTAAATGAGAAATTGAAAACAAAACAAACAAACAGTGGCAATGTAAATGCAAACAAACCCCAAGTAAACAATGAGCCATCGGAAGCCACGGCTGCAGTATGCTGGCGGCCGCATGCAATGTCCACCCACAACAAATCTTCAACACTCTTTGGAACCCTCGAGTAGCGCCGACTCGCCCTCCGAGCTGTCTGTCCAGAATCGTTGTATCCCCATACATAAAGTGCACTCTTCGCCGGTGTACCTGCTTCCTCAAACCTCATTTTCCTGCACAATCGATCCTTCTACAAACACCTCGATCGCCCCAAAACACAATTCCACATATTACTACGGAAGAGCTTAGTCCCTTTTTTGTAAGTTGTGGAAGATGTGGTCAACATCACAATGGTGTGGTGTTGGTTTATTAAATCTCAATATTTTTGAATCAATTACAAATAAAATTTAATCTATAATTATTTAATGTATTATAAGAAGTAATTATAATAATAAATATTTGTTTCAATTTTAAATTTATGTATTAATAATAATATTATTATAAATATAAATATATTGATTTTATAATTGTATATTTAAGATTTATAAAATAATATAAATTTATAAATATTATAAAACATTTAATAAATGATTTTTTTAAATAAATTTATGAATTATATTAAAAATATATATATAAATCAATAAATATAATAATAAATAGATTTATAAAATAATATAAATTTATAAATATTATAAAACATTTAATAAATGATTTTTTTAAATAAATTTATGAATTATATTAAAAATATATATATAAATAAATAAATATAATAATATAAAACATTTAATAAATGATTTTTTTAAATAAATTTATGAATTATATTAAAAAATATATATATAAATAAATAAATATAATAATAAATATTTGTTTAAATTTTAAATTTATGTTTTAATAATAATATTATTATAAATATAAATATATTGATTTTATAATTGTATGTTTAAGATTTATAAAATGATATAAATTTATAAATATTATAAAATATTTAATAAATGATTTTTTTAAATAAATTTATGAGTTATATTAAAATAAATTTGTAGCCATAATCATAGTGTTAACTAAGTAGCCTAGATCCCAACGAATTTAAAGTCTATTTAATTACCTAAGTCATGATCCCAATAAGATGTTTGAAATTGATTAAAGACTAAGAACCCATTAAACTAACATGAAGAACACGAAAACAAAATGGAAACTTATTTTAAGACTAAATCTTATCCTATTGGGGGAGTGGTGTCGCATTGATGTGGAATGGCAACCATTTTCCCAATCCCTTGGATAATAAGCTTGTTTCAATCAATTTTATTGAACAAAACTAATGAAACTGATGAGAGATGAACAAAACATGATAAAAGCTAGTTTAACATGGTAAATGTTAAGATGTTTGATGTAAGTGAATGCAAACATATGTTAAATGTGTACAAGATTCAAAGATGCAAGCCCTAGATTCCAAAATATGTTAAATGGATGCAAACTAAGTTACCATGGAAGCCATTAATGAATGCTTAAGCTAACTATGCATGAAAATTAATCTAAAATGTTATTTAAACATGAAACATGGATGCAAATGAGTGTGAGTTTTAACAGCATAAGTTTGCTATCAAAAGATGGATCCATTTCTCTCCAAATAGTGATCTATTTATAGGAAAGCAAATGAAAAATCAATGGTTGAGATTGATTTGCTAAATTAATGGTCAATACTGAATGAAGGGTGAGCACATGCATCAAAGATTCTCATCGATGGATGAGAATCAATGTTCACATGGATTAAGAGAAGATCAAGGGTTGAGAATGATTCAAACAAACACACTTTGTAACAACTTTGAAAAATTGTTACAAAGTTTGTTTGAAATAAATCATTCCAATTTTGGAGCCAAATAAGAGAATATTCCCTATGCAAGTGGATGGAGGGGAATTAGCAATTTAATTAATTAAAACTAAATTTGGATGTGCAAGATGGAGAATAAAGTAATATTCATTAATTTATTGATTTTAAGGAAAGGGGAATGTAATAAGATTTGTAATTAAATAGTTTAAAGTTATTTAATTAAATAAGAGGACTTTAGGGTTTTAAATTAAATAATTTGCATTATTTAATCAAAATAGGGTGAAATGTTAGTGCGAGAGGGGATGAATTAACCCAATTAGGTCAAGATTAATAGATGAAAATGAAGCATTTAATTAAATAGCTAGGCTAATTTAATCAAACAAATGAAAAGATGATGGGTTTTAGGATGAAACGATATTAGTATATCAGAATTGAGTGTGTAATATCATTCAGGACATTTTTAAGTGTCTACATTTTACCCCTCTTTAAAGCGAGGTACCTATTACATTGGTTCAAAGACTAACACTTTTTGGATTAAAATTGTTGCTCAAATCAAAAAAAATTTAAAAAATGATTTTTTGGATGCCCCGTTGTTGCCCCAGCGGAAGGAAATAAGCTGGTTCCCTACCCTCTCGAGAGATCGAGCAGAAATTTTGAAATTTGGGTTGATATATCGACAAAGATAAAATATTGATTCAGTGGTCCAAAAAAGGCTCTAGGATGCGAAAATATGTTGAAAAATACAAAAAATAGTGCAACATAAGCTTCACTAGGCAAAAATTGGTGAAACTAGTGAAAAACCTTAGTTGCCCTCTCAAATTAGGGCAAACAACCCTAATTTTTGGGCATAAATATGTGATGAAGGGTCACTTTCAATTCATTTGTGCATTCACACTTTAGAGAATTGTTGCATTTTGAGCTCTGACCTCCTGAAGAAATGGTGCAACGTGTGCTTATAGTTCACTTTTTTGAGCGAGTGCAAGAGTACTAGTGTTGAGCAAACATAGGACCATGGGTATGTGACTCGAAACTTTTCTTGGTTTTCACATTTTAGTGAATTTATTAGTGTGTCAAAAATAGGTTTCTTAGGGCGTTGTTGTATTGCGATGCAAAAAAGGTTTGTCGGCATTGATATTGATTTTATAGTGATGCACTTCCTATTTAGCAACGCACTAGGGTTTTTAAGTTTAGCAATGTGCCAAAGATGTCAACTCGCTATTGAGTAGGGCGACGCCCAAATTTTTTATCTTTTAGTGACACTTGAATGATATAGCGACACACTTAGTAAATAGTAGAGCCCTAGGCATTTTTGAAATAGTGACACGTCACAATGTCGATGCACAATTGAGTATTGCGACGCGCATCGCCAAAATGGCAACACACCCCCAAAAAGGATATAGTGGCGTACCCTAAAAATGACAATGTTATTGATTTCAGCGACACAATTGATGTTCTAGGATGCATATACTCATATTTTTAACCTATTTCCATATTTTAGGTAAATTGATGTTGTGTGTGTGATGCATGCAAGAGGATATTCAGCCTTTGATGTTCTGGGAGTATCGATCTGAGATTTTGGCAGCAGTTTGTGATTTTGATGATGTGTCAATAAAGCACCTGGGAGCTCTTGGACTAGGTTTCATTGCCTTTATGTCAGAGGTTTACACCCACCTAACGATGATGATAGCATTGATCAAGAGATGGCATAGCAAGACATCATCATTTCATTTTCCCACCGGTGAGGCCACAGTCATGCTCAAGGACATGTGGCAGATTCTTCGGCTTCCCATTCATGGGAAGCATGTCATTTATGACACCAAGGTCGAGAGAGATGCATGTTGCTCTCTTTGGTGTTCAAATCAAATCATTTGGGTTAGCTAGCAGATAGACCTAGATTTATACCGTGGGCGAGTGCCTATTTTTAGATTGGTCGTGGTTGCTCTTATTTCAAGTGTGATTGCCCTAGATTGACGGGGTAGAGGCTTTAGTCTAGGTTGGGGGTGGCATGGCATGGGATGATTCGGCGGACCATTTTGTATGCCTCGGGGTCAATCATGCTAGCCTCATTATATCATGATATGCATTAGGCAGTGTACTGCTAAGGGAGGAGTATTGGGGCCGACATGACACTCTTGCACATGTGGGCCTATGAGCACATAACACTTTTGAGACCTTTGGTTGTTTTGGTTGATGTTCATCAGGATGATCCCATTGTTTTCCATTACAGAGTGCCCATGACATTGCAACATAACAGACCTAAAGGGATTTCATATTGGTGGCGGGTCATAGATGATATGACTATATTCAAATGGAGGTCATGGTTGTAGGTTCCTACATGGTATGACGACCACCAACAGCTATTTTTCTCTTGACAGACCCGCTACATCCAGGGGCAGGAGCATGCAATGGTTGAGTGGTATCTCCCATACCGCATGGAACGTCAATTGGGGAAGACACAAGATGTCCCTCCACAGGATTACACAACCATATTTGCTAGGTCCCAGAGGGAGATCGAGTGGGTACAACATATTGATCCCATTATGGTGATCAATGATTCCAATATCTAGTTTCCCAACCTTGGGCATATTATCAGGGACTTCTAGATGCAGGCACGACTCTAGGGTATGATGCATGGTGGAGGCCACCCACTCGCTTGATAGACCCAACAGGGGTATACCTTGGTGGGAGAGGCAGGGGTCGCGGTAGAGGTCGGGGTGGAGGCAGGGATGGAAGTAGAGATGGGGGTAGAGCAACTGGTAGATAGCAAACAAAGGAGTAGAGGGTACAGGATCCAGGCCATGGAGAGCAGGTTCAGCAAGATCAGGGTCATCAAGACCCAAGGCACCAACAGGTAAACCAGCCACTATAGCCACTAGGGCTAGACCCTAGAGATGGACAGATATAGGCTCTTACTGTCAAGAGAGATTAGCAGCGCCAACAGCTTCAAGCGATGACAGTGAAGGGAGACAGAGAGGTCTAGTTGTGATAGCAACTAGATCTACAGCTAGCCCAGGAGATTGGGTAATGTCACCAACTTGAGGCTGTTACAGTTGCCTCGTAGGGACAAGTTGTTTTTGCTTGCTTGTACAAGGAGGCGATCATAAAGGTTGCATATCACATGATGCACTATCACAAGGATGTACCTCGGGAGATGAGACAACTAGACCACTCCCAAAGGAGTGGGGCAGCATTGAGGGCTTTTGATGGGCAATCCTCAATTAGACAGTCTAAGGGGCCAAGCCATAGGCACAATGATCGGTAGAGCAGTGGATAGCCCTTGCTTATTTTGTAGACACATTTTTTATGTATAGCCTGAGTTATTTATACAAATACACATTCATAGGCTCATTTTTTATAGCCTCGTGTATATTGTACATTTGGTGATATTCATACACACTGATTTTGATATTCATACACATTCATTCTGATATTGTATCATGACATTGATTTTTTGATATATATGAGATGGCCCGATGTAGATTCATGTTGTGATGTGTTTGATGTTTATGTGATGTGATGTTATATTTATTTCATGTGTTATGATTATGATATGGATGCAATGAATGCAGATGTATATGTTATGGATGCACTTTTTTATTTGTGTTTATGCGATATGAGATACTCTATGATGTGATGTATATGCAATGCAATGATATGATATGGATGCAATGTAATGGATGTGTTATCTTCTTTTTCAGTATCTTTCCATGACATGCTATGAGATGATTGTTTATGATATACAGATGATATGATATGCTTATGCAGGATGTATGTATATGGATGATGCATATGATTATGTAATGGATTAAGATGCTTGGAATATCAAATCTATATTATCCTAAACAACTTAAAAGATAATGATGATGCAGTGGATTATGTTTCTTATTATGATGATGCAAGATGTGTGCATGTTGATGATTTGTGGATGTAGGATGGACGCATTATGATATTTTTGTTTACTGTCATGATACTAGGTTAGCGTAGAAAGGAGATAGAAGAATGAATTTGACCATTGATTTTAAGATTGATTCAAAAGTCCAACAAGTCTAGGATCCATTGAGACTTTATTAGTTTATGGTGATGAGATGGATGATTTGCTCATTTCTTTGAGATTGGGGCTTTCTGTCATTCCTTATGTTTGATATAACACATAGACATGATGCATCATGGTATTGACAACCAGGATGGAAATGTATCTAGTGTAATGGACTTTAACTTTGTAAATAGATAGGATAGTTCTTGTTCACACCTTGACATACGGAAACCTTGTTGGAATGTAGTTTAAAAGTTTAGAATATACTGTACCAAAGCATATGCAATAGTTAATAGTCTACTCCAAACAACCTCTCTACACACAACTAAGCAAGTATGCGCCAAGATTATTTTTCAAGAATACCCACAAGTACAAAAAATGAAAGATAATGATTGATGCCCCGTTCCTTTCTCTCAATCGTTTAGACATCATCGAGAGGTCTTCAAAATGAGTCAATAAGACAAATCATAAGAAAAGATCCAAAGAAACATTCAGTGTTATCTATATCTCTTGCCAAAGTAACATAGCTAAGGTGATGTCTGATGTTGATGCCCATTGTCAGAAGGATGCATCATAGGACATGCTTATTAGATGTTTTGACTAAGACTAAGTGTGTGATAGGTCGTTGATACAAACACCACTAACTCATTTACCTATAATTTAGACTTTAGATTTTGACACTTAAGTTCCCACTTCACGACTTGCGACACTTGTTTTCTATTTTTTTTTCCAAAGTTGAAAGATGACGATTGATTTATTATCGATGAAGGTTTATTGCGAGTGAAAGCGAAATGGGATGGATGGTTTTGGAATTTTTTGGAATATTTCAATGTTTTTGGTTTTTTTGAAAGTTTATGTGAATGTTTTGGTTTTTGATTAGTTAAGGTTGTTTTAATGTTTTCCAATGTTTTGGGGTTTTCAATTTTCTTTTTTTTTGTGATTTTCTAATTTTTCAAATGTTTTCGTGTTTTTCTAAGTTTTCTAATGTTTTGGGATTTTTTGAGATTTGACCAACAACCTAACCTAAGAGACTATCTTAGGGGCCTCGGGGGCTTATCAAAGACGAGCCTTGCCTACGTTATACATGCAAAGACCACATAGTTCGATTGACTTGACTTATTGTTGATGAGATATGAACAGTTAATGGATTGTCAGTTTATTATGATGGACTACTAACCTAAAGTGTTTTAGGGGCACATCAGTGATGGCCTTACCTACATTCAATCTCAAGACAACATAGTTCAACATGGTTTGTTTTTTGGATTTTTGATGTTTTGACATGTTTAGGGATTTTGATGTGTTTTGGATGTTTTGGACTTTTTACTTTACAACTTTTTGAATGTTTTTAGATTCTAGTTGTACAGGATTTTGAATTTTTTTGGATTTTGTGGATTTTTCAAGTGTTTTTGGATTTTGATGAGATTTTATCATTTTTTTTGGATTTTAGTTGTATAGGATTTTGAATTTTTTTGGATTTTCTAGATTTTACAAGTGTTTTTGGATTTTGATGAGATTTTATGAATTTTTTTTGGATTTTCTGTGAGATTTCCAATAACCTTAAGATATACAAGAACCCAATCTGATGCATAACAAATTTCCTCCGATGTGATGAAATAGACTACCTCGATATAGGCAAGACAAATTGACCTTAGGAATGTGTCAAGTAGTACTAAAGGGGAATGCGATACTTTACAATATCAAGCTATGATACAGACGCAGATAGGTGATGGAATAAATAGGGTGAATGATGAGATGGATGAATGTGATGCAAAGAATGATAAGCTAAAGAGTCAAAGATAGATGGAGGTGCTTTATTTACACAAGGCACCTGTTTACCTTGTTTTTTCCAAGGTACTTGCCCAAAGCGCCATCAAAGTGGTTTTCACTAGAGGATGATATTTTTTTCTTTACTGTTTTCAATATTTTTTCTTATTTTTTTATTTTTGATCATTTTTTTATTTTTTTTATTTTTTTGAGATTTACACCCTTCAAACCTAGGCATAAAACCTTTTAAGATGCAAATTGTTGATTGGATCCTGAAAGGGTTCACGTTCAGGAATTGATAGTTGGTAAGCTCTTGATCCATAGCTTGTTGTGACAAAAAATGGACCTAACTAGTTAGGTTCAAACTTTCCTTTACTATCTTGATTTGGAAGATTTTATTATTATGCTTAAGAATAAGATCCCCTACCTGAAAAGACCAAATCTTGATCTTCTTGTTGTAACTCCTTTTCAGTCAGTTTTGGTAAGCTTGCAAATGATTTAATGCATCAAGATGACGCTCATCCAAGAATCCTAACGCATTCAACCGAGATACCCTATGCTTTTCATCAGTGATCAAATTTTGCAGTGACACTCGCAGTGACATAAGCTTGACCTCAATAGGTAGGATAGCTTATGATTTGTAGACCAAGGAGAAAGGGGTTGCACCTATAGGTGTGCAGATACTGGTTCGATAAGCCTAAAGGGTGAGATTTAACTGCAGATGCCAATCACGACTAGCTTCAATTATCATTTTCTTTATGATTTTCAAAATGGTCTTATTTGTAGCCTCAACTTGATTGTTTCCCTGGGGGTAATAAGTGGTAGAGAATCAATGTTGGATGTTAAATCATTGGCATAGTTCTCTGACATCCTAATTTTTGAAGGGTGTTCCATTATCTGAGATAAGGGCTTGCAGAACACCATAGTGGCAGATAAGGTAATTCGAGATAAACTTAGAGATTTGCTTCCCCGTTATGTAAGTTATAGGAATGGCTTCAACCCACTTGGTAAAGTATTTAGTGGTCGTTATGATGAACTTATAGCCATTAGATGAGGTAGGAGTAATCTTTCCTATGAGGTCAAGCCCCCACTGCGAGAAAGGCCAAGGTGTGACCATTAGTTGCAACTCCTAAGCTAGAGCATAGATAAGATCTCCATGTTGTTGACACTGGACACACTTCTGCACATATTGATGGGATTCTCTCTCCATGGTTGGCTAGTAATACCCCGCCCTCAACAGTTTCTTGGATAAGGCTATTCCACTATAATGGGAACCACAAATGCCTTCATGTACTTTTGTTAAGGCAGTCAAGGCTTCCTCTTGGTTGAGACATCGTAGTAATGTCCCCTCGATGCTTCTATGGTATAAGGTATCACCTAAGATGACGAATCGGGTTGCATTTTTAACAAAGGTCTTCTTAAGGTTAGAGGTGATATCGGATGGGAGGTACCTCTACTAAGATAGGTGAATATATCGTGATACCATGGGGAACCAGGACCAACAATCACACACACGAATTTAGATTCAAGAATTTTGAAAGCCGATACGAGAAGTTGTTCTACCAAGAATTCACATTAAAGGACGTTGTGTGGCATGTCTAACAATGATCCAATTGTTGCCATGGCATCTGCTGCTCGATTTTTCATGCGGGGTATCTGCTCAAAAGTGATATCAATGAAGAAGTCCTTAAGAATTTCTACCATCTTATAAGGGGTGAGTTTATCATCCTTAGTTTGGTAGTCATCATTGACTTGATTGACAATCAGCTGTGAGTCCCCGTAGACTTTTAAATCTTGTATCTGCCATTGGACTGCTAGATCCTTAGACCTATTATTGGAGCTTCATAATCAATAATATTGTTAGTACATGGGAATGATAGCCAGTATGACTTTGGGATACAGTCACCTTGAGGGGCGATAAAGAGAATACTCGCCCCCGATCCATGTTGGGTAAATGATCCATCAAAGTATAATTTCCATTGATCTGCTACATTGAGGAGAAACACTAATTCATCAAGAAACTCAGATACCAAAGGATTCTCTGCATAAATGGGTGCTTCAACTAGTTGGTCTGTAATAACTTGTCCTTTGATAGCCTTGCACTCCACATACTCTATGTCAAATTCATCCAAGATCATTACCCATTTGGTCATTCGCCCAGTGAGATTTGTTTTAGATAATAGACATTTTAATGGGTTGATCTTGGCAATAAGCTTGATTTGGTGTGCAAGCATGTAATGCCTAAAATTTTGTGATATAAAGACCACTCCTAAGCATGCTTTCTCAATGGATGAGTAGTTCATTTCATAGCTCACCAAATTCTTGCTGATGTAATAGATGGCTCCTTCCTTTCCTGATTCATCATGTTGGGCTAGAAGAGCACCTATTGTTGTTGATGTTGTTGAGATATATAGGATCAATGGCTTGTTTGGTATCAGGGGCACGAGCACTAGAGGTGTCAATAGTTAGTCCTTGATATGTTGGAAGGCTTTATCGCACTTATCATCCCACTTATAAGTTATTCCTTTATGGAGAAGATGCGAGAAAGGGTGGATCTTGTCCGATAATTGCACTATGAATCTTCTATTGGATTGCAACTTTCCTTGTAACCCTCTCATTTGCCTTAATGTTTGTGTTGGTTCCATGTCTAGGATGGATTTAACTTTTGTCAAATCTACCATTATCCCTCTTTGTGACACAATATAGCCAAGAATCTCCCCTGATGTAACCCCGAAGATACAATTTTTTAGGTTCAATCGTACCTTATACTCCTCAAGTCTATCAAAGATGGGTCCTAAGACTTCTATGTGCTCATTCCTTTTCTTTGATTTGTCCAAAATATCATCCACATAATCTTCAATTGTTTTATGGATCATATCATGAAAGATTAGGGTCATCGCCCTTTAATGGGTTGCTCTTGCGTTCTTTAGTCCAAACGACATCATGTTCCAACAATATGTACCCCATGGACAAGTGAATACATTTTTATGTTGATCCTCCTCGACGATCATGATTTGGTTATATCCGGAAAATCCATCCATGAGTGATAGCATTTCATGACCTGCAACTAGATCAACAATGATGTCGATGTTGGGAAGACGAAAATCGTCTTTTGGACATGCTTTGTTGAAATCCCTAAAATTTGTGCATATTTTGATGCCCCCGATGGGTTTGGAGACTGGTACCAAGTTGGAAACCCACTCAAGATAGTCAATCAATCAGATAAATCCTATGTTAAGAAGCTTTTGTAGCTCTAGCTTAACCAAGAGTGTGATATGAGGGTGCATCTTTGTTAATTTTTGTTTTATTGGTTTGGCTGCAGGATATACTACTAAGTGATGTACCACCACTTCGGGATCAAGCCCCAACATATTTATGTATGACCATGTGAATTTTTCTCTTCTTTCTTTCAAGAATGTTGCTAGGTTTTTTTGTTCTTCATCCAATAAGGAATCGACATAAAAGTTATCTTAGGCGCCTCTTTTGTTCCCACATTCATTGGGGTAGCCTTTTTTGCTAGCACTACTGATTTTTATGGATGCATTGCACTTAGGGGGAGATTGAATCCCTCATCATTGGGTGCCTCAGAGAGGTTTTCACCTTTGGATGTGTCCTTTCTTTTTGCTATTTTAGGATTTGAAAGTGTCATGATGTGGTTTTCACTTAAAGATCTACATGTTATTCTCATGTCATCAAATTTTCTACTAAAGGATTCCATCATCTCCCCGTAGTACACCTATGTGTCTAGCTCTATATCAAATCCAACTTTATGATCCCCAAATGGTAAGTTGTTGCAGAGTCCCATGAATTTTGAGATTGCTTCATTGTTTTCGAATATATCTAGAATCGATAGTCCTCATTGATCCCAATTGATAATTTGAGGATATACTAGGCTTAACTCAATGTTTTGGCTACTGGGAGTGAAAGATGTGGATATCATAAAGAGATTTATTCTCAAATAGGTCAACAATGTCGAGGGGGAAATCATCTAGGGTAGTATCACGCGATGTTGGTAACCAAGAGGAAGCCTCAACCCGTTTAGCAAAAGTACCTTTGCTAATAAGGGTAACCTTGGTACTAGTACATCCTAATCTAAGATTCTTTGGACGTCTCTCAAGAATGATGGGTTCTAGCAAGCCATTATCATTTTGTCTCAACTTTTCATTTTTGTTGTATCCCCATCCCTTCATTAGCTGTAAACCTTTATTGTCATCTTCCATGGGAAGAATGGGCATGGGTTGATTGTCTTGATAGATCAATTTAGATACATCTTCCTTGTTGACATCTTCTTTGTTAAAATCCCCCCATTTGGTGAAGGTAGTAGATGCGAGCTTTAACGTTTCATTCACTTTGTTGATAGGTGTCGATTTCCCATGAGATTTAGGGGAAAAAGGTAACTCACCCAAAACAAAAGTGTCCTTTAGATTGTAATCTCTACAACCATTGTCCTTGATAACTGCTTTGATATCGGGTATAGTCTGTACAATGGGTGTTTTGGATTCTGAGGTGGATGCAAGAGAAGATGGGTCAACAAATGAGGATGAGGATGCCGGGCCTTCATCATTCTTTGGTATATGAGGAATCTTGTAGAGCTTAGCCTCAAGGTTCTTGAAATAGTAGAAAGGCTCAAAATCTCCATAGATAGTAACTTCCTTGTCCTCAAAGGGAAACTTGATGCACTGGCGGTATGTGGAAGCTACTGCTTGCATGGCATGAATCCATGGTTGACCAAGAAGGATGTTGTAGGGTAGATCAAGGTCTAGTACCTGGCATGTAGTCTTAGCAATGACAGGTCCCACTTGGATAGGTAGAGTGATGATGCCTTGCGACACTCTTTCTCGATCGTCGTATGCCCTTATAGTTGTACTCTTTGTTTTCTCAATAGCATCCTCTAAAAATCCCAAGTTCTTGACCAACTGAAGGGTGCAAATGTCAAGACCAACACCTTCGTCTACTAAGACCCTTTTGACCTTATTCTTATGAATAATGACCTCAAGATGTAAGGCACGATTGTGAAATGGTTATGTGGGTAGGTCTTGTTCCGAGAAGGTAAGAAGATGAGGGGTAGTGATATGCCCTGTCATAGCTTGAAATTGTTTTGTATCAATATTTTTAGGGACAAAATAAGTGGATAAATATTTTTTTAATATCTCCCTATGTGCAGGGGATAGCCTCAATAATTCCAAGATAGAGATCTATGCAGGAGTCTTCTTTAGCTAATCTAGGAGACTGTAGTTGCTAGGGTTGGATGTTGGAAAGGTAGGTTGTGCACTAGGTTGAGATGAGGCTCCTTGGATGGTAACCTTTCCACATCATGTGGTGACTCCACACTCCGTGCTAGGTTCTTTGATGGTAACAACTATTATGAAATTGTCATAAGAGGCGACTACATTGGAATAGACATGTTGCACGTTATTGTAAGTTTTCCCTTTTCTATTATCATTCCCTTTGTTGTGATCTGGCATAGGGGTATTGTATATCTTAAGGTCCTGATTACCGGCTGGTACCTCGATAGATATGTGTCCATTCTCGATAATATCTTGGATAATATTCTTCAGTTTCATGCAGTTTGATGTTTTGTTTCCTTTGATTTTGTGAAAATCACAAAGATCTTTGTCATTGTACCAAGGTGGTTTATCTTGTGGTTCTTGGTAGTTTTGGAAATTGGGAAGCGTAATTAATTTAGACTCTACCAATTTCTACATGATAGTTTCAATAGGTTCTACCAACTATGTGTATTTTTGTTTTGGGTAGTTATTTCTATGGGCGGTTTGTCTTTGTTGAGTTTCAGTGGCATTGACTTGATTATTTTGTGATGATGATGGTGTTTGTTGCATAGTTGGGGAAATGTTAGGTTGGTTGGTGTTTGTCCTAGGAGCACTTATGACCACTTTAGCGTCCACCATGCCATCATTTGTCACGTTCTTTTTTTTAGCCCAGGCACAAGGTTTATGATTTGAGTTGGTTGATGGGTAGTTATCTTTATACACTTGTGTGTTTCCCTGTGAGATTAGGGCTCTCTCGATGTTAAGGGACCTAGGGACAAGCTCATCATAAGTGGTGATGCATTACATCTTTAAGTGGAAGGATAGATCTGGATCGACATTTGCTATGATAATCCCCACTCGTTGTTCATCAAGAATGGGCCACTTGCTCTTACTAGCTCTTTGTCTCCATTTTTACAAGAAATTGGCGAAGGATTCTCCTTTGTTTTGCTTGAGTGTATATAACTCTTCTAAGCTAACATCCATGTCGGGATTAAAGGAGAAGTGGTCTATGAACCTATCAATGATTTCTTGGAACGTTTTGATACCCGGAGGTAACTGTGAAAACCAATTGATGGATGGGTTTGTCAAACTTTGTGGAAATAGGTGCATCAAGTAGGAATCATTATAGGCAACCTCCATACACATGAAGTTTAATTCTTTGACGTGATCTATAAGATTTCCCCTCCCTTTGTATTTTCAAATTTAGGGACCTCAAAACCAATAGGGAAAGGTACCATTGTGATGTTTCTATTGAATGGGTATGGACACAAGTTTTTTTGTGCATAGGCTTCTTCGTTTTTTCCATTTGAATGTCTTGCATTTTTTGCATTAGCGCCTTGAGTTGCAATGCCATATCATCTTTCGGGTTTGGTGGAGGAACATAGGTTGAATATTGTGGGATGGTGGATGAATTGTAAGTGAGATTTTGATATGATGAGGTGTTGTATGGCATGTCGGGTGGTGTTTGATATTGTGAAGGTGATGGTGGGGAAGGTGCATATACTCCTAACACATTTAGATTGACGATATTTTTTTGGGGGTTGTAGTATAAACCTTGTTGTTGTTGTGTGGAACTTGTTGCAGTTGGGTATATTGTTGGGCAAGCAATGCTTGTTGTTGGGCCACTAGGGCCTGTTGTTGGGCTTGTTGTTGTTGTTGGGTGGTTAAGGCTGCTTGTTGCACTTGATGTTGTTATTGGGCCACTGGGGAATGTTGTTGGGATTGTTATTGTTGTTGGGCCATTATGGCTTGTTGTTGGGCTTCTTGTTGTTGTAAGGCTTGTTGATAAGCTTGTTGCACTTGTTGTAAAGCCAGGGCATGTGCTTGTAATGTAGGATCATTCTTTTTTTGGGGCATCTGTGATGGGTTTTGGGTGTTTATGGTTTGAGTAGGTTGTGGGTTGATGACGAGAGGTTGGGGGTTGCCTTGGTTTAACATTCCTTGTAAAATGGTGGATTGGGATGGAGGAATGTAAGTTTGAGGTCCCATTTGATTTTGCATGACGCGGGGTACCAATGGAAAGGATGATGATGGTGTCATTTGGTATTGTGATGGTAATGGCACATTAGGACCTTGGATCACTTGATTGAAGGGGTTCCTTTGACCGATGTGTTGATGGTTCCCTTGTTGTATTTGAGGGGAGACCAAAGTATTACCTTGGTTGATGGGGTTTGTGATCAAGGTTTTATTTAGATTGGGATTGATTGTAGATGGGTTTGATGTGTTGTGTGGATTAAATTGAGTAAAGTGGGTGACCACTTCTTTTGACATGTCAATGGGATTATTGGAGCCACTTGTTAAGGGTGGACCTTGTGTTCCTTGTGTTAAGGTGTTAACTTGCCCTTATGATCCCATTTCAGGTATTTGGTTCACATTACCTTGTGTAACGTTTGGCACATTTTGGGTACTTGTGGTGATGGATGAAGATGGTTGCACTCAAAATATCGAGGTTGTCATGGTATCATGAAATATAAGAGGTTTGTGTGGATGTAGAGGGTGTTCTGGAATGGTGGTGGAAGATTTAGGTGAGGCACCAAATGTTGGTGTCCACATGGTATTTTAGGGAGGGTTGGTGTTTTGGGTACCCAAAAGCATGTTGCTTCCTAAAAGAAGGGTGTAACCAAAGTCTCTAACAAGACTAGATGCAAGACTAGGAGTTTGTGTTTGACTTGGCACCAAGGATGGGATCGATTGATTCGTAGATTGGGTTAATCCTTGTGTCAATTTTTGCATGAGAAAAGTTGGAGGCAGATTTTCTAAGGTTTGATGAGTTCATTTGTACTCAATGATTTCTTCCTTAGTGAGCTCAAGTGGGTTGTTTGTAACATCTTCTACCTCATATGGTCCCGATGGATTTTGGGTTTGTTGTGAGGGGTTAGAATGGATCCTTGGATTGAATTCTTGTGGGTTTGGATCACTTGTGGTGGATGTAGTTTTGGTTTGCTCCATTTTTCTCTTGTATTGTAATCTTGTTGTAACCATAAATTGTGGGTCACCTATGGGAGAGTGATGTTGAGATTTGTAATGTTTAAACTCTCTAGTTGACTCAAATTTTGGCAAGAGGGACACTCTAAGTCATTTTGGACCAATAGTGGAAGTGGATGACGAAAAGGGTGAATGATATGAGTGACGATCTTTTTAAAATTTTGGACCACTTTTAGAGAAAGAGATTTGATGTTTTTGATGAAAGGTGTTTAATGAACTTGTAAATATTTAAGGTAGACTTGTCACCTTTAAGACAAACTTGCCCATAAAATATGATACCCAACTTAACTAAGTGTATGGAAAAGGATCCATTTCACACGTAACATAATTAAGTTAGGGGATTGAGTTGACGATTTTTCTAAGTCTAAAATTTTTTGGTGTGTCCAAGAGTTTGTAAAGTTTAGTGAAGTGAAATGGGAAATATTAAAAAGGGTGGATGAAATGTTTGGGTCTAATAATGTTAACCTAGAGTGAACCTTTGTTTTTGCAAGACCAAGGTAGTGAGAAAAATGCTATACCTCTAAAGTAAAATAAATCCAAAAGATCAATGTCGATTTAATGATAGGAAAAATTTGGACATATAAATCTGGTTCGTCCCTCAAAGGGCAAGCGTAAAAATTTCTTAGCAATATGTCCCGGTTGTGGTAAATCTTCGAGATGCGCCTCTTGATAGACCTTGAACTATGGTGCCTCTTTTTTAAAAGGTGGAATGTGGATCTTCATTTAAGGACTTTGATCTTGTAAGAGATCATGGAGACACACATGTGTGGGGGTTTAATTATGCATTTTTTTAAAAAAGAGGTTACCTATTTCTCATGCAGGAGATGGTAATATGGGCCTTTCGGCCATAATATCGACTTTTCACTCTTGTTTGTCTTGGATGTTTGTTGTATTTCTCCATTAGTTTGGTATTTCCTTTGTCTCGAATGTGAAGCTCCTCAAACTACTAATTATGTTTGTTTGTTCTCTGTCAATTAGCTCAAAGTTTGGTTGTTGAACTGGAGTAATCGGACGCCACATGGTCATAAAGCAAGAGATCGTGAAGACAAGCACATATGGGAGTTCAATTTGTGAGTTTATCATGATTAATGAATTTCCTTTTACCACATACAGTTGTCTTGCTTAAGTTTCAAACTAAATGTCTATGTCAAAAACATCATTCATTCCCCAAAGTCCATTATGTGAGAATCATGAAGTTAGGGCCATAGTTGCCTACGTTAACTTTGGGAAGTATGGATTTAGATATAAGCCAAAATATTTAGAAGTCTCTAAGGATAGAATCCTTAGGACAAGCATCAATATCAAGACTTTTCAAAGGGTATCCATGCTTAAACCAAAGGGTATCCATGCTTAAACCAAAGGGTTTGAAATTTTGAAAAACTTGTTGATGTGTGTTTGAAATGTTTTGGAACCAAGCAAAGTATCTAATTGACTCACAAGTATTTACAATCCTAGCTCAAGTGATACATTCTTTTGGTGGGCTTTCCTCATGCTCTTCATAGTAGAAGAGATGATTTTACATGCAATTGAGGAAAGAGTGTAGAGGTATGTTAATAATGAAGTCTTAACCTCTACACTTTAACCAAAATTGGACATGGCAAGTAACTTCTTGGAATCCAAATTCCAATGCATCACTTCAAAGAACTCGTTGGCCACTATAAACAAATGCTTTTAATGGCCATATTCGGGATAAACTAGTGTCTATACATGCGGAAATTCACTCAATTAAGAGGCCTCCCAACCCTTAGAAAAATCTAAGGGTTTTTACGTATCACACGGATACTAGGGGAGAATTTCATCGATATAGAGCATCTACACCAGCTGGTTAATGACTTTCATCACACTAATTATTTATATAGCGGACCAAAATGAAAGTACCGCTTGGGTCATTTCCTCTCACAAGTTGGGAGGCAGGCCCTCTAAAGGTAACATAGAGTGTGAAGCTTAAAATGCTTTTCGTCACCTAAGATCACCAAAAGATGCAAGGGGAGAGGATACGCGCTTCAAAATACAAAGAATGTATACTTGTGTGTTTCTCTTTACCCAAGATCACACGAAGTGCAAGGGGAGTGGATATGCACAATAAATACACTAAAGCATAGCAAACACACATTCATTTTAACCTTGAAAAGCACAATGAGTTCATTTTAAGCACCAAAATAGAAGTGTTTGATTGTTCAATTTTAACTAATATAGCAAAATGAGGATATGTGGGTTCAATTTTAACCAACTTTGAACGTTAATTTTAAACCCAATGGAAATTTAGTTGATCCTAAAACATGAAGTAAAGCATCATATAATGGGTTATAATTTCCCCGTAAGTGTAAAAACACTTGTTACAATATATAGACAAATGATGATATGCTCCTTCACTTCAAATTTTATTGTTCAAATAAACAAAACCAATTAGCCTCAAAAATAAAAACTAGAATTCAGTGACATGTTAAAGAGTAGGTGAAATAAAAAATTTAAAGCACATGTCAAAATTCAGTCTGTGTTTTGTTTATCAGTAAAAAGCATCGCTGAATTTAATCAAATGTGTTGCCATATCAAAAGTGTGTCACTATATTGAAAAATCAAATGTGTTGCTTTGTAGTAAACAACGACATCAATTGTGTCGCTATACTAAAATTCATGATGCGAATAAAAATCACTTCAACATCGCTATTTTAAATATGTAGTGACGAAATTAAATCACACATCGTTTAATTAATTATGCATCTCTAAAATCAAACCAAAGTATGTCGTTATATAGCGACGCATCTCAAATGCATCGCTGAATCCATTTTTAGCCTCACTGAATCTGCAAACGCAAGAAAACGAGAATCTAAAGAGAAATTCATCACATTTGATTATTATAGCCCTCCTAGCACCAAAATGTGACCATAATCATAGTGTTAACTAAATATGTTAGATCCAAATGAATTTAAAGCCTATTTAATTACCTAAGTCATGATCCCAATAAGATGTTTGAAATTGATTAAATACTAAGAACCCATTAAACTAACATGAAGAACACAAAAACAAAATGGAAACCTACTTTAAGACTCTAAATCTTATCCTATTGGGGGAGTGGTGTTGCATTGATGTGGAATGGCGACCCTTTCCCAATCCCTTGGATAATGAGCTTGTTTCAAATAGTTTTATTGAACAAAACTGATGAAACCGATGTGAGATGAACAAAACATGATAAAAGCTAGTTTAACATGGTAAATGCTAAGATGTTTGATTTAAGTGAATGTAAACCTATGCTAAATGTGTACAATATTCAAATATGAAAGCCCTAGATTCCAAAATATGCTAAATGGATGCAAACTAAGTTACCATGGAAGTCATTAATAGATGCTTAAGCTAACTATGCATGAAAATTAATCTAAAATGCTATTTAAACATGAAAAATGGATGCAAATGAGTGTGAGTTTTAACAACATAAGTTTGCTATTAAAATATGGATCCATTTCTCTCCAAATAGTGATCTATTTATAGGAAAGAAAATGAAGAATCAACGATTGAGATCGATTTGCTAAATCAATGGTCAATACTGAATGAAGGGTGAGCACATGGATCAAAGATTCACATCAATCGATGAGAATCAATGTTCACATGGATCAAAAGAAGATCAAGGGTTGAGAATGATTCAAACAAACACACTTTGTAACAACTTTGAAAGTTTGTTCCAAAGTTTGTTTGAAAATCATTCCAATTTTGGAGACAAATAGGAGAATATTCCTTTGGAATATTCCGTATGCAAGTGGATGGAGGGAAATTAGCAATTTAGTTAATTAAAACTAAATTTGGATGTGCAAGATGGAGAATAAAGTGGCATTCATTAATTTTTTTATTTTAAGGAAAGGGGAATGTAATATGATATTTAATTAAATAGTTTAAAGTTATTTAATTAAATAAGAGGAATTTAGGGTTTTAAATTAAATAATTTACATTATTTAATCAAAACATGGTGAAATGTTAGTGTGGGAGGGGGTGAATTAACCCAATTAGGTCAATTAGATTAATAGATGAAAATGAGGCATTTAATTAAATAGCTAGGCTAATTTAATCAAACAAGCGAAAAGAGGATGGGTTTTAGGATGAAACGGTGTTAGTATATCATATTCAAGTGTGTAATATCATTTTGGACATTTTTAAGTGTCTACAAAATTTATTATAAATTTTAAATGTTTTTGCAATTGTGAAACTTTGTGAATTACGAATTCTCTAAAAGCATTTCCAAAAACAAACAAAGTTAGTATGCAACCAAAACAACAACCAAGAATCATGAAAAACTAGACAAGCATGGATTTTAAGGTGCCGCACTATGTATTATGGCCAAATAACATTGTTATTAACCAAAAATCCAAGCGTCCATCTGCTAAAGTGAAGGGAAGTACAAAGGTATCAAAAAGCCATAAGGAGAAGATCATTGTAAAGGAAACCTTACCATCCAAAGATCCAACAATGATCGAGAAAAGTAGAAAACCTGGTAAGTAGAAGATGAAAAACACTAGGACAAATATAAAACCCATAAATTGGCCTAAAAGAGGGAAGAGAAGGGTAATCCATTAGATTTCCCAATAGATCCAACAGAGATTGATGTCCAAGAGGAAACAAATGAAGATCTTGAACTTCTACAGGACTTGGCCATCATCTATAGAATAATAGGGCCCAGAAAAGGAAGAAACATTATAGAAGATTGGATTTAGATAAACATGAAAAAAATCATGGCATTAAATTCGTACCCAATAGTTTCTTCATTGTGGTATTCATATCAAAAGAAGATAGAGATTCAATTATGGAAAAAGGTGTTTAGGAAAGAGAAGGAAGCCCAATTTATATGCAAAACTGGGAAACAAATTTCAATCCACGAAATTAGGTGCCATATACAAAGGCTAAATGGATTAGGCTATATAATATTCCCCTAGAATATTGGTTGGAGGAGTTTCTAGAAAATATTGGAAGGTTTTTAGACACATTAATAGAAATAGATACCCCTATATTGGAAAGGAATTCTTATCTCTATGTGAGGATTCAGATTGTAGCGATCAAGCAAATTCTGAAGGAGATCAAGTTAAAATCCAAAACAGGAATGGTGGTAGGGTGTCAAAATTGAAGATCATAAACTTTATTGTTTGAAATGTGAACGAAGGGATCACACAACTGAAAATTGTAAGATCCCCTCAAAAATTATAAAAGTATGGAGGAAAAAGGAAATTTGCGATAAGCATGAAATTAACACAAGCTCAAAAATAGGAAGCCCTAAAAGTAGAATCTTCTAGAAAGCTCCTTGGAAGTTAATCATGAAATAAGTGGTAGGAAAATGGAAAATTGTACGTGAAACAACAAATGAAAAGTAAGTGTGGAACCATTTCTTAGATTAAGCACAAATCCAAGCACACAAATTCCAAAAGAAGAAAGAGGAAACACCTTTGAAAGCAAAAATAAAGATTATGATGAACTTGACATCATTGAAAATAGATGTATTTCTCAAACAGCTGCCCAAATCCTTGATCTAATAAAACAATCTAAGAAAAAGAAAGCACGAAAAAAAAAGTAAAGAAGGAAGGAATTAGCTCAAGAAAAGGGTTTCAAAAGCATCAAAAACTTTCTCAAGGAAACAAAGGGAGGATAGCACTCCCAACATAGGGAGCCATGAAAATAACAACATGGAATGTTAGGGGCCTAAATGCCCCTAACAAAAGATGCTTGATAAAGTGTCAAATAGAAAGACCAAACACAAACATATTATTGCTACAAGAAACTAAAATAGAAGAAGAAAATAAAAGAATTATTCACCTTGGAGGTTGGGAAGAATCCTACTCAAAGGATTTTGGTACATTAGGTGGGCTTGGAATTTTGTGGAAAATCAATTTGGTTGGTTCGAGCATAATCGATAACAAATCAAATTGAATATTATGTGAGGTGATAAGTCTAAAAAGCAATACTAATTTCTTTCTTTTTAACATCTATGGCCCAACCATAAATTTTGAAAAAGAAAAATTATGGGATTCGTTAAGCCTAAAACTTATAGATCTTGAAAGGAAAATGATAGTTCTAGGGGGAGATTTCAACGCAGTTCTCAAGAAAGAAAAATATTATTTTGATTATATTGGAAAAACAGGTTTTGAAGGGACCCAAAACCCTTTACAAAGCTTTAGACCAAAATGATACTATAACAAAAAAATCACATTAAAGCTTAAGCAACAGCCAATAGTAAACCAACAGCCAAAAAACAACGACCCAACAATAGAACAACAAAAATGGAAAAAAACAATAGAAACACCAAATCTATTTCATATTTTTCAAGGTGTTAGCCACCTCAATCTCCTAGTTGCAGTGTAGGTTCACCATGTCCATAAGCTCTTTCTTCTCTTCCTCGAAGGACTTCCTAAGGTTCCCCCTTGTACAAGTACACGGCCCTATAGTCTCATCTTTTGTGGTTTGCTTCCCCTTACCTTTAGAGGTCTGGTCATTCTCCAACATATCTACAAAATACATCTAATCGTCCCTGAGTTCACTAATCTTACCAAACAAAACAAGAAGAAAAATATTGTTATACCCTATGTGTTATTACCTATTTTACTATTACCTTGTTTGGCGAATTACTTCAATAAATGTGAATGTGTTTCTTTATGAATTTTGATGACATATTTTGAATGAATGTTTGATTCAATTAAATGCTTTATGATTCAGTATATAAAATATATAATGTGAATATGACATGTATGAGAAGTATATGAATGCATTGATTCGGCTAACTACTGCTATGGTGAACTAAGTTGAAATGCAGGAACAGGTTTGAGCCTCCAGAAGAGAGGGGAAGTATCACTCAGGAGAAGAACTTGGTCTAGTAACCTCTAATTCAATCTTACTGAGCATTCACACACTCACACCCTAGATGGTCTTAGTTGAGTCAAGTCAATTGGGTAGATGGTAAGTGATCTCCAGTCTAGTTGTGTATGTTTATATTGATTTGCGATCTTGTTCATGAATGTTTGGAATAAGGTGTGTGATGAGTCTTGATGATAAGCGAAATCTGCCTTTGCATGTTTATTTGTATATCAATCTGAGATATATGCACCTAATTTATATATGTATATATGTATGTGTCTTTGGTAAACTCATACATGTGAGTAAATACGTACATGAGTATACGTAGGTAGACATACCTATGCATGCTCATAGATGGATTACCCATATGCATGGGAATAGCGTTTGGACTGGTGAGACTTAACATAGACTTAACTTTGACATGTGCTTTAAATTTTTGATTTCATTTGCTCTTTAACATGTCACTGACTTTTGGTTTTTATTTTTGAGGCTAACTGGTTTTGCAGATTTGAGCAATAAAATTTGAAGTGAAGGAGCATATCATCATTTGAATATATATTGTAACAAGTGTTTTTACACTTATGGGGAAATTATAACCCATTATATGATGCTTTACTTCATGTTAAATTTTCCATTGGGTTTAAAATTAACATTCAAAGTTGGTTAAAATTGAACCCACATATCCTCATTTTGCTATATCAGTTAAAATTAAACAATCAAACACTTCTATTTTGGTGCTTAAAATGAACTCGTTGTGCTTTTCAAGGTTAAAATGAATGCATATTTGCTTTTCTTGAGTGTATTTTTTGTGCGTATCCACTCCCCTTGTGCTTTGCGTGATCTTGGGTGAAGAGAAAGACACAAGTATACTTTCTTTGTATTTGAAGTGTGTATCCTCTCCCCTTGCGTCTTTTGGAAATCTTGGGTGACGAAAAGCATTTTAAGCTTCACACTTTGTGTTACCTTTAGCAGGCCTACCTCCCAACTTGTGAGAGGGAATGACCCAAGTGATACTTTCATTTCGGTCTGCTATATAAATAATTGGTGTGATGAAAGTCATTAACTAGCTAGTACAGATGCTTTATACCGACAAATATCTCCCTTAGTATCCATGAGATATGTAAAAACCCCTAGATTTTTCTAAGGGTTGGGAGGCCTCTTAGTTGAGTGAATCACTGCATGTATAGACACCACTTTATCTTGAATATGGTCATTAAAATCCTTTGTTTGTAGTGGCCAACTTGTCCATCCAACAAGTTCTTTGAAGTGGTGCATTGGAACTTGGATTCCAAGAAGTTACTTGCCATGTCTAATTTTGGTTAGAGTGTAGAGGTTAAGACTTCATTCTTAACATACCTCTACACTCTTTCCTCAATTGCATATAAAATCATCTTTTCTACTATGAAGAGCATGAGGCAAGCCCATCAAAAGAACGCACCACTTGAGCTAGGATTATAAATGCTTGCGAGTTAGTTAAATACTTTGCTTGGTTTCAAAACGTTTCAAACACACATCAAAAAGTTTCTCAAAATTTCAAACCCTTTGGTTTGAGCATGGATACCCTTTGAAAAGTCTTAATATTGATGCATGTCCTAAGGATTCGATCCTTAGAGACTTCTAAGTATTTTGGCTTATATCTAAATCCATACTTCACAAAGTTAACGTAGGAAACTATGGCCCTAACTTCATGATTCTCACATAATGGACTTTGTGAAATGAATTATGTTTTTGACATAGACATTTAGTTTGAAACTTAAGAAAGACAAGTGTATGTGGTAAAAGGAAATTCATTAAATCAAGATAAACTCACAAATTAAACCTTGCATATGTGCTTATCTTCATGACCCTTTGGCGTCTAATTGCTCCAGTTCAACAACCAAACCTTACACCAGCTATCATACAACCAAATTTTGAGCTGATTAAAAGAGAACAAATAGACATAATTAGTAGTTTAAGGAGCTTCACATTCAAGACAAAGGAAACACCAAACCAGTGGAGAAACACAACAAACATCCTAGAAAAACAAGAGTGAAAAGTTGATATTGTGGCCAGAAAGCCCATATTACCACCTCCTGCATGGCAATAGGTATCCTCTTTTAAAAAAACAAACGCATAATTAAAACACCCCACACATGTGTTTGTCTTCATGATCTCTTGCAAGACCAAAATCCTTAAACGAAGATCCACATTGCACCTTTTCAAAAAGAGGCATCATAGTTCAAGGTCTATCAAGAGGTGCATCTCAAAGATTTACCACAATTGGGACATCTTGCTAAGAAATTTTTATGCTTGCCCTTTGAGGGACGAACGAGATTTATATGTCCCAATTTTGCCTCTCATTTAAAATCAACATCAGTCTTTTGGGTTTAAGTTACTTTAGAGGTATAAAAAATTTCTCACTACCTTGGTCTTTCAAAAACAAAGGTTCACTCTAGATTAACATTATTGGGCCCAAACATTTCATCCACCGTTTATCATATTCCCCATTTCACTTCACTAAACTTTACAAAATCTTGGACACACCAAAACTTTTTAGACGTAGACAAATTATCAACTCAATCCCCTAACTTAGTTATGTTGTGTGTGAAATGGATCCTTTTCCATACACTTAGTTAAGTTGGGTATCATATTTAGTGGTCAAGTTTATCTTAAAGGTCACAAGTTTACCTTAAAGATTTACAAGTTCATTAAACACCTTTTATCAAAAACATCAAATCTATTTGTCTAAAAGTGTTGTCCAAGATTTTAAAAAGAGCATCACTCATATCATTGACCCTTTTCATCATCCACTTCCACCATTGGTCCAAAATGACTTAGAGTGTCCCTCTTTCCAAAATTTGAGTCAACTAGAGAGTTTAAACATTATAAATCCCAACATAACTCTCCCATAGGTGACCCACAATTTATGGTAACAATGAGATCACAACACAAGAGAATCATGGAAAAATCCAAAGTCACATCCACCACAAGTGATACTAATCCACAAGAATTTGGTCCAAGGAGTCATCCTACCCCCTCACAACAACCCCAAAATCTAGTGGGACCATACAAGGTAGAAGATGTCACAAACAATCCATTTGAGCTTACTAAAGAAGAAATACTTGAGTATAAGAAAGAATGTCAAGCCTTAGAGAAAGTGGCTTCAATTCCCCCATATTTTTCCATACAAACATTAACACAAGGCTTGATTCCATCCATGATCCCACTAACTTCATCACTAGATCCAAATCACACACAAACTCCTAGTCTTGCTAAGGACTTTGGTCACACCCTTCCTTTGGGAAGCAACACACTTGTGGGTAATCTAGACACCAATCCTCCCCACAACACCACTTGGACACCTAAATTTGGTGCTCCTCCTATTCCTAAGCATCCCCTACATCCACATAAACCACTTACACTCCGTAACTCCACAACAACCTCAAAATTTTGAGTGCAACCATCTTCATCCATCACCATGAGTACCACGAGTGTGCCCAACATTACACAAGGAAATGTGAACCAAGTGTCTCAAATAGACCAACAAGGGCATTCCAACACCCTTGTGCAAAATCAACCCTTAATACAACAAGGGACATCTTCATCCAACCACCCCATTAGTTCATCCAACCCATTGGTTGTACAAAACACATCCATCCCATCCATCACCAACCCAAATCAAAACAACACCTTTGTTACAAACCCCATCAACCAAGGTAATACCTTGGTCTCAGCTCAAATACAACAAGGGAACCCCCTACACATCAATCAAGGGAACCCTTTCAATCAATTAAGTCAAGGTCCTAATGTGCCATTACAATCGTAGTACCAAATAGCGCTATCATCATTGTTACCATTGTTCCCCCATGTCATGCAAAATCAAATGGGACCTCAAACTTACATTCCTCCATCCCAATCCACCATCCTACAAGGAATGTTAAACCAAGCTAACCCCCAACCACTCATCATCAACCCACAACCCAATCAAACCATAAACACCCAAAACCCATCACAGATGTCCCAACAACAAAACAATCCTACATTGCAAGCAAATGCACTAGCTTTGTAGCAAGCACAATAGAATTATGAGCAAGTTGTAACATAATAGCAAGCCCAGCAAGTAGCCCTAGTGGCACAACAACAACAACAACAATCCCAACAAGCAGCCCTAGCAGCACAACAACAACAACAATCCCAACAAGCAGCCCTAGCAGCACAACAATCACAACAAGCCCAACAAGCCACCCTAGCAATACAATAACAACAAGAAGTCCAACAAGACGCCCTAGCAGCACAACAACAACAACAAGCCCAACAAGTAGCTTTGGTCGCAAAAAAGCAAGCTCAACAACAACAAACCCAACAACAAGCATTACTTGCCCAACATTATGTACAACAAATGCTCACACAACAATAACAAGGTTTATATTATAATCCTCAACAAAACATTGTTAATACAAATGCATTAGTAACATATACATCTCTACCACCTTCACCTTCACAATATCCCACACCACCCTACACACCATACAACACCCCATCATATTAAAATCCCACTTACAATTCATCCACCATTCCACAATATGCAACATATGTTCCCCCACCAAACCCACAAGATGATATGGTATCACAACTCAAGGCACTAATGCAACAAATGTAGGATATTCAAATAGGAAAAATGAAGAAGCCCCATACACAACAAAACCTATGTTCATATCCATCTAATTGAAACATCACAATGGTACCTTTCCTCCCGATTTTGAGGTCCCTAAATTTGATAAATACAAAGGGAGGGGAAATCCGGTGGATCACGTCAAATAATTCAACGTCATGTATATGGAGGTTTCCTACAATGATTCCTACTTGATGTGCCTCTTTCCACGGAGCTTGACGAGCACAACCATTGATTGGTTTTCATAGTTGCCTCTAGGTATCAAAACCTTCCAAGAAATCATCGATGAATTCATAGATCACTTCTTCAATCTTGACATGGATGTGAGCTTAGAAGAGTTGTACACTCTCAAGCAAAACAAAGGAGAATCCTTCACTAGTTTCTTGCATAGATGGAGACAAAGAGCCAATAAGAGCAAGTGGCCCATTCCCGATGAACAAGTGGGGATTATCATCGCAAATGTGGATCCAGATCTATCCTTCCACTTAAATATGCAATGCATCACCGCTTATGATGAGCTTGTCCCTAGGGCCCTCAACATCGAGAGAGCCCTAATCTCATAGAGAAATACCCAAGAATACAAAGATAACCTCCCATCAACCAGTTCAAACAAAAAGCCTCGTGTCTGGGCTAAGAACAAGAATGTGATGAATGATGGCGTGGTGGATGCTAAGGTGGTCATAAGTGCTCCTAGGCCAAACACTAATCAAACAACTAACGCTCAACCAACCGTACAACAAACTACACCATCACAGAATAATCAAATCAATAATACCAATTTGCAACAAAGACAAACCCCCAATAGGAATAACTATCCAAAATGTAAATACACACAGTTGGCATAACCTATTGAAACTATCATGAAGAAATTGGTAGAGTCAAACTTGATAACACTTCCCAATTTCCAAAACTACCAAGAAACATAAGATAAACCACCTAGTACAATGAAAAGGATCTTTGTGACTTTCACAAAATCAAAGGACACAAAACATCAAACTGCATGAAATTGAAGAATGTTATCCAAGATCTTATCGAGAATGGAGACATATCTGTTGAAGTACCAGTCGGTAACCAGAACCTCAAGATATATAAGAACCCTATGCCATATCACAACAAAGGGAATGTTAATGGAAAAGGGAAGACTTACAATAATGTGCAACATGTCTATTCCAATGTAGTCACCTCCTTCAACAATGTTGTCACCATTGTTACAATCAAAGGGCCTAGTGCAGAATGTGGAGTCACCACATGATGTGGCAAGGTCACCATCCAAGGAGCTTCATCCTAACCTAGGGAACAACCTACATTTCCAACATCAAACCTTAGCAAATATAGTCTCCTAGATCAATTCAAGAAGACCCCTGCATAGATCTCTATTATGGAACTACTAAGGTTATCCCCTCACACAGGGAGATCTTAGAGAAAGATTTATCTGCATTGCCCATCCCTGAGGATATTGATACAAAGCAGTTTTAAGCTATGGTAGGGCATACCACTATCCCTCATCTTCTCACCTTCTCGGAACAAGACCTACCATCGCAACCATCTCATAACTGTGCTTTACACCTTGAGGTCATTGTTCATAAGAACAAGGTTAAAAGAGTCTTAGTAGATCGAGGTGCTAGTTTGAAAATTTACACCCTTCAGTTAGTCAAGAACTTAGGTTATTCAGAGGATGTTATAACAAAGAGTACAACCATTAGAGCATATGACAATCAACATCAGGTATCACAAGGCATCATCATGTTACCCATCCAAGTGGGACCTGTCATTGTTGAAACCACATGCCAAGTGTTAGACCTTGATCTCCCCTACAATATTTTTCTTGGTCGACCATGGATTCATGCCTTAAAAGTTGTAGCTTCAACCTATTACCAATTTGGAAAGTTTCCTTTTGAGGACATAGAAGTTACCATTCATGGAGATCTTGAGCCTTTTTACTACTGCAAGCAACTTGAGGCAAAGTTTTACAAAATACCCCAAATCCCTAAAAATGATGAAGGGCCTACATCCTCCTCCTCATTTGTTGACCATCATTCATTGCATCTAGCTTAGAAACAAAAACACCCATTATGCAGAACATTCCCGACATTAAAGCAATGATAAAGGATGATGGGTGTGGAGATTATAAATTAAAGGAAACTTTTGTGTTGGGAGAGCTATCTATTTGTCCCAAATCTCATGGGAGACCCATACCTATCAACAAAGTGGCCGAAACATTAAAGGTTGCATCTACCACCTTCACCAACTGGGGGGATTTAAACAAAGAAGATATCAATGAGGAAGATGTCTCTAAACTACTCTATCAAAATGACCGCCTCATGCTCGTTCTTCACATGGAAGATGTCAATAAAGGCTTGCAACTAATGAAGGGATGGGGGTACAATAAGAACGAGAAATTGGGAGAAAATGATAATGGATTGCTAGAACCCATTATTCCCGAGAGACATCCAAAGAAACTTGGATTAGGATGTACTACTACTAAGGTTACCCTTATTGGAAAAGGTACTTTTGCTAAATGGCCTTAGGCTTCCTCTTGGTTACCCACATCGCATGACACTACCCTCCATGACTTTCCTCTCGATGTTGCTGACCTATTCAAGAATAAATCTCTCTTTATGATATCTACAACATCTTTCAACCCAAATGACCAAACCATTGCAATAAGCCTAGTATACCCCCAACTCATTGACTGGGACCAATGTAGACCACCAATTCTAGATATATTAAAAAATTATGAAGCAATCTCAGAATTCATGGGACTCTATGACAACATACCATATGGGGATCACAAAGCAGGATTTGATATAGATCTATACACACAGGCATACTACGGGGAGACGATTGAATCCTTCAGTCGCAAAATTGATGACATGAAAATAGCATGCAGATCTTTGAGTGAAAACCACACTATGGCACTTTATGATCCTAAAATAGTAAAAAGAAAGGATGCATCCAAGGGTGAAAACCTCTATAAGCACCCAAGGATGAGTGATTCAATCTCCCCCTTAGTGTAATGCATCCAAAAAAGTTAGCAGTGCTAGCGGAAAAGGCCATCCCAATGAATGTAGGAACAAAGGAGGCACCCAAGACAACATTTTATGCTGAATCCTTGTTAGATGAAGAACATAAAAACTTAGTAGTGTTCTTGAAAGAGAGAACAAAATTTTCCTGGTCATACACAGATGTGTTGGGACTCAATCTTGAAGTGGTGGTGCATCATTTAGCAGTATATCCTAAAGCCAAACCAGTCAAACAAAAATTGAGAAAGATGCACCCTCATATTGCACTCTTGGTTAAACTAGAGCTACAAAAGCTTCTTGATGTCGGATTTATTCGACCAATTGACTATCCTGAGTGGGTTTCCAATCTGGTACCAATCTCCAAACCCACTGGGGGCATCAAAATATGCACGAATTTCAGGGATTTGAACAAAGCATGTCCAAAGGATGATTTCCCTCTTCCCAACATCGACATCATTATCGATCTAACCACTAGACATGAAATGCTATCACTCATGGATGATTTTTTAGGCTATAATCAAATCATGATCACCAAGGAAGATCAACACGAAACTGCATTCACTTGTCCATGGGGAACATATTGTTGGAACATGATGCCATCCGGGTTGAAGAATGCAGGAGTGACCTATCAAAGAGCATTGACCCTCATCTTTCATGATATGATCCACAAAATAATCGAAGACTATGTGGATGATATTTTGGACAAATAAAAGAAAAGGAGTGAACACATAGAGGTATTGGGCCCCATCTTCGATAGGCTCAAAGAGTATAAGGTATGACTGAACCCAAAAATGTATCTTCAGGGTTACATCAAGGAAGCTTCTTGGCTATATTGTGTCACAAAGAGGGATAGAAATAGATCCAACAAAGGTGAAAGCAATTTAGACATGGAACCCCCAAAAAAGCTAAAACAAATGAGAGGGATACAAGGAATATTTCAATCCATTAGAAGATTCATAGCGCAATTATCAGACAAGATCCACCCTTTTTCATACCTTCTCCATAAGGGAATAACATACAAGTGGTATGAGGAGTGCGATAAATCCTTCTAGTAGATCAAGGACTACCCATTAACACCTCTAGTGCTCATGTTGCTGATACCAAACAAGCCATTGATCTTATATATATCAACAACATCAACAACACTAGGTGCTCTTCTAGCCCAACATGATGAAATGGGAAAGGAAAGAGCCATCTATTACATCAGCAGGACCTTGGTAGGCTATGAAATGAATTACTCATCCATTGAGAAAGCATGCTTAGAGGTGGTTTTTGTTTCACAAAAGTTCAGACATTACATGCTGTCACACCAAATCAAGCTTATTGCAAAGATCAACCCATTGAAGTATCTGTTATCCAAAGCAACTCTCACTGGGCGAATGGAAAAATGGGTAATGATCTTGATTGAATTTGACATAGAATACATGGAGCGCATGGCAATCAAAGGACAAGTGATCATGGACCAACTGTCTTAAGAACCTATTTATGTAGAGAATCCTTTGATATCTCAATTTCTTGATGAATCAGTGTTTCTCCTTCATGCAGTGGATCAATGGAAAATGTACTTCGATGGATCCTATACCCAACATGTATCAGGAGTAGGTATCCTCTTTATCACCCCTCAAGGTGATTATATTCCAAAGTCATACCGACAATCATTTCCATAGACTAATAATATTGCTGAGTATGAAGCTCTAATAACGGGGTTAAGGATAGCAGTCCAATGGAAGATACAAGAGTTAAAGGTCTATGGAGACTCACAGCTGATTGTCAACCAAGTCAACGATGACTGCCAAACAAAGGATGATAAAATCACCCCTTATAAGAAGATGGTATAAAGTCTTAAGGAATTTTTCATAGAGATAACCTTTGAGAAGATACCTCGTATCAACAATAGAGCAACAAATGACATGGCAACAATTGGATCATTGTTAGACATGCCACACAATGTTTTTCAATATGAATTCTTGGTAGAACAACTTCTCGTACTGGCTTCGAAATCCCTAAATCTAAATTTTCATGTGTAATCATTGGTCCTGGTTCCCCATGGTCTCATGATATATTCACCTATCTTAGCAGAGGTACCCTCCCATCTGATATTAGCTCCAACCTTAAGAAAACCTTTGTTAAGAAGGCATATCAATTCATCATCTTAGGTGATACATTATATCATAGAAGCATCGAGGGAACATTACTATGATGTCTTAACCAAGAGGAAGCCTTGACCTCCTTAACAGAAGTACACAAGTGCATTTGTGGTTCCCATTCTAGTGGAATAACCTTATCCAAGAAATAGTTGGACCGGGTATTACTTGCCAACCATGGAAAGAGAATCCCATCAGTATGTGCAGAAGTGTGTTCATTGTCAACAACATGGAGACTTATTCATGCTCTAGCTTAGGAGTTACAACCAATGGTCACACCTTAGCCTTTCTCATAGTGGGGGCTTGACCTCATAGGGAAAATTACTCCCAACTCATCCAATGTCCATAAATTCATCATCATGACCACTGAGTATTTTACCAAGTGGGTGGAACCCATTCTTATGACTTACATAACGAGGAAGCAAATCTCCAAGTTTATCCTAAATTACGTTATCTGTCGTTATGGTGTTCCTCAATCCCTTATCTCAGATAATGGAACACCCTTCAAAAATTAGGATGTAAGAGAGTTATGCCAACAATTTAACATCCAACATTAGTTCTCTACCTTGTATTACTCCTAGGGTAATGGTCAAGGTAAGGCTATAAACAAGACCATTCTAAAAATCCTAAAGAAAATGGTCAATGAAGTTGGCCGTGTCTGGCATCTACAGTTAAATCCCACTCTATGGGCCTATTGAACCAATATCCACACACCTATAGGTGCAACCTCTTTCTCCTTGGTCTACAGATCAGAAGCCATCCTCCCTATTGAGGTCGAGCTTCCCTCACTGTGAGTGTCACTGTAGAATCTGATCACTAATGAAGAGTATAGAGTATCTCGGCTAAATGAGTTAGAATTATTGGATGAGCATCGTCTTGATACCTTAAATCATTTGCAAGCTGACCAAAATTGACTGAAAAGGAGTTACAACAAGAAGATCAAGAGTCAATCTTTTCAGGTAGGGGATCTTGTTCTCAAGCAAAATCAGAAAAATCTTATAGATCAAGACAATAAAGGAAAGTTTGAAACTAACTCGTTAGGTCCATTTATTGTCATAGCAAGCTATGGATCAGGAGCTTACCAACTATCAATGCCTAAAGGTGAACCCTTTCAGGAGCTAATCAAAAGTATGCATCTTAAAAAGTTTTATGCCTAGGTTTGGAGGGTGTAAATCTCAAAAAATCAAAAAAATCAAAAAAGATAAAAAATCCAAAAAAATAAGAAAAAGGATTGAAAACAATAAAGAAAAAATCACCCTCTAGTGAAAACCAATTTGGTGGCACTTTGGGCAAGTACCTTGGTGAAAACCTCGCAAACAGGCGCCTTGCATAAATAAAACACCTCCATCTATCTTTGTGTAAAGTCCCCTACCTAATCTATCATGAATTTTTTAATTTATGTTGTTTGGCATTTTGTCAAACACTTGGCATGCATATGATAGTGTGTGGTTTTTTGATTGCTTCTATTTTGTCAAACTTAATGCATATTATATAATTTGGAACTTGACATTTAGTATGTAATGCAATACATGGTTATGAATCAAAATTATGTTATTTTAGCTGATAGATAAGTTTGATTTACAATGTATAACAACTCAGACCTTCACCATCTCAAACTAATTGCATGAGTGTAGATTGTGACTTCTAATGACTCAATGAAGCTACAACAATATATAATGGACTTAATATGCATCAAATATGATTTTTGCAATGCCCAAAAATATTTATCAACATATTACAAACTTAGTAAATGCTTCAAACTCCATTTGCAATGTGGTTACAACAGATTAGACATTCCTAATGAGCATAGATATTGATTGTTCATTCCTTTAAGACTGCCCAAAAATACATATCAGACCTACATTGACTTAGGAAAGGTCACCAAGATTACAACCAATGTGTAATAGAAGACCTATGACAAATCTGAGCAAGAATATGACTGATTTCTCAGAATTAATCAATAAGAACTGATTGTAAACATACCCAGAATTAACTATAGGGTTTCAAAAATGATAGTAGGCTACTTTCCTTTCTATTGACCATTTATATCAACAAGTATTGGGCTATACATCAAAGCATTGGCAATACATTCTTTAAATACTTCAATAGGAATGTCTAGACCTGGTAATCGCTGTTATGGATCTTCAGCTAGCGGAGATTCACCCATACTAAGAACTCAAACCCTCATGCCCAACATACATTGTCTTCTGAGCTTAGTGTAGGCTGCTATCAATGCCCAACAAGTAGATTTGGACTTCTGAAGTGAAGCACTTGGCTCCAGAGTGCCACACCCTTTCCAAGGCACATTCAATAATCAACAATGTCTCTCCAGTTGCCATGATTTAATCACAACAGTCTATAGTTCATGCATGGTTAGTATCTAAATGGTTTGTCTTCAACAAAGGACATAAAATTTCCTCTACCACTCATATGTTGACTCCACAAGATGCAAAAAGGTTGTCTAGGGTTTCTAGAAGCCCACGAACCTCTTAGTAACTGATGCAAACCTCCAAGGAAGACATTCGATCCATCAATGGCTTTAGCTGATAATGTTCCTAAATATAATCTTCTCATTCAAAATCCTTGATAAACTTCAGACTTGAAAGCAATCAATCTCCTCAAGTTTGGTCAATGAGAATGACCATTAAATCTATAATGAAGACAATCAGCTACAAGAAACCCTCAATCTGAATCTCCAAAACATTTGCTTCTTAGACAAGAAGATTCTGATGTGAATCCTCAAATTTGGTCACTAAAAGTGACCATTAAATTTGCAATGAAGCACCTATAGAAAACCTGGATGGTTCCCTCAACAATTTCCAGCTAGGGTAGATAGTTTTATTACCGGAACTTGTGCCCTAGGGTCTTCAAACCCACAAACCAAAGAGGCTTTAGAAAATCTCTCCAAAGAAATGAGAAAATAACTTCAAGCATGAGATAAATGAGCTCCTTCTTGCCTTTTTAAAGAAATCTTTGTCCTTCTAGAAAGATCCAAAAATTATCTTCCACAAGCTTTTAGAAGAATATTTTAATATTTCCAAAAGTGAAATAATATTTTATTTTCACTTAAGTCACTTTTAAAATATCAATTGACTATAATTTATTCTTTTATTTTAGTCACTTTAATTAAATTAATTAAAAATAAAGTTACCTTTATGATTTAATTTATTTAGATAACTTTATAAATAATTAATTTAATATATTCCCACTTTTATTTAATTAAAATAATCAATTAAGTCATCCTTTTGAAAAAATATTAATTTTTGGACAACTTAATCAATTAAAATAATTAAGTCACTTTACCACAAATTTGAGGACATTACAATCCTCCCTTCCCGAAGATTGCTTGCCCTCAAGCAATCTGCAATTGCAAACCAGCCCCACTGCCACAACACTTGAAGCCGGAATGAAAATCCAACTGCACCTGTCCACCAACCACCCGAATCCCAAATGGTCCTACAAAATGTTCTAACCCTTAACCTCTGTATGCAGCTGAAGCCCAAGATGTTTTCAAACTCTATCAACCTATGAAGCTCGCTCCAAGTACTGTGATGATAAACCTCAAATATCATACCTGGGTCCCATGGACAAATTGGAAGTCCTTTAATCTCAACACCAGTTGACTTTCATTGTGCCACTCTAATAACCTCTGTAGTAAAAAATATATCGTACCAGAGTGAACTAGAAAACCTCTTATTCAGCTCACCTCTCTATGTCAACAAGGACATAGTCAAATCTTGTGTATTTGGGCTAAAAGTAAACTGATGAGCACAACTCATTATGCAATTGAGGTGGAACTCCTCTGTCTGTGCCAATGGAATACCTGAGCAATCATGTGTATTCCACCCTATACTACCATCATTATAAGATGAATCACAACTCAAAATAGGATGAGTTGATCTTGCAACAACATCGTCGTTACCCATGACCACAAGATCTCTATCTGCTGCATAGAAAGAGTTTTTTGATTTGCTTTCAGGAGTAAGAAGAGTACCAAAAATAATGCCATAATCTTCACAAGATGAGGTCCTATAAATCTCCTGAAAAGAAGATGGAACGACATCAAGTTCCAATGTGCAAGACTTAGAAGAAACCATCTTCTCCTGATAAGGTTGTCCAATGACAATCTCTATAGTACCAATATAGAGCCTTGTGCTCGATTCTCCGATGATGCCTGATCCTATAGTCAAGCCCGATGTGTCTACGCCATCAACAATCCATTCCACACTAATTGGTCTCCTGTAGATGTGAAAGATGTCCCACATAGGTGCGTAGAAGCACATGCCAACCTTTGACAAGTTGCTGGTATATATCAGAACAACACCATGCAACCTATGAATCATATCCATGATGGAGAAAAAGGTATCTCTACAGTCAAAGGATTATAAGAACTCGTCATCAATCCATCCTCTAACTTCAAAGTGTCGATTCCCTCTTCTCCTAACCATACCAACTGCTGCTGCCCTCAAAGTGCATCCTAACAAAACTCCGACCAGCAAGGTAGGACAACCATCAATTAATAAAGTAGGAGGTAGAACCCATGGGGCCTGCATCTTGAGAGTGAATTATACTTCATTCTTTATTATGTGCCAAAGCTACCATAGACATCTGAGTCTCTATTGTACATGATGAACATTGATCCAAGCTTAACTCTAAGCAAAGCTCATCAACATGGCTCTATGATTCTTGAAGGGCCAACTAAGCACACTTCAAGGAATCCCTAGAAACCTTAAGCTCATGAGAGAGCTTATTAACTTCTTCTTTCCTTCTCAAAACATCTGCATATATTTCAACAAGGTTGAGAAGGTGGTCATGATCTGAAAGAAGGTGTTAGTAATTTGATTTCATTGCTCCCATACCATCTTTAATCACCTACAAACTATCCTAAGAAGATTCTTCTTCAGTTCCTTTTTGTCTTCTTTCTAGTTGAACCTTCCAAAGGTGATTTTTGATCAGCTTGTGCATTTTATCATGATGAGACAACGCTACCACAATCTCATCTTCACTCACCTTCAAATGATTCTCCAAATTGTGTAGACTATTAGGTGTATGAATAACTTCCGCTTCACATGAAGAAGCATTAGATTGTTCCTAAAGTGCTTGAGTCACACAACTATCTTCTTCTGCAAAGTCCTGCATACATACATTCTGATTTGGAATTAGGACAATGTTAATTCCATCAGTAGAAACATCATCAATGCCCTTAATAGGTGTCATAACATAGAAAGGCTCAGTTTTTTCTTTGGAATCATCATCCCACTCAACTGATTCACTAGATGATGGCCTACATTCTTCCTATAGAGAGAGTGGAACCTGTAAACCAAATGAGATTAATTCTTTAAAGGAACTCATCTTCTCCTCGCACGACTTATCGATAGAAATATCTAAATCACCTACATAAAAACTTGTGCACATTTCACTTATAGATGCAATAAGTAACTCTTTTTCCCTAAAGGCCATTATATCATTTTGTTGGGAATAAACTGTATAAGACTCATCATTTTTATTGTTTGACCATACCTCCTTAATAGCTTATTTAGGGAACTCAAAATCAATAGATTGTTCATTCGCAACATCAACTTGAAGATCCATGTATCCTTCTTCATTAATAGAGGTGGTTGAGGAACTAGTTCCATCCTCAACCTTAGTAGCCTCGTATCCATGTGGTACCAGTTTAGACACCTACAATTCTTTTCCAACCTCTTCTTTTGTGATTGACTTTTCTTTATCAAGCTTCTTCACCCATTTTTCTGTGCATTGGTGGTTAGGCTCCTAAATTCTTTTGCAACCTAAAGAAATCAATTCCTCACTAGTCAATTGATTTTTTCTCTTTTTTGGTTCACTTGTAGGCTTGTCAAAAACCGCTGACTTGTCACACTCTAAACCAAACTCATCATAGATACTTTTGGATACTTCACTTGTAGATACACCAAGTCTCTCATTCTTCTTATTTTGTGATGTAGATCATCTTGAAATGGAATATTCATACTAAGCTAATCTTTGTTGTGAAAGCATAAGTTCTTGTTGGAGATTATTCAAGATGCTCTCAACACTTTGTTGCTCACATTTCTTTGATTTTCTTTTTTGTTGGCTATAATCCATTGGGTACTCCATATAGTAGACAAAGGAAAGATCATTTATAATTTCTTGTGGAAGTGAAAGGTACCCTTCATAAGAAACCATTACATCATATTTGGAACCCATGATTCACAATTGCATCAAACAAACTACCCTCCAAGCTAGCAGGATTCAAGCTTTGATACCACTGTAAAGTCCCTTTTCCTAATATGTCTTGAATTTTTCAATTTATGTTGTTTGGAATTTTGTCAAACACTTGGCATGCATATGATGGTGTGTAGTTTTTTTATTACTTCTATTCCATCAAACTTAATGCATATTATATCATTTAGAACTTGACATTCAGTATGCAATGCAATACATGGTTATGAATCAAAATGATGTTATTTCAGTTGATAGATAAGTTTGATTTACAATGTATAACAAATCAAACCTTCACCATCTCAAACTAATTGCATGAATGTAGATTGTGACTTTTAATGACTCAATAAAGCTACAACAATATATAATGAACTTAATATGCATCATATATGACTCTTGCAATGCCCAAAAATATTTATCAGCATATTACAAACTTAGTAAATGCTTCAAACTCCATTGGCAATGTGGTTACAATAGATTATACATTCCTAATGAGCATAGATATTGACTGTTCATTCCTTTAAGACTGCCCAGAAATACATATCAGACCTACATTGACTCGGGAAAGATCACCAAGATTACAGCCAATGTGTAACAACAAACCTATGACAAATCTGAGCAAGAATATGACTGATTTCTTAGAATTAATCAATAAGAACTAATTGTAAACATACCCAAAATTAACTATAAGGTTTCAAACATGACAGTAGGCTACAGTCCTTTCATATTGACCATCTATATCAACAAGTACTGGGCTATACAACAAATCATTGATAATACATTCTTTAAATACTTTAGTAGGAATGTCTAGACCCAGTAATCGTTGTTATGGATCTTTAGCTAGCTTGTGGAATGAGGAGATTCACCTAGATTGAGAACTCAAACCGTCACGCCTAGCATACATTGTCTTTCAAGCTTAGTGTAGGCTGGTATCAACGCCCAACAAGAAAATTTGGACTTTTGAAGTGAAGCACTTGGCTCCAGAGTGCCACGTCCTTTCCAAGGCACATTCAAAAATCAACAATGTCTCTCTAGTTGCCATGATTCAGTCACAATAGTTTATACTTCATGCAAGGTCAGTATCTAAAAAGTTCATCTTCAACAAAGGACAAAAAAATTCCTCTACCACCCACGTTCTGACTCCACAAGATGCAGCAAGGTTGTCTAGGGTTTCTAGAAGCCCATGACCCTCTTAGTAGTTGATGCAAACCTTCAAGGAAGACACTTGATGCATCAATGACTTTAGCTGATAATATTCCTGAATATAATCTTCTCATTCAAAACCCTTGATAAACTCCAGACTTGAAAGCAATCAATCTCCTCAAGTTTGGTAAATGAGAATGACCATTAAATTTGTAATGAAGATAATTAGCTACAAGAAACCCTCAAACTAAATCTCCAAAAAAATTTATTCTCAGACAAGCAAATTTCGATGTGAATCCTCAAATTTGGTCGTTGAAAGTGACCATTAAATTTGCAATGAAGCTCCTGTAGTAAACTTGGATGGTTCCCTCAACAATTTCCAGCTAGGGTAGATAGTTTCTTTATCAAAACTGGTGCCCTAGGGTCTTCAAACCCACAGACCAAAGAGGCTTCATAAAAGCTCTCCAAAGAAATGAGAAAATAACTTCAAGCATGAGAGAAATGAGCTCCTTCTTTCCTTTTTAAAGAAATCCTTGTCCTTCTAGAAAGATCCAAAAAGTATCTTCCAGAAGCTTCTAGAAGAATATTTTAATATTTCCAAAAGTGACATTATAATATTTTATTTTCACTTATTTCACTTTTAAAATATCAATTGAGTGACATTATAATTTATTATTTTATTTTAGTTACTTTAATTAAATTAATTAAAAATAAAGTTGCCTTTATGATTTAATTTACTTAGATAACTTTATAAATAATTAATTTAATATTATTCCCACTTTATTTTAATTAAAATAATCAATTAATTCATCCTTTTGAAATAATATTATTTTTTGGACAACTTAATCAATTAAAATAATTAAGTCACTTTACCACAAATTTAGGGACATTACACTTTGGCTCTTTAGCTTATCATTATTTGCATCACATTCATCCATCCCATCATTCACCCTATTTATTCCATCACCCATCTGTGTCTGTATCATAGCTTGATATTGTAAAGTATCGTATTCCCCTTTAGTATTACCTGGCACATTCCTAAGGTTAGTTTGTCTTGCCTATATTGATGTAGTCTATCGCATCATGCTGGGGGAAATTTGGTATGCATCAAAACGGGTTCTTGTATATCTTAAGGTTATTGGAAATCTCATCGAAAATCCCAAAAAACACTTGTAAAATCTAGAAAATCCAAAAAACATTCAAAATCTTGTATAGCTAAAATCCAAAAACATTGAAAATCTTGTACAGCTAAAATCCAAAAACATTCAAAAAAATTGTAAAGTCAAAATCCCAAAACATCCAAAACACATCAAAATCCCTAAACATGTCAAAACATTAAAAATCCAAAAATAGAACCATGTTGAACTATGTTGTCTCTGAGCTTGAATGTAGGAAAGACCATCATTGATGTGCCCCCGAGACACTTTAGGTTAGGATTCCATCATAATAAATGGACAATCCATCAACTGTTCATTTCTCGTCATCAATAAGTCAAAGTTAGTTGAACTACATGGTCTCTACGTGTATAATGTAGGCAAGACTCATCTTTGATAAGCCCCCGAGGCCCCTAAGATAATATTTTAGGTTAGGTTCTTGGTCAAAACTCATAAAACCCAAAAACATTTGAAAACTTATAAAAGACCCCAAAACATTTAAAAAATCAGAAAACACAAAAACATTTGAAAAGTTAGAAAAACACAAAAGCATTTGAAAAATTGAAAATTCCAAAACATTGGAAAACATTGAAAACCCTAAAATAGCCTCAAATAATTGAAAACCAAAACATTCCCATAAACTTTCAAAAAGACCAAAAACAACCTCAAAACCTTTTCAAAATACCAATAACATTTAAATATTCCAAAAAATTCCAAAACCATCCATCCCATTTCACTTTCACCCGCAATAAACTTCATCCATAATAAGTCAATCGTCATCTTCAAACTTTGGTAAAACCAATAGAAAACAAGTGTCGCAAGATGTAAAGTGAGAACCTAAGTGTCAAAATCTAAAGTCTAGATCATATGTAAATGAGTTAGTAGCATTTATATCAACAAATTATCACACGCTTAGTCTTAGTCAAAACAACTAATAAACATGTCCTAGGATGCATCCTTCCTACAATGGGCATCAACATCATAAATCACCTTAGCTATGTTACACTGGCAAGAGATATAGATAACATTGATTGTTTGTTGATTGATATTTTCTTATGATTTATCTTATTGACCTATTCTGAGAACCTCTCGATGATGTCTAAACGATTTAGAGAGAAAGGAAGGGGGCATCGATTATTTTCTTTCATTTGCTATGCTTGTGGGTATTCTTGTAAAATAATCTTGGCACATACTTAGTTGTGTGTAGGGAGGTTTTTTGGGGTAGATTGTTGACTATTGTGTATGATTTGGTCTGATGTATTCTAGACTTCTAAACTACATTCCAATGAGGTTTCCGTATGTCAAGGTGTGAGCAGGAACTATCCTATCTATTTGTAGAGTCAAAGTCCATTACACTAGATACAACGCCATCCTAGTTATCAATACCATGATGCATCATGTCTATGTGTTATATCAAACATAAGGAATGATGGAAAGTCCCAATCCCAAGAAATGAGAAAATCACCCATCTCATCACTATAACCTAATAAAGTCTCAGTGGATTCTAGACTTGTTGGACTTCTGAATCAATATAAAAATCAATGGTCAATTCATTCTTCTATCTCCTTTCCGTGCTAACCTGGTATCATGACAGTCAACAAAAAAATCATCATGCATCCATCCCACATCCACAAAATCGTCAGCATGCACACATCCTGCATCATCATAGCATATCATCATAATAAGAAACATAATCCTCTGCATCATCATTATCATTTAATTTGTTTAGGATAATATAGATTTGTTATTCTAAGCATCTCAATTCATTGAATAATCATTCATCACATCCATATCATAAGCATGAATATATGCATCATCCATATATACATCCACATACATATGCAAATCACGATGTCGTGATGGCACATGGAAAATACACAAAAGGAAATGCATCCATACATATATCTTGTCTAGGAATATCATATCATCTACATATCATAACATCGTCATAACATCCATCTCATAACAGGTCATAAAAAGACACTAAAAAGGAAACAAACATCCAATGCATTGCATCCATGTTGTACACATCACATGTCATAAACACTCCATCATAGATCATCTTATAAGACATAAACATAAATAAAGTAGTGCATCCATCACATACATATGCATTCATTACATCCATCTCATAATCATAACACATGAAATAAATACAACACATCACATAGCATATCAACACATCACATCATGAATCCGTATAAGGCCATCTCATATATATCAAAAAATAAATGTCAAGATACAACTATCTAAGTCACTATGTGTAACTGTCATAAAAAATACATATACAAGAGGCTCTCAAAAATGAGTCAATGAATGTACACGTGTATAAAATTAGGATGTATATAAAAAATGTATCTACTGTTGAAAAATAGAGGTAATTATGTAGCTTAATACTTTGTAAAACTATTGTAGCTGTGGATCTAATTAAGTATTCTTTGTTACAATTTCTTTGTGGATGATTATCTATTTAATTCATTTTACCATTTATAGAAGTAGACAAAAGATTGTAGAAGAATAAGACCAGAAGAAAGAAGTTACACGACATATACCATGGAGAAACCCTTTCGGGAAAAAACTCCACCAAGAATAAATGTATTATTTAATCTCATAATAAGATTACAATAATTCAAATCCTTGCTTGAGATGCTTCTTTTTCCTTCAACAATTCTTCTTCACAACCTGCAATAAAATCTGATAAACTCTCTTCAGCTTGCTGCAATAAATAGACAATAATGATCCTTGTGAACTCCAAAGAGTTTACAATTACAAAGCACAATGCTTATCTCACAAAACCCATGCCTATTCTTTGCAAGTAGAGTTCTACTGTGAAGAACAATGTCAAAACAAGTCCTTCATCCATTTGGGTGTCCCAAACTAAAGCAATAACTCAACGTTGATTCCAAAGATATCTTCTAAGCTTATCCTCAAAGTTGGCGCCCAAGAATGGGCCCACTTAACTCAGCCTTATAAAATATCTTATCATACAAAAGTGTTAATTCCAAGATGCCAACTTGGGCGCCCAAGGTGGGTCCAAGTCAATCTCTGTTAACTGAAACATATCTCTCCACCATTCATGCAAATATCATGCATGATTGATCATCCCCACTTAACTGAATGTATCACCTGTTATCTATCATGCAACTCAAGTCATTATTCATGCATTCCAAGTCAATTGAAGACAACTAGCATTCAACTGAAACTAACTACATGCAACTGAAGATAACTTAACCATAACTTAACTGAACTGAACTGAACTAAAGGAATTGAACTTAACTAATACTGAACTAAACTGAACTAAACTGAACTGAATTGATTTGAACTAAACTGAATTCCATGCATGTAAACATCAATCCCTAACTTCTAGGATCTTTACATGCATTATTGAAGTGTTATCTTTTACTCCAAACAGTTAACTTAACTCAAGGTGGGTTCCACCTTCCATGTGGCCCCATGTGCTCCTATTTTGTAGGAGCTCTTCATGTGCATCCCCACATGTTCCTATCATTTAGAATTAATTACAAATGTCAATTTACATGTTCATTTCATTCAAATTTAATCTCTTTCTAATCCTAGTGTTGGGGAACACTTTCCAAGGACTTAGGAGATACATGAAATAATGTTTAGGATTGCAATTAAATGGCATCATATTCCCAACATCTACAAATATCGAGGAGGGGTCTATCCCTTACTACCTCTGTCACCATCTTCTGACTGCTTTGGCTACCTACTGGAAACTAAGGCACTCAGCTGCACCTGGCTTTGGTGCTCAAAATTGGGTTGTCAACGGTGTGGAGGGATGTCTCTATAGTACAATTTTTGCCAATATACCACCTCCTCCCTTGACAACCAATATAGCTAGGCTGCCATTGTCTTTCCTACCAAAACCTATGCCTGTTGGGCGACAACCTCTAGTTGTTGTCGCCCCCACCTCCTAAGCCAATTGAACGTCGAAGGTCTTCTGAAGCTACCTCTCATGATCTCTTTGCTATTGGGCCTGGTCTCACTTAGCTATAACTGCCAAAACCTGTTGTCGAGCCTGATCCCGCTCGGTTGTCAGTGCCTGTAGCTATTGTCTCAATTGTTATATCTATGTCTCTCAAGGATATGGCCCCGATGGTGGTTAGTTTGTGGGTAGCTACTACTGTTGTTGTGGTGGAGGTGGTGGTGGTGCATTGGGGACATGTCTGACCTACTGCTGGCCATCTTGGCCCACCTATCCTCTACCCTACCCATCTTGTTGTTGGCCATCCTAGCCTCCTATCCCTAGCCTCAGCCTCATCTTGCTCCCCTCCCTCTGAGCCTCCCTTAGAGAGGTATGCCTATTGAATTTTTAAGTCTAGCAGGGGGCACAAACCAAGCATCATAAGTTGGTGTAGTCTAGGCATCGACCTGCCCTTGATCTTAAGCCCATGTTCTAGCAACTAGTTGTTTGAAACTCTCAATGACCCCATGAGGCTGTAATCTAAGGCCCCCATGTTGTCTCCAGAGCTGACCAAGAAAATATGGCTATATAGGCATCATTTGGTCTATCTAGAGTCTCGCCAAACTGTCGAGCTACCCTATCCAACAGGTACCACTCGATCATCGTATGCTCACGACCCTACATATAACAGGTCTGACAAGAAAATAAAATTTGTTGGATGTCGTTGTACCAGGTGGGCATCTGTAACCATGACTGCCATCTAAAAATAGTCATATCATCAATGATTCTCCTCCAATAAGGTATCCCTAGCTGGTCTATGTGTTATAAAGTAATAGCCTCCTATACTTGAAGACCACTGGATCATCTGGATCCACGTCAACCAAGTGGATGATCAGTCGGAGCATGACGATGTGCTCCCATGCCCATATATGCAGCAGTGTCACACCTGCACCAATCAAATCTACCATCGTAATACACAAATTGGTGCATGTCATGGTAAAGCAAGGTCAACATCATGGGCCCCCATGCATACCATGTCCTCCTATAGATCATATGGTAGCATGCGAGCCCCCATTCAGGATTGAATCCTCTGCTTTGCTGATCTGGGGTAGCAATCCCTGAAATCACTGCACCGACTATCAGTCTAAAAATTGGTGAGCGTCCTCTATACATCTCGAGGTTGATCTGTGAGTTCGCTAGGACAATAGTGTCTTGACGAAGAACCTCGTGGCAAGCATTATAACCCGCATCAATATCATAAATCACGCGGTCTCTATGTATCGACATTGAAGTATCTACCATACATCCTCTAATGTGACTGTCACTTCGGCTGTAGGTAAGTGAAAGGATGAGGTCTTGCTATGTTATCGCTCGCATAACACTGTCATCATCACCAAATGTGTCCTCACAATGGGCATGTATGCAATAAACCATAAGCCAATCTCGCCAAGGTGATCTTATAGGATCTCGTCTAAATCATCCAATGCTGCAAGTAAACTGGGGCGGTGCTTGCATGACATCAAGGGTTGGATAACCTCCTACATCCACGAAGCACACAATGTCAAAATTCATCAAAATTGACTAAGTTTGGAAGCTTTTTCCCCCAAAATGACAATGGTTCCACCATTTAAATAGGCATCACTATACTTCAAATCCCAAACATTGTCACCCTATTCTAAATCGTGACTAGCGTCGCTATATACATTGGCGTCACAATTTGAAAAATAAAAACCCTAATTCTAAATTTTAAATTGAGCGAAGTGTCGCTAAAACAAAATGGAAACCCTAATTTCAAATCACAAGAAGCATCGCCATTTGCAATGGAGTTGCTAAAAGTGACAATAGCGTTACCGAAACTTCAAATAGTGTCGCAATATAGCAACATTGACCTTGATTGATTTTTAAACCCTAATAAATGCATCAAAAAGTCAAAGTACAAGGAAAGTTTCAAATTGCATATCGTTAGTCTTGCGCTTGGAGGCCTCTGGTACTCTTGAACTTGGTTGGAAATGTGTCATGGGATCATGTGGCGTGCCATTTCGTTAGCAGGTCAGAGCTCAAAAAGCACAAAATCTCTATAGTGTGAATGCACAAATGAACTGAAAGTGACCCTTTATCACATATTTAAGCCTAAAAATTAGGGGTTTTTACCCTAATTTAAGAGTGCAGCTAGGGTCTTTTGCCTTTTTCATCGATTCTTGCCCATCGAAGCTTATTTTACACTATTTTTTGCATTTTTGGCATGTTTTTGCATCCTGGAGCCTTTTTAGACCCCTGAATCGATGTTCCACCTTTATCAAGAGAACAACCAAAAATTCCAAATTTCTGCGTGATCTCTCGAGGGGGTAGGGTACCAGGTTAATCCCTTCCACTGGGGCAACAGTGGGGCATCCAAAAATTAGGAATTTCTATTTTTTTTTATCTGAGCAACAATTTTAACCTGAAAAGCATCAGTCTTTGAACCAATGTAACATGCACCTCGCTTCAAAGAGGAGAAAAATGTAGACACTTAAAAATGTCCTGAATGATATTACACACTCAAATCTGATATACTAACACCACTTCATCCTAAAATTCATCCTCTTTTCACTTGTTTGGTTAAATTAACCTAGTTATTTAATCAATGCCTCATTTTCATCTATTGATCTAATTGACCTAATTGGGTTAATTCACCCCCTCTCACTAGTAACATTTCACCTTGTTTGATTAAATAATGCAAATTATTTAATTTAAAACCCTAAAGTCCTCTTATTTAATTAAATATCCCTAAGCTATTTAATTAGATATCATTTTGCATCTCCCTTTTCATTAAATCAATAATTTAATGAATATCATATCATTCCTCATCTTGCACATTCAAATTTAGTTTTAATTAACTAAATTGCTAGTTTCCTTCTCATCCACTTGCATAGAGAATATTCCAAAGAAATATTCTCCTATTTGGCTCCAAAATTGGAATGATTTTTTTCAAGCAAAATTTGTAACTTTCAAAGTTGTTATAAAGTGTGTTTGTTTGAATCATTCTCAACCCTTGATATTTTCTTGATCCATGTGAACATTGATTCTCATCCATTGATGAAAATACTTGATCCATGTTTCACCCTCCTTTTCATCTTGACCATTGATTGACCAAATCGATCTAAGCTCTTAATTTTTTATTTGCTCTCCTATAAATAGATCACTATTTGGAGACAAATGGATCCACCTTTTAATAGTAAACTTATGTTGTTGAAACTCACACTCATTTGCATCCATGTTTCATGTTTAATAGCATTTTAGATTAATTTTCATGCATAATTAGCTTAAGCATCCATTAATGGCTTCCATGGTAACTTAGTTTGCATTCATTTAGTATATTTTAGAATCTAGGACTTTCATCTTTGAATCTTCTACACATTTAGCATAGGTTTGCATTTAATTACATCAAACATCTTAGTATTTACCATGATAAACTAGCTTTCATCATGTTTCACACACATCTCATCGGTTTCATCAATTTTCTTCAATAAAACTGATTGAAACAAGCTCATTATCCAAGGGATTGGGAAAGGGTCACCATTCCACATCAATGTGACACCACTCCCCCAATAGGATAAGATTCAAGGTCATAGAATATATGTTTTTCAATATTTTGTGTCTTTAGCATGTTAGTTTAATGGCTTCTTCGTTTTGTTGATTTTGAATAACTTATTGGGATCATGACTTAGGGGATTAAATAGGATTTTAATTCGTTTGGATCTAGCATGTTTAGTTCATACTATGATTATTGTCATAGTTTGGATATGCTTGCATATCACTTGGTTGTTTCTTGTTTTGTGAAACCTTACTTTTGATATTTACTCATATAGATATGTATATATTGAGCGTATGGATAGAAATACTATTTGTACTATACATAGATTGTGAGTACTTTATGAAGTATGGTGATACTCTAGGCGAGTTGCATAAGATAGTGTGTATGTTAATATGTGCAATCAAAATTGAAATAAAAAAACACAAATAATGAAACTTTAAACTGAAGGAAAGTTAATTTAATTAATTTCAAAAGAAATAAATGAAGCTTCTTCAGAAGCGTTCCATCTTCCTCTATCTCCAGAGATTTGTTCAAAGCTGCTGCTCTCAGATTGTGTAAGCTTGGCTTCTCCAAATGGCAATCTGTAGAATGAATATGCAAAGTGATAAAGCTTCTCTATCTTATATGCTGGTGGAGGTGAGAATGCTGATACGGATATGCACAGGGGCTGTGGATTATGCACAGGGGCTATGGATTGAAGATGCTATAAAATAAAATGGATATGCCATGATATGCTATGCTACTATGCTATGCTATGAAATGAGAATGCTATGAATGCTAAAAGGCTTATGCTATTGCAAATTGGCTATAGTTATTCATTGAAAGCTTCTATATAATTTCAAAGACCCGGCAGTCCTTTTTATAGCTTTTTGCAGACAAAATCCTGGCTGGCAAGGATCAACGGCTGTGAGGTTGTCTGGTAAGTTTGAATGGTGAGAGATGGAGAGGTTGAGAGGAAGATGGAAGAGGTTGGGAGGTTGGAGAGAAGAATGGAAGTCTGTCTTCAACCGACAGGAACAAGCTTGCACAGGAACAGAGGAATTTAATTTTCTGTTTTGGCAGTTTGTTTCACAGTTGTTGAAGATAATGCAAATTAAATAAATAAATAAATAAATAAATTTAATTTTAGAACTATAGAAGACTCAATTAAATATTTAGAATATTTAATTTGCAAATAGACTTTAGAAGAATTAATTAAATATTTTGGAATATTTAATTGTAATGTGACTTTAGAAAGGAATTAATTAAATATTTGGAATATTTAATTGTAAATGGAATTTAGAAGAAAAGAATACTTAATCTTTATTTGAATAAAATATTCAAGCCAAGATTATTGATAATTAATATAAATAAATCGTAATGTTTATTTAATTAATTAAGAAATGAATACAAAAGATGATTAAATAAACTTATTTATTTAATCGAAATGAAATAATGAACAATATAAATAAATTATTTAAATTTATTTATACAGAGATGGAATTGGAGATTTAATTAAATATTAAAAATATTTAATTAATTTACTATGTGATGTGACCATTTTTAGGTGTATACATTTTGCCCCTCTTTGAAGTGATGTGTTTTACGCATTGCTTCAAAGAATTTTGAAATTTTCCCCAGATGTTGATTGTCAAATGTTGATAGGTATATGCCCCCTCGAACGATGAATCGATAAGATTTTGATTTTTGTGATTTTTTTTGAATTTTTTAAATTTTTTTGAATTTTTTGATTTTTAAGATATCGATTCATCGTTTGAAAATAATGATGTGAAGAAATTGACCCAGAGAGATATGAAATGAAAAATTGATGATCAAAATTGCCCCTGCTATGTTAAAATGTGATAAAATGCCCCATTTTTACCATTAAATAGGTAAAAAATGTCATTTTCCATGTCATTTTCCATTTTAACCTAGTAAAATTTGTAAATTTTGAGCTCTGGAGAGATAATTATGGCACTTCCGATTCACCAGCACCGTTTCGAGCGCATCCGACGACATCAGCGGCTGGCACACTATGGACCTCCGGTATGTAGCCCTGTGAAACTCCTACTTTTTGAAAATTTTCCATTCGTTGCACGTTCATCGATGTTTTGATTGTGAAATAGTGTGTTTTAGCGCCCGTAATAATTTTCATAGCGCATTTGATAATTTTTGTAGCACATTTGTTTCTGTAGCGCATATGATAAATTTTGTAGCGCCCTTGATTAGTTCTATAGCGCATTTGATTTTGTAGCGCCCATGATTGAATGTTGTTGTGATAAATAAATTTGTTCCCAAAGTTGTTGGAAAACAAATAATAGCTGATAAATTTGCTTTTAAAGTTGTTAAAAACAAATAAGACTGATAAGTTTGCTTCTAAAGTTGTTAAAAACAAACGTGATTTTGATTATCTGCTTTCATGAAAATGAAAAACAAATAGTTTGATTGATTTGTTTGCTTCTAAGGTTGTTAAAAACAAACATGAGTTTGATTATCTGCTTTCCATGATGATGAAAAACAAATAGTTTGATATTCAGATTTGATTGATTAATCATGATGATTTGATATTGATTTTGATTTGTCATGATGATGTTGCAACAGGAGAGATTGGGCGTTTTGCAGTTACGGGAGACATTCTTGAGTACATGGACATTGATTCCACATCTGTTACAGTCAGATCGAGATGTGATCGAGGCATGTGGATTGACTTCGTTGCTTGACATGCCTGAGGTGCGCCTCAATAGAGCTTTATTGACAGCACTTGCAGAGCGGTGGCATAATGATACCAACACATTTCATTTACCGACCGGAGAGATTACAGTGACCCCTGAGGATGTATATCGCATCTTGAGGATCCCAGTAGTGGGAGAGATAGTGGTTTTTGATAGCCGAGAGGCTGGAGGAACTGATGCTTTGAGGAGGATTTTCAGAGATGCTCATATTGCTGGATATTTCATCCCATGGGGCGAGATGATAGATACATATCCACCCTTACCATCTGTACTTGCAAGATTTATTGGAGGTGTTTTGTGCCCCGACCATAGGTCGAAGGGGTTCACAGTCGGGTGGGGTTGTGTGTTGGAGAGTATGGTGATGCAGGGGACACGGTATGCGTGGGGGACATGCATGCTTGCTCACTTATATGATGAGTTACATCATATTGTATATGGTAGAGGCCGGAGTTTTGCTGTTGGTTGCTCGTTACTACAGATATGGGCATGGGAGCACTTTTCCATTATGCGACCAGTGACTCGTGGACGATGACCTGTCGGTCGATCATATAGATGGGGATATGCCGATATTATTGCTCAGTCGAGACTGGGCAAACTAGATCATTGGCAGCGTCTCTTAGATGGTCTTGATACAGTATGCTAGCGGCCATATGTAGAGTGTGAGGCATGGCCAGAGGATGCGAGGGAGATGCCCTATGTCTGTACGTCCAGATATCTTATTGGGCGTTCTTTGTGGATTATTGAGAGATTTCTTGCTGGACGAGTATGTCAGCAGTTTGGACGGATTCAGGGTATGCCTATGGGTTCTGCCATTTATGCACAACGACAGCCAGAGCTTGCAGTATGGGGTCCACGGATTTCGTATGAGGCAGCGGTGGCAGAGTTCACCAGTTTAGGAGTGGTGATGTGGGATTACCGAGTTGATGTCCTTGACGCAGGGACGATGCCAGAGTATAGCCAGTATGTGTTAGAGCATCCTACACCATGTATGTTTGATCCTGATGAGCCTATTGCACCAGTTGTTGTACAGAGACCACAAAGAGGTGGTCAGAGACGATAGAGAGATTCAACTTCAGAGGGTGACGATTCAGAGGGAGGGGATGATGATGAGAGTGGAGATAGTGATGATGATTCAGAGGGAGATGATGATGAGGAGGAGGGTGGAGGTAGGGGTGGTGGTGGTAGGGGTGGTGATAGAGGTGGCAGGAGAGGTGGTAGGAGAGGTGGTAGAGGTGGACCGCGGATGAGACACACAGATCCATCACCTTCAGTAGATCCAGTGGTGTCAGGTCAGATATCCTCTTTACAGAGTACAGTGCAGAGCTTACAAAGTCAGCTAGCACAGTCACAGACCTTGATTACACAGTTGCAGGGACAGTTGACTTCAGTTACTGCTGAGAGGGATACAGCCAGATAGTGGGGTGAGCAGGCCATTGCTTTAGTGGATAGTCTACAGAGAGTGGCAGCGAGTACCCTACCTAGTGACATGATGAGAGAGGTGACCAGAGCCACCCGGGAGGCCGAGTTTTACAGGACTAGATATCATGATGCTGTTCCACCTGAGTGGAGGGAGAGTTATACACAGTCACGGTCTACTCATAGTCGCTCTCGTACTACTAGCAGGGGTGTGACATAGCCATTACCTCCAGGAGGGCCATCAGGGACAGGTGGAGCAGGTCCATCAGGTGCAGGTGGTACAGGTCCCAGACCAACACCATCAGAGGATAGCACTACCTAGTGCATTGTAGATGATGTTTTTATGATACTCTGTTTAAACATTTGTATACACCCTGAGATGGTCTCATTTTTGATGATGTTATATCATATATGATTGACATCTTTGTATATTTTGACATTCATTTTTGAGATATGTGAAATGCAGCGATGATTTATGATGAATGGATGGTTTTTCTATATATTCATGATGTGTTATGATATGATAGTTTCTCGATTTTTTATTTTATGCTTATGATATATACGTATGCATGATTTATGAAATTAGTGAAATCTATTTGATGAATGATTAAATGAATTTGATGGATGATATAATCTATGAATGCTTATAAATGTTTTGATTATGATGTACGCTTTATTTTTATGATTTTTTGATGCAAATATGAATGAAAAATGTATGAAATGATGTTTTTGCGAATGTCAAAATATACTCAGTCATTTATTCAAAAAGATATGAAACACTTGATACTTTGCCAGCTTTTGGGAAAATCTATAAATGCAAAAAATGCAGATTCTAAGATGAATGCAATCTATACTAACCATGCAAAATATACAATATTGCCATTTGGAGAGCTTATTTGTGCTTTTTGTATCATCATAGAGCATTGAAATGTTGAAAGTTAATACAAGCATCAAAGGGTATGTTAGCACCAGTGATGACCTGAGTATTGCTTTCATGATTTTTGATATAGCAAGATAATACAAGCATCTAGGTATAATTGAACCGAGATGACCTGAGTATTGCTTGCATAAACAGACAAGAGTTAACCCGTTTCCCATGCAAATTCTGAAATGTCATCAATGATACGTAGTAGAGCATGTCTCGTGACCAATTTGCATAGTACTAATGATTTCCTTGCAAACAATAGACAAAGAAAAATCATACTCTTTCCTTGCGTTTCTAGTTCAGTACATCATCGAATTGCTCCAAAGATATGATAGAAAAATCAAATAGCCATTCAAATCTTGCCTAAAATATTTCAAACATTATTCAGATTAAGATCATCCAACTTTGGTTATCAACATTGATGTTTTTGTTTTGATGTTTGTTTTGGATCATGCTGTTTTGATGTCAATTGGCATTGAATAAGCACATTGTGGTTGATTTGATATGGCAATGTTTGTTGCATTTTGGTTAATCGTCTTGTGTCCGTTTGTGATGTTCGAAAAACTTGTTGCCCCTCTTGTTTGTTTAGTCTATATTGTTGCCCCCAATGTAAACACAACCTAAAGATTAAGGATATGTACAATTTTCATCAAGCCATGATGAAACACAAGGATTCCTGTCATATGATATGGATATGAAAGATATGTACAAATGATAGATATGAACAGATGATGCCGAAAGTGAATGCAAGACATAAGCTAATAGATAGAGGAGCCCATTTTGATTACAAGTAACACCTGTTTGCCAGGTTTTCACCACTTGTTTTTATTGCACTTTTTCAGGATTTTTCTGATGTTTTGATTTTTACTTTTTATGATTTTTTTTTGGATTTTTAGGACTTTTTCTGATTTTTTTTTTTTTAGGACTTTTATGATTTTTTGGATTTTTAGGACTTTTTGATTTTTTGGATTTTTAGGACTTTTTTTTTGATTTTTAAGGACTTTTTTTGATTTTTTTGATTTTTTTCAGACATAAAATTTCTTCAAATGAATGTTGTTGATCGGCTCTTCAAACAGGTCCCCTTTTGATGTAGATAACTGATATGCACCAGAACCATATGCTGCAATGATGACAAATGGACCAAGCCAGTTTGGTTCAAATTTCCCTTTCTTTTCTCTGTCTTGCTGATTACATGGATTTTCTCTCAAGACTAAGTCACCTACTTGAAATGTCAGTGGTTTAACTCTCTGATTATAACTACGAGACATAACTTGTTGATAACCCTTCAAATGGTCAGCTGCATGTTGACGTCTTTCATCTAATAGTTCTAACTCTTGCAGATGAGATACTCTGTAGTCTTCATCATTTATCAATCCCTTGAGTGAGACCCTCAGCGAAGGTATTTCAACCTCTAGTGGTAAAATTGCTTCTGCTCCATAGACCAAGGCATATGGGGTAGCTCCTATTGGTGTGTGAATGCTGGTTCTGTATGCCCACAAAGCTGGATTTAATTGGACATGCCAATCACAACCTGCATCATTTATTATTTTCTTCAAGATCTTCAAGATTGTTTTGTTGGAAGCTTCTGCTTGACCATTACCTTGTGGATAATAAGGTGTAGAGAACCTGTGTTGGATGTGAAATCTTTCACAAAGTTCATCCACATCCTGATTCTTGAAAGGCCTCCCATTATCAGTAATGATAGAATTAGGAATTCCATATCTACAGATGATGTAATTCAGCACGAATGAAGAGATTTGTTTACCGGTCACGGTTGTCAAAGGAACAACTTTGATCCATTTTGTAAAATACTCCATAGTTGTGATAATGAATTTATGCCCATTTGATGATGAAGGATGAATTTTTCCAGCAAGATCTAGTCCCCACTGAGAAAAAGGCCATATCGGAGTAAAAGGTTGCAGCTCCTGTGCAGGTGCATGAATAAGATTCCCATTGATCTGGCATTTAGAACACTTCTTGAAAAAAGTAAAAGAATCTTTCTCCATGGTAGGCCAGTAATATCCCATCCTGACAAGTTTCTTGGCTAAAGTCAAACCACTTGAATGAGTTCCACAAATACCACCATGAACCTCTTGTAAGGCTTTTTCAGATTCGTCACGTTCAAGACATCGAAGGAGTGTACCATCAAGACCACATTGGTAAAGGATGTCGACGATCAAGGTATAACGGGATGATTGGCATATGAAATTCCTTTTTTGATTTCAGGATAAATCCGGAGGTAAAATGTTGTCTTTCAAGTAGGTATAAGTCTTGCCATATAAAGGTGAGTCAGAACCAGTTAAATGATATATGAATTGGGTCTCAAGATTATCATAGGCAGGAGAAAATAATTGTTCCACCAAGAATTCATACCGTTTTTGATCTTCTGACAATTGTAATAAGGAAGCAATTGTAGCCATTGCATCTGCAGCTTTATTATCAATCCTTGAGATTTGTGAAAACTTGATTGACACAAAATACTTTTTAAAATCATCCACCATGTTCTTGTAAGGTAGCAACTTATCATCTTTAGTCTGATAATCATCATTGATTTGATTGATGACAAGTTCTGAATTACCATAGACTTGCAGCTCTGTAATCCGCCATTCCAAGGCTATTTTTATCCCTATAAGCAATGCCTCATATTCAACTATATTATTTGTGCAAGGAAACATCAATCGATAGGATTTTGGTATGTTATCTCCTTCAGGTGTGACAAAAATAATTCCTACCCCCGAGCCTTGTTGCGTGTAGGATCCATCAAAGTACAATGTCCATGATTTCTGAATTGTTGCTATGAAGACATCTGCATCAGGGAACTCAATGTGCATTGGATTTTCTTCTTGTAAAGGTGCTTCGGCCAACTGATCCGCAATGACCTGTCCTTTAATAGCTTTTCGATCTACATAGTGAATGTCAAACTCACTTAAGATCATTACCCATTTTGCAAGTCTCCCTGTTAAAGTAGCTCTGCTTAATAGGTATTTCAATGGATCAATCTTGGTTATCAGCTTAACTATATGAGCCAACATATAGTGTTGCAACTTTTAAGAAGCAAACACCACTGCGAGGCAAGCTTTTTCTATAAAAGTGTAGTTTAATTCATGACTTGTTAAAGTTTTGCTGATATAGTATATGGCCCTTTCTTTACCTATAGAATCCTCTTGTGCAAGTAATGCTCCCAAGGACACTTCTGTTGCTGAAATATAGAGTATGAGTGGCTTTCCTAGAATGGGTGGAATTAAAACTGGTGGGTTCATAAGATATTGCTTGATTTGATTGAATGTTGCTTCACATTTGTCTTCCCATTTGAATGGGACATTTTTATGCAATAAATGTGTAAATGGTAAGCTTTTGTCTACCAGTTGAGCTATAAACCTCCTGATGGATTGTAGTCGCCCTTGCAATGATCGAAGCTGACTGATATTTCATGGTGGTGGCATATCCATTATAGCTTGTACTTTTTCTGGATCAACTTCTATGCCCTTTTTTGAAACAATGTATCCTAGGAGTTTACCAGATGTAATGCCGAAGACACATTTCTTTGGATTAAGTCGAACATTGAACTTCTCCATTCTGGTAAATTTTTTTGACAAGATTTCTAGATGTCCTTCTCTTGTATGAGATTTGGCAAGGAGATCATCAACGTAATCTTCCATGAATGTATGCATCATATCATGAAAAATGGTTGTCATTGCTCTTTGATAAGTAGCTCCGGCATTCTTTAACCCAAATGGCATGACATTCCAGCAATAGGTACCCCAAGGGCATATGAACCCTATTTTTTCTTGATCCTCTGGTGCAATTTTTATTTGGTTGTATCTTGAAAATCCATCCATTAATGAATACATTGCATGACCAGCAGTTAAATCAACAATCATATCTATGTTGGGCAAAGGAAAGTCATCTTTGGGACAAGCTTTATTTAAATCTCTGAAATCCGTACAAACTCTAATCCTTCCATCTGGCTTTGAAATAGGTACAATATTTGAAATCCATTCTGCATAGTCAATAGTCCGAATGAATCCAACATCCAAAAGCTTCTTTAATTCTTCTTTGACCAATAATGCAACATGTGGATGCATTTTTCTGAGTTTTTGCTTCACAGGTTTTGCCCCTGCGTTTATAGATAAATGATGCATTATCAGATTAGGATCTAACCCTGGCATATCAACATATGACCAAGCAAAATTGATTTGATTCTCCTTCAAGAATTCCATGAATTTCAGGACTTCTTCAACTGTTAATGACGCTGCAATTTGCAAGATTTTTGGCTGCTCTGCTGTACTTATGTTAATTGATTCTGTCAGTTTGATCAAAATAGAAGATCTCTCATGATAATGCTTGGGAAGAGTGTCAAGTTTCTCATCCTTCAATGCCTTAGAAAGGTTTTCACTATCGGATTCGCTCTTTATTTTTCTCTTATTGTGATCTACCACTGCCATTTTTTGGTTTTCACCAATAGATCCATCTTTTATTTCATTTATTTTGCAGCTAAGAGACTTGACACCCTCTTTATCAAAATCGTGAGTATGAAATTCTTGGATGAAACAATTGTTTTCCTCATTAGAAGAACAAAGGAAATTTATAATGTCTTCATCATCATGAAATGTAGGGATGTGGATAGGTGCATCATTGTCCCAATCAATAAGTTCCAGATAAACTAAAGGCATGGGATCATTAGGTTGGGTAAGGTCTTGAGGTGTCAAAGTCATGATGTGGTTGTAATCTTCATGGTAGATAAGGTCTATGATGATATTCTCCTGTTGATTGTCAATCTCGTTAAAATTTGAATCGTCCTCACTTGAGTCATGATCACTTTGTAAAACATAATCAAGTGGAGGCCTTGAACCTTCTCCTTGTATGAGAACGGGTGCATATTTGTGTATAGTATCAACTTGTTTGTCTCTCCAAAATTCATCATTATAAATGGTGTCCCATTCATATTCATTAGAATCAGTATCTGAACTATTCTGCAATTGGAAAACTGATTCATGAGGTTTATCTGACATTGATCCTCTTTCATGAGTTGATTGTGCTTGCTGTGAAGTAGAGTCTTCCTTACCATATCCAAGTCCTGTTTTATCACTTGGATGTATTGAAATAGGTTGAATTGGTTCCACGATTCCTTCTCTTCTTTTTTCCTATAGGACCATTTCCTTCATAGCCCATTTTTTGCATGATAGCGTACCCCTTACCATATTGTTCTGTAGGTAACTTAATGTGCAAGAGAGATTCATCTTCATCTTTGTATAGCCAACTTAGAATGTCCCTATCTTCAGCTTCTTTAGTGGTGTTGGCTTTAATGAATTTTCCGTCAAACTTTGTGATTGGCACAAAAGCTTGGGACATAGAGGCTGTTGCAATCTTTTGATTTGATAAGGTTGGCTGACCATGTGACCTCGGAGAAGGAGGTAAGGTAGAAAGAGATAGTGAATATTCACCTACCCCTTTGTCTTTAAAATTTAGCTTACTATCAAGATTCTTTGTCAATTCTTGCAGTTGGCCTTGTAGATTGGAAGAAGAAATAGTAAGAGCCTCCCTATTATGTGGCACAAAGGCGTCTTGAGTTGCTCGGAGATTTGAACAAGTTTGTGTGCTATTGTAATCAGCTTGTATGGTTATTTCTTGTCCATCATATGGAAACTTGAGGCATTGATGGTACGTTGATGGTACAACTTGCATATCATGAATCCATGGACGACCCAAGAGTATGTTATAAGAAAGATCACGATCTAGAACCCGACAAAAGGTATTTTTCACAACAGGTCCCACTCTGATAGGTAGCATTATTAGTCCTTTAGAAGCTCTTTCTTCATCATCATATGCCTTAATAGTTATTTTCCTTTGTGGATCAATAGAATTTTTTGATATTCCCAAGGCATGTATTAACTTTAAAGTACAAATGTTTAAACCAGCTCCTCCATCTATTAAGACACGTCTGATTCGGTGTTTATGGATCATGACTTCAAGATAGAGCGATGAATTATGTGGATGTGCCATGGAAGCATCATCTTTTTCGGAAAATGAAAGACAAGTGGGGGAAGAAAAATGTCCCACCATAGCTTGAAATCTGTTTACATCCAGATCAGTGTCGACAGTTGTGTTTACAAGAGCTTCTTCTAAAATATTCTTGTGTATGGGGGATATTTTGAGAAGTTCAAGGATGGAGATTTGAGCTGATGTTTTTCTTAATTGATCAACCAGATTATATTGATTTGGAGAAGGAATAGTTGTCTTAGATGAACTTCCTTTTAGGACAACCTTTGCTTGTCCTTTGTGGTCACATTAACCTGTTGATATTCGTGTTTTCCCTTGATTTTGATAACATTAACCCGTTGATCATCAACATAGATGTGACGGATTATATTGTCTTCAACATTATGTATGCTTTTTGCTTTTAAATCTAATGTTTCCCCCTTTTGATAGTTCGGTAAAGGATCTTTGAATGCTTGATGATCGTCATTGGTATGATGTCCTTCAATTGTAATGGTGCCATTGTCAATTAAATCTTGTACTAGATTTCGCAAAGCTTGACAATTATTTGTTCTATGACCTTTACATTGATGATAATTGCAATAATACGAGTCATTCCATGATGGTGGTTTGACTCATGGCTCATAATCTCTTTGTGGTGGTAAGGTGATAACCTTATTATCAAGAAGCTCCTTGAGAGCAGACTCAAGAGATTGACCCAAAGTGGTAAATTCTGTCTATTTGAAAAGAATGGAGGTCTGGACGGGTTTGATGTTTGGGTATTGCCGAGATTGTTATTGAAATTACCACGATTATCCTTGGTGTTTTGATTGGTCATGCTTTCTTGTTTGGAGTTTTGTCCTTGTTGATTGTTGCTTGCTGGTTGGTTAGTATTTCCTTGTTGATTGTTTCGTAGAGCACTTGATAGATTAAAGATAGATGGTCTTGTTCATAGATTATTTGCATCTACTATACCATCATTGACAACATTTTTATTTCTGTTCCAAAACCTTGTTTTATCATTGTTGTTTTGGTTGGATGTACTTGGATTATCAAGTTTTATCACTTGTTTAACCAAGGCCCCTTCAATGGTGATTGCGTTTTCAATCAATTTTTCAAAGTTATGAGGACAATGAAGGTTAAGCCTATAGCTTAATTCTTGATCTAGGCTATTGATGAAGATATCCATCTTTTCCTTTTCAGGAATAGGATGGGAATATCGTGCGAATAACCTTCTCCACCTTTGCAAAAACGTAGTGAAGGATTCTCCTACTTTTTGTTTCACTTTACAAAGATCAAGCATTGTTATCTGGTGTTGAATGTTATAGGAGTATTGAGATATAAACTGATTTATTAACTCCTCAAAGGTTTTGATGGGGGGAGTAATCTTAGAAAGCCACTCCATGGATTGTGCACCTAGACTTCGTGGAAATAATCGCATTAAGTAAGTATCGTCATAGGCGAATTCGCGACTCATATTTCGGAAATCCCTCACATGTTCAATGGGACTAATTTTTCCATTGTATCTATCAAATTTAGGGATTTCACAATGTTTTGGAAAAGGGATCATTTGAAGACTCCTATCAAATGGATAAGGAGACATGTCTTCCAAAACATACTTCTTTGTTGTACCCCCTTGCATCTCCTTTATTTTCCCTTGTAATTCTTTTATCTGTTGAGTAAGGGCACTAAAGTCATTAGGAGGAGTTTCAGGATTCTGTTTAATCCCTTCTATGTCGAAATTGTGAGGTAACTTAGCTCCTTGATTAGCTAATGAAAGAAAATATCTTTCTTTGTTTCATTCTAAAATCCTTTCCATAAGAGTATGGAATTGGGGATCTTGCTCTGCTTCTTGAAGCTTTTCTTCTGTTAATTCATCAACATTAAATGTATCCTCTTCTTTCTCATTATGGTCACCCATTTTGCTTGTAGTGGTTTCTCCTTTGTCTTTTTCCATGTGTTTTTGAGATCTCGTGAAGACAGGCATAAGTTTTGTTCCAAATTCTACTAACTTTTGATCAAATGAATGAAGTAGTGCAATTTGTGATAGGTATGAAAGTCAGGATAGAATGAAGATTCTATGACTTACAAAGGTTTCTAATCTTTAGCTTGTGTTGTTCCCTAATTGAAAGGATGAAAATCCTGTTGGTGGGAATTTAAGGAAAATATCATGAGAAAAGGATGATTTTGCACTTTATGAAGTTTGATCCTAGTTTTGTAAAAGGATGGATTTTATAATGAATGCCTAATGTGATTGAGTTCTCTATTGCAGTATTTGATTTGGACGAGTAGAATATTCAATTGCAGGTTGGGGAATATAACAGAAACGAATACGTTGACTATGGTTGTGCCTTTGAGAAAGGGCTCTTCTTTGAAAGAAAGCTTGCGAGTACAAAGGTTCTATAGCATAATCATCAGTGAAACCTCTAACACAGTCATGATATCGATGAAGAAAGGTTCTATATTTGAGTAAAACTTTTCGGCTTTAATACAAGAATCATCTTTTCTTCAATAGTTTCTTGTAGCTAAGGGGTTTCTTTGGCTTTTTGATTCTTTTGTGAACAGACTTCTTAACAAAAGTTGTGGATTTCCAATTTCGTAATATGAGAGTAATCAAGATGATCACGAGTGTTGGATGATCTTAACTGAATTAATGTATTGAAAACACATCAAGCAAGTTGTAGAATAGTTGTTTTAAGTACTACGCTAAACATCAAGTGTATGATCAAAATGTTTTTCAAAAATTGTTTTAACAGGTTTTACACATGATAAGCACTTCAAACAGACTCACTCTTAGTTCTCAAGTAGGTCATCATAGTAATCAACAGCCCACATCTTAAAACTGCGTCGACTCACACAACCATGTCACCCCCGAAAGGGCACCCATGTTTTTGTCTTTTCCAAGTGTGTACTCAGAGTGACGGAAGTGGATATCGGATCCCTTGAGCAAACAATCCTTGGCAGTTATATGGTGAGTATCTTGGGGGTAGATTCTTCCCTCCCCTGCACTGTGATTATTATGACGTTCGAAAACTGACTTCGGTTAGATACTACACTAAGTTCGTAGTAAGGGTTTCTGTTCGGTGCGACAAATGATAGACTCCCTCGAGAGACCTCCCTACCTTTAGAACAAAGGCTTTGGGGATGGTTATCAATGCACACTACCATCAAAAGAGGGTTTCCCAAAATTTGCTTTAAATTTTAGAGTGGGGTGGAATAGCCTGGCTTTGGCTTGAACCCACTTGAGTCGTTCCTCTTGGGTGAGTACTTTTTCCCACAAGAGCAGGCTCTCTAAAAGGTTTTAATAAAGCTGGAAATTGCATAAAGGGAAAAAGATGAGTTTGGCATTTTGATCACCCAGTTAAGGGGAGAGCATAGGCCTATCACCGTTTAAGCAAAGCAATCAAAGATTCAGTTTTAAGCCCAAAATAAAAATTTACTATGCTAGGTGAAGATTTTGCTTCACAAAAACATGAAATTCTTTTTAGCCCAAAATTAAAAGTTAAGTGACTATCCTAGGATTGCTTAATTTTATTTATGTGACTACCCTAGGATTGCTTAATTCCATTTATGTGACTACCCTAGGATTGCTTGATTCCATTTATGTTTGTTACTGTTCGCGGTCGCATCAGATTCAGTCAAGCTGTATTCAAATTACAATATACAGTTTGCAGGTTTTTCAAAAATGCGCCACAACAGACATTATAGGCGCTACAATAATCATCATGGGTGCTGCAGGAATCATCATGGGTGCTGTAGAAATCATCATGGCCATTGCAGGAATCATCATGGGCGCTGCAAGAATCATCATGGGCGCTGCAAGAATCATCATGGGCACTGCAAGAATCATTAAGGGCGCTGCAATTTGCTTCAAAGGCGCTGCAATTTGCTTCAAGGGCGCTGCAATAATCTTCAAGGGTGCTGAACTGGGTATGAATATGGCTGAAGCGTGTTTCTTGCGCTAATCCACTGTTTTTGACCGTAACCTGTCAGAAAAACCTGCAAAAAGATGTTAAAATTGAGGCAAGAGCCCCACGGTGGGCGCCAAAAATGTGTATGTTAATATGTGCAATCAAATTGAAATAAACAAAACACAAATAATGAAACTTTAAACTGAAGGAAAGCTAATTTAATTAATTTCAAAAGAAATAAATGAAGCTTCTTCAGAAGCGTTCCATCTTCCTCTATCTCCAGAGATTTGTTCGAAGCTGCTGCTCTCAGATTGTGTAAGCTTGGCTTCTCCAAATGGAAATTTGTAGAATGAGTATGCAAAGTGATAAAACTTCTCTATCCTATATGTTGGTAGAGGTGAGAATGCTGATACAGATATGCACAGGGGTTGTGGATTATGCACAAGGGCTGTGGATTGAAAATGCTATAAAATAAAATGGATATGCCATGATATGCTATGATACTATGCTATGCTATGAAATGAGAATGCTATGAATGCTAAAAGGCTTATGCTATTGCAAATTGGCTATAGTTATTCTATTGAAAGCTTCTATATAATTTCAAAGACCCGGCAGTCCTTTTTATAGCTTTTTGCAAGCAAAATCCTGGTTGGCAAGGATCAACGGCTGTGAGGTTGTCTAGTAAGTTTGAATGGTGAGAGATGGAGAGGTTGAGAGGAAGATGGAAGAGGTTGGGAGGTTGGAGAGAAGAATGGAAGTCTATCTTCAACCCACGAGAACAAGCTTGCACAGGAACAGAGGAATTTAATTTTCTGTTTTGGCAGTTTGTTTCACAGTTGTTGAAGATAATGCAAATTAAATAAATAAATAAATAAATTTATTTAATTTTAGAACTATAGAAGACTCAATTAAATATTTAGAATATTTAATTTGCAAATAGACTTTAGAAGAATTAATTAAATATTTTGGAATATTTAATTGTAATGTGACTTTAGAAAGGAATTAATTAAATATTTGGAATATTTAATTGTAAATGGAATTTAGAAGAAAAGAATACTTAATCTTTATTTGAATAAAATATTCAAGCCAAGATTATTGATAATTAATATAAATAAATCTTAATGTTTATTTAATTAATTAAGAAATGAATACGAAAAGATGATTAAATAAACTTATTTATTTAATCGAAATGAAATAATGAACAATATAAATAAATTATTTAAATTTATTTATACGCAGATGGAATTCAGAGATTTAATTAAATATTAAAAATATTTAATTAATTACCAGACTATGTGATGTGACCATTTTTAGGTGTATTCAGATAGAGTTGCTTTGAAATACTTTATTGTCATGTTAGATAATATGAGTCAAAGGGAAGGTTATTCCTGGGATTAGGATAATCCACGGGAAAGAGAATAATCTAGAATAAAATATAATATTAATGGTCAAAATACAAATCGAGCACTTGTAGTGGTGAATATGGATGACCCTCACTCGAAATATTGGGTGTTGAATCTTTGGCCAAAGTAGTGTAGGTAGCCACTGTCTACACTGTCAACTCATTGTGATCCAAATACATACTAGGCTGAGAATATCATAGAATTAGAGGTTGACTTTATGGTAAGCTCTAGACATGTAAGACACATCACTATGCTGAAAAAATGATATTTGAAAGACGAGGTTACCAAACCAATCTCTTTGTCGAAGGGTAGGGCCATCTACTAGTTTGGTAGATGTGTGAGGGTTTGTAGTTAGTCCATGATTAGTGGAAAAGCACTTGAGTGATGCTTCTCCTCGTGCAGTTGGTGGCCAAGATTTGGGAGGACATTCTAGAACATTTGTATTTCTAGTTCATGTAAGCTTGTTTAAGCTATGTTTGTATCATGTTTCCATATTTATGAAAATTGTAATGAAAAAATGTTATCTTGAATATATTTATGTAAAGTTAAATCATACTTATATTATTGAAAATGATTCTTTGATTATGCAATGGAAAAGTTTGGATAAAGTTATATTTCAAATGATGCATTAATTATTGAATAGAAATTTTTTTTTTTATTGCTCTACTTTGGATGCATAGATAATTACATATGGGTAAAACTTAGTAGATTTACTAGGGAGAATAATGGACATGTTACAAATATGGAGGAAGCATAATTGTTTTCCCTTCAATGTGTGTGTTTGGTCTTCCTATTGCAGAACAATCTAATAGATGCCCAGATGAAGAATGAATCATACACATGGTCAAATAAATGGCATGGGGAGTGCTGCATCAAAGAAAAATTAGATAGATTTATATATTCACAAGACTAGTTGGAAGAAAATTAAACTTGGAAGTGACTAATAATCCCCCTTGCAGGCTCAAACCATCTTCCTATCAAATTAACAATCATAGAGGAAGATAACCATTCAAAGACTTACTTCAAATTGGAAAAGATGTGGTTTAGAAAGGAAGATCTGGTAGAATCAATAGAACATTGATGGAAGGAAGCTCCAAAATGCATTGGGACCAAAAGCTTTATCTTCACCAATAAATTAAAATATATCAAGAGAAAACCACAAGAATGGAATCAAAGTCTTTAAAAATATTTTCTTTGAAAAAGAAAGACTAGAAGAAGAACTAGCAAAACTAAATAAGGCAATGAAAGAAGGTATGTATCAGGATGACTATATGAAAGAAAAATCAATAATGGTAGAATATAATGAAATATTGGCTAGGGAAGAAGAATATTGGGGGACCAAATTAAGGGAGGTTTGGTTGAATGAAGGGGATGCTAATACAAAATTCTTCCATAACACAACCAAAATAAAGAAAGTACACAAAAGGATCTTAGTTATTCACTCTTCATATGGAAGTATTATTGAGGATCCAAGTGAAATAAATGAAGAAGCAACCAATTTCTTCAAACAACTCCTAGCTCTGGAAGGTGATAAAGATGCAAATAATGATAAAAGTATTCTAGCAAAATCCTGAAGCTAATATATTTAGAAGATAACTCCATGCTAACCAAACCCTTCACAAAGGAAGAAATTAAGAATGTTGCATTCCAATTACACCAAGATAAATCACCAGGGCCTAATGGTTTCCCAACTTTCTTCTATCATAAATTTTGGCACTTTATAGAGGAAGAGGTATGGGAAATTATGGAAGATTTCAGATGGAAAAATAAATTTGTGAAAGATATAAATAACATGGTTGTGGTTCTAATTCCAAATAAATGGGTTTGCTCCAATTTTAGGGATTATCACATTGTAACACAATCTACAAAATTCTATCAAAATCACTAGCCAATAGGCTTAAAAGAATTCTAGAAAAGATAATATCTCCAAATCAAGATAACTCCATGCTAATAATGATAAAGATGCAATTAATGAGAATAGTATTCTAGAAAAATCCAGAAGCTAATATCTTTAGAAGATAACTCCATGCTAACCAAACTCTTCACAAAGGAAGAAATTAAGAATGTTGCATTCCAATTACACCCAGATAAATCACCAGGGCCTAATGGTTTCCCAACTTTCTTCTATCATAAATGTTGGCACTTTATAGAGGAAGAGGTATGGGAAATTATGGAAGATTTCAGATGGAAAAAGAAATTTGTGAAAGATATAAATAACATGGTTGTGGTTCTAATTCCAAAGAAATGGGTTTGCTCCAATTTTAGGGATTATCACCCAATATCACATTGTAACACAATCTACAAAATTCTATCAAAATCACTAGCCAATAGGCTTAAAAGAATCCTAGAAAAGATATTATCTCCAAATCAAAGTGGCTATGTCTGGGAGGGATATAGTAGACAACATCATACTAGATAATGAAGTGGTAGACACCATCAATAAAGAGAGGCTCCCAAGGATGATGATAAAACTCAAAGTGAGTAAAGCTTATGAAAAAGTAAGATGGAGATTATTGATTAAAATCATGGAGAAGTTTGGTTTTTGTAAATAATGGCTTCAAATGGTCTTCTATTGCATCTAATCAACAAGGTATTCAATTCTAATCAATAGTACACCATGTGGCATTTTTGAAAGCATGAAGGAAATAAGACAAGGGGACCCAATCAATAGCACACCATGTGGCATTTTTGAAAGCACGAATGGAATAAGACAAGGGGACCCAATCTCCCCATTCCTATTTGCTATAATGCTTGAAGCCCCTAGTAGGCATATTGCATTTTATCAAAACCAGGGGCTTTGGAAAGGTTTGTAGATTGGTCAAGGTGTAGATGCAACTACTCATCAACAATTTGTAGACAATATAGTTTTGTGGAGAGGAAAAAATAAGTGAGACTGAAATAATAAAAGAATGCATGGGCGAATACATCAATGTCTTTGGACAACAAATAAACAAAGACAAATAAAAAATTTACTTTTTCTATACAAAGAAAATAATGCAAAAGAGAATAGCTAAAGTATTGGGGTACACTATAGATGAAATCACATGTAAATATCTGGGTGTGCCCTTATTCAAACACATTATAAGAACGTGCCTATGGGAGCAGATAAAAGAAAAATGTAGTGATAAATTCCAACTTGTTGTTTGCTTAATCATCTGCTCCATCTTCATCATGGATTCCTGGAACTCTTTTTCCAATCTTCTTATGTCTTGCTTTATTGTTGCTGACTCTCTATTAAACTTCTCTTGCCTCTTTCTCTTTTTCCTTTCTTCCTCTACTTGCAAATGTCTTCTCAAATTCTCCATCTTTCAGATGGTCTCTAAGAAATTCTCTCCTTGCTTCACAACTCACTTTCCTCTCAACTTTCTCAGCCTCACCTAGGTCCTTTCCACTTATCCTCAACCTAGTCTTTTGACCACCAACCAGGTTCTTCTTAACCTGCACAACACAACACACAAACCACAAAACCAACTTTCTCTAGCCTAGATCCTTTACTGAGCTTTGATACCAATTTTATGCAAAACAAGATGAAGAAATATCATTCACCAAATCTCATTTTTCAAACACAAAACATTCCTTGTTTGTTTTCCCATCACTACATTTTTTTTCTTCACAAACTCATGTTTCATACCCCAAAGCTAAGAACAAGGAAAAAAACTTCTTGTAGATTATTCGAAACACATTAGTATAATCAAAGTGACTGATTCAAACCCAAATACCAACCCATACAACTCAAACATCAAAATTTTCAAGAGTTGACTGTCCAAAGCAATAATTAGGCCTATTTAGATCCCTCCAACAAGCAACTTTACATTTCCAAGCCCATTACACCTTCCAATTGCTTGAAATAAATGAAAATAGGTTTTAAAAACATGTTTAGTCATTACCCAAGCTTTTTTCATGATATTTTATTAAACCCTTACATAGAACCTTCAAATTTGACTTCAAAATAAGACTGCCAGAAATCTGCCATGAAGGACCAGCATATAAATGAACCCAAAATCCTTTAGTTCACCAAAAAAAATCATGAAAAAGAGTTAAATACATCTAAACACCCTTACAAAACAATAAAACACAAGTGGAACATATTTTAATATAATCAAAACACAAATACTTGACTGCACACAACCAATTTCCAGATTTTTTGATAAATTGCAGACCTAGGGCATCATAGAATCAGCCCAAAAACAAATCTTCAGACTCTAAAACTTGGATATATTTTAGAAAATGTCTAAAAATAATTATACACCAATTTTTAGCACTTTTCAATAGGTAAATTTTGAGAAACACAATTTTAATTGCTTGCTGCCACCCTAAATCAGGGTTTTGACTCGCCTGAAGTGTTTTGCTTATAAATTTTACAAAAATTCATGGATTCAAATGAAATAAATTGAAGATTAAACTATATTCATAGGGATAACATGTACCATGGAGTAGGAGAGGTTTTAAGCAACATAAATGGTAGTACAAAGGCATGCAATCAGGAATTTGCAAAAAAAAAAGAAGAAAATATGAATTTTTTATTAATCTCCACACTCCTAAATCATTTCCCCAACCTGCCTTGAATTGTTTAAGGCTAAATAATTCTTTAAATAACCAAAAAAACCACCTAAAAATATCCCTACAACTACTAGTCTCTTGGTATTATATGATTTTGCATTTCTTTTGCATTCTTACAAAATTGTATTGACAATATTTTGTCAATTTTTACAACCTTAGCATTTATACCCAAATGAATTTAAAGAGACTATGTAGACCCCAAAACAAGTTTAATATGTCCATCTAGGCTTTATGACAACATTAGACTATTTACTCTAAATCAAAATCCTACAGTTGCCTCTTGGAGGCATGATCATGCTTGGGTGCTCCTGCACCATTCTCCCGGCCAAAAAGAACTCCAAGTCCTCTTGGATCAATAGATGCTCCTTCTTGTAATCTCTTTTATGCCCTAAAAATTTCATTTTCACCTTTGGTTTGAGTTGTTCAATGCCAACTTGCTTCCATTTCATCCTTTCTCTGTGAATCTGCTTCTTCATGCCTTGAAATATCACAAGCTCCATTTGTCCTTCCTCAATCTACTACATCTTGACCTGCAAATGGTTCCTTGTCCAAAGAATTAGTACAATAAAGAAATGATATAATGTTCCTATCATAATACCTCCATCTATCTTCAAATCTTTGCAGATCTCCATAAGCAATTCATCTATAATAATTTCTTCATCCATTCTTGTCACCAAGTCAAAGTCTTCATTCTCTGAAATCAGGTTCTTCATGGCTGCAACATCTTTGTCTTCATCATCTTTTAATTCTTCTTCAATATCTTGAAACACTCCTTCATTTTTTATCTTCTTTTTCCTTTTCCTTCTTCTTGCTATCTTTTGAATGGGCCATACCATTTTCTTTCTCATTGTCAAATTCCAATTTGTTGTTTGCTTAATCATTTGCTCCATCTTCATCATGGATTCCTGGAACTCTTTTTCCAATCTTCTTATGTCTTTCTTTATTGCTGCTAACTCTCTGTTAAACTTCTCTTGCCTCTTTCTCTTTTTCCTCTCTTCCTCTGCTTGCAAATGTCTTCTCAAATTCTCCATCTTTCAGATGGTCTCTAAGCAAGTCTCTCCTTGCTTCACAACTCAATTTTTTCTCAACTTTCTCAACCTCACCTAGGTCCTTTCCACTTATCCTCAACCTAGTCTTTTGGCCACCAACCGGGTTCTTCTTAACCTGCACAACACAACACACAAACCATAAAACCAACTTTCTCTAGCCTAGATCTTTTGCGGAGCTCTGATACCAATTTGATGCAATACAAGAGGAAGAAATCTCATTCACCCAATCTCATTTTTCAAACACAAAACATTCCTTGTTTTTTTCCCCATCACTACTTCATTTTTTTTCTTCACAAATTCATGTTTCATACCCCAAAGCTAAGAAAAAGGAAAAAAAAACTCTTGTAGATTCTTCAAAACACATTATCATCACCAAAGTGACTGATTCAAACCCAAATACCAACCCATACAACTCAAACATCAAAACTTTCAAGGGTTGACTGTCCAAAGCAACAATTAGGCCTACTTAGACCCCTCGAACAAGAAACTTTACATTTCCAAGCCCATTACACCTTCCAATTGCCTTAAAAAAATGAAAATAGGTTCGCACAACATGTTTATACCATTCCCCAAACTTGTTTCATGATATTTTATCAAACCCTTACATAGAACCTTCAAATTTGACTTCAAAATAAGACTCAAAAATCTGCCATGAAGGACTAACATATAAATGAACCCAAAATCCTTTAGTTCACAAAACCCAATCATGAAAAAGAGTTAAATACATCTAAAAACCCTTAAAAAACAATAACAAACAAGTGGAACACCCTTTAATATCATCAAAACACAAATACTTGACTGTACATAACCAATTTCCAATTTTTTTGATAAATTACAGACCTAGGGCATCATAGAATCAGCCCAAAAACAAATATTCAAACTCTACAACTTGGATATATTTTAGAACATGTCTAAAAATCCTTCTCCACCAATTTTTAGCACTTTTCAACAAGTAAATTTTGAGAAACACAATTTTAATTGCTTGTTGCCACCCTAAATCAGGGTTTTGACCCACCTGGAGTGCTTTGCTTATAACTTTTACAAAACTTCATGGATTTAAATGAAATAAATTTTAGATTAAACTAGATTCACAAGGATAACATGTACCATGGATGAGGAGAGGTTTTAAGCAACATAAAAGGCCGTACAAAGGCCTGCAATAAGGAATTTGTAGAAAAAATAACAAAAAATCTGAACTTTTCATTAATCTCCACACTCCTAAATCATTTCCCCAACCTGCCTCAAATTTTTTGAGGCTACATCATGCTTTAAATAACCAAAAAAACCACCTAAAACTGTCCCTACAACTACCTGTCTCTTGATATTCCATGATTTTGCATTTCTTTTGCATTCTTACAAAATTGTATTGACAATATTTTGTCAATTTTTACAACCTTAGCATTTTATGTCAAAATGACTTTAAAGAGACTATGTAGACCCAATTTTTTTTTAATATGGCCATGTATTCCTTATGAAAATATTAGAATATTTACTCTAAATCAAAATCCTACAGTTGCCTCTTGGAGGCATGATCATGCTTGGGTGCTCCTGCACCACAAAGTATGCAAAAATCAAGCAGAAAGGGGTGTAGGTATAAGAAATATGAAGGCACACAATTTCACACTAGGTGCCAAGATAATTTGGAAAATGTACCAAATCCAACATTATTATGGTACAAAATAATGTAACAAAAATACCTAGACAACTTGAATCGAGATAGAATACTCACAATTGCAAATGCTCGTAATGGATCTCATGTGTGGAACTTCATGCTGAATTGTAAACATATAATTACAAACTACTTAACATGGAAACTTAACGATGGAAGTAAGGAAAATTTATTGAAAGATTCATGGGGGGCCATAAGCCATTAATAAAATACCTTGAGTTGGCTCCCCACATCCCTACCATCAATGGCAGGTTTGGAAACTATGTCAAGACTATGTCAAGACAAATGAAAATGGAAAATGCAGCTGGTTGAACCTTGAAGCCCTTCCCATGGAAGAAATAGTAAAGGAAAGGTTAACAAAAATCCTACAAGAAAGACAAGTATGTTTAAATAAACAATTAGATAAAATAATTTGGTGTGTTGCAAAGTTTGGAAGTTATACAGTCAAGATGGTTTACCAAATCCAAATGAAGGAAGGAGAAGGTAAATTGCCTCAAAAACTATGTTGGGGAAAGTGGGTACTACCCAAGGTAGGCGCTTTTACATGGACTGCCCTCCATGGTAGAATATTAATAAGAGATCGCCTAAAAACAATAGGGATTGAAGGCCTAACTGGTGTGTCTTGTGTAACAAGAGTGAAGAAAATACAAATCACCTACTTTTAAACTATCTTTACATAGTACAAGACTAGGAGTTACTATTAAATAAATTGGGTTGGGCCACTCTAGGAAGTAACAAACTATGGGACTTCTTTATCAGCTAACCAAAATTTAAAAAGAGGCATTTTGGGGTCAAATATGGTAGGCCGCCTCTTCAATCATGACCTGGAATATTTGGAAAGAGTGAAATAGAAGAATATTTCAAGACAAAACAAAGTTAGTAAGTGAATTAACACCTATCACTGAAAGAAACATAACTGAATGGATGAAATCCCATATTAAGATGCAGAGGAAAAAAATTACAAGCTGGGATGATGATCTCATGAAAAGATGGCAATTACTTGTTGAAAATGAAGGTGAAATTGTAGCTTAAAACTTGTAAGCCTATGTGACTGTAGATTTAATTAAGTGTTCTTTGTCACAATTATTTGTGTATGATTAATTTGTTTAGATCAATTTTACCAATTGTAGAAAGAGACAGAAGATTGTAGAAGAATGAGACAAGAAGATAGAAGTGACACAACATATATGTGGAGAAACCCTTTTGGGAAAAAACTCCACCAAAATCAATAGTGCTTGTATAATTTAACCTTAGAATAAGATTACAATAATACTATATCAATCCTTGATTGATATGCTTCCTTTGCCTTCAACAATTGTTCTTCACAACCTGCACAAAACTTTCATACACTTTCTACAACACAAGTTATCCATGCATTCCATGTGACCAAGCATGAATCCACACATCCCATGCCATGCTTCAAACCCTCACACATGCACAAGCTCAACTTGCTAACCTGCAATCAAGATTACAAACTCTGATGCAATTGCTGTAATAAATAGACAATTATGAGCATTGTAAACTCCAAAGAGTTGATCAAAACAAGAGCATAAAGATCCTCTCATAAATCCATGCCTAGATTGTGCAAGTAGAGTTCCACACTGTAACATGAAGTCAAAACCAAAGTCTCCTCAATTTAGGTGCCCCAAATTAAACACTTAACTGATCGTTGGTCAAGAAAATATCTTGCAAGCATCACCTCAAAGTTGGCGCCCAAGAATGGGCCCACTTAATTGAGCCTTGTAAATATCTTCTCATGCAAAAGGTGTTAACTCAAAGATTCCAACTTGGGCGCCCAAGGTGGGTCCAAGTCAATCTTAGTTAATTGAAATATATCTCTCCACCAATTCATGCAAACATTATGCATGATTGATCATCCACACTTAACTGAATGTATCCACCTGTTATGTATCATGCAATTGAAGTCATTAGTCATGCAACTCAAGTCAACTGAAGTCAACTAACATTCAACTCAAACTAACTACATGCAACTAAAGATAACTGAACAATAACTAAATTGAATTGAACTGAACTGAGCTGAATTGAACTCCACTCATGTAAATATCAATCCCTAATTTGTAGGATCTTTACATGCATTATTGAAGTGTTATCAATCCTCCAAACAGTTAACTTTAAGCAAAGTGGGTTCCACCTTCCATGTGGGTGCCCCATGTGCTCCTATCATGTAGGATTCTTGAGTGTCCCCACATATTCCTATCATTTAGGAATAATTACAAATGTCAATTTACATGTTCATTTCATTTGAATTTAATCTCTTTCTAATCCTAGTGTTGGGGAACACTTTCCAAGGACTTAGGAGATACATGAAATATGTTTAGGATTGCAATTAAATGGCATCCTATTCCCAACATTCTCCCACTTGACATTATACATTGCAATTATTCTAAACAAGGAATCATTATTATAAATCAAGTATAGGACTCAAGGCCAATGGCCTTCCTGCACCAAGAGAACTTATCTGTAGCATTGATCAAACTGTCAACTTTCTCAATCAATACCTTTCCCAAGTCTCTGTAACCAAACTATCATAGGTAGAACTTCATGCTATCAACATAACAACCCAAATCTGCAAACAACTCCCTGTATATCCACCATCTTGCAAAATAAGACTTCAAGGTAATAACACACATAGACATGCGATAAAAAAATTCTGAAGTAACTCGCTGTAGTAAAGTGTAACTAGTCTAAGAGAGGTGCCCCTCTCATACAAAACACATATACCTTTTGGAACTCCCACTGCACAGGTAATTCCAAATCTGAAAACAAGATCACAACATTAACAAGTCCTCCTATAACACTTCACATAGAGGATGTGGCCAACTCCTCTATCATAGTGTCAAAGAAGCATACAATGATATGCAAAATACATCTCTCATAACATAAGAGCCTTCAAGAAGAAGACAATATTCCCACAAAGAGAGAACCTACAAATCAAACCATGTTATTGTACCACACTAACATGTGCCAAACTGTGTAAAGTAAGATCTCCTTCAACACTCCCAAACTGAAAGGATATCAACATCTAACCATTCAACTTATAATGAAACATGGCAGAACTTAGATGTAAACCTCTCATAGAAAGTAGATCAAACTTAGCCAAACATTCCTACAACAAAAGGGAATATGCCCAAAGCCACTAAATATCTCTCGTACCTCTCCTACCCAAATCCTCAGATCTAACTCAAGTTCAAGATTGCGGGGAGAACAATGGAAATACATAAAATCATGCATCTACTTCTCAACAATCCCTTAGAACTCAATTTTAAAGACTAATGCATAAGAGAAGACAAGATACATATAAATAATGCATCTAATAATCATGCGGGCAACACCTCTTAGGTCATTTACCTGTCGAGTAGACCAAGAGTGGGATACAAGATTGTCCTGTGCATACAACACCAAGCAATATAGGCTTTCAATAAAGACAACCTTCTCATCAGGTCTATGATGGAATCACATCCATTTCCAGGTGTAGGCTCCTTTGTCTTTACTGTTGAATTTTTTTTATAACAAGTAACCATTCCAACACATATCTCTTAACATAAGAAATATCCATCCTAACCCAAGTCTCTCTAGTATCCTTGAGCACCCACCAATCAATCCATGCCAACTTCAAATGCAACCTGCATAATCATGAAGCTCCAAGCAAATGATTAATACTCAAAACCAAAAAGAACTACATCCTCTCCAAAGGAAGAACAATAACACCTGTACCAAAGACTCTAAGGGTCCTCCATGAAACAAGATGTTAAAACCTCTTCAAATTACATGAAGATAACGATATCTTACCAAAGCTCCCATTGAACTGTGATATCGAGTTATACATGGCAACAAGATAAACATCAAACCATCACTGTCAAAAGCTCCCATTGAAACATGTAACCAAGCTATCCATGACATCATGATAACCATCTCCTAAATTAAGATCATGCATGGCCTCAACACAATCAAATAATCTGCTATAAATGACACAACTCCCAAAAGGTCAAGAAAACCATAATCTCTAAACCAAGAAGATAAAACACACTTTTTTTACAAATTTGTAATAACATAATAGCACAAGCTCCCACTATAGCCAAACAACCTTCAAAAAATTAAGAGAAAGGTGTCCCAAACTCTACCCAACCATTAGCTTTGATACTAAATGTTGAAAATGAAGGTGAAATTGTAGCTTAAAACTTGTAAACCTATGTGACTGTAGATTTAATTAAGTGTTCTTTGTCACAATTATTTGTGTATGATTAATCTGTTTAGATGAATTTTACCAATTGTAGAAAGAGATGGAAGATTGTAGAAGAATGATACAAGAAGATAGAAGTGACACAACATATATGTGGAGAAACCCTTTCGGGAAAAAACTCCACCGGAATCAACAATGCTTGTATTATTTAACCTTAGAACAAGATTGCAATAATACTGTATCAATCCTTGATTGATATGTTTCCTTTGCCTTCAATAATTCTTCTTCACAACCTGCACAAAACTCTCATACAATTTCTGCAACACAATCTATCCATGCATTCCATGTGACCAAGCATGAATCCACACATCCCATGCCATGCTTCAAACCCTCACACATACACAAGCTCAACCTACTAACCTGCAATCAAGATTACAAACTCTGATGCAATTGCTGCAATAAATATACAATTATGAGCATTGTAAACTCCAAAGAGTTGATCAAAACAAGAGCATAAAGCTCCTCTCATAAATCCACGCCTAGATTGTGCAAGTAGAGTTCCACACTGTAACATGAAGTCAAAACCAAAGTCTCCTCAATTTAGGTGCCCCAAATTGAACACTTAACTGATTGTTGGTCAAGAAAATATCTTGCAAGCATCACCTCAAAGTTGGCGCCCAAGAATGGGCCCACTTAACCGAGCCTTGTAAATATCTTCTCATGCAAAAGGTGTTAACTCAAAGATGCCAACTTGGGCGCCCAAGGTGGGTCCAAGTTAATCTTAGTTAACTGAAGCATATCTCTCCACCAATTCATGCAAACATTATGCATGATTGATCATCCCCACTTAACTAAATGTATCCACCTGTTATTTGTCATGCAACTGAAGTCATCAGTCATGCAACTCAAGTCAACTGAAGTCAACTAGCATTCAACTCAAACTAACTACATGCAACTGAAGATAACTGGACCATAGCTAAACTGAACTAAACTGAATTGAACTAAACTGAACTAAACTGATACTGAACTGAACTGAACTGAATTGAACTAAACTCCACTAATGTAAATATCAATCCCTAATTTGGAGGATCTTTACATGCATTACTGAAGTGTTATCAATCCTCCAAATAGTTAACTTTAAGCAAGGTGGGTTCCACCTTCCATGTGGGCACCCCATGTGCTCCTATCATGTAGGAGCTCTTCTTGGGCATCCCCACATGTTCCTATCATTTAGGAATAATTACAAATGTCAATTTACATGTTCATTTCATTCGAATTTAATCTCTTTCTAATCCTAGTGTTGGGGAACATTTTCCAAGGACTTAGGAGATACATGAAATATGTTTAGGATTGCAATTAGGTGGCATCCTATTCCCAACATTACTAAAGGTTCCTCCCTTCTTCCAGTTTGCCCCGAACTCTAAAGTTAAAGGATCAAAGGAAAAGTGGAACCCCCCCAAGGGGTAGACTAAAGTTAAATATAGATGGAGCTTCCCGGGAAAATTCGAGGAAATCTAAGGAAATCTGATGTTGGATGTTTAATACATAATGACAAAGGCTAATTAGTTGTAGTTCTATCAATAAAACTGCCAACATCTACAAACAATACTGCTGAGATTGAAGGAATTCTATGTGGATTACTGTTTTATAAAGAGATAGGTTTGATAAATATTGAATTATAATGTGATTCCACAGTATGCATAAATGCAATCATAAATGGAAATGTTGGTGACTGGCATTTACAGTCCAAAGTATCTTGAATAAATTAATTATTGCAAGAGGTGTAGGCACAATCAATAAAGCATATATATCGTGAAGCAAATAAGGCTACAAATTTTCTAGCTAACCATAACATTGATTAGCTGAAACCTTCTCTCTTTGGATGCCAAGTAGACATATGGAAAAGGTTGGAAGCAATAGTTTCATCAAATATGATATAATTTTCCAACATGACACTAATAAATAAATCAAAAGCAAATGGTGGCTCAGAAGCATAAATGCTGGTGGAAGACTTCAGGCTCAGATGCTTCAACTAAGGGGAAAGCATAATACCTGAAATCAAACCCTTTATCCTAGACTATCCTTGTCCTAGCAACCAATATGGCCATATTGACCATATTTACATCCCAATAACCTTCTTCTTCAATATCTAGAAGGCTTAGTTATGAGCTAAAACAACCTCAACATCATCTCAATTATTTTCTAAAAGACTAAATGTTGAAATAAGCCTCTGTAGTGGTATTTCTCTTGTTAAATCCTTGAATTGAGGATCTTACTCACTTTTCTTTCTTCATCCTTGGTTACCTTGTGCTCCTTGGACTCACACCAACCCCAAAATATATGCTACAAGATGCTTGTGGTAACCCTACCAAGGTAGCTAGCAAAATGCCTAAGTTTTGTCTCTAGGCTGTATGGCATTAAGGTCTCTATTGACATCCTTAAAATCAAGGACCAACTCAGGTTTGTTCCATTAGATATTTAAATCCTTACATTCATTCCTTAGAGAAATCTAAAACAAAGATATGCATTTTTAAAATAACCTCCCTAAGAATAGCAGACTCATTGAAAAATCACAATTTTGAATCATTAACAGCCATAAGACTACATGTGATTCATCAAATGAGTGGGATCCCTGAATCCCAAACTAGAAATATAACATCTATCATCACTTTGAAGCTAACACACAAATTTCATTCCTTTTTTTAGAATACTCAAAAACCCTAAACCATAAAAAATGGGTTCTACGAAGCAAACACCTACCAAAATGAAAACATGTTAATTGAGTCCATTGCTTTTTTAAAATAGACCTATTAATTTTTTTTTTGACAAAATCATGGTTCTAGGACCCTCTTCCCTTCTTCTTATCTCATGCCTTGCATTCCTTGGAACCACAATGCTATTAAATGCATGGGTTAATCTACCTACAATAGCTATCTAAATGCCTAAGGATTGGCTTTGGACAAAATGGTATCCTCACCTCATTTGTTATCCCTAAAATCTAGGGTTACACAAGGTATTAAAACCTAGGTTTTTAACATGTCCATGAACAATCTTGTTAATCAATAGGGAAGAGAAATTTTTGAAACCCAGAATGAGCTGAATCATTTTGAAATCAACACACATTACACATTCCTTTGCCAAGAACTTTCAAAAATCGTAAATACAAAATAAAAATGGGGTTTAGGAAGTAATGCAAAAATCCATCATTATGATAATACCAAACCACAAAAATTAAATATCGGACAAATTTTTAATCAATGGGTAAGAGAAATATATGAAACCCAAAGAGCTAAATCATTTTGAAACCAACACACATTATACATTCCTTTATCAAGAACTTCCAAAAATCCTAGATACAAAATAAAAATGGAGTTTTGGAAGTAATGCAAATAACTATCATTATGATAAAGCCAAACCACAATTTTTTTTTTGACGAAGCTCTCAACATCATAATTTACCCAAATATTATATTTAATTAATAGATAAAACATGTACATCATAATATAATTTATGCTTTAGATTATAAAAGTTTATGTAAAATGCTTCCTCCAACTTAGATAAACAAGCAATATATCTTAGGGTTTTTTCTATAAATCTAAAAGATTGGAATATTGCTTATAGTCCGCTTTACATATCAAAAAGAAGAGTAGGATGTTCTAATTATAATACAAAACTTAAACAAGAACAAACTAAACTTTTACATATTACTTGATCTCAAATTCCATGAATTCCTCCATCTAATCAAAGTTTGCTATGGGCTCATAATGGTCCAATTTCCTTAGAAATTTGTAAGCAACCAAGATTCAACTCTAGTGTCTCAAGAGCTCTTGCCCACTCACATCCAAAAGAAATGGGAGACAACACACTCCCAATGGTCTTCCCAATTCCCTTTTCCGAGGAACACCAACACCAAGTTATGCGGCTCCAATGACCTCTTCCAAGTCGTCTAACAAATGTGGGAAAAAATATTTCTCTGGTCATATCAATAACTACTTCCTTTGGAACCCTAAGGCCAAGTAACACTAGTAGAATTTGGCAAATAAATAACTGTGACTACAAATTTTAGTCACAACAACTAAAAATGACTAAATTCTAGTTATTTTTTGCAACACAACTATAAATGACTAAATAAATGACTAATTTGATCGTCGGGTAAATGATTAGTCATTTATTTAGTCACAATCCATTTGAATAGATCATTTAAGGAATCAAGAATCTATAGTGCTATTCCCATAGTCCACCATGATGGGGCCAAAGAGGAAGCATGTTAGGGAGCCCTAACTTCAACACATACTCTCTAACATATTAACAAACATATAGTTTTCTATTGACACAATCCTTGAACCTCCTTTAGGTGCAAGTGTTAGTATATATTCCTCTCTCTCTATATAGAATTGTCCCACCCTCTATCTCTCTTTCTTTTTCCTAATTTCTCCAAAGATCAATTAAACTATTAGATTTTTTATATATTAATTTAATTTGTTTTATATAAGAATATATTAATTATTAATTATAATAATTTTATATTTAATATTTTTTGTTATAGAATACAATATATAATAATAATATAATATATATATATATATATATATATACTATTAAATACAATAATAAATATAATTATATTATATATAATTTAATCTGTATTACTATTACATTAAATATATATAATATATTAATTATATTTATATATTAATTTTTTTGTATTATATAAAATTTTTTTTGGCAAATAAATGATATTTTATGGTAAAACATTATAAAAAGGCATTTTTATCTTTGGCCTTTTTCATCAAATCCACGTGAAGTTGAATTTTTGAATTTTGCAAGAAAGGAGGGAATCTTGCATGGGAAATCAAATCGAATAATATTATCAATTTACAACAGGTCAAGGCTTCAAATTTGTAGGATCTGGTGTACAAACAAGTGTAGGCCGGAGTGACAAAGGCCATTGCTGTTTTTGATAATTCTGATCCAGTTGTGGTCCCATTGGATATGAAGAAAACACCAAGATCATTGTAACTCGATAGGTATTTAACCATTTCATTTTCTTTCAGCTCCTTTAATTTCAAAATAATCCTCAAACAATTTGTGATATGTAATGGAATTTTGTCTCATGCTTCCACCACACCATTTCTAGGGTTTATTTCTTGCACTTTTGTGGCGATGCGGGAATAGCCTAGAGTGTCCCTGTGCGTTGTGGGTATGGTGATATTTTACACCCATTGGTTGCATTTTCTTAAAATTTTGTAAGGACTTTTTGGAAAAACCCATTTTTAACATATCCTTTAATCACGACATTCCATGATATCACATTTCTTTGAGGCATTTTTTGAAATAGTTCGCTTGCCTTGTATATGCTTCCACATTTTCATGTATGTCTAGCAAGGCACTTGTAACTGCAACATATGACAAAAAATACCTGTTGTTATGCTTTGATGGATGTCCTTTCATTATTATAGTGCAAGCCTATTTTTTAGATTGTTTCATTTAGCATCACCAATATTCTCCACAAGAACATTGTCCCTATTTAAAATGATGGAAATGGTTCACATCTCTCAGAACAATTTCTCTTGCAACAATCTTGGAGATGAATTTAGATGCAGTGTGAAAATCAGAACATACACAAAGGTTCTTAACAAATCTAATAGTTGTACTAGGGGCCATGTTTAACAAACCAAATGCAATTGCTAACTTTTCACTATGATGGCAGATAAATGATTCTTTTTTCTTCTATTCCACAATATTAAGTAAAATTCTTGAATCTGGAAATACCTTGCTACCTTCATTTGCCAAGCCAATTTCTCCAATTTTGCATAGCTCTCCCATGTTTGTGGATATGATCTATCTCCTACACAAAAAAGCATGTACCATTTTATGCCCTTCAATCCAACTACATGCAGGTATCTTTTTAATTCCTCTATCTTTCATCAATCTCCTTACTATTTGAACCTCACCACACCTGCCCGCTTCTACACAAATGTTTTAGAGAAGAACATAAGTTGCAACATTTTTAGGATCCAAAGCTAATACAAAGGTAATTTGTTCTATTCTATTTTTCTGAGGCTTCTTGGAAGATCACTTTATTTTGTGCATTGCACCAATTTTAATTTCTATTGTAAGATAAACTTCTTCTCTCCCTTTTTCCCCCCAGTATTATTAATGTTAGTATTGGGGAGCTGATCCAAATCTAGAGGCCATTTTTAGTTTGAAATACTTAGGACTAAAAACAAGAGTATCAACTTCTTGTTAAGGATCCAAATAATGATTAAGAGTTTGGAGATGAAAGTTGACCTAACTAGTACAAGCAAGAAAGCCCATTTCCATTTCCATCTTTGTTATCAAGATTATGTTGAGGTTGCCTAAAATAAAGGCATTGTGCTCTTTCTCTAAAGTTACACCCCTTATTTTGGATGGGGCTAGTTGTGTACTTGCATTTAGCTTGATGGAGTGCTCATGTTGAAAGAATATTAGAGTAAGGATTTCATATAGAAGTATCACCTAGTAGTGGAGGCTGTAAGTAGTTTAATTTCTTAAAATATTGTAATATTGATTATTACATCTATTGTTAATAGCTGAAATTTTAATCATAATCAAAATGTAGATATATGGTCGATAAAGTTACAAATAGGTAGGATAAAACAAAATTTATGCCCCATTTTAAATGGTAAAATATTTATTAATTGAAAATGATTTTTTTTTTGATACTTAAGGTGATTTCTATTTATATTAAGAAATAAGTACAAACATCTGCAAAGCAGGAACCATGGAGGAACAATGTCAAAATTTTAGATCCACCAGTTGCCGGGCACAGGCCACACCCAAACCCCTATACCAGAGAAACTAAACCAGCCTTCAAGTGTATACATACAACACTAGACACACTAAAAAGGGCCCAAAAAAGATTTCCAACCAAAACCAAAAAAAATTCTTCATGTTAATTGAAGACAAAACCAAGTCGCCACCATTATGAAACTATAAAAACTATAATATTTAGACTGCAAACCCTAGACTACCCACCTAACCACTCGACCACTAGCTAGAAGCCATTTATTTTGGAAAATTGATCAAAATCTGCTACCTAGTCAAAACCATTAATCTGCTCCAGCATTAGCAACTTCTTAAGGAAACTTACCCCGTAAGCCACAATTTGACGATGCATGACCAAAGCCATGCCTTTGATCTCCAAAATCAAGGGATAAACCTTAATGACTTCTCTAGGGACCTTAACTAGAGGAAGATCACGTGGCCGAGGCACTCCATGTCTTAGGATTGTCGTTCTCAGAACTTCATCCAGGCCACCCAGGAGCTCTTTCTTGAAGAGCTTGCAAACAATCACCTTCGCTTATGCTTTTGGTGTCCTCACATCAAGCATTGAAGCCAAGAACCTGGAGACAATATGGGTGTTAACCCAAAATGTCTCCTAGTTCACCAAAAACTCCTTGCCCAGAATCATTTTAATTGCAACCACTGCATGAGGATCGATCCCGAGCTTTATCCTTTTCAACTGCTGGTCAGTAATTTCCTTGAAGAAAGTCTGCCTAACCTTGTAGTCTAGTTGGATGGGAGTGTCCTGTCCCAGACTCACCACCACCTCTGACGAAATCTCCACTATGAACTTTGATCGCTTCGCCATGTCTACCCACGAAGAGCTTACCAGGAAAATGAAACCAAAATTTGGAAAAAACCATGCTGACCTACTAACATTGAAGGGCCTTCATCCACCAAATCTTGCCACATAACACGCTGTGCAACTGCTTGCGTGCCTTCCCTAATTTCCTTAGCTCTCGCCACCTATCCATGGTCGTGCATGATGCCGCATCATGGCATGCCAACTAGGAGATGAACTATAGCAGTGTCTAATTGCCCATAGATCCATCTAATTATGATTTGTTGTTGTCGACACAAGAGGCTTGAATAGGAATGAAAGCCTTTATGATACATCACTTTGCCACCCTGCTATCTCGATCAACATGCCCAAATGACACTCAGTGATAAGACTGCCCGCCGCCCACTTGGAATGCCAACTCAACTTTCCAAGCACACTGCCACCTTTCCTTGCAAGACCCTGACCTTTCCACACAGTCCTATGTGGAAGGGTGCCCGCCTTACCCCCCACAATTGAAGATGATATTGTTAATAATATACCAGAAGTCCAATATTGTCTATCAGTAAGGTATATGAGATTACATAATGATGGCTTGGATTGCTTTTCTTTTGCAACTTTTTGAACTAAGCTTACCGTGTTAAGGTGGGCCAACAAGAGACCAGGCTGGGTGCAAGCTTTCGACAAGTTCTAACAGAATAAGTACCTTCAAAAGTGGTTTTGAAGCTAGCTGGTATTCTCTAATTTTGATAGTACATCACTCTGAATTAATAGACAGTGGGAGTAGTATTTCAATTTTGTGTGAGTATATACCTGAAAAAAAGATAGGTTAGGTTATTTATGTTTTTTACATTCAAGTATAGAGGGTGAAAAATATTTATGACTATTGCAGAGAACTAACATAGGTGAAGATAACCTATTTGTGGAAATCTGAATACTTTGATATCAATGAAGTTGAGGATGAAAACCCTTTTTTTGTTAACTTGCATTGTTTTACAATATTGCTAACATGAATTTCAATTGAAAAGTATTTTCAAATGTAAATTGAAATGATAAAATAATTTAGATGTTAGTAATGACTTGTCTATTTAAGTGGATTTTGTCATTAATAATTTATTGATGATTTGGCTTACTTTTTGGTATCACATGTGATATTTAAGGGCACCAAAGGCCTGGAGGAAATGATTGAGACCTTCTGTTGCTAGATGGAGTTTCCTCGGTATTATTTTGATTGCCTCGACCACTGTGTTGTCCTTTATTGCATGGTCATTATCATTTATTTCATGAACTACCCTAATGCTATTGTGGATCGTCCCTTGAAGATTTAATCATGCTCTTTGTACTGTCCATTACTTTGGTGGACTATGCATTATATGTGACTAATCCATGTGATTCCAAGTGACTCCCTTGTGGATTTTACCAGCCTACCACCTATCTCCTTTATCCCAGAGTCCTTTTCATGTGTATGGCTTCATTATGATAGTGTTCATCACTTGGGACTATTCCCTTCTCTATGACAATCCTCCTTAATATAAATTGTCCTTTTCCCATTTGTTATTGCATCATGGCCACTATCCACCTAGACCAAACTTCCAAGATTCACAGTACTTATTGCAAGCTATTGTAGTAACCATGAGAGCCCCTGACTATTCATTAATGGTTGGCCAAACCTTAAACTATTCAAAGAATTAGAAACTATGCCTTGAATTGAATTTGGTAAGTAGGACACCTCTTGATACTACCCTTATTGTCATTTGTGGACAATACTTTTCTTGTATACCCCTTCTATAACTATCCATTTGGTGATGGTGATATTAATAATGGTTGTCATCATGATTATGAAAGCTGAGTAAAATAGTGTCTTCTACGAAAACCACTATCACTGTCTTTTGTGAGAGTTCTCCTTAAGACAATCCTATAACTTCCCTCTGTTACTATCATCATGTCATTACAATGCTCTTAATTTCACCTTTATTCTTTGCTCGTATTGTTTCTGCAAGTAATTTTTGTTCTTTGCCCTTACTGTTGCTGCAAGTAATAACATTTGGGAATATGTTGGAATGGATTAGAATTTTCATTGAACATCTATTGGAGGTTTGGTAATAGAACAAAACTTGAGGTTTCTATGAAGATAAAGATGAAGTGATAAAACAAAATCTTTGGTTTTCTACCTGAAGGTAAGGTTCGAGATACTAAGTGGTGCGGGTGTCTTACGTCCCAAATTTTCTTTCCACAAGGATGAAATCTATATAGTGAATATGAATTTCTAATATATAACATGCCTCAGAGGTAAATTTGAAGACCCATGGATAGGTTTCCTCAAGTATTTTTTATTTGAATTTGAATTTATGACTGGTCCTTTCTCTTGCAGATGAGACTAACTTGGATTAGTGGAGACAAAAAGGCACAAAGTGTACGCTACACAGAAGGGAAGTTGGCATTATCAACTGTAGCAACATTCACTCCAAAATATTTGTGTGGTAGGTGATTAGATTTTGAGATTTGATTTGACATTTAATTTACAGAGGGAAATTTGCATTCTGTAGTAATTAATCCATGTCTATAAGGAATATTCAAGTTGTGGATAGAATATTAGACTACAACCTTTTAAGCAATAAAATCTTGTTTTCATCAAAAACTATTTTGCATAAATTCTTATAATAATGTAGTGTTTCTCTTTTTAGACTCATTTATCAATCCAGCTCTCAATTTTGGATGGCATAATCCAGGATTCATCTATACGACATTGTTGAATGACCTTTCACCTTCCAAGACATAAGGTAAATTAATTTTTCTCAAGAGTTTACGGTACTGAAATTATGATTATTATTTCAGTGCACCATTTTGTTTTTTGCTTGCTTAATCGTACAAGTCTAATGATCATTTGAGAAATGATAGATATTAGCTATTTAATTGAAAATTTAAGAGGCAAACTAGTAATTGGTGCATTTATTTTTGCACATTTAATAGTGATGAAGTGGGATGGAGTACTGTAAATAAATTTTCTATGCCTCCAACAATAGGTTCAAATGAGTTAACATTTATCACATATGGAGACATGGGTAAGGCAGAGTGTGATGGTTTTGGTGAGCATTATATTTAGGTGGTAAATATTCTTTCATTCTGTAACTAATGTTTATCCTTCTTCTAGATATACCCCAAGTATAAATATACAGTTTGAATGTGAAACATCATGTATGGAGGCATGTCAATCTCCCAAATTTAATCTTAAGTTATTCATCAAATTGATAGATTTATTACAATATATAGCTGCAAGAAGAGATTGTAACAACCCAACCACAAGTCCTCTAAGGTCCATATTGACTGCTCTCTAGTCTTCAAAACTTTATGTACTTTTGAAAGATTGTCTTGCATGCATTTCAACCTTGACACATTGTCTTTATCATTCTTTGTTTTTCATCTATATGACTTTTATTGACTATCATTAACTATGGATTTTCTTTGTCACCAAGACTATCACAAAAGGTCTAAAACCTTATGATGAATGTCTACCTTTCATACTTTCCTACAACACTATCATATCACTGGATATCACATTGTCTTTTGTGACTTCATTGTGCTTCAGATTCTCTCATGGCTATATCATTATCATATGTCACTGCTCCATTGCCCTTAGTACATTATCCTTACCCTTTAAATTGTGGCAAAAGGATAAAAGCTTCATAGCTCTCCTTTGAAATATTCCCCTACCCTGCTAGCCAAGATAATCTTGGTGACATTACTCATGGAAAATTTGGATTCCTTTGACCATTAGTTATTTGATCCATTAGTCAACTAACAAACTGTTGAAGAAAAACTTCTGACTAGAGCTTCCTTCTTGCTTACCTAGTTACTTATGATGATCTTAGGGCTACCTCATTGTTGGCCTTCAAATTTATAGCTTTTGTCACTAATATTCATTGATCTATTTGAGGAGGTAATTTTTAGTAGCTTGGGAACCTTGTACTTATATGGTAAATTGTATTTTCAATGTCATTGGTAATGAGGATCCCAACATTCACTTCAAATACATTGAAGCAATAGCCAAAACTGGACAAATCAAGGAGGTGGAATGTGTAACCAAGGAGTCAAACTTCTATGATGCTAAAAAGACAAAGAACTTTCTTATGGAAGTAAGACTTCCAGATGCTTGTCCACTGATAAATGTTTGTGATCGGTTTGGATTTGTACCAAATCTTCTAGATGCTTCATTTTTCAAGTAGTTCTTTCATGTTTTGGAGTTGTATAAGCAAAAAATAGAGCATTATAACTCAATTTTCTTAGTCACAGCACTGAGAAACACACTTTGTAACACATTTTTCAAAGAAAAGACACATATTTAAGTCTTGTATCTACTGTAAGAACACCTTTTCTCAATAAAATTTTAATATTTTGCCTTCTTAACAATTGTTTCATTATGTGCAAATGAATGATTGATTATATTTTTTCTGTGTTTTATGTTTAAACCTCAAAAGCATTGTCTCATTTCCAACACTTTTAGGCAGCAATAAATGAACAAAAACAATTAAATAAACTATCAATTGACTAAATATACTACCAATTGACATAAATCGGTGAATAAATATACTACCAATTGATAGAAATCAGTGAATAAATATGACAAAATATATGACTAAATCAATGAATAAAAATATACTACCAAATTGATCAATCAAAACAACCAATAAATGACTACAAATGGTTTAGTCATAAATTTGGTCACATTATAAATGACTGGCAATAAACTACAAATGGTCACGTGACCAAGCTCAGTGAATAAATATGACTAAATATATGACTAAATAAATGACCAAATAAATGACCAAATTGATCAATCAAAACGACCAAATAAATGACTAAAAATGGTTTAGTCATAAATTTGGTCATGTTATAAATGACCGAAAAATAACTACTATTGGTCACGTGACCAAGTTTAGTCATTTATATGCAATTTTTAGTAATTTTTTAGTCATTTATTTATGTTTTTCTACTAGAGGCAACAAATTGAGCTGATATGTTTGTGTTGACTCTATATTGCTCCTCTAAAACCATAAATCTTTCCCCTAGAATAATTTTCATAGCCTTCATAGTAAGAAACCCATTCTCTACCAACACAAGCTTCAACCTTTGGTCTGTAATTCACCCTAAAAAGTTAACTGGATCCTATCACTAGTTAGGAGAATTGGGGTCTCCATGAATTCCAAGTATTGTGCTTTCCTTATTATGTAATAAGGAATGTTGCATCTAAATTAAAAATCAAAGGCCGAAGTGTGCAAGAATAAATGGCATTTAATTAAAATCCTATCGGAAGATCATTCGTACCAGCTCATATGAAGGTTGAATTAAAAGGAAATCATGAAACTAGATGGAGTTGCTCCACACACAAGTGTAGTGACTGGAAAAAATCATTACCCCAACAAGAGCTAAAGAGATGGTAATTAATGCATTAAGCCAGGTACTATATTGAACTTTGAGCTTATAGCAAGGTACACGAGAAAGACCTTAAGTTATGTAGATGGTATATATTATTAAAGTTTATGTGGATCATCATAATGCAAGGCCCTTACAGGATGAAAGGGTAGAAAAGTAAAATAATTAAAAGATCAAGGTCCATATTAAAAAGTAAAGGCAATGGGCGAATGGAGAATTATCCATTATGCAAGCAAGAGAATTTTTTTTGGGAGTTACCCCCTTTACTTGGTAACACTTACCTTATCAAAAATATATATATATATATATATATAATTTTTTTTTTTAATTTTTGATATTTTTAAATTTAATATTAACAAGTGCCACTAGTGGCTAGTACTTTCCTTTATAGTATTATAATTATTGTTTTCTAGATTTGGAAAAAAAGGAATGCAAGTTTTACTAATGTGAATAAAAATCATTTTTTTTTTTGTTAATTATAGTGTTTTAGTATCATTAATTAGTTCTTTGTATGACCTAACCCACACCTTAATTTTAAGCCTAATCCTAACCCTAACCCTAATCATAACAATACATTCTAAATCATTATCCTAATCCTAGACCTATCTCTAACCCTAACTATGGTTGTAACACTATCCATAACTATGGTTGTAACCCTAACCCTAATAATAAAGAATTGTAGAGTGACATTACAAAGTAAATCTATGAATTAATATTGGGAATAAGATTTAAAATAAAGATATTAGATGAATAAATTTTTTGAGCATTATATCTATTAATCATATTTTAGTGATTTTTTTTTTGATACGCACGGTAGATTATATGTATTGATATAGAAAAAAGATACAAATGTCTGCATCGCAGGAAGACCACCCATGACACACAGCCGAACAAAGCAACAACCCATCCGGGGCACAATTTCACGATTTCAACAGTCCCATGACAAGCACCAAAAGACCTCCGCGAAAACCATTGGCATAAAGAGAGGGGTCACAGGCCGACCCACGACCAACGAAAGACAAAATTTGCAAAAAAATTGTGCAGAAGACCACCAAAAAGACAGTAAAAAGCAACGAAACTAAAAGCTACAGACACAGAGGCCAGCCCTCACATAAAACCGTTGACTTCCGCGAAACTCACAAAGCCGTCCAACCATTCCTTCCCCTCCACTGGTACCATCTTCAATTTACGCTTCAAGAAATCCATGGCCACCTCTGCAAGCTTTCTGTGCCTCGACAAAGCAGGCCCTTTGAGGTCTAAGAGAAAGGGATAGAGTTTAACAGCTTCCTCCGAATCCCATAAGAGAGACAAGTCAGCCGGGCGCGGAATGCCTTTGCCTAAGAAGGCCGCCTTCAAAGTTTCTTCAAGTCCACCAAGCAAGTCGACGCGGAACAAGCGCCCCATCATCTCCATTGCCACCTTCTTCGGGGTCTCCAAGTCCAGTAGCACCGCAAGAAAACGTGAGGAGACATGGGCATTATCTCTGGCGTACTCCCTTCTTTGCAGGTGTTCTTTACCAAGAATCATTTTGATCATGACCAGCGACATCGGATCATCCTCAGATAGAATACGCTTTAATCTCTGGTCTGTGACTTCCCTAAAGGCAATGTGCCTCTCCGTAGCCACCAGAGAGATCGGTGTGTCGACACCAAAGCATTCCAAGCCCTCCGCCGAAATATGAATGGTGAATTTTGATTTTGACGACCTCTCCATGTTGACAGCCCCTGCACAAAAATGAAAACTATGCCAAAATGCGAATACAAAGCAATAAAAATGATTTCAACAGATCCATAAATAGACCCGTGAGAGGATCCGACTAGCCTCCGCACATGAGACAGAATAATGGCAGGTTGATCATCGCGTCCTAGCCATGAAGATTTGCTACGGACGCAGTCCTTCCGCCTACAAACCATAATCACTTCGAGTGAAGTGAGATGCCACCCGGCCTTTCAACTGTCTTTTCGATGATTTTCGTACCCGACGTGTTGCATAGAAGACACCTTGAATGCAAAGCCAAACATACTCCCTGCCGAACACCAAGGCTCCGCGAATATCAAGAGTCGAGCTCATTAAAAAGCCAACTTCTCCCCTCGGCAAATAAGAGGCCAAGAGATGACATGGCGATGCCACCTCTGCAAACCCCAAGACCGTCCCAAAGCCACCTCACGCCCACCCAGGAATTCGAGTGGCGAATATTTTAGTGATTTTTATTAGTAATATTTTATTTTTAATTTATTTTAATTTTTGAATAGTTCTAACCATGAATTTTACCTTGTTCTTAATTCTAATCCTAATCCTAATTATAATACTTTTAGGATTATAATAATTAATAATAATAGGATTAGAATTATAATTTAATTAATAATTATAATAATTTTAGTTATTTAATTTAATTTTTATTTGTATTTATGTATGTTTTGAAGTTAATAAAATTTGGAAAATAAAAAAGTGGCAATATCAAATAGTTTAAGATTTAGTTTAAATTTTTATTTTAGTTATGGATGTGCTTTAACTTAAGTTTAATTTTATTATTTTAATAGTGTGAATCCAAATCTCTATAAAATAACTAATTGATTTTTTTGAGATTTTCTTTAATAAAAAAAATTACATATATTAAAAAAATCATTCATAAAAAAATATAAAAATAAGTAACATTTACTTATTTTAGAAAGATTTAATGAAATGACTTTATAAAGCAAAAAGTGAAAAATCATTTTAAAAAAAATGTTAAAAAAATAGTTTACCTTGCTTTCCCTACAAATTCCCTCATAACATCCCAAACTTCTTATCCATTCAAGAAAAATAATTTTGACAATTTTTAAAGTTAAGTATTTAACATGTTCACTTTAAAAAAATTATATTATATTTGAAGAGCATAAAATTTTGATTTTTAATTGATTCAAAACCAACTTATTAATAACTAATTAACAAAATGAGTTGAAAAATTGATTGCAATAATACCACAAGTACTAATAATAGTAATAAAAGACATAAAGACTTCTTAAAGGTTTTTTATATATATAAATAATATATTAATAAAAAAAAAATACAAATTAAGAATTAAACATATTAAAAAATTTACATAAACATTATAAACTATGACATATTAATATTAATTATTAAATATATCTAAATAATTTTAGATTTAAAAAATAATATTATATAAATATATCATTAAATATTTATTATTAAAATAAATTTATTAATTATTTGAATTTAAATAATAATAATAAATAATTAAAAAATACAACACTTATAAAATATAAATATATTTTCTAAATGTTAAATTTTATTTGAAGAGGATAATTTTTTTAGTTTTTAATTGATTCAAAAACAACTTATTGATAATAACTAGTTAACGAAAAAACTCATTGCAATAGTTGATGCAAGTTGCAAGTACTAATAACTAGCAGTTGCACCAAAGGAGGTGCACTGGTTACACCGATTATATTTTGTATAGTTTATGTTTTAGATAAGTTTATAATTTTTAAGTATATTAGATGTTACAATTAGGGTGTAAGTTAGATTTGTGTTTCAAATAACCATTCAAATAATTTTATGGTAGATGTTTATTATCCTTTGTGGAATACACTTGATTTCCTATTTATTATGATTTGAATTGATGAATCATGATAATAATTGATATCATAGTTCATTTTAGAGATAAATAGTTTGTTTATCTCATCTTCACACATGTCTTAAAAACTATCTTACATATGATATTTGTGCATCCTTAGCACATTAAATTCAAAACCCAAAAGACATAAATTTAATAATCTTTTTAATTTAATAGGGAATAAATTCGACTTCATTTGTTCCATGTGCACGTGACTTGAGGCAATTAAATCAAAATATAAATTGGATTTTCATGGAGGCATTAAATCTTTATACATATTTTCCATCCTCTCTCATGGTAGATCATTGCAATCATAACAATATTCATGAAGCATTTATCAAAAGTAGACTTTGATTGATGCACATAAAATAAAATTTACTTCATCATCATCTAGGCCATCTACATGGTTGCTTGTAGTGTAATAATATTTTGGATGAAGTCCTGGATTTCCTTTAAAAACGTAGCCCATAATATAGCATGCAACAAAAAAAAATGCCAATCCAAGTTAGGTGGATACTAATGGATAGGTTTTTTCATACTTTATGAGAAGTAGCGAAATGAATAAAATAAAAAAAATACCTATCCTATCTGAATCTTGACAATGATCATCTTGTTGGAACAGAGCCATTGAGGTGGTTGTTAAAATATATCTAAAAAATTGATGCCGTAAAAAATAAGAAACATAATAGTAAGCTACAAACAAAGCATAATATATATCATATATTTACAGAAAGTGAAGCACCAAAATAAGCAATGAAGTAAGAGTATAATTTCAAATACATATATAATAAGCAGTCATAGTGCTATCATATTCTCCATGAAGCTGATTGATGTGATTTTTACTGCAGTGTTACACATCTAGAATTGGGATAGTTTAGGTTGGAAAAATTAATGAGTATATGGTATGAGTTTTTAAGTCACATGCAACTTTGAGCAGATTAGTTGAAAAGAAGGTTTTGAATTATGAGGGAATTTAGCTGAAGTGACCTTTTTGACAACATGCAATTATTTTGTTTTGTATCTCCATGAATTGATTTGAGACTGTAATTTAGAATACATACATAATAAGCAGTAACATTGCCAATAGAGTCTTGAGGATCCAACTTGATTTGCATGTTATTGTTTCTAAAAAGATACGTATTCTTCAAGCAAAGAATAACCCTGTTATGCAAACACATCCAACATTAGCAGAGGCCAATTTTCTTTTACAAAAATAGCTTGATGTTGCCATTACTATTGATATTTGTAATTGAGGGTGAGTTGTTGTTTGTAGTGAAATAACAAGTAATATAGAGTTTGAGTAGAGAAGGGAGTGTTATACATACATGTAGTTGATGTTGTGGAGGAACCAATCTTACACCTTCCATGTATCGCCTTATCTTTTTCCATTTCAACTTGTATTGGCATATGGGTTCCATAAAATACATATTAGCTTGTATATATTGCATGCCCTCACCCAAATGTGTTTTAGTAAAGTTCATTGCTGTGTCATGCTATACTGCCGTTCAAATATTTTGGCATCTGGGTTCCTAATAGGTACGTGCCAAAGCCAAACAATTCTAAAGACTAAAACCAATACCATATTTTATAATTATTAACTAGATGTATTTCTGATATTAACTCAAGAAGTGCCTACATGTAGAATTTGCAATTCAACTTATTATTTGTTGCAGACATTGGGAATTCACAATTCTTCCAGTAAATCCACATTGGGTTTTACACATAGTAGCCCCAACCCCAACACAAATTTGATGAATGAATAACCCAGGAGAACCAACAAAATATGCATAGTAAAATAAAATTCAAAGAAATTTAGCACGGACCAAAAAAAATCATCTCTTAACTTTGTCTTCATTCTATGTATGTCCACTCTAACTCAACCTCTTACCATCCATTTCAAGAAGCACTATTTTCTAAATACAAATATTACCATAAAGAAACTTTTATCCTTGCTCTACTACATTAGACTTCATAAAATGCTAGTACTAATCCTAATACCAAAAACCAATGTAATACAAGAATAACTAAATACAACCCATAAGGTCTGCGCCATCAAATGTATACTGCAAGTAGCATACCTATAGGTCAAAAGGGCAACACTGATGAGAACTGTGATTGGAAGGTTTGTGTGTATTGCTTTAATTTCTGCAAATAATGAGCACACACAAACAACTTTGATTAATGATGTCAAAGAGAATTTGCAAAAACTGAACCAATATTGTTTAATCTAAATTGCTATCTATTATCAAGTTATAAACACAAAAATAATATAAATATTTAAAGAGAAAATGTCATACTTGTAAAATTTTATTTTCTGTGATATATGATAAAATTCCATGCTATTTGTCCCTTGAAGTTTGTTGCTGGGAGTGATCAATGATGCCTTACACAAGGTTGGCACATGGAGCTGTTACCCACCCAACCTATCTGTGGTGTATAGAAAACAGAATCAAGGTTTATGCCTTTTAGACCATGGCTCATGAGCTAATTGCTACTGGAAAGTAAGGAAGACTGGCGCAACTCTTATTTTGCAATTAAAAGCAAAACAACAAATCTTATTTTGCAATTAAGAACAATTGTTGCTGTGGATTGTTTTTGCTACTGGCACAACAAAATAGGGAAGATTAAGAGGGTACAAATACAATAGGTGAATAAATGCTAGTTTCCTTGCAGTCAATGCTCACAACGATGTCTCTACTTCCAGTATGATGTATCCAACAATGAAGAGATGAAGGACATGATACATTTGACACAAAGATCATTGGGATTCTCGCCTTAAATATTTTCCGTTACTCTCTCTGTTGCCTCTTACATTTAAGTCTCCAAGTTATGTTGTTTGATGCCACAATGGATGAATACCAACCCACTGTGCTTAGTTATAGATGAGATTTGGATTTTCCTGGATAAAATCATTAACTATAACCCTATCGTTATGATCTCAATTCACCTCCAAAATCTCTTTCATTTTTTCAGAAAGCGGCTAATGATCAAAGCATTTGCTCCTTTCCTCAACATCTTAGGAATGTCTTATGCATTAATTTCCAAGGATCTCCAAGATACTTCAAATTTTTAGTACAATGTGAGCACCTAAGTCAGGAATGGTATAAGGCAGAGGAGAAGTCATAAAACTGTTGAAAAATCTACATATAGTAGTCTAGTTTATTGCATTTATTGCATTGGCAGGCACTTCAGTGCTATTGTCTCTGTTTGTATTTATATGGTTTTCATTTAATTTAATTATCTTTTTCCAATAAAAAAAAGTACTTCATAATATTTTAGACCAATAGGTCATCTGGGATTTGTGACTTTTGCATTGTGAACTTCGAAGTTTAATTAAAAATTCCACAACTTTCAAGGAAAGATTTGGCAATCACAATTACCTTGGCTCCAAGGTTGAACTTGTATCCTAGAAGAACACCGAGATGCACACCAACAATATAGTAGCAACCTATGTTCACATAGGCCACTAGTGCTTGCCACCCCGCTCCTACTGCTACCCCTGAATTTATGTCAACAAAAAACACTTTAATTCACTTTGTTGAAAACCTAAGAATGAATCCAAGATATTTAAATAAATAACACCAAGTGTAATTGAGTTTATATGAATGTCCATATGTCAATTTTCAATAAATCTCAAGTGCATTGTCAGCGGTAAAAGAGTCAAATATAATACAAATTGCAGGATCTGCTTGGGATGCAATTATTACATGGTTTAAAGTTGAACACAGAGGCCTGAAATCTCTTATGTATCAATTATAATCCTATTTATTTTATAACCATTAGGGTAAGATTTATTTTGTTTCCTTCACTGCATACTCTTAATTTGTATTTGTTAGGTGCTCATCTAGATATGATTTTTCAGATAAGTATAGGAAATTAAATATTATATGTAAATAGTGGTGGAAGATATAATAAAAAATGCATTGTTAATAAAGTTACATTATTTGACGACCAGTAACCTGTTGCATTTGGAAAAATTGATCCAACAGATGTAAAACAAAAAGGCTTACAACAAGGAACAAATTATTTGAGGCATTCCCTTAAAAGTTATCATCTCTACTGATGGCTCTATGGCTTTGGGTGTTAGGTGGACAACTCTAGCACTTGTCATATGCAAAGACTATAGTCTCCTAATATTATGTCATAATGTGGATCAAAGGCGGTTCTATCTTAAGTAAGATAACTAAAGAGGTGTCCTATGTGGGACATGTATCTATCCTGCATTTGTAGCCAGAGATGATCAGTGATTGTTATACAAAATTTTATAACAATGTTTAGGAGGATAAGATACTGAATGTCCAATCTACCAACTTAGATATTATAATAGTAATGATAAAGACTACTTCTAACCATCAATTAGAGAAAATTGGTTGATGGATACTGTAAAGGCTTATCATTCATATATACATTCTATAGCTGTTAGACCCACACAATAATGACAATTAATTATATTATATGCAGAAGGCATCTACCCACTTAGATGAAATTGTCAGAATAAAAAATATTTATCACCAGATATCCTCACAAAAATATTTGGAATGTCTAAAAAATATATTATATTGGAGACTAGACCTTGAAGAATTGCAGAATTGAGTATTCCTTCTGCCTAAAAATTTTGATGCTAGGCCAGTAGTACAGACTGCAAGAGGGATGAGACTGAATAACCCTAGCATTTCCATTTTTGTTGTCTCTGTGTTTTTCCTATATTTTTGTTTAAAAGGCTGGAGAAATCTTGTTTCAAACTCAAGATTTGGCTCTTAAACTGCTATAATTTCAGACTGGTCTCCTCTTCGGCAATGGCAAAAGAAATCCTCAAAGACAATGACCAGACATTTGCAAACAGAGTCATGGGGCTAAGGGTAGTTGACAATGTTAGTGACAAAGAGTAAGATAGCTTGAACATAAACAAATGAAAGCTAATTTCTAAGTTTAGTCAAGTCAGACTGTGAGCTCAGGCTGCCTATGTTTAGGCTACTTTCACAAGTTTACATTGATATCAACAGAATGACAATGGGAATTGGAAAAATTATCATTGTCATTATGTAGAATACCATTTGGAAATTTTTTCCTAAGGTAACATCCACTCGAAAACCATCAAAATGGCCAATGATCATTGATATTCTTCCCAAATATGAATTGTTGATCAAGGACTTCCAAGATAGGGGAAATGAACTGTGTCTCTGTGCGTCCTTGTATTTGGGAAACTCTTATCCACTATGAATATTTAAAACCATTCAAGAAATGCAATAACTCTTAATAACCTTATGGGGTGAATTGAGAAGTTTATTCATTATTTTAAAATTGAAATTGAATAAGCTTATCAAAAATAGTGTGTCAGTTGAACAATAAAGTCAAACTACTCACCATTATCATTGGACCAACTCTTAAATAGCTGTTTTCAGAGGGGTAATGCAATTAATGAAGTGCTCAGAAGGTTGCAGACCCTTGAGGCTAGGTTGCCTTGTGAGGATTCTGAGGAAGAACCAGAAGTTCAAAGGGGTTAAGGAGGTGCCATAGATTCCATGGAAAGACTTATTGAGGCTATAAACAAATAAGGAACTACAGTTAAGGGTAAAGCCCCTGATTTGAAAGTTAATATAAAAGACTTGACATAGCAATGAACTTTACTAAAACACATTTGGGTGAGGGCATGCAATATATACAAGCTAATATGTATTTTATCTTCATGCACTCATGCTGGCCTTGTGGATGAATGACAGGCAGTTCTTCAATTCTATGAACATAGACTATTGTATTACACCAAGGATGGAGCATTACATATGTATGGTTGACCTTCTTGGCTGTGCTGCATTTAGAAAACTTGATTAATGGGCTGGCTTGTGATAAATCATCGATTGACACTATGGCTCTTAAGGAATCTAAAATGTTAAAGGATGAAATATAAAGTTATATGTTTCCAACAACCCTTGTGGTGACTTACTTCTAGGTAAAGATGATCCTTCTAAATGAAGGTCTATCATTTTCCACCAAGAAAGTTAATTACCAACACTTTATCCTAATCCTAAAATAAAATAGCACAACTACTGTATAAAAGAAAGTACAAAAGAGATAGGGTGAGAAGAGAGAGAGTGCAATTCTAGATGAACAACATTAGATGCCAAGAACCCTCATACAAAAATTTGGAACCACCTCTGCAGCAACTAAACTTAACACAATTTGAAACAAAGATAATGAAAACTTCAAAGGAATAAGGGTTTGGTGATGCCTAGTGTAAAGATCTCACTATCTTTGAATAGTACATGGAGCAACATTTCAAAACCTCTAATAAGAAAAAAAGAAAACAAAGGAAAAAGACAGATTTAAAATTTACTAAACTAACACCCATTAGCAAAAGATTCCTTTGGCTAAAAATATTCAATGCTGGATAGAGCCTGTGAAAAGTAGCGTCAAATATAAAATATTCTTGCTTGAAGGAAAGTTACCTATACTAATGAAGAAAAGAGCACTGGAGAAAGCCTGCACTTCCAAACAAAAGAACACTGCAAATCCCAAGCCCTGTATAAAAGTGAGATTCGATATAATGGAGGTTAGAAGATAGCAATAGAGGTAGTGAATGGAGCCTGTGCAAGAATGACCAAAAAAAAAACTAAAGAGGCAATTACCGTCAATCAAAAATTAAGGAAAGACCATTCACTAACCTCTCTCAAGCAGACAACCCTAATGTGCTCTCCTTCTCTGTTAATCCTACAACTGTCTTCCAATTGTCTGTGATTTGCTTGCAAAGGGTAAACAAAAAATACTGCTTATTCAAAAAACCGTGAACACAATGGAACAAAAGTTTTGCTTTTAAAGAGCACAATCGCGATGAGGTTTAGTCTTTTTTGCATGGAAATCCAATGGCGGTGCTATTAACAGGTGTGTGAATTGCAGACTTGAAGTGCAGTTTTGAAGTGGTGTTGTGCTGTTAACAGGGCGACTTGAAGTGCAAATTTCTGCAGTGAAGTGCAGTGGTGCCCTGTCTCAGGCATGAGTTTTTCCTCTTTGAAAAAATTCTGGCGCCCTGTCTCAGGCATGAGACTTTTCTGGTGGGAAAGCCCACAATAAAGAGCCTATCGACTAATAAGATGTAAAATATGCAACTTTACAAATTTTAGAAATTATTTTATTGTTTCTAGGAATGGTTTTATTAATTTTAAAAAATATTCCTCATTAAATATCTAATAATATATTTATATAATATTATTTTATAAATCTAAAATGTATAATTATAAAATAATCATATTAATATATATCTAATAATATATATTTCTAATGTATTTTAATTTTTAATAAATTATTAATATTATTTTTCATATGTTATTAATATATATTTTTTATAAACCAATTTGTTGTTATTCTATACATTCAAATATATTTCTAGTTCTGATGGACACTAACGGTCGACTAATTCCTTCTGCGGTGGCTAGGGTTTCGCCTAGGCTGAATGCATCTGGAAGGGCTTCTCAGGGAGGGATCAACGGTCTTCAGAGCAACACCTCTGTAATAGGGAGATGGCTGACCTGGGTGCGGAGGATAGTCTGAAGAAATCCATCCAAAATGGTGGCAAGGTTAGTGTGGACGATGAAGACTCCTCTACATAGTGCGGCCAAGATCCATCCAAGTCATCGATAGGAAAGGGAGGAGGAGGTTCTGTTTTACCTCCTTCATCCAAATCATTCATAGTAGATTTAGATGTTGAGATTGAAGATGAAGTAATGTCAAATGAAAAAGTCTTTTTTGGGTTGGGTCTGATTGGGAGATTTAGGGGATTTTCGCCAAGCTTGAATGATCTCCACCAATGGATTTCTGACCATTGGGAGCATGTATTGGAAGGGTATGTTCAAATATATCCCATGGCTAAAGTTTTTTTCATTGTTGTTTTTGAACAAGAATAGGATAGAAATAAGATATTTTGTGATTATCACTGGGATTGGGAAGGAAAATACACATTGATGTTAAAGCCATGGAATTTGGCGTTTAACCCAGCCACTGAAGTATTTGAAAGGGTTCCTCTCTAGGTGAGACTTCCTAACCTACCCTTACAATATTGGTTTGATTCTTGCTTGGAGGCTATAGGGAACTCTTTAGGAAGCTTTTTAATGGTGGATGATGGATCCTCAAATCTACTGCATTCAACTTTTGCTCAGATTTTAGTGGAGTTGGATGTGTCCAAGGAGCTTTTGGAAGAGATCCAGATAAAAACTTTGAAAGGTTATTGGGTACAACCCCTGGATTATTAGGGGGTACCCTTTAGGTGCAAGATTTTTTTTCAAACTGGACACTTGGCTGCTTAATGTGCTAAGCACAAAACACATAAATCTACTTCTTTGTGGAAAGATGTTTCCCCCAACACTATATAGTGGAGAAAAAGGAGGAGAAGCAAAGGAACTCTTAGATTACAGGTAGGAAAGAAGTGGTTCAAGTACCTGAGGATTTGGATCAGGTAGATAAGGCTTTGGTGAATGATGGGAGTAGGGAGGAAAAACAATCATAGGAAGGGGGTCCGACTGTAAATAGTGGCAATGTTGTCCTCAACGACTGTGAAAAGGATTTAAATTTCAAAAACAGGGCAACAACACTAGAGCGTCGGGAGAAAAAGGTGTGATGAGGCTGCAAGAGAAAGAAGCCGGGAAGCAGAAAGCTGATGGCCAGAGTCAGCAAGCAAATTGGAGTTTGGGTGGAGAGGTAATGAATCTCCAAGACAAACCATTGGAATGGTAGGAGGCTACAAGGGTGGAGGACAGTTGGCAAGTTGTTAAGGGGAAGAAAGAAAAGAAATTAAAGAAGGAAACTTTTGCTATGGTCCTCCAGTCCCAAACCAAGGGAAGACCAAATTGTGCTTTAAAACTTTTGACCTATTAATAGGTCTCTGTTCAAAGTCTAGGGGTTTTAGGAGTGTGATTTTAGTCTGTTCGTAGTGTTTCTTTGTACTGGGTGATGATCACTATTGAAAATAATGATGTACTATGTTTTTACTCTTGAATAATAGAAAATCTTATTATCGAGCAATATATATATACTTATAATATTATTAATAAAAAATTAAAAATAAGTTATATTCTTAATTAAAATTTATCAAGAGGTGGAGGACCTAGCTCGATTGGTTAAAGTCTCCTTTGCAATCAAGAGGTCACGAGGACTCCCCTCTGTCCTCACTACTTAGGAAAAATATTTTATTAAATGTTTTATAATATATTTAGATAATATTATTTTATAAATATAAAATATATATTATAAAATCAATTAATATGTCATATCTTATAATCATTATAAGTTCAATATATTATATTTATATTTAGTAATTAATTATATTTATAATAATATTATCAATAAAAAATTAAAACAAACGTGTTATATATTTATTTAATCTTAAAATTTTAAATTTTAAAATTATTATGAGTCATCTTAAGAAAAATATTTTATTAATTTTTTTAATAATAAATTTAGATAATATTGTCAATGGGGTTGTACTTGAATGGAAAAATGCCATTTGGCTCTCAAGATGGAGATCCATGTTCGAATCCCCAAAAGTGACATCTTAAATTGGAATCCCAAGTGGTGGCTCTTGGACTTCCATTGTGACTTCTTAGTTAAATAAAGTTGAATATGTTGAAGGGGAGGAGGTCCCCCTTGTGTCCTCCATTGGTGTGGGGCCAATCTAAATAATCCCTCATCATATATATATATATAGAAAATATTATTTTATAAATATAAAATATATAATTATAAAATCAATTAATATGTCATATCTTGTAATCATTATAAGTTTTTGATTAGAGATCAACAAGTTTTACGGGGACCAAAAACCCATTACAAACAAGTTTTGAGGGGATTTGAAACCCAAAACAAATAGAAGAAAGCTATAGTAAGATAGTAAGATAGAAAATCAACAACCCAACATCAACAGTCTATCCTAAGATATACAAGATAAAACAAACTGCAAGAAATCAGCTTTGAAGGGACTGAAAACCCTTTAGAACCAGGAACACAAGGGCCTTAATCCCAAAACATCTTAGAAGAAACAACCTGAATCCGCCAGGCACCAAACGCAATCTGTAGCATCCACTTCATAACAACACAACTACTCAACACTATGCTAAAACAAAAAGAGCTACCAAAGAACCCTTCAAAACCAAACATTAATCCCCGCCTCCCTACCTCAATAAGAGAGCAACAAGGAAAAACCAAAATGGTGTAAAACACCAACAAAAACCTGGTTCTCAAAAGAACCAGAAAAACCAAACACCCCACCTCAATAGGGGTTTTGGGAAACACAAGAGAGCTCTACGCAACAACAACTGACCAGTAGCACCAAAAAGCTTGAAAATCCAACCCAGCCTCTGCCTCTAAAAGAGAGGGCTCCCCTCTATAGGAGAGGATGAAATAAAAACCCTTACCTCCAGAAGCATGATTCTCCATACCAAACAAGCTCCACCTCAATAAAAGCCAACACTCCACCTCAAAAGGAGCCATCTCCCCCTCTATAGGAGACACTAGCTGAAGAATCCAAAAAGCAGCTGTATACGTCTAAAAATGGTCATGATTAAGCTTGTTAATTAATTAAATATGATTTATTTAATAAATTCCTCTAATGTCATCTACATATAAATAAATTTAATTATTTATTTATATCGTTCATCTTCTAAATTCTTCTACCTTAAATTAAATAAATAATTTTATTTAATTACTAACATTTCTACCCTCTGCTTAATTAAATTAAATAAATTTGTATAATTTATTTATATTTAATTATCATTTTGGTTCTAAAGTTTAAATATTTTTGAATATTTAAATAATGGAATATTCTCCATCCCATATTCAAATTTTAAAATATTAAATATTTTTATTTAATATTTTCCATCTCACCCTAATTTCTTTTTTAAACATAATTAAATATGAGTTATTTAATTATGTGGGTTTCCATTTCCATCTTCACTCCTAAATTAAATAAATTTAATTTATTTAATTCTAATTCATTATTAACTCACCTTTCCAAATTCTAACTCGCTTTTCGAAATGGAAATTTCTCTTCGAAACTCAATAAAGAAAAGGGAAACCTTCCATCCTCTTCTCCATTTTCAAAAATCTCCCACCGTCCATTCGAACAAGCTTAATTCGGGCCATCGATTGATTTAGCCAATCAAATCCGTTCGAAAACTCTATAAAAGCCAGTGCAAATCCAAACTTTTGTTACTTACATACAACTTATACACACACATTACGCATATTTTCATCTTGCTTATTGCAATCATATCATTTTCAACATCACAACAATCTTCTCATCTTAGCATAGCCTTGCATTTAGCATAGTTTTGCATTTTAAATTTCATTCTTTAGCTGTCATTTTGTTGAGCTTGGTCTGCTGATCTGAGAGCTATCTGGAAAACAACAAAACGCTGAAGATAGAGGAAGATAAGATGGTTTCGGGAAGCTACTGTTACAATTTGCATATTCTGTTTCTTTTTTTCAGCTTCTTTGATTTAATGTCTTATTAATATGTGTTTGATTTCATTTAAATTGATTCAATATTTCACACACACATAAATTGGCGCCCACCATGGGGCCATTGCCCCTCTTTTAACATCTTTTTGCAAGTTTTTCTGACAAGTCACGACTAAAACAGCGAATTAGCGCATAAAACACGCTTCAGCACAATTTACAACCAATCCAGTGCCCGTAATCCATCCTGCAACGCTCCTGATAGATCCTGCAGCGCGATTGATAGATCCTGTAGTGCATTTGATAGATCCTGCAGCGTGATTGACAGATCCTACAGCGCGATTGATAGATCCTACAGCGCATTTGATAGATCCTGCAGCGCGATTGACAGATCCTGCAACGCGATTGACAGATCCTGCAGCGCGATTGACAGATCCTGCAGAGCATTTTTTTCTTCTAAATTCTGCATTTGTAATCTGTAACTTAAGTATAATTTGACTGGATCCGACGCAATTGCGGCTAGTAAGGGCTTTAAAAGAATGAAGCAATCCTAGGATAGTCACATAATTCCTAATTAAGCAATCCTAGGGTAGACACATATGGATAAAATGAAGCAATCTAGGATAGTCACCACACAATGAATCTTGCAGTTAAAATTGAACAAACTTGTTTTTAGTGAAGCAACATCTTCACTTAGATTAGATCATTGTGATTTGGGACTTAAAATGAACATTTGCTTGCTTTGAATGTGGCAATAGGTCTATGCTCTCCCCTTAACTGGGTGATCAGAATACTAGACTTGCCTTTTAGGTTCCATGCAATTTTACTGTTTTAATTACATCCTTTAGAGAGCCTGCCGTAGTGGGAAAAAGTACTCACCCTATGGGAACGACTCAAGTGGGTTCAAGCCAAAGCCAGGCTATTCCGCCCCACTATAAAATTTAAAACAAATCTGGGGAAACCCTCTTTTGCCGGTAGTGTGCAAGATAACCATCCCCAAAGCTTTTGTTCTAAAGGTTGGGAGGTCTCCTGAGGGAGTTTATTATTGCCGTACCGAACGAAAATCCTTACTACGAACCTAGTGTAGTGGCTAGCCGAGTTAGTTGCCAAACATTCTAATAATCACAGTGCAAGGGGAGGGAAGAATCTGCCCCCAAGATACTCACCATATAACTGCCAAGGACCGTTTGCTCAGGGGATCCGGTAGCCACTTCCGTAACTCTGAGTACGCACCTGGAAAAGACAAAAACACGGGTGCCGCTTCGGGGGTGACATGACTGTGTGAGTCGACGCAGTTCTAAGATGTGGGCTGTTGATTACTAGAATGACCTACTTGAGCATTTAAGAGTGAGTCTGTCTGAATTGTCTTTCATGTGGAAAACCTGTGAAAACATTTGATGAAAAACATTTCTTGATCAAACAATTCATGTTAGTATAGGGCTTTAAGAACAACTGTTTTCAAAAATGTTTGTTGTGACTTCCATTACATTAATTCAGATAAAGAGATCATCCAAAAGGAACATGAAGAACAACAACTGAAAGACACTTAAGAGTTTTTCATATCATTGCTTCAAAAACATTCCCAATACTTTTCCCATGCTTAGGGATTGGAAGTCAACAAAGTTTCCCAAGAAATCAGTTTCCAAGAGAATAAAAAAACCTAAGAAACCATTAGGATACAAGAAGACACTGCAAAAGAGAAAATTCTTGTACAAAAGTCGACAAGTCTTGCTTCACTATCGAGGATTTCTTCACAGATATCAGGATTTTGTTAGAGGATTCACTGATGAATATGCTGTAGATCCCTTAGATTCTCGAGCTTATTATCAGAGATTAGCTCTATCACAACGACATAATCATAATCAGCCTCTTGAAATTGACAACATACCACAACCTTCTATAGAGTATCCTTCACATCCCAATCAAATCCTTCATTGATTTTAGAACATTTCTTCGAAAACAAAGATCAAAACTTTAAGAGTGCATCTCTCAAACAACTTTCTAATTTTTGGTTCAACTTCCCCAATATGATTCTGAAATCCTTCATCAATTGGAAGCCACAATCAATAAATTAGGAGCATCCTTGATCATATCATAAGATTCTACATCTTATCAGATCATCATCATCACACTTGTCAAAATCATGATCTAAGTCTAGAAGAATTTTTCAAAATCATATGCCTATCTTCACAAGATCCCAATTCAATAAATTGAAGGACGAAATTCAACAAGAAGGACATACTCAAAACATTCAAGAAGAGGGTGAAAGTAGCAATCCTCTTTACATCATGAATCGTAATCCACTTTTTGACAAAGATACAGATAACAGAGAAGAAAATTTGTTCCATCAATACAAAGACATGAACATGACACAGATAGATAGTGATGAGGAACAAGATGAGGAACGTCTTAGAGAGGCTGAGAAAGATCCAAAATTCTATAAAGCCATTGAAAAAATCTTGCAGCGAGACAAGGAAAAATATTTTCGCTATCTAGCCGAACAAGGGGCTAAGTTACCTCATGACTTTAATACTGAAAATTTGAAAAACAAACCTGAAGAGACACCCCTTTCTGATCTTAGTGCCTTGACCCAACAAATCAAGGCACTTCAAGGACAAGTTAAAGAATTACAAGGGGGAACAACCACGGAGAAATACACTCTCGAGGACATTTGTCCTTATCCTTTTGACCGAAGTCTAAACATGATTCCTTTTCCCAAGCATTGTGAAATGCCAAAATTTGATCGCTATAGTGGGAAAATGGATCCAGTTGATCACGTTAGAGACTTCACGAACATGACATTGGAATTCGCTCACGAAGATACTTACTTGTTGCGATTGTTTCCTAGGAGCCTTGGAGTTAACTCTATGGAATGGTTATCTAAGATTACACCTCCCGTCAGGACATTTGAAGAATTGATCAACCTATTCATATCACAATATGCTTACAACATACAACACCCGATCACCATGATAGATCTTTGCAAAGTTGCACAAAAACCTGGTGAATCCTTCATTACGTTTCTTCAAAGATGGAGAAGAATGTTTGCCAGGTATCCACGTCCTATTCCTGAAAAGGAAAAGATGGTTACTTTCATTAACAGTTTAAATTCAGAGATGAGCTATCATTTGAACTTACATTGTCCTTCTTCTTTTGAGAAAATGATTGAATATGCCTTAACCATTTAAAATGCTTTGGTCAAAAGAGGGATAATAAAGCATGACAAAGAAAATCCCAGCTCATCCAACCATCACAATAATCAGGACAAATCTAAATTCTGGACTCGCAACAAAAATATGGTGAACGATGGTGTTGTTGATGAAAATCATGCCTTAACCAAGACATTTGTCCTTAGCACTCCAAACACTCGCAACAACAATGTCAACTCAATTGCAAATCACATAAATAATCCTCGTCTTTCGAGGAACAATACAAATCAAAACTCTACCTCCCATCAAGGAATTTCCAACAACCAAGGTTACCGAGGAACAAATAACAATCCCAATTCTTTAGGGAACACTTCGAATTCAAATCCACCAAGATTTTCGTTCTTCTTGAATAGAAGAACTTTCACTCCATTGGGTCAATCTGTAGAATCCGCATTCAAAGAGTTGATGGCCAAAAATGTCATTACTTTGCCGCCTCAACGAAATTATGAACCCAGTGTAAAGCCTCCATCATGGAATGAGGCGTACTATTGTGATTATCATCGGTGTAAAGGTCATCGCACCAACAACTGCCAAGCCTTGAAAAATTCCATTCAAGACTTGATCGACAATGACATCATCACAATAGAAGGAAATCAACAAACCAATGCAGATCACCAAGCATTCCGCAATCCTTTGCCTAATTATCAAAAGGGTGAGTCTTCTGAAAAAAAGGTGAATCACATCAATGATGATCATATAATTAACCATCTTTATGCGGACGACAAGCAGGTGAATGTCATAAAAGTCAACCAGAAGGTGGAATATAGAGAAGTCAATGCATCAACAAGAGCATAGGCAAAAGTTGTCTTGAAAGGCACTTCTTCAAAATCCATTGAACCTCCACCTCAACATCAATATGATTTGGTCAATCAACTTCGAAAAACTCCCGCTCAAATTTCTATTTTGGAACTATTGAAGATTTCCCCAGCCCATAAGGAAATTCTCGAAAAAGCCCTTGTTGAAACCAATGTATCTACAGATTTGGATGTGAATCAATTTCAAGCCATGGTAGGACACTTGTCCTCACCCACTTGCCTTTCATTCTCTGATAAAGATGACGTTTCCATAGCTCATCCCCATAACTCATCATTGTACTTAGAGGTCATGATTCACAAGTTTCGTATTAGACGAGTTCTAATAGATGGAGGTGCTGGTTTGAACATCTGTACCATGAAATTGGTTAAAGCCTTAGGATTTTCTGAGGACTCCATCGATTTAAGAAGAAAGATTACCATAAAAGCTTATGATGATGAAGAAAGAGCATCCAAAGGTCTAATCATGCTGCCAATCAGAGTGGGCCCTGTCATAAAGAATACTTTCTGTCAAGTACTGGACCGTGATCTTGCATACAACATCTTGTTGGGTCATCCTTGGATCCATGAAATGCAAGCTGTCCCATCAACCTATCATCAATGTCTAAAGTTTCCTTATGATGGACAGGAAATCACAATATCAGCTAATAATTCCAATATCCAAACTTGTGCCAACATGAAAGCCAGTCAAGATACTTTGGTCCCTAACAATCAAGAAGCTCATGCTAGGATTTCTCTAAAGATTGACACACAAATCAGTCAATTGACCAATAGTTTGGACAAAAAGATGAAATTCAAGGATCATGGAGTTGGAGAATACTCTCTTTGTCTTGCCAATTTACCTACATCACCTTGATCACATGGACAACCATCTATTAGGGAACATCAAATATTAGCAGCATCAACATCAAAGCAAACACCAATAGAGCCAATTACAAAATTTAATGGACAATTCATCAAAGAAAAATTCCCCATGGAAAATCCTGAGGATACAAAATTTTTAAATTGGCTCTATAAAGATGAAGATGAAGCAGTCTCTAATGTCAAATTACCCACAGACAAATATGGAAAATGGTATTCAATCATGCAGAAGATGGGCTATGATGAAGGTCCTATCGGAAAAAGGAAGGAAGGAGTAGTTGAACCTATTCACCTTCGCGGACTTGCTGCAAAAGAGAAAACTGGATTAGGTTATGATACTCACTCCAAAGAAAACACATCCAAACAACTGCATGGCGCTGTCTTCGCATTGCAAGAAAGCTCAGATTCACGAGAAGCATGCTTGACAACAGTTCAGAATTTCGTGGATAACAATTCTGACACAGACTCGACTGAATATGATGGGACACCATTTACAATGATGAATTCTGGAGAGATAAAGAGGTTGATGTAATACACCAGTACGCCCCAACTCTAATTGAAGGTGAAGGGTCAGGGTCCCAACCACAAGAATCTGAACCACAAATCAACTATGATTCTAGTGATAATGAGTCAGATCTAAATGAACAAGACTATCATGACGACAGTATCATCATTGACTCACCTCATACCTCGGATCCTACTGACCACTCCGTTATGACCATGACCATAGCCGATTTCACACAACCTAACGATCCTATACCCTTGATTTATCCAGATCTTATTGATTGGGATTCATCCGAACCTATCAATATACCTATGTTTCCAAGTGATGAAGCTATCATAAACTTCCTTTCCGCAGATAAAACAAATGATTGTTCCACTAGCGATTTTCGACATAAAGTTTTTGAGCAGGAGAGTGTCAAGTCTCCCAGCTGCAAAAGTAAAAGCAAAAAAGAGAGATCTAATGGTGAAAACTAGAATCTGGCAGTATTAGATCAAACAAAAGATAAAATAAAGAGCGTATCAGATGGTGAAAACCTTTTTGAGGCACCAGATGATGGGAATCTTGACACTCTCCCGGAGCACTACCATGAGCGATCGCCTATTCTGATTGAGCCTACAAAAGCTGTCGATCTTGAGACTGCAGACAAACCAAGAATTTTACAGTTAGCCGCATCAATGACAGAGAAGGAAATATCAGAGTTCATGGAATTCCTGAAAGCAAATCAAGTCAATTTTGCGTGGTCTTGCACTGACATGCCTGGTCTTGATCCTGATCTTATCATGCATCACTTGTCCATCAAACCAGGGGCCAAGCCGGTGAAACAAAAACTCAGAAAGATGCACCCTCATGTTGCATTATTGGTTAAGGAAGAACTGAGAAAACTTCTTGATGTGGGCTTCATCAGGCCAATCGACTATGCATAATGGATCTCCAACATTGTTCCTATATCCAAGCCAGATAAAACTATCAGAATATGTACAGATTTCAGAGATCTCAATAAAGCATGTCCTAAGGATGACTTCCCATTACCAAACATCGACACTATAGTTGATCTGACAGTTGGCCATGCCATGTATTCATTAATGGATGGTTTTTCTGGATATAACCAAATCAAGATTGCACTTGAAGACCAGGAGAAAACAACTTTCACATGTCCGTGGGGAACTTATTGTTGGAACGTCATGCCTTTCGGTCTGAAGAATGCTGGGGCTACTTATCAAAGAGCCATGACTACAATCTTTCATGACATGATGCATGTCTTCATGGAAGATTATGTGGATGACATATTGGCAAAATCATACACCCGAGAAGGACATCTAGAAATATTATCCAAAATATTTGCAAGATTAGAGATATTCAAAGTTCGTCTTAACCCTAAGAAATGTGTTTTTGGGGTCAAATCGGGCAAACTCTTGGGATACATCGTGTCAAAAAAAGGAATTGAAGTAGATCCTGCAAAAGTACAAGCAATCATGGAAATGCCTCCACCAAAGAACATCAGTCAGTTGAGATCATTACAAGGACGACTTCAATCAATACGAAGGTTCATTGCACAATTGGCTGATAAAAGTTTACCTTTCACACATCTACTACATAAAAATGTTCCTTTCAAGTGGGATGACAAATGTGAATTGGCTTTTCAGCAAATTAAACAATATTTGATGACTCCACCAGTTCTCGTACCACCAAATCCAGACAAACCACTAATCTTATACATTGCTGCAACAGAAACATCTCTGGGGGCACTGCTAGCACAAGAAGACTCTACAGGAAAGGAACGTGCAATCTACTACATCAGTAGAACATTAACAAGTCATGAGCTCAACTACACTTCTATTGAGAAGGCTTGTCTGGCAGTAGTCTTTGCGTCACAAAAGTTTTGACATTACATGCTGACCCATACAGTCAATTTGGTTTCGAAGATTGATCCACTCAAGTATTTGTTGAGCAAAGCATCATTAACAGGAAGGTTAGCAAAGTGGGTAATGATTCTAAGTGAGTTTGACATACATTATGTTGATCGCAAGACAATCAAAGGACAAGTTATCGCTGATCAACTAGCTGAAGCACCATTACAAGTAGATCATCCTCTGCACATTGAATTTCCAGATGCTGATGTTTTTACTACAAAATCTAAACAACCATGGTCTTTATATTTTGATGGTTCTTTCACTCAACATGGATCGGGGGCAGGCATACTTTTCATCACCCCTCAAGGACACACCATTCCTCGTTCATATAGGCTAATGTTTCCATGCACAAACAACATAGCCGAATATGAAGCATTGATCACCGGACTCAAAATAGCACTGGAATGGAGAATTACAGAACTACAGGTGTATGGTGATTCATAGCTGGTCATCAATTAGATCAATGATGATTATCAAACCAAAGATGACAAACTACTGCCTTATAAAAAGATGGTGGATGACTTCAAGAAATACTTTGTGGACATCAAATTTACACAAATTCCAAGGCTTGATAATAAAGCAGCTGACGCCATGGCTACGATCGCATCATTGTTACAACTTCCAGAAACTCAAAATCGTTATGAATTTCTAGTGGAACAATCATTTACACCTGCTTATGATACACCCGAAAGCCAAATCATTTGCCATTTAGTAGGATCCGATTCGCCTTGGTACGGAAAAATTTATGCCTATCTCAAAGATGATATCTTACCACCCGATTTATCTCGTAACCAAAAACACAATTTTATCCGCCAATCCGCCCGCTACACTCTTATCGCTGACACCCTTTATCACCGTGGTCTTGATGGTACTTTACTCCGATGTCTTGAATGTGAGGAATCTGACAAAGCTTTACAAGAAGTTCATGGTGGCATCTGTGGTACTCATTCGGGTGGACTGACCTTAGCCAAGAAATTGATTAGAATGGGTTACTACTGGCCTACAATGGAGAGGGAATCATTCACTTTTGTGAAAACATGTTCAAAATGTCAGATTCATGGGAATCTCATTCATGCTCCTGCACAAGAACTTCAACCATTTACACCAACCTGGCCATTTTCTCAATGGGGGTTAGATCTAGTGGGCAAGATTCATCCTTCTTCATCAAATGGGCATAAATTTATCATCACAGCAACAGAGTATTTTACTAAGTGGATTGAAGCAGTCCCTCTTACCAAAGTTACCGGCAAACAAATATCATCATTTATACTCAACAATATTATTTGTCGGTATGGCATTCCCAACTCCATTATTACAGATAATGGACATCCATTCAAAAATCAGGATGTTGATGAACTTTGTGAGAGATTTCACATACAGCATAGATACTCAACACCTTACTATCCACAAGGGAATGGCCAAGCAGAGGCCTCAAATAAAACAATACTGAAAATCTTGAAAAAGACTGTGAATGAATCAGGGAAGGATTGGCATGTTCAACTCAATCCTGCTCTATGGGCCTACAGAACCAGTGTCCGCACACCAACAGGAGCAATGCCATTTTCCCTTGTCTATGGAGCAGAGGCCATATTGCCCTTAGAAGTTGAGATTCCCTCACTCAGAGTATCATTGAAAGGCCTTACGATAGATGATGAATATAGAGTTTCCCGACTCCAAGAGCTTGAACTTCTAGATGAGAAGAGACAAAGAGCAGCTGATCATTTGAAAGCTTATCAACAGATGATGTCTCGCAGCTATAACCACAAAGTAAAGTCAAGTACCTTTCAGGTGGGTGATCTTGTTCTGAAGGAGAACCCACGCAATCAACAAGACAGAGAGAAGAAAGGAAAGTTTGAACCAAATTGGCTAGGTCCTTATGTGGTTATCGCAGTCTACGGTTCAGGAGCCTACAAATTATCGACACCAGAAGGGGACCTATTTGACGAGCCTATCAATAGCATGCACCTGAAAAAGTATTATGTCTAAGACAGTTATCATCAGCGGAAAAAGTCCTGAAAAAAATCCAAAAAAAAATCAGAAAAAGTCCTGAAAAAATCCAAAAAAATCAAAAAGTCCGAAAAATCCAAAATCCAAAAGTCTTGAAAATTCCAAAAAAATTTCAAAAAATTTCAAAATTTCAAAAAAAAAAGAGTCATAGGGTGAAAACCTGGCAAACAGGAAGTCTATTGACAAGAAAAATGCAATAAAAACAAATAGTGAAAATCTGGCAAACAGACGCTATTTGTAGCTCTCCATCTATTAGTTCATGTTCTGCACTTAACTTTTCATCCTTCTTTTTCATGCATCTTTTCCATCATCTTAGGGCCACACTGGCACCATGCTATCATCATTTGCCTCGAGCGATAACGTCTTACCATGGCTTGAATATTGTACATATTCATTTCAACAAGTTGTGTCAGTACCAAGGGCAAACATGGGGCATACTGGGGGCAATCAACTTTCAACAATGAGACAATGACATCGAAGCCAATCACGCAAAACAAAACAACCAACTCAAACCAAAACATCCAATCATTGATTCGTATCGCAGTAGCTTTCAGTCGCGTACCTTATCATGACTCATATCTGGATGATATCTAATTTGAATAATGTTTGGAATCACAGTATTTCATTTTTGAAAATGGTTGTTTAATTTTTCGATATCATTTCTCTGGAGCACACTCGATGATGTACTGAACTAGAGTGGCAAGGAAAGAGGATGATTTTTCTTTGTCTGCTGTCTGGAGGTTAATCATTTATCGGTTGCAAATATGTTGTGAGACATGATTTTCCAAAGCTTATCATTGATGACAGTTCCAAATTTGCATCAGATGGTGGTTAGTCTTTGTCTGTTTATGCAAGAAATGCTCAGGTCATCTCGGTTCAATTATACCTAGATGCTTGTGTTCACTTGCTCTATCAAAAATATGAAAGTTGTACTCAGGTCATCATTGGTACTAATTTCCCCTCTGATGCTTGTACATACTTCCAACATTTTAAAAGCGCTCTATGATGATTCCAGAAAATATACCAACAAGCTCAACAAAATGGTCGGTTTCATTTAGTTGCATTTCATTTTAGATCATTTGTACATATCTGCATAGTGGATTTGCACCCGCGTTTTGAAAGGATAATAATCACATCAATGGCTGTCATGTCTCTTTGGACTACTTGTGGCAGACATTTGAACATTTGTTTCATCATCACCTTTCACCTACATTATCATTTCGGCTGGGTCCTATCATTTCTCATTTATCATTCATTTGCATATCATTTAGCTTCTCTATCATCTTCATCTCATTAACACTTTGTCATTTTCATATTCATTTCATGTTCCTTTTATACATTTGCATATCATTTTCCTTCTTTATCATATCATATCATATCCATCATTTCATTTATCATTTTCAATATCATACAGTTCATTTCATTTTACTTATCATTTTCATACATGTCATTATCATTGCATTTCATTTTATCATTTCACTTAATCATCATTACAGAACATTGCATTCATATCATATCGTTAATCATCCTATCATTTTCCATATCAATTCATTTTGCAAATTCATAATGCACATCATAAACACAACATTCATTTGTCATCCTTTACTTACATTTGAAAATTCAAAAAAAACAAATATTCCATATATACATTTTCATATCATTTTCATAAGTCATCCACCTGCATGACATCATTAGTACACATCATCATAATATAAAAACATCATATCGAATCATCCTGCATATCATGTTAGTCATCAAATCATTAAAATGCATATCAAAATCCTTAACATACATAAATAAATGCACATCATATCATCAAAAAAATCATCACTGCCTCTTGCACCTCCTGCCCCAAGATCTCTACGTGGTCCCGACACACCTCGACTCTGAAATGATCAATCAAAATCTCTCTATTTATCAATGCCTCACATCATGCAATCGCGAACCATATCAAAGTGACCCATATCAAGTGACCCATATCAATGACCCATATCAGTGACTCATACCAGTGCATCATATCAAAGACCCATATCACCCAATCAATCCTATCAGGCAAACCAATACACAAATACACAAATCTATCTAGCTGGATGTCATATCAATCTGCTCTACCATCAATTACTATTTGTTTTCTATCATAGAACGCAAATTTATCAAGCACTTTATCAATCATTTACTCTTTGTTTTTCTATTTTCGGGAAGCAAAGTTATCAGTTCATCATCATCATATCATCATTTCCATCAAAAGGGGCATCATTTCAATAGGGTCATCTTTTACATCATTTTTCGGGAGCTAAATCACTCTCTCCTCCACAGAATATCATTATCTGATATCGATTGTTTAACAAAATTTTCGCAATCCATATCCTCATCCGTGATTTACCTCCCGAGGGGGCATCATCAGTAGTAACATCAAAATGAAAAATGCATCAGGGGCAAAAATCTTATTTTCTTTGAAGCAATGTGTTTTACACATCACTTCAAAGAGGGGCAAAATGTATACGTCTAAAAATGGTCATGATTAAGCTTGTTAATTAATTAAATATGATTTATTTAATAAATTCCTCTAATGTCATCTACATATAAATAAATTTAATTATTTATTTATATCGTTCATCTTCTAAATTCTTCTACCTTAAATTAAATAAATAATTTTATTTAATTACTAACATTTCTACCCTCTGCTTAATTAAATTAAATAAATTTGTATAATTTATTTATATTTAATTATCATTTTGGTTCTAAAGTTTAAATATTTTTGAATATTTAAATAATGGAATATTCTCCATCCCATATTCGAATTTTAAAATATTAAATATTTTTATTTAATATTTTCCATCTCACCCTAATTTCTTTTTTAAACATAATTAAATATGAGTTATTTAATTATGTGGGTTTCCATTTCCATCTTCACTCCTAAATTAAATAAATTTAATTTATTTAATTCTAATTCATTATTAACTCACCTTTCCAAATTCTAACTCACTTTTCGAAATGGAAATTTCTCTTCGAAACTCAATGAAGAAAAGGGAAACCTTCCATCCTCTTCTCCACTTTCAAAAATCTTCCACCGTCCATTCGAACAAGCTTAATCCGGGCCGTCGATCGATTCAGCCAATCAAATCCGTTCGAAAACTCTATAAAAGCCAGTGCAAATCCAAGCTTTTGTTACTTACATACAACTTATACACACACGTTACGCATATTTTCATCTTGCTTATTGCAATCATATCATTTTCAGCATCACAACAATCTTCTCATCTTAGCATAGCCTTGCATTTAACATAGTTTTGCATTTTAAATCTTGTTCTTTAGCTGTCATTTTGTTGAGCTTGGTCTGCTGATCTGAGAACTATCTGGAAAACAACAAAACGTTGAAGATAGAGGAAGATAAGACAGTTTCAGGAAGCTGCTGTTACAGTTTGCATATTCTGTTTCTTTTTTTCAGCTTCTTTGATTTAATGTCTTATTAATATGTGTTTGATTTCATTTAAATTGATTTAATATTTCACACACACAACAACAACAGAAGGAAGGGCTGACATGACATCCCTTAGCAGCGCAGGCATCAGGTAACAAGTGGAAGAAGCCGAAACCACCTCACAGAGCTCATATAATTGGGTCCAAAGAGAAAACCATGAACATAACCCAACTATCAAAAACTTTCTCAAGGTAACACCCAACACAAGAGAACAAAGATCCTTCAACCACAAAACCTAGAGCCAGGAGAGCTTTGCAAAAAACCCCTTACAAAAAGAAACCATCTCATCCTGAAAGGGGTACAGATAGAAGCCAAAAAAGAACACTAGGAAGCTCCACCAGAAGACAACTCGAAGCTGAGGAATAGCCCACCAAAAGAAGCCTTCAAAAGGCACAAAGGCACCAGAGAGCACAAAGAAACAACAACCTGATTGTTGCAGCAAACCCACAACCCAGAGAAAACCCAGGGCAGCAGCCGAAAGAGAAAACAAGCCCAAAAATAGCCAAGAAAGGCCAGATCTTAACTCGACCAAAGAGGCCAATGACCACAAGGAGGAGGCACAAAAATTCTGCCAATCAAGGAACTCAACACCATCAAAGAAAACCCAAAGAAAGAGGAAAACCCGAAGAAGGGAAGCCTCCATCAACACCTCGATAGCTCCAACAAAGAAATCAGACCACCAGTAAGGAAGGAAGCGCACCTCCAGCAAAGGCACATGAATCCCACAACCATCCCCCAGCCCAACTGACGATACCACAACAACAACGTAGAAAAAAGGAAGCTTCAAGAGCAGAGAAGCCTCCCCAAACCTTTCAGAAGGATCCACAAAAAAACATGCCCCCAAATGACGCCCAAGACCCTCCGAAACTACATCCTCGACCTTAAATTTAGACGCTTCCACAAACGCATCAACGTCCTCAAAGCATCCCACATTGTCTGCAGAAGACAAATAGTGGACTCCCAATCTCTCCTTACCCCACGCCCCGTGAAGAAAAACTAGCATAGGGGATTCAGGAACCCAGGCTAGAAAGATGCATCTAGTAGACGCATCGTCATCCTCTTTCGAATGTCCATCGCCTCCCTCCTCATTCGAAGATTTCAAACCACTTGCAGAGCAGGTCTTCCTGCTGCATTCCATTTTAATTCTTGCTCAGATATGTGTTAATGTTCATTATAAGTTTAACATATTATATTTTTAATATTTATATTTAGTAGTTAACTATATTTATAATAATATTATCAATACAAAATTAAAAATTAAAACTAGCTTAGTTATCTTAAATACATCTATCTAAAATACGTTGAGAGATATCGGTCTCGAGGCGCCTATAGTTTAATTGTTTTTGAGAATAGATAGGCGCCTCGAGACCGATATCTCTCGGCGTATTTTAGATAGATGTATTTAAGATATCTAAACTAGTAGCATCCGTAGTGTCGTATGTAAAATATTACTTTAGCATGTGTTTGAAAAAAGTATTTTTATTCTTTGCAAATATTGAATGAGAAATTTCACATTAAATCAAAAAAATAATATTCATGCTATATTAATAGAGTTTAATAGATGAATGATATCCAATAATATATACATTACATAAATTTATTGTGCTTCCAAATATTTGAGTCTTTCTTCCTCAACTTTCCTTTTGGTGACTTGCTTCCCTGTTTTCATTTTTTCATAGCGATCGTATGAAAATGGTGGTGAGATTCTAAGTCCATCCAAGGATTTAACACGTGAAATAGCAACAAATGTTAATCCTGTTCTTTCTTTCAATCCTATATCAATTGTTACCTTTGAAAGAGTCAATCCTTGTGATTTGTGGATTGTTAGTGCCTAAGCTAATCGTAATGGCAATTGACGCATGCAACCCCTTTGTATTGGTGCAACTGGAACTATATTTGGAGATGCATCTTCAAATGACATTCCTGATTAATTATCAAATTGAACCATAACATATGTTGGTGGATCCGGTGGGGAACTTCCAGGTTTGTATATGATATTTCGAATGTATCCCAAGGCTCCATTTACAAGGCCTACTTCTATCCATAGATTAGAGGTTAACATGACTCTTGCATCCTTCACAATTAATAATTCAACATCCAATTCAACATTTTGACCTCCTTTTGGATTAGTACTACATTCTTTAGTTGCAATGCTATGTGGGTTACTGGTCTTCTTAATGAATGCAATTTTTTCTTGTTATGGTGATATACATGATCATTTGTTGCAAATAGATGCATACTATTATCCAACTCTTCCCGAATTGTTCGATGTAATGAAACATCTGTCCTTGTCATCAATAATTTCTAGTCATCGATTATTGGATGTGCATTGTACCTAAAAAGAGGTCATTTTTTAGTTTATATAAACATTTTGATTATTACTTTAAAATATTTGAATATATGAAAAACTCACCTACAAACCATCCTTCCTCTTTTTTTTATGAAGGCAAGCACCTTCTTTACATATTGTATGGTGTTCAACACAATTGAGTAACTCTTCATAGTCACGTTCCAAGTCTATCTGGCTCAATTGTTGTGTATTTTGAAGGCATGAATGTTGTGTAAAGTTTTGTAGGTCCTATCATTGATGATAACACATATTTTATTAGTTAGCATATAATACTTTTAAGTATAATATATTTTGAAAAATATATATAATTGAGAATTAAAATCATACCTGCATATTTTTGTTGATGTGGATCTCCTTGTGGATTCCACGCATGAATAAAGAATCAAAATATTTTTGTGAATTTTTTATTTCATGATCATTTCACCAATTTAGGCTGTCTATATTTGGCATTCCCTATAACTATATAAATCCATGCACATGTGGTGATCCTCTATGTTTCCATTCATATCTTGACCAATAATCTTTTACTTTCATTCCCTTTTGCATTATTTCCTTTCGAAACAATGTATATCGTAGGTGCATGTAATATGCCACAATATGTGTATAGTCAATAATGCTTTTTCATTGCCACTTTTGTGCTTCTTGTGCATTAGTTGGTTGTGTTCCTGACATTAGTGCATATAAATCTGGCCAATCCATATTTTCTGCACTCAAAGTAAAGAAAATAGTTGGTGTTCCAATTTGATGCAATAGGTCAGTTAATTCAACTTGACATTTTGCCCAATAAGATCTTGTACCCCTTAGTGTAGTACCAAAACACATCAAATGATTAGCTAGATGTGAGTGAGGGACATTTTCCATATGCTTTCGTAACTCATTGATTGTGATCAACATATCTTGAAAGATCTTTTTGACAAACACGATAGATGAGTTTTGTGCACGATGTCTCATAATCATATTCATTATATAATATCTAAATTGAGGGTGTCATCCAAAGCGATGATCTCTATATCAAAATAAATGCTTAACAAATTCATGTAGATGGACACTCCTTATTCGTGGTTCTAGCCAATCACATTGTCCATTTGGAAATAGTGTTGGAAAATCCATATCAAGTGACCCTTCAGTGACATACTCATTTATTGGTGATGTTCCAATTCTTGGCCAATCAATTAGTGATCCAAGATCTAGATTAGGGTTATTTACCCATGCCTGGATTAGTTCCATCTCTCTTTGAACATTTGGTGGTTTTGATGCCATTGATGTAGTGTGCTCAATAATGTTTCCTTCATCCATCTCTATCACTTGACCCACAAATACATATTCATTTGCATTTGAATCAAACTCCATATGAACATAGTTCAATTTGTCAAAAATGTTTTCATTTGAATTGCATGTAAGTTCACTAAGAGCATTTTCATCAATTTGCACATCTCTACATAACTTATCATATTCTATCTTATATTTCAATGCTTTGTACACCCTATCTCTATTGATTGTAAAATTGTAAATTGTTTTGTGTTGATCCTTCCTTCAAACAATAATAATTGGTAAATATTTTATTTGATGTGGTAAAATTTTAGCTATTTCTCTTACTTCTTGTGGAAAACTTATGGTATGTCCTTTATATTTATATTGACCTCCAGTTGCATGTGTGACTTGAAGTATTGAATTTACATGTGCTATCAACATTTCCTCAATTTGTGTTAAGTTTGCAAGTTCTGGTGCTTGTGGACCAAGATTCATATTATTTAATGTCAAAAATTGATGTTCATGTTTCTCTTGTCAACATCTATTGCAAATTGAGCCTTCAAGAACTCGTACAACCTTCATCGCAAGGTAACTTTCTTGACAAATGTAACACATGCTTGGCGTCGCAAGTTTATCAAGACCATGTCGAAATATAATTTGTAAATATTTCAAATCAATTTGCACATTTCTATTGTTATTGGATGTACCTAGATCTCTTTCATTTTGTCTTCTTTGTAGTCATCTTCATCTTCTGAATTAAGAGGTTAACTCCTATTCTGAACTATTATTTTCTTCATGATTTTCAGTTTCAACATTTATTGCATCTTGAACTCTATTATCTGGTGTTTGTAACACATGATCTATTGTAATTGAATTCATTCCTTCAAAGTTACCCTCTAGTAATGTGCAAGATCATCATGGAAAAAACAAGCCCTTAAGTGGCAAAAAATTCAAAAAAATCATAGTTAGGAAACTTGACGTAAAAATTTGAATAAGTTATCTATATTATTTCAAAAATATGTAAGAATAGAATTTGTAGAAACTTGAATGTAGATTCTAAACTACTAGGTTTATTTTTTTAAAAAAATCTCTTTGGTGAAAATTTGAAATTTCAATGCAGTAGTACTTAAATTTCATGGAAAAAATAAGAAGTAGGTGTTTGTTTGACCACCCTAACCACAATAAAATGATAATATTTTTTATAATAGTTTAGATATAAGTAAAGGACTCATGTCCGATGTGATGCATATTTTTTTGTAATTTTTTTCCAAGTAAATAATTAATTATGAATTTTTATTACAACTTTTAAAAATATAAAACTCGTATGTTTGACCACCTTAACTTGGTCAAAACTTCATGAAATTCATTTTTTTAATTCTATAGTATCTAAGCATAGAATGATGCATGTTTCAGATTCAAAAAATGTGATACTGTTTGAAAGCTATAGATGTTTTTCAATCAGCCTATCAATCGAGACTTCAGTCGTAATTCAAATAGAAAATGAATAATAATTATTTATTAAATTCAAAGTAAATAATAATTTATTTTGGTGGAAGGCTGAGAATCTCCTTTAAAAACCCTTTTTGTTTCATCAATTTTGGGTAAAAAAAAGTCATCAGCCACATACCCTACACATACCCATCATATCACCACTTTTTGGCCCATCATGATCCTGCACATACCCCTCTATATTCTCATGAGATTGATAATTCATTTCAACTAATTCATGATTGCATACTTGCATTTGTTGTCTTTCTATCTCATTAAATTGGTCTAAATGCTCATCTGTTTGTAATTTTCTTCTTAATATATATTGCTCCTCTTGAGATGTTCGTAGACAATGTATTCTCATCTCATCTACATGTTGTCTCATTTCTGTTTCAACCTCTTCAACTGTCACATCTTCCCTACGTTTAACACGTCTTTCTCTATCATTTTGGTTTCGATGATTTCTTGCTTCTTCTCTTTGTGCATTATTCATTTGTTCATGTCGTTGTCTCATGTAATTTCGAGCATATTCTCTTCGATGTTCTCTTCGTTGTTCTTCATTTTCAAAATTTAATCTTGGGCGAGGCTATTGGCTCTCAGTTGTTTTTGTTTTTCCTTGATGTCAAAAGTATATGATGGTTTCTAGATTTTGGCATATATGATTATATATGGAACTCTGGCATAAGATACATTCTTGTTCATGATCTTACATATGATGATTACACTTGGTTCATGGCATGCACTTTGTTGATTGATATGTTGGTACTGATGTTTGGTATGCATTTGTTTCAGGGCATACATCTGATTCAGGCTATTCATGATTATGTTTATTCAGTTTTAGATTGGTTCATTTTCAGGTATACACTTGCAAGTTTAGTTTGATTATGCATATTTCTATTGCATATCTCATGGATTTTTGACTTGGGAATATCTTTGTGTCAATGGTTTCTATATGGGCATTATAAGGTGACTTCTCTATACAAGCCTTGCTATGATAATTAACACTGAAATGCTCATAAGCATCTTGATTGATTATTTAATGTGGCATATATTATAAACTGTAATTGGTTTCTTTTGGCACATTGCTTGTTGTTTACCTTGACATATCTGGTGGTTATTTCTGTTAAAGTCACATGGCAGTGACATCAATAATATATGGTATCGTATTCAAAAACATATTATTGAATTGTTTGATAAAGCCTATTCAAAAGGTTAATAGCTTCGGGCTTTATTACAAAGGTAAATAACTTCAAATTGAAAGTCACGTGGTAGTGACTAAGTTATCGGGCAACATCATCTAAAGGCTTATATTTGATTTTAATCTGAAGGTAAATGTTTTTTGATTAAGGTCATGGAAATATGTTTCGATGATATTGTTGTGAGCTCAATTAATAAAGTCACAATATACATGTGACTAACATCGACAACAACTATTATTTTTATCGACAGGGATATCTTTTGGCTTAAGTGGTGTTATTGACAGTCATCGTTGACATATTATCATAATGTTGTCGGTTTTATTTGTCAACAACAGTGGACTTCAAAATGTTTTTAATCATTGCATAATCTATCGGATTTCAAATGACTATCTTTTTCTATGAAATCTTTGAAATCTTTGAAGGAAAGAAATGTAGGGCAAAATACTTTTGTTGGTTCATTATCATGGCTAAATATGGAACCCTAGCCACCATGGAATGCATGATAATTTGCAACCTTTTTTTGGTGTCTTCACACAACCGACACATTGTAGCTCAACATTCTGTTATTTTGGCTTTGAGTTTGGTATGCTAGCTATGAGCTAGTATGAGTTGCGACTGTAGAAGTTGGTCTACCTTTCAGTTAGGCAGTTATGATGGTCTTTAATAGTGTTTTATGGTATTTGTTTCATTTTCTCCCACCGTGAATAGGTGAACGATAAACCTTCGCATACTTTCAGTATGATAAAATAGTTGATTAAATAGTATTAAAAGAATCTTATATTATTTGTTTTTTTTTGAAAAAAAGAAGAGAGAATGGAACCCTTTTATGTTCTATCAGTTGACAGTTATGGGTTTTGTGATTAATGAGGGTTTCAGTTAGTGGGTATTATGTAAACCCTTATGTGGTTTCCGACAATTTCTTTGTAAGTTTGTTACTTGAGATTATATTTCTTGCTCAAATTGAATAATATTGAAAGCTCAGGTAACCCTAACCCAAGATGATTCGACAGTTGGCCATAACTGTTACAAACCTTTATGGGTTATGTTGTTATGGGTTTTTTGGAATCTTAACTTGAGATGGTTTTTACAGTTACAAAAACTGTATACAGAGGTTATCATTCGTAGTGGCTTTAAAAAGATGATTCTAGGTTTTTATTTGGGATCACAACAAAAAGAAGAAGATGACATAATAAAACTTATCTTTAACAGATTTATGTACAATAGTTGGTAGTATTGAATATCTTTAAAAAAGATGAGTTCTTGAGAGAGGAATGTGAAGCTTCAGACACATTGAGTAAAAATAGTACTGCATTGAAAATCTTTATTATGATTCTCATATTATTGCATTTCAGGAAGATGTTGTCATTCTCATACAACATTCTTCAATGAGCTTAAAGTGGATATTCTTAGTCTTCTATTGAAATTCTAGAGTTGCAAAATTTGCACTTCTAGGGTTCTGATAGGATGCTATAATTGTAGTGCATTGTAATGGAGTTGGTGCTCTATATTTGTAAGGGGTTGGTGATCCTTGGAATGGGTGTTCCTAAATCTGTGAGGGGTTGGTGCTCTAAATTTTGCCTGTAAGGCTTTGTAAACAGAGGTTTTATCTAAGCCAGTAAGGCATCTTTTTGGAGTGTTTTTTCTACCCCAAGAGGGTTTTCCACTCGTCAAATTCATGGTCTCATTGTGTCATTACTTTGTTATGATAGTATTGCAAGATTATGGTGTTTGTCCTTATCAGTTCATTGTTGAATGGTTGTCTTTACATTTCTGGAAATGTTTATACTGAAGCTGTCCTGTTAATGTTATGAATTTCTATCCAAGTGAAAACTATTTCAATGTCTTATTCATATGCTTAGCTGATGCAAAAGTCAAGTCTGGTTGTCATTTATTTTCTTTATTTAAAAGTGAACACTGAACTCAAATAAATTTTGTGGTTCTTATAAATCACTGATTCACCCCCCCCTCAGTGATTTCTGTCTTCCAATAGAGGCATCCTAAACAATTATTCAAAAATAAAATATAAAATGAAAAAAAGTATTTATAAATATGAATTTTTTTACTATACACTAATTTCATAAAAAAAATATATCACAAAATTAATACATATTAATTGATAAATCTTATTTATTTATAATTAATAATTAACAATTTAATCTTGGTAATAAAAAAAATCTTTGAAAAACAATTGAAAAATAAAATATATGCAAACTCTTTTCTAACAAATAATAATTTCATAATAAAATAGAAGTAAAATTTTATTTATGACTTATAGATTAGAATTTACTTTTTTAACCTTTTAAAAAATTTGAAAAATATACAAATCATAGAAAGTAAAATTTATTTTATTTATTTAGAAAATTTGTAAATGATAGAAAGTAAAAATTGAAGTAAAATTTTATTTATGACTTATAGATTAGAATTTACTTTTTTACCTTTAAAAACAATTGGAAAATATGCAAATCATAAAAAGCGAAATGATAGAAAGTAAAAATTAAATGCACATACTTACTTGTATTGATTGACCTTCTCTCAATTCGTAAAATTTATTAGTTGTTGCGCCTTAGGAATTTGAAATTGTATTTTTTTGGTGAATGCGTAATTATTTTTTCCTTTCTTTTTCCTCTCTATATTTATATAAATATTTTTGGGTGGCACCGATTCATTTTTCATTTAATTTATATTTTTCGGCTATTTATTGTTTCATATACCTTTTCATTATTATTAATTTAATACATGTCGGTTTAATATATTTTAATATGTTTTTTTTTTTTTGTTAACACGCTCACATTCTGCTCCGTGTTGCCACTGTAGGTTATGTCTCTCGACGTAAAAATATGTTATTATATTTATTTAATCTTAAAACTTTTAAATTTAAAATTATTATTTATGTTTTTTTTTTTGATTCGTAAGCTGTAAATTTATATTAATTTAGCAAAAAAGATTACAAAGAGTCCACCATGGAGTAACCACCAATTCATCAACAAACTGCACCTAAGAAATAGAAACTGCCTATAATGTGTTAGAGTAATAAGTTGTTTTACTTAATTAATTTAATCATATTGGTTAATTAATTAAGTCACTTATCACTTTAGTTACTTAAGCTAAACTTAGGCACATTAATAATTAATTATTTATTAATTATTAAGTGTGCACACTAGGGTTTCCCTTTTTAGGGTTTGTTGATCTCCTTTCATAAGGATTGATCTCATTGTAATTATCAATGGGAGAATATCTGTAGCTTTCATATCTTCTTGAAAGTTTTCTCTTTACTGTAACTTTTTCTTGTTGAAGTTAATTGCATACATTTGTTAGAGTAATAAGTTGTTTTACTTAATTAATTTAATCATATTGGCTAATTAATTAAGTCACTTATCACTTTAGTTACTTAAGCTAAACTTAGGCACATTAATAATTAATTAATTATTAATTATTAAGTGTGCACACTAGGGTTTCCCTTTTAGGGTTTCTTGATCTGCTTTCATAAGGATTGATCTCATTGTAATTATCAATGGGAGAATATCTGTAGCTTTCATATCTTCTTGAAAGTTTTCTCTCTTCTGTAACTTTTTCTTGTTGAAGATAATTGCACATATTGTTTTACAGATCTCTTGCGTGGAAGGTGTATTTGTTTGTGTTTGATCCTGTGGCTCGTGGTTTTGTGCTTGTTTCACAATTCCAACATGGTATCAGAGCGTGGATTCAGCGAACCCCTTCTCGATTTATGAGGTTTTCTTCTTCAACAAGGGTTGCAGGCTTCAAATCTGAATCCCCTTTGCTTTCTTTGCAAAATTTGGAGGAGAAAGTTTATAGAATCTTTTTGGCGTGAATCAGACCTCTCCATTGAATCCAGAGCTGCCGAAATAGTCCAGATCGACCTTTGTTTTGTCAAATTTGGCTTCTGTTTGTCAGATTTGTAAAGGTTTGAAGAAAAAGGTTTTTTTTGTTAGATCCAGGGGGTGCTTGATTTTTCAGAGCATTTTGAGCACAAACGGACCTCACCATTGCGTCTGGAGCACCCAAAAACCTAAAGATCGACTGTAAACTCGCCAATACTTGGAACAGTTGATTTTAGAAGCAAATTTTTTTTGCTCAAACCCCGTACGGCCTCGCCTGCACGAATTTCGAGGTATTCAAAAATTTCGTAAAAAATAAATTATTATTTTTCCGCCCTTGTTTTTTTTTTAAAAATTCATTAAAAATAATAATAATTTGAAAGCCTTTTGAAAACGCAAGGGCGTTTTTTTTTTCGTTGTTTTTTTATATTAAAGCAAGGGTTTATTAACCCTGCGCAGGCCTGTACGCAGGTACGTGTACTGTGCAGGGTACTGCGCAGGGGCCCGTGCTCCTTATGGGGAGCGGTGGGGGTGGCCTACGTGCCCCCCTCACCCAATTTTTTTAATATATTTTAAAAATAAATATATATATATGTATAATTTTTTTTAATTGTTTTTTTTTAAACAAAAACAATTATTGTAATAAGTTTTTTTTGCTGTTTTTTCTTTAAAAATAAAACATGCAATTTATTTTGCTTTTTCATGCAAAATAATGCACTGTACTGGAGGAGTTTTTTTCCTGCACACTAAATCTGGCGGACCTCCAGATCTGGAGGTGTTTTTCCTAAATTTGGCGGAGTTTTCTTTTTTGCCCACTCAGCCCCTCTCCGTTGGGCTTTTCAAATTTGCACCCAATATTCCAGAGGCCATATCTCGGCCATACGGTGGGCTTTTTGCATGCAATTTTTTTTGAAATGGGGTGGAATTTCATGCTCTTCGCAGTGGTGCAGGTATTTTCTAGTTTTGACTTCTGGTTTTTTCCAGAATTCTATTTTCTCAGTGCTGTTGTTGTTCAGTTCTCGTTTTGGAGACTTTGACGGGCCATATCTTCTGCATCCGGACACATTTTTGGGTGCCATTTTTTTTGAAACTGCATGTTTTTTCGTGTACTTCATCATGGTGCTACCAGTTTCCTCTTTTTCTGTAAGAGAATTGTATTTTCAGCATGTTGTCCTATTTGGACATTGTAGACATTATGGGCTCACATTGCATGTATTTCTCTTTTGTAAACGCACTGAGATAAAGTGCCTCAACATTGTATGTGTAGTATTGGGTTTCTTGCACATCACTTTGTGCCTTATTGTACTCGCACTATGATATAAAGTGCCATGGGGGTTGATGTTTGCCTTTGTTTGCCTTCATACCTTTCTCATGCGTATGTGACTTTTGGTTTCACATCCTTTCTATTAGCTTGTACTTTTATGTTTGCACCTTCAGATGCTCTTGGTTCCTCTTCATGCACTACTTTCAGGCATCCAGTTTCAGTGTACCTGTCACGCCTCTCCTTTTTCAGCATTATGGGGGGGTTTCTACTGTTGGTGTTAATGCTTCCTTGGTTTTGATGGAGTGAGCTATGTATACAGTATTTGTTCCTATGTACTAGGCGGATGCAACGGCTGGTTACCCATGCATTTCGGTGAGATGGATCACTTACCATATGGACACTCTTACATTCCTATTTTTTGGAGGCGACCTTCCACTTTTTCATGATCAGTTCTTCAAAATTTTGGTACTTTTACTATCTGTATCTTCGAGTTCCAGGTGTTTACCTTTGTTTTCCATTTGATTCGAGTAGTGTCGTTGGGGGCACTCATGCAGATTGTTGTCTTCTTGATCCTGATCATCATATCTTCAGAGGAGGTTCTTCGGCACTGTAGCAGTCATCTTTTGACAGAGTTTGCAGCTTCTTCATGCTTCTGTGATGTTCTACATGTTCTTCTTTTTCAGGACATTTCTTTGATTTGGAGGCTTTTCAGTCCTTCAATCACCTTTGATCTCTTCTTGGAGTAGAATTTTTCCCATGAGGTTTTCTCTATTTCTCCTCTTTATAGAGATCTTCTGTTTGTACATGGGTACCTTACTTGGCCTTGTTTTCCGAGACCCATCTTTGCTTTCATGCATCTTTTTCTTAGTGTTTTAGCTACTTCCTAAGTTCATCTTAAGGGGGGGTGTTAGAGTAATAAGTTGTTTTACTTAATTAATTTAATCATATTGGCTAATTAATTAAGTCACTTATCACTTTAGTTACTTAAGCTAAACTTAGACACATTAATAATTAATTAATTATTAATTATTAAGTGTGCACACTAGGGTTTCCCTTTTAGGGTTTCTTGATCTCTTTTCATAAGGATTGATCTCATTGTAATTATCAATGGGAGAATATCTGTAGCTTTCATATCTTCTTGAAAGTTTTCTCTCTTCTATAACTTTTTCTTGTTGAAGATAATTGCACATATTGTTTTGCAGATCTCTTGCGTGGAAGGTGTATTTGTTTGTGTTTGATCCTGTGGCTCATGGTTTTGTGCTTGTTTCACAATTCCAACATAATGACCACGCAAGGTCCAACAAAATGGGAATAAGACATTACCAAAATTCCCAGAATCCCCAAGTAGTACAAGTGACAACTACCATAAACCATACTCGATACTATAGCAACCTAATTTAGCATCCTTTTTTAACAAAAAATAACTTACCCAGGAAACCATTGGCAATAGTGAACACCCTGAAGTTTGGAACCCTACATCGACCGAAAGAATGGGAGAGGCCAAGCGCCTGTTGAAGGAAATCAACCCCCACCATTGCAAGTTGTTTATGCTCCACCAGGGCCATACCCTTCAGATAAAATATGAAGGGATAAAACTTCACCACCTTGCTAGGCACATAGTATGTAGGCAGGTCACGAGGCCTCGACACACCCAACCTGGGGGAGGCAATGGTGAGAATTTCCTCTAGACCCACCAACCATTCTACATAAAAGAGCCTTAACTAACATTTTCACTTCTTTCTTTGCCATCTTGATTTCCAAAAACACCACCATGAATTTGGAGGAGATATGAGTATTCACCTGCTTGGTTTCTCCATTGCTCAAAAAGCCCTTGCCTAGGATCATTTTTACTACAACAAGAATGAGTGGATCATACTTCTTTAAGATCCTCTTGAGTCGCTACTCAGTTATCTCCCCATGAAATGACATCTCCCACGCTGAGCTATCCAAATGTATAGGGGTATCTTCCCCAATGTTGGTCATCATCTCAATAGACATTTTCACAACAAACTTAGATCTTTCCCCCATTGTAGCCCTAGAGCACTCCTTAACAATGATGTAGAGACAAATACTCAATGCTGATGAGGAGAGAAAGCTTTCCCACACCAGAATTAAAGTAATGAAATGGAGGTGTTGATCAAATCAATTCATAATTACGAAGGAACGTAATAAAATTGTCGTGCGAATAGCCAACCTGACATTACAAGATCATGTCCTTGTTGTAGTTATGAAGGCCGAATTTGAAGTGATGTCTCAAACTCCCAAAAGGTGGGCTTTGTATAACCTTTCTTATTCATTATGGCAACCACAACGTGCCCCACTCTGACGTAGCAATACCAACGTCAGCCCTTATTGCCATGTCAAACATTGATTAGGCAAGGGCCGTACTCTACATATTTTACCTCCCAAGTGATGCCAATCCAATGATTTACTGGCCCTCCCACACGAGCGTGCGAAGGCACCCACCCAACCACCCACATTTATGTTTTATTTTTTTATAATATATTAAATAATTATAAATCTAAGGTGTTATGCATTATCCCACTGAAGTTAGAATATAGGCATGGAGTATCCTAAAATTTACATTATAATGATTAATTTATTATTTACATAATCTTAATAATTAATATTAATGTATTTTAAATGATTATGCATTTTTTTTATTAATATATTAACATTTACAAAATATATATATAGACATGTAGATGAGTATCTTAGAATATAAGTGTTGTATTTTCCATTGTTTTTATTTACTAAAAATAAGTCAAGTTAATAATTGATTTATTTATTTAATTTAATCAAATTTAGTGCCCAAAGTATATGACCAAAAATTTATATTCTTAATTGAAAATTAATATTTTTATATTAAAATAAAACTATTTTTAAGAAATATTCTTAATAAAATGTCTAATAATATATTTATATATCTAAAACATACAATTATAAAATAAATATATAATTTTTCTTAAAAATAAGGGGATACAAATTTATTGAAAATCCAAGAGAGAATACAAAAATATCCAACAAACAAGGAGGGGTCCTCATAGGACCCCACAAAAGAGCCAGTTACATATTCCTGTCATCCAAAATAACCTTTTCCAAAGCCAAAACATAATTCAAAGACAAGAGTCCCCAATCTCTAACATCCCACCCCTCATCATGCTTCAAAGCCCACTTGAATGGACAATCAACCACTTTATTCAACTCTCTAGGAATATGACAAAAGGAAATATAATCCAAAGAGCAACACATATTCAAAATTTGTTTAACCACTATGGAAAAATGCCAATTAATTCCCTCCAACCTTTGCTCCTTTAGCATATCCACCATAATCTGTGAATCGAAATCATAGATAATCCTTTTCCAACCAAGAGAACACCCTCTTTCAATAGAAAAAATAATAACAATGTCCTCCATAAGGTTATTAGTATGTTTCCCTTTATAAATTGAGAAGAAAAACACAATATCACTAACACTGTCCTTGCCAATACCACCAATTCCCACATGCCCAAGATTCCCCCCAGAAGAGCCATCAATATTTACCTTCAGAGTTTTCTGAGGAGGAGGAAGCCACTTACCCTCTCGATGAATTTTCTTCTTGGTCGGTCGAGGTCCTCTACCAATAGAATAATTAGAGCCTCCAACAACTAAATTCAAATTCCTTATAATTGCTAAATCACTAGGATCCATAGTACCCGAAAGATCACGTTTTGCTGAAATAGTCTCTTGAACCCTACCAATGATCTTTTTCCATAACTGAACCACCACCATTTTTACCATCTAAAAGATCCTTCGATTCCTTTCCAACCATAAATTCTAGATAATGAAAGTAGGGATAACAACCCAAGTAATCTTAAGAAAAGAGGTCTAAGCAGAGGTGTACCCAAACTGTCGCAAAAATGAACCAAAGATGTGGCATGTAAACATGCATGATTCCAAGCCCCCCACCAAAAGTGTCAAATATCCTGAGTATAAGGACACTAGAAGAATATATGAGAAGTTCATTCCTCACTATTACTACAAAGAACATAGATAGAAGGACCTTGAAGGCCTATCTTCCACAAATTCTCCCAGGTAAGGCATCTATTTTGGACCACCAACTATAAGAAGAAATTACATTTGGGCCAAGAACATTTGTTCCATATCTACTTCTATTGAATGAGAAAAAAATGAGAGGGGGGTGAATCAGTTGTAGCAAATTAAACCTTGAAAACCCTCAACAATAATCAGATCCACATGCATTCATTAAACCCTTATTCTGTTAATGTGATTAAACTTGAAATGGAGATAACAAAAACTGAAATAACAACACCATATACAAGAGAACACCAGATTTACGTGGAAAACCCAATGAGGGAAAAACCACAGTGAGGATTAGCTCACAATATAAGTAACTATAAAAATGGTACAAGGGCTCACTTCCAGAATAGGACACATTGTCCAAAAAGGCTCACAGCCAGGGCTCACTGCCACAGAAAGAAATACAAGAAGATAGAAGAAGAATGTTACACAGGGAACACTTTCTCAATACAACAAGGAATCCACCACAATTCTCCAACAATCTCGCAACCTTTCTTGAATGATTTAGGATGCCTTCAGGTCACTTCCTTTAGGAACCTTAACACTTGAAATTCGCACTGCTCTGCTCAAATTCGTATCACACACATCACTCGCATTGATCTTTCATATACCTTGCTTCTCTCTTCTTTCATCTCTTCAACTCACAACAACACCACACTTATTTATATCAACCTCAACCTCAAAAACCTTCTCCAATGTCGACAACTAGTCGTTATACATACAAATTCAAAATAGGTCGGCAACTAAACATTCACGTGGTGGATAGGAATGAAGACAACCTACATAAATCCTTAATTAGGAACCAAATAGATCCCAACACACATCAACATGCTTTTACAAGCCTCACATGTACTACTAACACAAGGTCGACCAACACCCATGTTAAACACCATAATCATTAAGTACACACTTCCTTAAATCAATCCAAAACTTTCAGATGACCTACTTCAGTTGAACACGATCTAGAATAATCCATGAACTACTTGAGATTCATCAAATACTTCATCCAAGATCACATCATACAAATACTTCAACTCAGAAAAAATGGTAAACCTTATTCACATACTGACAAATGAAACTCACTCTGTACTACACCAAATCAAGTAAAACCTTGAATATAGAAAGATACAAACATTATAAGTAACTTCCAAAATCCACACAATATGAAGCCAAATAGTGGAAAAAAACAGAGCAAATACATTTCTCTTGGCCACTAAAAACATCACTAAAAATTTGGTTCACACATTGGTGAAAAATATCTCGCTCTATACAATGATCTAGAAACCCAAATTATGAATATAGTAACCTTTGAAAACCATGAGCAACATATTAGATTTGCACAGGCATAGGATTAATCCAAAAGAAACATGGAGCACAATATTAGAGCACACTATGAACACTTGCACAACACAATTTACTTTGTTTATCAAATTTTCTCATAAGCACTTGGAAACCAAGTACCAAAGACACCATCTCAGCTCATTACTTCATTCCAACTCATCTTCAGATACTGCAACAAAAATATAGCTCCATGTACTCACAAAACTTCCTCAATATCTCAACCATACATGCACAACCTGCATCAACCTATTTTCCTATTTTTCACAATTTTCTCAATATCCTCGACATCTTCATCATGCAACAACTTCCTTAACACACAATTGACATCAATGACAACCCCAATCAATATACTTCCTATTGAAATCAATGAAAACACCTTCATACTTGCAACAATCTCCCTCTTTGTCATTGATTGCAACACAAGATGTGAAAAACCATCAAAGACAATATACACACTCTCCTCTTTTTTTTTAGATTAGATAGCCTACACAACATTCTTGCATTCACTCCCCCAAAGCAGATAAATTTTTTCATATGATACTTTCTCTCCCGCTTTGACATCAATGGAAAAGGATAATTTTTTTGCATTATTCCCCCCCTTTGACGTTGAACCAGAATTCCTACTCTAAATACTCCCCCTTAGGAGTACACCTAAAAAACTCAACAACTCTACACAATGACAACACATGACACTTCCTACTCCCCATGAGAGGTAGCCTCCAACATCATTCCAAAAAAGAGATAGATCCATAGATCCACTGGACTGATACATCTCTATATGCATCTAGTTCAAACAGGGAGGGGCAATAACCCCAACTTCTCTTGAAGATACTCAAAAGTATCCTTAGGAAGAGCCTTAGTAAATATATCAACAATTTGATCCTTTGTAGGAACATACCCAAGCTTCATTTCATTCTCTATAACCTTTTCTCTTAAAAAGTGATACCTAATAGAAATTTTCTTTGTCCTTGAGTGCATCACTAGATTCTTTTAAATGTTAATTACACTTGTATTATCACAAAATATAGAAATATGCTCATCATATACAATTTTGATATCCTTCAATGTTTGTCTCATCCACAAAACTTGTGTACAACATGATGCTGCTACAATATACCCAACCTCTATAGTAGATAAAGAAATTGAATCCTGCTTCTTGCTCAGCCATGACACCATTCTACATCCAAGAAAGAATGCACCACTACTAGTACTTTTCCTGTCATCAACACAACTAGCCCAATCTGCATTTGTATAAGCACTTAGTGTGAAATCAGTATCCTTAATGTGAAATCAATATCCTTAGGATACCACAAACCATAATCCAGAGTGCCTCTTAAATATTTGAATGTCCTTTTCACTGTTGCAACATGTGTTTCTTTAAGATCTTGAAATCTAGCCACAAGATAAACTGCATGCATGATATTTAGTCTAGTAGTTGTTAGATATAGTGGGACCCACCAATCATAAATCCATATTTTCTTTGATCAGCCTTAGGTGAATCATCATCTTTTCTCAATTTACAACCAGTCACCATAGGAGTGCATAACTCATAGGGAGTCAAGCTGTGTTGTTAGCTTTAGCTTGAAATCTGTTAAGTATGTAAACAGTAGTATGAATAACTTCTCTCCAATAGATTTATGGTAGATTTGCCTCTTTCATCATAGTCCTAGCGGCCTCTTGAACTGTCAGGTTTTTCCTTTCAATGACTCCATTTTGTTGGGGAGTTCTAGGGGCTATTCCATGAACTTCACAAAACATGTTAAAATCATTAGAGTTGAATTCACCACCTCTATCAGACATTTGATTTTCAGATCCATTTCATTCTCAACCATAGCTTTAAATGCCTTGAATTTATTTAATGCATCAAATTTTTCTCTAAGAAAAGTAACTCGTGTCATTCTAAAATAATCATCAATCAAAAGTATAAAATACCTATCACCATGTAGACTTCTCACCCTTGTAGGACCACAAGGATTTGTATGTACTAATTCCAGTAGTCTGGTAGCAGATTGTTCCTTTCCTTTGAAGCTACTCCTTGTTTTTTTCCAAATTGACAACTCTCACAAACAACATTGATAGGCTTTGTGATTCTTGGTAGGTCTCTCACTACATGAAATGAACTAATTCTTGCCAAATTATCAAAGCTCATGTGACAGATCCTCTGGTGCCATAACCAACTGTCACTAATATGATACATAAAGAAATGTCCGTCAACACCCTTAAGCTAATAAATGTTTCCATTTGTTCTCTTACCATAAACAATCAAATTTTTAGACCCTTTTCTGATCTCACATGTTTCATCCTTAAACACAAGATTGTATCCCTTGCTACACATTTTTCCAACACTAAAAAGATTATGCCTTAAACCCTTAACATAGTAAACACTATCAGTGTTATGCTTGCCATCAAAACTGATTGAACCTATTCCAAAAACCTTAGCTCCCAAATCATCTCCAAATTTAACTAGTCCTCCATCATATTTTTTAAGTTTAACAAACTTAATCTTGTCTCCAGTCATGTGATTAGAGCAACCACTATCAACAACCCAATAATTCTTTTCTTTAATATGAAAAGTAGATACCAAAGTACCTTCAACTTTCACCTTCTTCTCCGGATCACTTTCCTTCACACAACTTTCAGAGTTAGCAGAACTAGATTCTTCTTTAATAGCCAAGAACAAGCATTCATTGTCTTCAAAGTCTCCATAGTTAGATTCATCATTAGAAATGCCAAAATATTCTCTCACATAGTAAGCTTTCTTAATTTTTTTCCTTTATTCTCCTCACTCTTGTTGTTTATAGCTCTCTTTGGACATCTTGAAGCATACTGACCTATTTCACCATAGCTAAAACATTTGAAAGGTAGTTTACCTTTGTAATTACGGGCGCCCTTCTTCATTCTTCTTACAAATTTAACTTCCACATCATCAAGATCTTCCTTATCTGAATCTTCAACCTTTTCTAATACTCCAACCTTGAAAGCAGTCTCTATAGTTATACCCTTTTTCAGGCCTTTTTTTCTCATTTCAAAAGAAGTTAGTGTACCAATCATCTGATCTCTAGAATAAGTATCAAGATTTGCAATTTCTTCAATAGAAAATACCTTTTCACTATAAGAATCAGGAAGAGATATGAGAACTTTCTTTACCACTTTAGATTCTTTGACTTGTGCACCAAGAACTCTCATTGCGCTCACTGGCTCATCAACTCTCTGCATGTAGATTTTGATTGTTTCATCTTCAGACATATATAGGGTCTCAAATTGTGCCTTCAAATTCTATAGCTTTGCTTGTTTCACTTTTTCATCTCCTTCATAAATGCTTTCTAACTTATCCCAAACCTCTTTAGCAGTCTTCAAACTCATAAGTTTTATTAATTCAATATTTGAAAGACTATTCACAATAATATATCTTGCCTTAGCATTGTTGTCATGCACCTTGATTTTTGCACTTGTACTCACACCATTCAAAGGAGGAGTATATGTAGTTTGATAAGCCTTTTCAACCTCAAATCCTCGAGTTTCCAAATATCCTTCCATCTTTGTCTTCCAGAATGCATAGTCTATGCCATCGAATCTTGGGCATTCCAAAGAAACCTTGTTCACCATCTCGGATCTACCTCAAGCGGTTAATCTCTTTCCAAGGAACCGAGCTTTGATACCAATTTTTGAATGAACAAGACAAATAAGAGGGGGGATGAATCGGTTGTAGCAAATTAAACATTCAAAACCCTCAACAGTAATCAGATCCATATGCATTCAATAAACCTTTATTTTGTTAATGGGATTAAACTTGAAATGCAGGTAACAAAAACTGAAATAGTAACACCATACACAAGAGAACACCATATTTATGTGGAAAACCTAATGAGGGAAAAACCACAATGAGGATTAGCTCACAATATAAGTAATTGCAAAACTGGTACAAGGGCTCACCGTCAGAATACAACACACTATCCAATAAGGCTCACAGCCAAGGCTCACTACCACATAAAGAAATACAAGAAGATAGAAGAAGAATGTTACACAGAGAACACTTTCTCAATGCAATAAGGAATCCACCACAATGTTCCAACAATCTCACAGAACTGCTTGAATGATTTCAAATGCCTTTATCTCACTACCTGTAGGAAACCTAACACTTGAAATTCATACTGCTCTGCTCAAATTCACATCACACACATCACTTGAATTGATCTCACATCTATCTCACTTCTCTCTTCTTTCATCTCTTCAGCTCAAAACAACACCACACTTATTTATATCAACCTCAACCTCAAAAACCTTCTCCAATGTTGGAAACTAGCCATTATACATACAAATTCAAAATAAGTCGGCACCTAAACATTCACGCGGTGGATAGGAATGAAGACAACCTACATAAATCCTTAATTAGGACCAAAATAGATCCCAACACACCTCAACACACTTTTACAAGCCTCACATGTAGTGCTAACAAAAGGTCGACCAATACCCATGTTAAACACCACAATCATTAAGTACACGCTTCCTTAAATCAATCCAAAACTTCCAGACAACATCTGCTACACTCGAACACAATCTAGAATAATCCACGAATTACTAAGATTCATCAAATACTTCATCCATGCTTGCATCATACTGTGTGAGGGGGAAGGAATCCATCAGGAAATATGGCGAAAAACAAGATCAAATGCAAGATTGAAATAAAAAACTAATCTAATCCAAAACACTTAATCTATCCTATTCCATCACTCATGAAATGTGAAAATCTAAGCTGTTTGAATGAAATGAGATCCTAAGATATTCAAAACTAATTCAAACAACAAAAGAAGAGATTACCATCCCATGTTGGAGTGTATTTGCATGATGTTGGGTTGTTTGTATCACTGCAAAGCCTCCATTTCTTACATGCAAAAGCTTGATGATTGATGCTTAGTTGACTGAAAAGGTTGAAGCTCTATCAATGGTGATTGCGAAAAAACTTCGTTGCATAAGGTAAGTTGAAATTCTCCTTTTTATTTGTGAAGAGAAAGGCTTGTTATATAGAAAAATAAATTTTGAATCGACGGTCACGATTGCGTTGGAGAATATCCAGATCAACGGTCAAAATGAGTAGAGAGGATTTAGACATGAGGAAATTATGCAAAGTTGATTGCACAATTAGGGTGATTGAAGAATAGATTGGCTAGTTAGGTTTTTGATTGCTTAGTTAGAAATTGATTGATCAGTTAGGGTTGAGTTAGCAAAATAGATTACTTAGTTAGCAATCCATGATTTTCAAAATCAAAAAGTGGGTGAGGAATATTAATTAATTAATTCCATTTTGATTTTGATTTTGATTTTTGCTAATTTGAATAGTTTGAATAGTTTGATTTAATTATTCAAATTTTGGAGGGAAAATATGACAATTAAATTATTATGATTTAATAATTGAATTAATTTTGAGGAATAGGGTGAATTAGTGACATAATCAAGATGAAATAAGATAAGGTGAGGACTTTATTGAATAAAGGAAACTTATTTAATTGGTTGAAAATGTTGAAATGTGAATTAATCAAATAATGTTGTATTATTCGATTAATAGTAGAATTAGGGTTTTCAAGACTTTATTAAATAAAGGATATTTATTTAATTTGTCAAGAATGATGAAAAAGTGAATTAATTAAATAATGTTGTTTAATTTAATTAATAGAGGAAATAGGGTTTCAGATGCCGTTTGATGCTATTCGATGCATTGTGAGATGTCATGGGATGATTCTGAGATGATTCGAGATGATTTAGAGATATTTCAAGTTGATTCGAGTTAATTCAGAGATATTCTAAGTTGATCCGAGTTAATTTAGAGTTGTTATGAGTCATTCTGGGGTCGTTTTGAGACATTTCGAGTTGATTCAGAGTTGTTCTGGGGTCATTCTAAGACGTTATGAGTTGATTCAGAGTTGTTCTGAGTCGTTTCGGGGTCGTTCTGAGACGTTTTGAGTTGATTTAGAGTTGTTCTGAGTCATTTTGGGGTCGTTCAGAGACATTCCAAGTTGATTTAGAGTTGTTCCAAGTCATTTTGGGGTCATTTTGAGATGTTCCGAGTCATTTCGGGGTCATTCTGAGACATTCCGAGTTGATTTAGAGTTGTTCTGAGTCATTTTGGGGTCATTTCGAGACATTCTAAATTTGTGATAAGTGTTAAGTCAATTTTACATGTCTACATTTTGCGCCTCTTTGATACAAAGTACTGGTTGCTTTGTTTCAAAGATTCTATTTTTAAGATCAATTCTTTGAAAAAAATTTATGCCCCACTGTACCCCAGTGTTTCGTGGAATGATGGTAAGACTCTATGCTGCCCCCTCAAGAGGTTGACCAAAAATTTCAAGTTTTGAGGTTAGGTTCACGACTCTGTTTTATTTCCATTCTGATGTGTTTAGGTTGTAGAATTAGGTGTATAGGTCCTTTGTTTCTTGTTCTGATGTTTCTCTGAGCTTCTATTTTGAAAGTAGGAAGTTTTCCTAGGTAGAAATTAGGGTTTTCCTGAGGCTTATATAGGCAATTTGTCTTATAGATATCTCATTTGTGTTTTGACTCTATAGCTAATTCTTGTCTTTGGTTCTCTCGTTCTATCAATTTTCAAGGAGCAATGTCGTGTTTTGATGGAGACCCACATCGTTCTGAGCTCCTTCGAGAGGTTGGACGACCTCTAGACGTTGGTGGCCCGGTATGTACCTTCTCGCTTTTCCAGTTTTGTCTTGTTTCATTCTCGTTTTGTGTGTACAAAGTTTTCTAGGTCAAAAGAAAAGTTTCTTGTTTTCCATGCCTTTGCCTCGGTTTTCATGCCTTTTCCTGCTAAGAATCCACGCCTTTGCCTAGGACCCTCGCCTTTGTTTCTAAGCATTTGCTATAAAAGCTCACCTTTTCTCTAAAAGATTGCTTTTGACTATTTGAGACCCTGAAAGCTCACCTTTTCCACATTTCCTCACCTTTGTCATATTTCCTCGCCTTTGTTTCTAAGCATTTTCCTGAAAAGCTCACTTTTGTTTTGTGTTTTCTGAGCATTTGCTCAAAACTCTTATTTTTGACTCCTTTTGCTGCGTTTGAATTTAGCTTTTGCTTAGAACCCTAGCATGTGTTTGTTTTTCATTCTAAATGTCATTATTCATCATGTTTTGTGTTATATTGTGTCTCCCACCTGTTTAGCATGAAACCCTAACATTGTAGTTTGAAAACGATTGCAGGTTGGTTTTAGCGAACTACAACCGAGGGAGAGATGTTCGCGACATTTTTTCGATCCCATTGCCCATTTTGGTGTGTTAGAGCGGGACTTTCTTGATGTTGTGGGACTACTGCACATTTGTTATATGCCTCCTATCAGGACTCATACTACCATGATGACCACATTGGTGGAACGGTGGCATTCAAAGACATCCTCGTTTCATCTACCTATAGGAGAGGCGACTATCACCCTTGAGGATCTATGGAGGATACTTCATCTTCCCATCCATGGGGAGTTGGTTACGTATCATATTCAACATGGAATCCCCACTATGTAGCGTGTGTTAGGTGCTCAACACTTGATGATACATTAGTCGGAGATTGATTTGTCTGATTTTTTTGACAGTGCAAATCCTATCTCGCTTGTGCAAATCCTATCCTGCTTGTTCTATGTGGTTTGATTTCAGGACTTGTTGTTCTTGATAGCCAAGGTCAATAGTTTCCCATAGGTTGGGGTGTCTGCATTGAGAATATGCTTGAGCATGGGACGAGATATGCTTGGGGTCCATGTCTTCTCGCTCACTTGTACAAAGATATGCATGAGGTCGTGTATCAGGGCTGGAAATCTATTTCCGCAGGTGTTTCACTTTTCCATGTGTGGGTGTGGGAGCACATTGTAGTTACTCAGCCAGATGGGATACAGGATCATCACCCTAGTGATCCATACTCATATCGTTATGGGGATTTTGTGCACTACACCCTGCCTGGAGATCTTTCTTATTGGCGTCGAGTTTTTGATGATATTCCCAGTTTTGTGTGGAGATCATATTTGGGGTGTGATGCTTGGCCAGAGGATGTAGATCACCTTGTCTATTGTCAATAGACCCGTTGGTTGCTTGGTCATTTTGATATTATGCTAGAGCGTTATCTACCAAACTGAGTATGTCATCAGTTTGGGGAGAGACAAGGCCAAGTTCTTGATACTTATGAGGCTTGTTTTGGTCTGACAACATGGGAGGTTCGTGTATGGGGTATTCAGCCAAATATAGATATTGCTATTGCTGAGTTTAGATCACTTGCCCCAGTTGATTGGGGTTGATCGTTTGGTCCCACAGATCGAGGTACTTCTAATGACTATGATGAGTGGTGGTCTTGTCGCAGGCCTTTGATACTCAATGCTCCTGGGGGTACTCCTGCTTCAAGTAGATCAAGTATTACAGGTCATCGTGGGGAGTGATAGCGTATTGAGGTCCTCACAGAGCAATTGGATAAAGCTTGGGGTAGAGCTCATCATGATAGAGTGCAAGATGATCAGGATGAGTAGCCACCTCAGGTGTAGGGTCGTAGGCAAGCTCCAGATCCTCCTCCACCAGCTAGGGATGGAGACATACTGTTAGCTCAGATGACTACTGCTAGAGATGTAGAGATAGCGAGACGATAGGCTGTAGAGGCTTAGATAGATATTTTGAGGGCCGAGTAGGATAGTGAGAGTGGTCAACGACATGCTGCAGAGGCTTTTGTACAGTTACTGACCATAGAGAGAGATACTCTCAGGGCAGAACGTGATCATTATTTGCAGAGGTCTACCTACTATCAAACTTTATATGAGGTTGTTGTTCCTAGGGGTGCTCGACATCCATGGTTTGGAGAGCCTAGTTCTATGGGTGGTGATGGTGCAGTTGGTGGTGCAGGTGATCAGTTTGTGAGACAACCATATCATTTTGGTGATCTGTAGGGTTCCGTCTTTTCTCGTTGGGGTCTTACTTTGGTACTTGATCTTTATGCTATTCCTTGTTCAAAGGAATTTTGTAGACATGTATTTTGTATGCCTATACTCATCGGCCCAGTCGAGGTCTCGTATAGATATTATGATTTTGTATATCTTATCAGACTGATGATGTACTCTCCTTTTTGATGATATATATGATATATACTTTCTTTGATTCATTCTTGTTTTATGCTCATGTGATGATGATATATGATGATGTATGTTATATGATGTTGATATGAATGAATTCCCCATAAATGGTTTTTTTATTGATTTAATATCATCATGATGTATGTTGCCGATATTGTGGATGTAGAATGGTACTAATAATATTGCTATGCAAATTTTGCTTTTTAGAAGAGATGTTGATGATTTGATAGAAATGTGATGTGAATTAGAGGAAATATGGATGATAGATAGAAATATGATGTTAATTTAGAAGAAATATTGATGATAGATAGAAATATGATGTTAATTTAGTAGTTGATGAGTTGCTTTTGCTTTGCTTTAGAGACTTTGTAGTTTGAACAATCCATTTTGATATAGCAAATAATACGATGCACCAGGGTATTAATGACCAAGGTGACTTTGTATTTATTGCATGGACTTTGACTTTACAAACAAGGAGTATTCTTGCTCATACCAGACATAGGGAAACCTTGTTAGAGTGTATGGGTGAGAAGCTTTAAAAACATGTCAGATCAGTAACACAAGAGGTATTAAGAACCTAACATGTCACTGTTACACGAAATGTTTCAAAGATGACTTCCACACATAGAACAAAGCAAGTATTCACCATGGTAGTATAACAAGACTATCCACAAACAAAAAATTGAAATGACGCTCAATTGCCCCCATTCCTTCTTCTCTAAATCCTTATGGACATCCTTGAGAGATCCTGGGAATGAGTCAATAATGTAAATCACAAAAAATAAGACAACAAAAGATAAAACAATTCCATTATATCACTTGCCATATCTATTTGGGGTGGGTCTATTATCTGGTGTTGATCATGTCTATCATAGGAACGAATCCGTTAAGACATATCTTAGGATGTTGTTGGGTCTTGTGAAAACGATATGTATTTGATACTTGGATTTGTTTTAGTTCAATTTGCAATCAAATTCTTTCGCGATTGTCTGCTTGAAGGTTCCAACTGTTGATGCTTGTTTTTTTTGTTTTGTCAAAGGGTGAGTGTGACGATCTGTTTATTATGGGTGATGTTTTATTGTGAATTGTGATGGCAGACATGGGTCTTTTTGATTTTTCTAAGTTTTATGATGCTGTTTTTGTTGTTTTAAGGGACTAACCTAGGGCCTTGGGGGCTCATCAAAGATAAGCCTTGCCTACGTTGTACATGCAGAGGCTCGTAGTTCACTTCATTTGAGTGTTTTTGACCTTTTCTATTTTGTGAATGTTTTTGGATTTTCTATATTTTGACCATTTTTTGGATTTTGTGTTTTTTTGACTATTTTTTGTTTTTTTGTTTTTTTTGACTACGTTGAAATAAAACATGTTGGAAACCGAAGGGGACTGACCTAGGTTCTCAGGGGCTAATGAGCCTTGCATACGTTGTACACACAGAGACCATGTAGTTCGACTATTTGACTCAAAGCATAAACTATTTTTGGGTAAACAACATTGATATTCTGGATTGATATTCCACTTCGGTGTCTAGAGGATATGTTGCGGGAAATCTACTTGAACTAGCTGTGAGGTTCAAGCAAATTTTTATATCTTAGACTGTTTGAGTGAAGGAATAATCCCATGATGTTGTTTTTTTTGTTGATGTTTTTCAAATGTTTTTTGTTCTTTTTGCTATTTTTTATGTTTTTGGCTTTTGTATCTTTTGAATGTTTTTGATCTTTTGTGTTTTTTTGTGACCATGATAGGACACACAAAGATCTAGCTCATGAACAACATTTTGACATTGCACCTAGTTGTGGACAAGACCACTTTCCTTAATTAGTGACAAGCCATGGTTAGATATCTTGTTTTGAAATGAATGGGTGAATGTCATGGATAGTACCGATAGATAATGATGCAAGTTTATTCAACATAGTGCCTGTTTGCCAGGTTTTCACTATGGTAGTTGTTCTAAGAGTGCCACAAAGTGTTTTTCACTCAGAGAACATTTTATTTCTCTTTACTATTTTTCTTTATTTTTAATTTTTTTTTGTATTTTTAATCCTTTTTCTATTTTTTTTGGATTTTTACCCTTTTTCCTAGGGTATTTTGACATACTTCATGTGTAGAACTTCTTGAGGTGGCGACTGTTCAGTAGTTTAGCTAAAGGTTCTCCTTCAAGAGTAGCTAACTGATATGCCCTAGAGCCGTAGCTTGCTATGATGACAAATAGGCCTAACCAGTTGGGTTCAAATTTTCCTTTGCCATCTTGATTGAGTTGTGCTTTTTGATTCTATTTGAGAACTAATTCACCAAATTGAAAGTTCCTGTCCTTGATCCTTTTGTCATAGTTTCTTTTGAGCCGATTCTGGTAAACCTGCAAATGGTTTAATGCACTCAAACGTCTTTCATCTAGGAGTTCTAATTCATTAAGCTTGGATACCTTGTATTCTTCATTGCTAACCATGTTTTTTAATGAAATTCGCAATGAAGGGATTTCAACCTCAATAGGCAAGACGACCTCTGATCCGTAGACCAAGGAAAATGGTGTGGCACTAGTAGGTGTGCGAATGCTGGTTTGGTAGGCCCATAAGGCTGGGTTTAGCTGCAAATGCCAATCACGATCGACTTCATTAAAAGCCTTTTTGAGTATTTTCAGTATTGTTTTGTTAGATGCCTCAGCCTGACCATTTCCTTGACGGTAATAGGGCATGGAGAATCGATGGTGGATAGAAAATTGGGAACAAAGCTCTTGAACATCCTAATTTTTGAATGGGGTTCCATTGTCTGTTATTATTGTTTGGGGAATTCCATACCTACAGATGAGATAATTCAAAATAAATTTTGATATCTATTTGCCGGTGATATAGGTCAATGAAATTTCCTCTATCCATTTAGTGAAGTACTCTGTTGCTGTGATAATGAATTTGTGCCCATTGGATGAAGCAAGTGATATCTTGCCTACCAAGTCTAATCCCCATTGCGAGAAAGGCCATGGTGTGGTTATAGGTCTCAATTCCTATGTTGGTGCATGAACAAGGTCACTGTGCTGCTGACATTGTCGACACTTTCTAGAATATTGTATGCATTCCTGTTCCATGGAGGGCCAGTAGTATCCGGTTCTAAGTAGTTTCTAGACTAGGTTAAGTCTGCCAGAGTGGGATCCACAAATACCTTCGTGAACCTCTTGTAAGGTTGTTTATGCTTCTTCTGCATCAAGGTATTAGAGTAACATACCATCTAGACTATGACAGTATAAGGTATCTCCTAAGATGGTAAAACGAGAAATTCTACGAGTAAAGGTTTTCTTTTGAGTGGTCGTTAAGTCAATGGGTATGGTACCATGCTGGATGTAGTCAAATGTATCTTGGTACCATGGGGAATTAGGACCAACAACAACACATACCAATTCTAATTCCAGGATGTCGAATGCTGGTACTAACAATGCCAACAAGAATTCCCTAAAAATATGACTTAGGCGATAAAATAAGACTTCCTAAGCAAGAATAATGCCCTATTGCTTGATAGTCTTATTTCTCTTGCACACTTATCTGAAAGACATAGGGTATTCACCATACATTTCCATTGACAAAGCAAACATGTGCTTTTATTTATTTTTACTGTATATCTCATCATTAAGCCACAATAATTGCACACCACCATCCTTTGATTTGAACCTAGGGTGCTTGGCCTTGTCACCACTAGGGCTACCTTTGGATGCCATCTCCTTTGGAAGAGTTGGAAACTCTAGCTGATCTAAAGATGGTTGAGTAGTTCAGATTGGGTAGGTTCCATAGTTAGGCACAAACTACCGGTTCATTTATAGGCCACTTAAATAGTGCTACATGTACGCTATTGGTTGCTTGAGTGGAGATTTAATAATATAATATCTGGTGTATTTTAATTAATTTCTTTGTTTTATCTCATTTTTCAACCCATTGCTAAATGATTACAGAGGAATTTGAATTTGGGTCACTTCCAAGCAAGTGAACTTACCAGTCTTGGGATACAGATTTGATGTTTAAATGTTGGGAAGTATTTAGTATGGAGATATTTTGGTCTATTAGAAGAGGTGCAATTAGACTGTAGGCAACATAATGGAGAAACCATAATAGAATCTTTGACTTACAAAGAATCAAGCCACAAGGTAATGGCCAAGCAGAGGAATCTAACAAAACTACCCAAACTCATAATAATGGCCGCCCATTTAAGAATCAAGAAGTCCACCATCTTTGTGATGAATTTCATATTCAACATAATTTTCCCACTCCATACTACCCACAAGGTAATGGCCAAGTAGAGGAATCTGTTAGTATGTGGCGACTGATCATGCTATACTGTATAGCCCATGGTATACTGTACACCCTGGCCCCCCGTCCTCGTCAGCGAAAAAGGAAAAATCTCCGAAAAAGAAAGAAATCCGACTTTGTAAAACCCTAATTCTGGAAGCTTCTAAAAGCTTGTTAAAAGGGGTTGGGATGGGGGTTACAGTATAAGAAAAACGCGATTATTCGCAAGATTGTAATAGGTTTTGCACTGGATAATAAAAGTATTGGATGGCTGCGGTTTGGTGGATGTAGCCCAGATTGGGTGAACCACGTTAAATTCTCTGTGTTATGATTTATTCTGTGTATGTTTTAGTTTCTCTGTTTATTAATTAAATCTGCATTTAATTGTTTGATATCTGCCATCTCTAACCCTAACAGAATCTAACAAAACTATCATTAGAATCCTCAAGAAGACTGTCATTGATGCTGGCCGTGATTTGCATTTACAGCTTAATCCCACCTTACGGGCCTACCGCATTGGCATGGTTGAAAATAAAGCATGCCTCTATCTCACTTCATTTATCTAGAATTTTTTTCTCTTCATTCTCAATTATAGCTTTTGATAGAAGAGTCAAGCTACCATTTTGAATGATCCTTCCTCTTTCCATGGTTTTAGGATATGCCGCCTTCCTTCATGTTGTACCTCATAAGTATTCTACTAGCCATGATGGATTACTTTTGACCAAGCATTAAATTAGAAACATTGTGAATTTCATAAATCACTGATTCACCCCCCTATTGCATTACTTATGAATCATTTCAGTGGTGTTGTTCATTACCAAAGTGTATGAAATTTCATCTAAAATCTTGTACATTGTTTATCGTGACTACAGTCAGTTTTCCAGGTCACTATATTGTGTTTTCAGATGTTCTTTATCTTTAAATTGTCTACACTACTATGCAACAGACAAAGATTCAATATAATTTTGCGATATTCTTGGCACTATTGATCATGGACCTGCTGCAACAATAGCCAGCTCTGATCCTTTTAGAGAGGTATGCGATAGATTACAACAATATAGATTGTTATTCTAAGCGTCTTTTATAGTTTGCATTACCATCTCATCATATTTTGTGTCATTTAGAATAATATAGATTGGTTATTCTAAGCTACCTTAAAAATATTTTATTATCCCATCCTAGCTCATCCAATTAATCTCTACTAGTCCATTCTATGATATTGCAGTGAATAAAGCGATTGTGGGCATGGTATTTATTTTTATGCCCTATTGGGGTTGCAATAGGGCATTATTCTTGCTTAGGAAGTCTTATAAATTAATTTTAAAGATATGAAATGAACATAAAAATGTATTATGTAGGACTGAATTTACATTGTTTTCAAAAGGCCTTTGTAAAGGTTTTCTACAAAACTAACATAGAAACTTTTAGTCCAAAGCTACCCAACCACCTACACTAATATTAATTAACTTATTAATATAATAACATCTAATAACTCTAAAGGGGGTGTTGCACATGGGGAAGCATGCTCCAACAATATGTCAAAACATGTATAGATTTATATTGTTATATAACTAATTATGTAATGCTAAAATATATTTAAGTTTTACAAGCTTAAAGTTACAGATTAGAGAGTCTAATACGACTTTTTTTCATAACCCTATCAAAGCTAGAAGGATGGAAAATCTTATTACCTCTCTGGTGTCGTCAGAGGGGCTGTAGATGTGAAGGGATGTAGTTCTTGTGCTGACGCATGGATTAAGTTACCATGAATCTAGCATTTCTGACACTTTTTAACAAAATGATAGGACTCCATCTCCATTTTCGGCCAGTAATACCCTAAATGGAGGAGTTTCTTGGCTAGGGTTAGTCCACTTGAATGAGTTCCACAAATAGGGCTAGTCTGGGCCTCGGGTAGGGGTTCAGGAGAGACAACCCTTGAGAAATTTTTTTTCCCATTTTTTTCACATCGTCATTGAAAAAGGAAAAATCACCGAAAAAGAAAAAAACTGACTTTGTAAAACCCTAATTTTGGAAGCTTCTAAAAATATTGTTATAAGCGGTTTGGATGGGGGTTGCAATAGGGCATTATTAGCAAGATTGTAATATGTTTCTTAAATGCTTGAATACATGAGATAGTTTCATAGAATTAAATTAAGCAAGCAAATGAATCAAACACACATGGAAAGAAAAAAACAAGAACTCAATGCAAAAAATCCAAATGTGGGAAAACTCCAGAAGAGTGAAGCTAGACTTCCTAATCTCCAATATCATCGGTCAAGTTCTTACAAGCTAATCACTCGATCACACAAATCAATATGAATAACTAATGTCTTTTATAAAAATTGGTATAGTTATTAATGTCTTTTATTAAAAATTGTGACTTTCATAAATCACTGATTCACCCCCCCTCTCAGTGATTTCAGCCTTCCAACACAACCATGTACCTAGGTTACCAGCTATGGAAAGTTACTCAATAATTCTCTCAACGGAAAGAGAATTGGAAGAAGGAAAAATAAACAATGGTCTCAAAGCATACTATTATGGTTTCTTTTTATGTCTAGAAATACTAGAAACCCTCAAAGTTATTCATATTGATTTGTGTGATCCTATGGATACTCTCTCTCTCCCCACTTTTATTAATAATTTTTCTCGTAAAATTTAGATATATTGTTTGGATGATAAATTAGAAAATTTTGACAAGTTTGTTGATTTCAAATAGTTAATAAAAATATGGGTAGTATGGTTTGGATTAATATGGGTAGTTTGTTGAAAATATGGGTAGTATGGTTTGGATTAGGAAGGAATAAAGGAACAAAAAGTGAATTAGGAGAAGATAATGTGACACGATCAAGAAGGGATGATGGAACATAGAATGGACTAGTAGAGATTAATTGGATGAGCTCGGATGGGATAATAAAATATTTTTAAGGTGAACTATACTAGAGGTTAATGGGAAGTAATTATCAATTTTTTAATCTCCAAAGTTGAGGAATTAAATTAGAAACATTTTTTTTCACGGTCCATTACAATTGTATTGAAAAGGATTTTGTATAAATTTCTATATGATTTTTAACATAAATGATCTGAATGCACTCTATGATCCATCGTTGATACGAGTTTAGGAAAATGAAATATCAATCTACTTTCATAGTACATGATGTTCTATAGGGCCGTTTTATAAGACTCTCCCATGAGCTCCCATCAGGGGAGGGTTTTGTATTGGGGTGCGATGGAATTTTCACAGGCTTCTGGGTTGGTCAAGGAAGGGGCAGATGTCTTTTTTAATCTGCTTATGTGGTTGGCTCAAGAGATCTAGGACCTCCATGGAAAATATGACACAATTTCTCACTGCAATATATCTACCCTAGAAGCTTAAGGGAGAATGACTCTATTTTTAGTATGGTAAGATTGTTGAATTCCAACCTTGACCTTTTGGTGGAGGATGTTGCTAATCTAAAGAGAGATCATTAGTAAATTAATGTAAATTAATATTAGTGTAGGTGGTTGGGTAGCTTTGGACTAAAAGTTTCTATGTTAGTTTTGTAGAAAACCTTTACAAAGGCCTTTTGAAAACAATGTAAATTCAGTCCTACATAATACATTTTTATGTTCATTTCATATCTTAAAATTAATTTATAAGACTTCCTAAGCAAGAATAATTCCCTATTGTTTGAGAAATAAGACTATCAAGCAATAGGGAATTATTCTTGCAATAGGGCGTCTTAGTCCTCTCGAGGGTATTTTGCAGAGATTTTTTCAAATTCTATTATGGCATCCGAACATTCTACATCTGCCTCGAAACATAACAGTGGGAATAAGACAACAGTAAGGGAGTTTTAGTCCTCCATAGCACATTTTGACAACATTTTTGTATTTCCAGAATCCTCATTACATTTCTAGAAACTAACCACTAACAACACCTCATGGTAACTTATAAGCGGTTTGGATGGGGGTTGCAATAGGGCATTATTAGCAAGAATTACTAACCATAATGGAAGGAAAATGGTATAAAATCTTGCCTTATTCTACCAAACCATTATAACTATGAACATTTATCCATTATTAAGTGGATAACTATAATCTTCAAGATTTATTAGTTATTTAATTGACTATTGCAATGTTAAAAGATTTAGGAGGACAGGCATGGCAGGGCGAGAATGGAAAATAAAGTATTTGATGTTTTTATAGTCTCTCTAATATGTAACTAGCTACAGGTAATATTATTTTGAAACTACCTTAATCCAAATTTAGCTACAAAAACATTCAAAACTATAAGAAACCATTGAAAATTATTTCACAACACACTCCCAAACCAACACCTCACACCCATCTATAGGTACTTATTTCTCTAAATTCCCAACATAATGTAATAGGGCATTCTTCTTGCTTAGGAAGTCTTATTATGTTAATTAATAAGTAAGCTACAATAAAGTATGAGGAACTCATACTTAGGCATGTTTTGTGGAATATCAAGCAATGAGCCTATTGTTGCCATTGCATCGACAACTCTGTTATTGATTCGGGGAATTTGCTCAAAGGTTATTTTGAAAAAGTATTCCTTGAAGCTATCCACCATCATTTTATATGGCAACAATTTCTCATCTTTTGTTTGGTATTCATCGTTCACTTGTCTAATTACTAGCTGAGAGTCTCCAAAGACTTGTAGCTCTTTTATTTTCCATTCAATAGCCATTTTCAACCCTGTGATAAGAGCTTCATATTCTGAGATGTTGTTTGTGCATGGGAATGTAAATCTATAGGCCTTAGGTATACTATCTCCTTATGGTGTGAGAAATAGAATACCGGATCCAGATCCATGTTGAGTATGGGACCCGTCAAAGTATAGAGTCCATTGGTCTATCTGCTCTGTCATTAGGATACTCTCATATAGAAAATCCACTATGAGAGGTTTATGATCCTCTAAGGGTGCTTCAGCCAATTGGTTTGCTATAATTTGTCCTTTGATAGCTCTCCTATCTACATATTCTATATCAAACTCACTTAGGATCATTACCCATTTGGCTATTCGGCCTATTAGGGCTACCTTTGATAGTAAGTATTTGAGTGGGTCTATCTTAGAAATCATCTTGACCTTTCTGTTCATGATGTAGTGTCTCAGCTTTTGTGTTGAAAACACGACTGAGAGACACACTCTTTCAATGGGCGAGTAGTTTAGTTCATAGCCCACCAATGTTCGGCTGATATAGTAGATTGCCCTTTCTTTATTGTTATCATCTAGCTGGGCCAAGAGAGCTCCTAGTGCTGCCTGTGTGGTAGATACGTAAAGTATCATTTCCTTTTATGGGATAGGAAACATGAGTACCAAAGGAGTAAGTAGGTACTCCTTGAATTGTTGGAATGCTTGGTCACATCTCCCATCCCACTTGAAGGTGATGTCCTTATCTAGGAGATGAGTAAAAGGGTGACACTTTTCCGCCAATTGTGCTATAAATCGCCTGATGGATTGCAGTTTCCCTTGTAGGCTCCTTAATTGTTTTAGTGTCTTTGGCAGAGGAATTTCCATTATTTCTTTTACTTTTTCTGGATATACTTCAATCCCTCTTCTTGATACTATGTACCCCAACAACTTTCTAGATGTTACCTCGAATACTCATTTCTTAGGATTGAGTCTCAGGTTGTACCTGTTCAAGACGATCAAATACCTTGGCTAGGTTTGTCAAGTGGTCTTCCATTTGGACTGATTTTGTTAGAATTTCGTCCACATAGTCCTCCATGATTGTGTGTAGCATATCATGAAATATTGTCGTCATTGCTCTTTTATTCACTCCTACATTCTTTAGACCAAAGGGCATTACATTCCAACAAAATGTTCCCCAAGCACAAGTAAATGCTATTTTGTGTTGGTCATCTGGAGAGATCTTTATCTAGTTGTATCTGGAGAAACCATCCATTAAGGATAGCATCTCGTGCCCTGCTATTAGATCTACAATCATGTCAATACTCAGCAGTGGAAATTCATCCTTCAGACAAGCTTTGTTCAAGTCTCTAAAGTCTATGCATATCCTTATGCCCCCAGTAGGTTTGGACACTGGTACTAGATTTGATATCCATTGTGGATAGTTGATGGGTCTGATGAAACCCACATCTAGTAGTTTCTTTAGCTCTACCTTTACCAGTAATGCTATTTGTGGATGCATTTTTTTGAGTTTTTGTTTGATAGGCTTTGCTTCAAGCATTACAACTAGATGATGTACCACTAATGCTGGATCTAGTCTAGGCATGCCAACATTGGTCCATGCAAAATTATCTTTCGGGCATTGATGAAGCTGTGAAATTGTCCTTTTCTTTTGGGTCTAGTGATGCAACATGGTAGGTTATCTTGGGGTCTTCTACTGTGCCAACATTTATGGGTTCTGCTTCTTCTACTAGTAGTGTTTATCTTTCCTAATATTCTGATATGGGGAGATTGAATCTTCCATCCTCAGGTGCCTTTGAGAGGTTTTCACCTTTAGATGCATCCTTTGTTTTTCTCTTTTCAGGATCTGATAGAGCCACTAGGTGGTTTTCTCTAGGGGACCGTAATTTTATGTTCTTTCTTTCATTTTTGCGACTGAAAGATTCAATCTCTCCACCAAAGTATGCCTCCAGTTCCAGTTCCATGAAGAAACCTGCCTTGTGGTCTCCTGCTGGTATGTCTGTTCAAAGTCCCATGAACTCCGCGATTGCCTCATCATTTTGGAATTGATCTAGAACAAGTGCATGTTGTTGTTGATCCCAATCTATGAGTTGCGGGTACTGGAGTGGGAGGTTATCATCTTGATCTATAAATCCTATGAAAGTGGATGAAAGGGTTAGTATGGATGGAGTGTCTTTTTCCCACTAAGTGTCTAGGTCGTCATTGCTAGAAGTGGGAGAATTATATTCAGTGATGAAGGAAGGGGAATCCCACTCGTATTCATTAGAGTTTGTACCAGAATTGTAGTAGATGTTGGGAGTGATTTGAATATGTTGGAGAGGGAACCTATCAATGCTAAAGTTATCAAATAAGTCTTCAACGGGTAAATCGTTGTCTAGGGTATGATAGGTATCCAGTGCCTTGATGCTAGTAGAAGTTTCTCGCTTCTTCCAAGAGGTTCGTCCAGTTTTTGGAATAACCACATCCTTTGGTTTATAACCTAGCCCCATATTCTTCTTCCTTTGTTCTACTATAACAGGCTCTGACCGACCTTGTTTATGTAGCCCTAGGCCACCTTTTCCATTATATCCCATTTGTTTAACTAATTGATAACCTCTAGCAGTAGGGTCAAAATTAGGTTGCGAATTTTCTGGTTCTTCTTTGTCCTCCTTGTAGATCATAGATAAAAAGTCCTCCTCAAATATTTCTTCATCTTGCATGTCTCCCCACCTAGTGAAAATAGTGGGCTTGGCAATCATTTGTACTAACTTGATCTCTTTTGGAACTCCATATACTCTGGGTGTTGGTGGAAGCATGCCGATACAAAATGCTTGGTTGAAAAAGTAATTCCCATTACCCTTGTCAAGTACCTGAATCTTGGCTTCCATTTTTGGTTGGTCACTTGAGATGTTCCTGGTTGAGTAGATGGAAGTGTTGAAGGGTCAACATAAGAAAAGGAGTGGAATGCTATGTCATTGCTGGGCACACGTTGGATTTTACTATATTTCTCCTCTAACTTGGCAGAAAAATGAAAAGGCTCAGGATCGGCATATAGGGTTACCTCTTTTCCTTCATGGGGGAATTTTAGGCATTGATGAAAAGTGGACGAGACTGCTTGTAAGGCATGGATCCAAGGTTGTCCCAGGAGGAGGTTGTATGGCAGCTCAAGATCCAGTACTTGACAAGTGGTTTCTGTTAGGGCTGGCCTTATCTGCATTGGTAACCTAACTATTCCTTCAGAATTTCTTTCTAGATCATCGTAAGCCCTTATTGTGATACCTTTTCCTTTGTCAATCACATCGTTAGAATACCCTAGTTGTTTAAATTTTTTTAAGGTACATATGTTTAAACTTGCACCATTATCTATCAGTACCCGTTTGACCATTGTTTTATGAACACCAACCTGTATGTAGAGGGCTTGGTTATGGAATGTTCTTTGGGGTAGATATTTCCCAGAAAAGATTAGGTGATTACTTTGTGTGATTTTACCAACCATAGCTTGGAACTAACTAGGATTGAGGTCATCAGGGACTATTGTTTCCAATTCCTTTTCAAGTATTTCCCTATGGGCAGGTGATAGTTTTAACAACTCTAAAATTGAGATTAAGGTAGGTGTTTTCTTTAACTGTTCCATAATACTGTAGTCACTGGATGATTTGATTGCAGGTTTGGGCGGTGCTCCTTGAATTGTAACTCTTCCTTGGCAGGTGGTTATGTTACAGTTATTGTCTCCTCCTCGTAGAGTTACTACCTTTTCCCTATTATCATCAACTTGTGAGAGGGTTCCTAAAACTATCCCCATAAGTGTAATTAGCGTTATGGTACTCTTGTTTCTTTCCTTTGTCATTTCCCTTGGCATGGTTCAGGATTGGGTTTTTGTATATTTGCAGGTCCTTATTCCTAGGATGATGTTCGACATCTACCTCCCCTTTGTCTATTAAATCTTGGATAAGGTGCTTGAGTCTCATGCAGTTGTTTGTGGTGTGTCCTTTGATCATATGGAATTCACACAAGTCCTTCTCGTTATACCACAGTGTTTTGAAACTAGGTTCCTCATAGTTTGGACGATCATTATTTTTGAGGAGGTTTTGTTGCACTAGTTTTCACATGACTATTTCTAATGACTTACCTAGAATTGTGAATTGCCTTCTTGGTTGATCGTACTACCTCTGTTGTCCTCCCTAATTCATTGTGGGTTCACAACTTGATTGTTCTTGGGATAGGTATTTTGGTTGTTTTGTGCATTGTTTGGAACATAGCTTGTCTGTGCTACCTGTGGTTTGTTTGAAATTGTGTTCTATGATGACCATAGTGTTTTATCATGGAGCACTTCATCATTTGTGATGTTTTTGTTTTTATCCCAGACTTTAGGTTTCTCATTTGAAGTAAACAGGCTATCTTTTGAGCTATTTATTTTAAGGGCACCTCTTGCAATGAGGGATCTTTCGATATTCAATCCCTTCTCAATGGTTTCTTCAAAGTCTACTAGACATAACATTGTGAGCCAATAATTGATCTTAGGTAAGATGTTGGTAATGAATATGTCTACTAATTCCTTATCGGGAATGGGCCATTTACATCTACTAGCCTTTTGTCTCCATTGCTGTAGGTACGAGATAAAAGATTTTCCTTGATTCTGTTTGATCGTGGATAATCTTGTAATGGTGACATCTTGTTCAATGTTGAAGGAGAAGTGACATATGAATTTATTAGACAATTCATCAAAGTTTTTGATTGCTGGTGTCAAACGGGTGAACCATTCCATAACATGGCCCATAAGGCTATGTGGAAATAGTCTCATGAGGTATGAGTCATTGTGTCCTACTTCAATGCATGATACCAAGAAATCTCGTATATGCTCTACTGGATCCCCTATTCCTTTATATTTTTTTGTCAAACCTAGGTATTTCAAAATTCTTTGGAAAGGGTATTGTAGTGACAGATTGATCGAACGAGAATGGGCATATCTCTTGGATAGTATAGGTTTTATTTTGTTTTCCAGCTTGCATGCCTACTACCTATTGGGTGACTACTTCTAGCTTCATTTCCATGTCCATTTTTGGCATGTTTGTTTGTGAGTTCTATGTATAATAGCCTTGTTGTCTCACCATGTTTGGGTCGTATATCAAATATTGTGAAGGTATGAGACCTTGGTAACCGTTTTGGTCATATACTGGGTTAGGTCCTTGATGGGTGTAAGGATGGTTAACTCCTTGTTGCTGAGATGAAGTGAATTGAAGGTTACCCTGTTGATGCGTTATCGGGACACCTTGTTGGTAGGACGATTGAGGAAGGGCGCTCTGAGGCACACCTTGCTGCTGGGCAGGACTAAAATGAAGGTTACCCTATTGATGCATTATTGGGACACCTTGTTGGTAGGAAGACTGAGGAAGGGAGCTCTATGGCACACCTTGTCACTAGGTAGGACTAAATTGAAGGTTACCCTATTGATGCGTTATTGGGACACCTTGTTGGTAGGAAGACTGAGGAAGGGCGCTCTGTGGCACACCTTGCCGCTGGGCAGGACTAAACTGAAGGTTACCCTGTTGATGTGTTATTGGGACACCTTAATGGTAGGACGACTGAGGAAGGGCACTCTGTGGCACACCTTGTGGTTGGTATTGCTGGTTCAAAAGGGGACCATATGGTCCACTTTGTTGGTGGTACTGATTGTTTGGAGGGGGACCTTGTGTCCCACCTTGTTGAAGGTATTGACCATTGGAAGGGGGACCCTGTGTTCCACCTTGTTGAAGGTATTGAATGTTTTGGGATGGGTCAATTTTTGAGGTATTTTGAGGTATATATTGTCTGGGAGGAGGATTGTTGTTTGGTGGTTCATATTGTGATGGTCCTCCTTGATACAGTTGTGCTACTACTGCTTGTTCAACCTGAGTTGGTTTTCTGAATAAGGGGTTCTCTTTGGGTTGACTATCATTTTGTGAGAACATAGGTGGAATGTTTGGCATCCCTAGAGGTTTAGTTATCTTTCTTACAACTGAGTTATCTCCTAAGGGAATAAGGTTATCATTTTTGAGAGCTTCTACGTTGAAATCCACTGGTAATTTAGCACCACTTTGTGCTAACTTGAAGAAATAGGAGTTTGGATCCTTTCTCAACAACCTATCCATTAGTTTAAGAACCTTGGGGTTGTTGGAATGTTCGAACAGTTCATCCTCATTTATTTCTTCCTCTGTGTCTACCTCTTCTATGACCACTCTGTTTGGGTCTTGGTTTTTTTGTTCAATTACCTCCTTCTATTTGTGATTTAATTCCTCTTCATTGAAGGTATTTCTATACATAGGCCTCTTTTGTGGTGTTTCAAGATCAGTTGGCCTATAGCCCTAAGGGCTACTTTCATTTCCTATGGCATTGGTTGGTGGGATACTAGTGTTGGTTTTGTTTGCTTCCATTTTCTTTCTGTGTTGTGACCTCGTGGTTGTCATAAACAATTTGGATCTCAAGGTAGGAAAAATGGTGCTAGACCCCTAAAGTTTTTAAAATCCAATGTTGACCTAAATAAGAGGGTAGATTTAGGTATGTGCATCTGGTTTTCCTTTCTAGAGAAGTTCAGTATTGTGAAAAAGACCTAGGTTTCGACCAAAAAGAACATGTACAAATCTGGATCATTCCTGGAAGCACGTCTATAAAAGTTTTCCACCAGTTTTTTTTATGTTTTTGTGTAGTGCTACAAGGTGTTTCTTGAGAGCTTTTGGTTTAAGATGTCTAAGTCGAGAATAACGACCTATAGTCTTTACTTTTGGGATCCTAACTCTGCGTGAGATCATGGGTGAATAAGGATGTTTATTTCCAAGTGGGGGGTGGTAATATGGGTCTCTCAACTACTACGTCTGCTTTCTCTTCTTCTTTTTCTAAGATGATGGATGCAGTGAGAAATTCACGGGGTGTTTTTTTTCTTCTCAAAAATAAACGTTCTCAAATTGTTTATGATGTTAGTTTGTGCACCTTCAATATGTACGCTACCTGGTTGAAAGATTGGTGCGACTATCCCTGGTTGTTGAATGGTAGCTGTGGGTCTCCAGATGGTCATAAGGTATGGTGGTGTTGTGAAGTGGTTTATGGTGTTCAATACCCTTTCGTAAGGTCACTCAATACCTATTGCCAGGCAAGAGGTAGTAATATGGGTCTTCCAACTGCTATGTTTTCCTTTTCTTCCTCTTCATTTAAGATGATGGATGCAGTGAGAAATTGGTGGGGTGTTTTATTTTTCTCAAAAATGAACATTCTCAAACTGCTGATGATGTTGGTTTGGGAACTTTTAATGTGTATAAGGCTAGGTTGAATAATAGGCGCTACAAGGCCTGGTTGTTGAATAGGAGCTGTGGGTCACCAAATGGTAATAAGGTGTGGTGGTATGGAGAGATTTGTTATGAAACTCAAAAACCCTAAAGTTTGAGTACTGTTTTGGAATGTAGCTACTTTTCATAAATTAAAATGCTGAAGAACTAGGGTCGATATTCCACTTCCTGATCTAGAGGATATGTTGTGGGAAAGATACTTGAACTATCTGTGAGTTCCAAGTAACTATTGATATCATAGACTATTTGAGTGGAGGAATGATCCTAATGTTTTGTTGGATTTTGATTTCAAATAAGTAGTATGGGAATAATGGGTGATAAACTTTGTGACCAATTTAGTTTTCCAAGTATCTTGTTCAAGTAATGACCTTATAAGCAATCTAAGTGTTTTTAGCAAAAATATTGTGAGTTGGAATGGCAATTTGTAACCTCTTTGTGTTTGCTTCCTTTGTGTTCTTGAGTATGGAAAATGATATAATAGCACTGGATTGACTCACAAGCATGGACTTTATGTGACCTGAATGTCTATAGCTTAGGTTGTGAAATCACAACACCCAAGCCATAGTTACCAAAGTGTTTACTTTGATCAATGCAACCTGAAAATAAAACTGAAATGTTCAGAAACCTTTAAGGATAAATCCTTTCAAGGAGTGCAAACATAAGACTTCTTTCGCAAGTATACACTAACTCAAAGGGTTTTTGGTTTGACCATCTTGTTCAATGTTTGTTTTGATGTGTTCTTTTTATTTAAATCAAACACAAAATTTGATGTCACAATTGTTTTTGAATGTAATTGGGCAAGTTTTAACATTAACAAACAATTACAACCCTAGTGGAGAGAAACCATCCTCTTAGGTGGGCCTGCCTCATGCTCCGAAAAGATGATTTTACATGCGACTTATGGCATGGGCCTGTAGTCAAACTTGGCAAGTAACTTCCCGAAAGTAAATTCTGATGCACTACTTTCAGAGAATGTTTTGGATAATAGGGTGGATTCTAAAACAAAATTTGGCTCTTAGTCATGTTCTGGGGATATTATTTTCGAGCACCTACACATGCAACATTTTGTTCAATTAAGAACCTTCCAGCCCTTTCGGGTTTTCTCACATCACAAGGATACTGAGGAAGAATACGTCGGTATAGGACATTTGCACCCGGTGAGTGATGAACTTTCCTCACACTCACAAAAGATTTATATAACGGTCCAGAATGAAAGTACTACTTGGGTTGCCTATGAGTTCTCCAACACGAGATGTGTCTCAATAGGTAGGCCCTCTAAGAAGGTAAAATTTTAAAAAAATGTGAAGCTCAAAAATGTTCTTTGCTCACCCAAGTTCGCCAAAATGGTGTGAGGGGAGAAGAAAAAACACTTCAACTTGCCAATCAATGCATGCACAAAAGACAATTCATTGTAAATTGATTCATTTTAAACACCTCGAGTAGTGTTATCCCCAAGAATATGTGAGAAAAAATGAAATTTTCTTTTTATCTTTGCACCAATTGAAGTGTTCAGGACATCAAGCAATTAAGATAGCAATGGTGTGAAAATAATCAAGAAACATTTTTTTCATTTTAAGCCCCAAAGTTGAAATGTTTCTAAGAAAATTAGGCTGGTCATTAAATGGTCAACAAATGTAAATTGTACATGCGTCAACAAAGTGAAAAATGTTTTGTGCTCTTTTTATGCACCAAATTTAAAGGTTCCCAATTATGAAAACATAAAATGTGTTCATTTTTAGAGCCCTAAATTGAAGTGTTTTATGTTCTTTTTATGAGCACCAAAAGAGAATTCCTACTTTAGAAAGCTTTGAATTGTTTATTTTAACAACACCAAATTGGAAATGTGAGAGTTGTGTTGTTCATTTTTAAGCATCAAATGGAGATTCCTACCTTAGAAAGCTTTGAAAATGTTCATTTTAACAACACCAAATTGGAAATGTGAGAGTTGTGTTGTTCATTTTTAAGCACTAAATGGAGATTCCTACTTTAGAAAGCTTTGAAAATGTTTATTTTAAAAACAGCAAATTTGAAATGTGAGAGTTGTGTTGTTCATTTTTAAGCACCAAATGGAGATTCCTAAGTTAATAAGCAAAATTAATTCGTATCTCAAAAACCTTGGACTGATTATCTTCTCTGCACAAAACAAGTTAGTATCTTTCACAATCCTACATAGAAATCCATTAATTCCCGCAAAACAACCAATAAGTGAGCAAGAAGGGTCATTACAATAGTGCAGGATCCATGCACTTGTCTTCTAGAGCAAATGCTTAGAAGAAAAATCAAAAGCTCAGAATTTTTTTGGCAAAAGCTCAGATTTTCTGTACAGGGGCAAACCTAGAAAAAAGCAATAGCGCGGTTTTAGAGAAAAAGCTCCATTCCCATGGAAAAGGCGTTGATCTTTGTGGAAAAATCTCAGAAATTTTGCTAGTCAAAAGTGAGCTTTTGCTGGGAAATCCGTGAAATGTCTCCGAAAGCTCCCAGAACCCTGTAACTTTCAACTTAGCTCATAAAAATGTTAGTAAGGAGGACCTAGGTACCACTGAGTGTGCCATAATGTGTGAGGGGGAAGGAATCCATCAGGAAATATGGCGAACAACAAAGATCCAATGCAAGATTGAAATCAGAAACTAATCTAATCCAAAACACCTAATCTATCCTATTCCATCACTCATGAAATGTGAAAATCTAGGCTATTTGAATGAAATGAAATCCTAAGATATTCAAAACTAATTCAAACAACAAAAGAAGAGATTACCATCCCATGTTGGAGTGTATTTGCATGATGTTGGGTTGTTCATATCACTGCAAAGCCTCCATTGCTTAGGTGCAAAAGCTTGATGATCGATGCTTAGTTGACTGAAAAGGTTGAAGCTCTATCAATGGTGATTGTGAAAAAACTTCGTTGCATAAGGTAAGTTGAAATTCTCCTTTTTATTTGTGAAGAGAAAGGCTTGTTATATAGAAAAAGCAATTTTGAATCAATGGTCAAGATCGCGTTGGAGAATATCCAGATCAATAGTCAAAATGAGTTGAGAGGATTTAGACATGAGGAAATTATGCAAAGTTGATTGCACAATTAGGATGATTGAAGAATAGATTGGCTAGATAGGATTTTGATTGCTTACTTAGCAATTGATTGACCAATTAGGGTTGAGTTAGCAAAATCAGATTGCTTAGCTAGCAAAATAGATTGCTTAGTTAGCAATCCATGATTTTCTCAATCAAAAAGTGGGTGAGGAATATTAATTAATTTAATTAATTCCATTTTGATTTTTAATAATTTGAATAGTTTGAATAGTTTGATTTAATTATTCAAATTTTGGAGGGAAAATATGATAATTAAATTATTATGATTTAATAATTCAATTAATTTTGAGGAATAGGGTGAATTAGTGACATAATCAAATAATTGATGTCATTTGACTAGTCAAGATGAAATAAGATAAGGTTAGGAATTTATTAAATAAAGGTAATTTATTTAATTGGTCGAAAATGATGAAATGTGAATTAATCAAATAACGTTGTATTATTCGATTAATAGTAGAATTAGGGTTTTCAAGACTTTATTAAATAAATGATATTTATTTAATTTGTCGAGAATGATGAAAAAGTGAATTAATTAAATAATGTTGTTTTATTTAATTAATAGAGGAAATAAGGTTTCAGATGCCATTTGATGCTATTCGATGCATTGTGAGATGTCATGGGATGATTCCAAGATGATTCAGAGATATTTCGAGTTGATCCGAGTTAATTCAGAGATATTCCAAGTTGATCCAAGTTAATTTAGAGTTGTTCCGAGTCATTCCGGGGTTGTTTTGAGACGGTCTGAGTTGATTCAGAGTTGTTCAGAGTTGTTCTGGGGTCATTCCAAGACTTTTAGAGTTGATTGAGAGTTGTTCTGAGTCATTTTGGGGTCATTCCGAGATGTTCTAAGTTGATTTAGAGTTGTTTTAGGGTCGTTCTGAGACGTTTTGAGTTGATTCAAAGTTTTTCTGAGACGTTCCGAGTTGATTCAGAGTTGTTCTGAGTCATTTCAGGGTCATTCCAAGATGTTTTGAGTTGATTCAGAGTTGTTCTGAGTCATTTTAGGGTCGTTTCAAGACATTCTAAATTTGTGATAAGTGTTAAGTCAATTTTACATGTCTACACATACAAATACTTCAACTCAGAACAATTGGTAAACCTTATTCACATATTGAAAAATGAAACTCACTTTGTACTACACCAAATCAAGTAAAACCTTGAATATAGAAAGATACAAACATTATAAGAAACATCCTAAATCTGCACAACCTAAAGCCAAACAACAAAACAATGCAGAGCAAATACATTTCTCTCGGCGACTGAAAAAATCACTAAAAAACTCATTCACACATTGGTGAAAAATATCTCGTTCTGTACAATGATCTAGAAACCCAAAATTTGAATTTGCAAACTCTGACAACCATGAACAACATATCATATCCACATAGGCATTGGATCAATACAGAAGAAATGTGGACCACAATATCGGAGCACACTATGAACACTTGCACAACATAGTTTACTCTGTTTATCAATTTTTCTCAAAAGCACTTGGGAACCAAGTACCAAAGACATCATCTTAGCTCATTAATTCATTCCAACTCATCTTCAGATACTGCAACAAAAAGATAGCTCCATTTACTCAAACACTTCCTCAATATCTCAACTATACATGCACAACATGCATCAACCTGTTTTCCTCTTTTTCATAATTTTCTCAATATCCTCGACATCTGCATCATGCAACAACTTCCTTAACACACATTTGACATCAATGAAAACACCAATCAATAGAATTCTTGTTGAAAACATCAAGGAACACCGATCCTCCCAAACAATTGTCTATCCAACTCCAAGTAACCCGAGAAAACTCAAAATTTTCCCTTCAAATAAGGGCCGCAAGCTAGAGTATCCCTCCCTATAAGGGAATTACACATTCTGCCAGCTAAAATCCTAGCTAGGTCCCGATGAACCTCCTTAGAACCACTCGATGACCACTCCTAACGATCCTTCAAATGCATCACCTCCACCTGACCCAAAACCTGAACCGTTTTGAAGTCCCCCACCTTACTCCAACTAGCCTCAAGCAAACTATTACAGAGGGGCTGTAAATGAGGTAACATATTTAGAATAGGGGATAACCATCCCAAAAATCATTCCAGAAGAGGGCATTAGAGCCCTTATGACAAATCTAAAAAAGACCCTCTTTGATAAGCTTCACCCCTCCTTTGAGAGTTTCCCAAATCATATATCCCTTCCCCAAAAGACTACAATATGGAACATTAGAAGAGCTCACCCCCTGAAGATAATTATGAGTAATAATTCCAACCCAATCATGATCTTGACCAATACATCTTGATGCCAATATAATTTGGCAGTTAAGACTTGACCATTCAAACCTGTAGGCTTGAGCCCGAGACCTCTCTCCTACTTCGGCCTACAAATAGATTCCCAATCAACTAGGATCCACTTCGTAGAAAAAAAATTACTTTCCCAAAGAAATTGATGGCAAGGCCATCAAAATCCTTAACAAAGCACAAAGGGGAAACCTGCACAAAACACCTGTAAATAGGAAGGGCTTGAACTATCGATTTTAAAAGAATCACCTACCCAATAGAAGAAATCCATCGACAAGTCTAATGACTTAACTTCCTGTGAAACTTATCCAAAACATCCTACCAAAAATCTCTAAGTTGAGATCCCATTGAGATGGGAATCCCAAGATATGTCAAAGGAAGAGAGCCAATCTAAAATCGAAGAATCTAGGAAATCCTGCTCTGAATAAGACAAAGAGTATTGAAGAAGAAAATAGAAGACTGGTCCTTATTAATATTTTGACTAGAGGAAACTAAATAAATGTCTAAATATTTCCTTAAATTCACCACATTAATTCTGGCCATGCCTATCAAATTGGTATAATCCATAAACTAAAGGTGAGAATGAGGAGGCAACCTATTACCTCAACTCCAATTCTGAATCAATCCTTGTCTAACATGAGACTTGATAAATCTTCTTAGCCCCTCAGCCATAATAATCAATAGATAAGGAGAAAGAGGACCCCCTTATCAAAGCTTTACCTCTAGAAGCTCTGAATAACTCGAAAGGCTCACCATTAATAAGAACATAAAATGATGTAGAAGTTACACAACTCATGATCCAATTAACCCACTCTATGTCAAATCCAAAAGCTAAGAGAACTTTCTTTAAGAAGGCCCATTTGAACCTATCATAAGCCTTTTCCATTTCAATTTTGATGGACACGACCTTCTCCTTAGAAAGCGCCAATATAGAATGGATGACCTCAGTAGCAATCACAATCCCTTCAAGAATTTTCCTGACTGCAATGAACCCCTCTTGTTCTTCAAAAACCAAAGAGTTGAGATAAGGTTTTAGTCTTTTTGCAATCAATTTAGAAATAATTTTATAAACTACATTGTGAAGAGTAATGGGTCTAACTTGACCTAGACAATTAGCTCCTTCTCTTTTAAGAATAAGAGCCAAAAAATTAGAGTTCATGACTCTTAACATTTATTTATTTCTTTGTGACTCCTAAACCACCTATAAGAGATCCAATTTGATAGTTTCCCAAAACTCAGAAGAATTCTATAGGAAATCCATCGGAGCTTGGGGCTTTTCCTTTTTTTTTTCATTTTGAAACACAACTTCCTCCAATTCCGGCCACGAGATGGGATGAATGAGGGTCACATTCAACTCATTAGAAACTAAAGAGGGAGTGTAATCCAAAATAGAGTTCTCCTTTTCACTCCTAGGGGGAGAGTCCTCGATAAACAAAGATGAGAAAAATTGAGAAGCCTCCCTAGAAATCTCACCCAAAGAATAAAGTTGAGCACCCGTTGATGACAAAAGAGAGGTGATAAGATTACTTATTCATACCAAAATCTTTCAGCTAGTATTCCAATTGTCCCCAACCCAATAACAAGAAACAAGGAATCGATCAAGCCTCTCTGATATAGCAATTTTCAATTCTTATGTTGTTCCAAGTGAAAATGTTATTATTTAGCTTCACATCCACTAAATTTAGAATTTATCTATATTATCCTATAGGAGGTTAGCAGAAGAATCAAGCCTGACAATGCCACCTCTTTTTCCCTCTAAACAAGAAACAACATTAAAGTCCCCTGCCATGACCCAAGGAAGAAAGGAAGCCAGAGACTGAATATATCTAACATGATACCAAAGTTGAGATTTTCCAAGAAGATCAGTAAGAGCATAAACATTAGTGAAAAGACAAGTTTCACCTAAATCCAAACTAGAAATAGTCATAGAAATAGAAGCAACTTGAGATCCACCAAAGAGGAACAACCTTCCTTTGATCCCAAAAACAAGCCACACCTCCTGAATTACCATGAGCCTCAACACACTAACAAGAGCCACGATACCAGATGATAGGAGCTTTATTCAACATGCCATACAATGACAATTTAGTTTCCTAAAGGAAGACAATATTAGGACAATGAGTACCAATCATCTCACAAATAGCCTTTTGTTGAGGGACGCTATTCATACCCCTCACATTCTAAGAAATAACAATCATTTATGAGATTGGGAGAAGTGAGAATCAATGGTTTTCACCAACCCCAAATCCACCAGTGTCTCACCAATTAATTTAACCTTCTCTAGGTCTTTCTTGTGACCCACCTTGGATGACTTCTTTGGAGGCCCCTTTTTAAGGGGATTTTGCTATAGACCCAAGGCGTGCAAAGACCCACTACTTTTCCCATAATCCAAAGTATCATTTTCCTAAGAAGGAACTAGATCAGTTGAGGCTTCAACCTCCTTCAATACTATAGGTCCATTTGGTTCTAAAACAACTAGCATCTTGGAGGGTACATCTGAAACCATTTGACCAACTTGCGAGTCCACCAAAGGAAAATTCTAGATTTCGTTCGCTCTGTCTTCTGACAAAGCCACTCCCAAGGACCCAACACAAGAAGGAAGCTTAACTAGAAACCCTTCATCCTAAATAAAGTTCTTCAAAACATCAAATCAATTAAAGAACCCACCCTTTTTTCTACCCTTAAGGGTTTTATTCTGTCCTCTGCCTTTATTGTGAGGCTTAAATGAGATGAAACCATCCTTGTCTGCCACCCCATCAAACATAGGGGCCTTCCCTTTATCATTCTTAGGAGCAAATTTGGAGGTAGCATTATCTACATCAACTACTTGATTGAACCGAGGGAGTTTCCTTTGTAGATGCCCATACTCATGACATAATCGACATGTAAAAGGAAGGGTTTCATAGTCTAGTTATTCAATCCAAGAAGAGGACCCAAGACATATTTCCACATAATTTGGAAAAGGGTTATTCAAATTAATTTCAACACAAATACGAGCATATGTAATTACCTTTCTATCCAGATTTTGTTGAGATGAACCCACCAATTTTCCAAGTAGAAGAGCTATCATATGCAGAATGTCACTCCTCCAAAACTTCAGTGGAAGTCGAACCCAAACAAGGACCCTCATAGGGAGCTCCTTAGCCGAATTGAAGCCCACATGCTAGGGTTTCATGAAGAGCCCAACTTGATTGTAAAAATAAGGTCCACCTTCACAAGCTTTGTTTTTGTCTGCCATGCACGTAAACACAATTGAAAAATAATTATTGGCAGCCATCATTATCTCCATATCACCTTTGTGGTTCCATATCCTTCGAGTTTGAGATTCTAAAAATGACAAAGAAATTCAAATCCCATGAATTTATAAATTAATACATGATTGCTCAAGTAAGCAACATCGTCTAAGATAGACTTCGACTGCATCACCAAAATAGGATGCTCATGGAATTTCTCTAAACAACCATTCACTTTCTTGATTTTGGGTAAACCTTTCTCAAAAGAAGAACCTTCACCAATCGATAACTTATTTAGATGATCCATAGCCTTTGCATGCAAGAAGAGAGAAGGATTTGCTAGATCCATACCTTTGGAGATCACCCAACACGAGGATGCACTGGATAGTAGCAGAAAGAAAGACCAAGAACCCACCCTACCAACCAAGAAGGAAGTAAGAAAAATCAAAGAAAAACTAGCAAAAATGTGTAAAGCACAAAAATATCACATACTAAAAATAGTACCCCAAAGCAATGCTTATTCCAAATAAGGAAAATGAAGTCTTTATTAATTAAATATCTATAATTGCACAATAGCAAGTTTTCAAAAATGAAGTAAAAATTTCATACACTAAAGAGTGTTACATTTCATTCACATACACCTAAAGGGGTGTTACATTACATCTGTTTCAATGTTACAAGTAAATGATTTTGCATCATTACATCAATTACATCCATGAAGGTAATTATACATTTTACAAATTGGCTAAGCAAGCCATACAAGAATATTACAACAAAGTATATCCATAATGAATCATATAGCATAAGAATCTCTATCCTCAACCACCATGGCTCTAATGGTCTTCCGCAAGTCAAGGCCAAGAATGAGGTTAAGGTGATTTTTCCACCCAACCACGAAGTACTTGACTTCCCCAAGTTTCTTCCTAACATGAAGAAAGCACTGACCTTGCATGAGGAGCCTAGCAACCTGGAATGGTAAAAACAAGAGGGAATCTCTCAATGCCTGCCTAATTCCTATATGCATTCCTAAACTAGAATAACATAATTCTTGCATTCAGGATGTGGCAGAGACATATATAACATAAAATCTAGATTTTTCAAAACCATCTATTTCACTGGTACATTAGCTTGGCCAAGCAATAATAACAAAATGGTAATTTATAATTTAATTAAATTACCATCTCTGGGAGCCCACATTCGACATCCTGTCTCAGAAGTAATTCCATAGAAAGAATAAATATAGCATCTCATAAGTTTGTTTAAGTCTCGAGCAATCACTAATCAATGAGTTCTTTTGAAAACACATTTTTACTCCAAAGTTCATTATATTGGTTTGCACGTCCATCTAAATTTACAAATCCAACGAAATGAAATAATTTCCATAAGAAAAATAAGTTGTTTATCTGGTTTTGAGAAAATATACTAGTTGACAATCATTATCCTTCTAGTTTCCTAAAACATTGCTTGAAGAAGATCATTATTTCCAGTCAGTGGTTCATATTTAATTCTACAACCAATAGTTTACTCAATTCAATCAAATTACTTACATTCCAAGTGAAAATAGCAAATATATGTATATATATGTCTTTTACCTATTTCACTATTTGAATATTAACTGGTATTCAAACACAACATCCTTGGAAAAATAATCTTGCATATGTATACATATATATATTTATATATGTATATATATATATTTGTATTTATATATTTTACATATACAATTTTTTTGATTTACAACAATATTTAATAACTAATCAAATTGGAGATCATAAACAACATTATACATAATTACTGCCAAATTACAAAAGTAAATAACTGCTCAAAATGGAGAACTTATACAGCTGAATATACTGTGAAATATACAGTGGTATATATATATATATATGTATGTATGTATGTATGTATATATTTACAGGCATAAATATTTCCACATAAAAAAACATAGACTGGGGCATGAAAGCTAGTTTTTAAAATTATGAAATATCAAACATAATGTAGTGAGAGAGGGGCGATGACCTCCTCATGGAGACAGCCGCATGTGGAAGGGAAACACCCTTTCCATAGGCTATGACCTGTGAAAAGGTTGCTAGCTTTCCACAGGCTGCAGCTTGTGGCAAGGTCACTGCCTTTTCACAGCTGTGACTGTAAAAAAAAAATTAATTTTTGAAATATATTTTGAAATAAAAAAACTTCTCTCTCATTTTATAATGCAATACATTGAGTCAGAATATAATCGAGAATGAAATTTATTTTCTGATCAGTATAATATTTTTAATTGTATACATTATGGTTTGCTGTATATATATATATATATATATATTATAAGAGAAATAAAAATATACAACCATGATTCTTAATTTTCCATACAAAAAATAAGTGATTTTAACATCTAAATACATAACTACAATCTTGGTGTGGAAATAATCAATTTAATATAAAAAATGAGTTTTATCCTTTCACATAAAAACGAAGATTATTCTAAACATTTATTCACACAAACTGAGATTTAACATAATGGATATTGCATAAAAACCTGGTAAAATGCTATCCTATTTGGCTCTTTTCTTGTTCTTCTCTCTTTTTCACCGTTCTTCTTCTACTTTGCCCAATTCCCCAACTCTTCTGTCACTGTTTTTGTTTTTGTTTTGCAGATTGAAAAATTGTGAATGAATCTTTTGTTGTTGAGAGAATGAGAGATTATTCTCTTTTATTATTATTATTTTTTTTCCATTCTTTTTTTGCTTTGTTTTTGTGTTTTATTTTCTAAATTTAAGTTGTTTTCTTCTATTTTTCTATTGTTTTCTTTCTCATTGTTTTTTTTTTCGAAATCTCGCTTTCTTTTCTATGATTTATTTCTAATTTATCAAATACAACTAATTTTTTAATAGAAAACATGATATTATTAGTTTGCATCACAATTATCCATAAAACAATAAATAATAATAATTTATTCTTCAAATAAAATCAAGAAATAAAATAAATTAAAATATTTCTTCTATTTTCTATGAGCATTTAATTTCAACCACCGATTAATTAAATAGCCTTGACTATAAAGTAAGAAGCAATTATAATATGATTAATTAATGCAATTCTAATGCATCTATAAGATTTCCAAGTGTTTGTGTGTGTGAGAGAGACAACTCCATCTTAACCCTACCAGGTAGCTAGCCTCCTCTACCTTAACCACACCCTTATCTTCAACAACCTGCAACTCATGGAAACTCAGGCACCCATTAATAGGTTAGTGTCCAAAAATAAATCGAAGCAATATAATTTATCATTCCAAAGTAACATTTTCTATATTGCATCATTTTGAAACAAAATAATATTCATTACATTTCATCTTTTCCAAAATAAAATAATCATTTACTTATTTCATCTTTCAAAATAACATAATATTTATTCTACCACACACAATTATCCATAAATCAGTTCCACATAAAGTAAATTTAGGTAGCATCAAATTCTGAGATGTGACATCCTTCCCCACTTGGAAGAGACATCGTCTCGATGTCTTATTACAAAACATCTACATAAAAAGTCTTATACATCCAGTATATATAATAAAAGTCATAATATGTAGAAATAAAAATGTATTAAAATTTCAGATGCGGAAATGATCTATCAATATCCTCCACATTCTCCTAGGTGGCACTATCCACCGAATACTAGTCCCACTGGACCCTATACTGCACAACATTGCAGTTTCACAACTTAATGTTGCACCTCTACAAAATCCTAGTGGGCTCCACTAGCACCACCCTTGGATCCTGAAACTGCAAAGTATGCCAATCATGCACACTACATACACAGTACATCTGCTTATACTTATGCATATAACAACACATGGGACAAATACCATCCAATTACATCCAACAGACATATGGCTCATTTTCCAGAGCATAAAAGAATGACATCACAACATTCAAGCATAAGGAAATTAATCACACTTTTGATGCCCACTGGATGAGGCATAAATCGTAGTCCATCATAGACACATACAAGCATAAATCAAGTATCACAATTTTGACAAAACACAACATATTCTCAAAAGATTAGTCCTCGTAACCAGCACTAGGTTGAGGACTCAAAAAAATAAACAAATCTCCAATGGTGCACCAACTAGGTCAAAACCAACCATCGTGCATACAACTCCCTTGAGACTAGGACACTCACTATCCATTTTCCTTTGATAAATCTGGTTTTGAACTTTCCATGCATATACACTTGTACCTTCTGTGTACTTCTCTCATTTCTATCATTATCTACATCTATTGCACTATCTCTTATTTATGTTCTATTGCCTCAATTCGAACTTGAATTACAATCTATACCTTCGTCTTACTTAGAATCATAATCTTTTTTATTCATCTTTTCCAAGTATCCTCCCATCCTTTCTTCCATCTCACTATAATATATTTTCCTCAACCAATCTACACTCATCCTTCTCTATCCTTCTAATTTTACTTCCATTACCAACTATTGGTTTGTTCTAGCTTAAATTACCATCCAATAAATTCCCTTATCCCTTCACAGTTCTACAACACTTTTCTTCAATTATTAGCAATACACTCTATATGTTAACTCCAATCAACTCCTTCAACCTCATCTCTTCCTTCCATTTCCACACAAAACGCCTTATCTCAAAGATTTCCTACCTTCAACTTCTAGCATTATTATCTCGATCATTTTAGTCTTTTCATTCTTCCATTTCAACTTCATGCTACTACAATATTCCACATCTTATCCTTCGTACAGTCATGAGGAATTTCTGTCCTATTCCTTTATCCATTCTAAAATATCTACTTTTGATTTAGAAATTCATGTTCCCAATATTTTTTCCACTCTCTACCCTTTCACAACTCACATTTGACTTATATTCACACAAATTCTTATTTCCTTTTCTTTCATATCTATCTTTACCTTGTCTTCTATCACTTATTCCTTTTCTTGTGTTTATCCTTTAGAATTTATTATCCTTATTTCTCTATTTATCCATCTTTAACTGAAGTCCACTACACAACTACTTTGCTTTCTCAACTAACATTCTTTTTGCCATTACATTTTATTTCATCATATACAAAACAAGTTCTCTCATATCTCATGGACATATATACAATTAGGAATCAACATTTAAGCATATTCTCAAATTCCATTTCACATCCTTTTTTACTATCTAGACATGACGATCACACTAATTAGCAAGATACTCACATCGATTGATCCATAGCAACACCAGCTATTTCAAAACTTTCACGATATTTCATGCAATAATCACTTGCATCTAACAACGAATCAAGGAATTTCAATCTATCATAATTCTAGCAACATACACACCAATAACTAGTACATTCTCCATATTCTACTCCCTCATACAATCCATCAAAGGCCCATCATGGACATGATAGAGAACATAACATGAAACTTGACCAGCAGTTTAAAACATTCAAGCATAATGACCGTTAAGAAAGTAAATCAAAACCAAGGAAAAGAAAAAAAGTCGATTTCAACAATAAGGCATAAAATGCGCTCAATTTCAACAATAATTCACACATGACAATAAAGGTCACAACATAAATAAGTATAAGAAATTTGATGGCTATACTTACTCATAAACACAAATAAAAATTCAATGTCAAGGCCTTGACAACATTAGTAAATTAATCAAAGTCAATAAAATAAAATATCAAATTTTTGAAGTCACATAACACATGAACTACGTGACTAACTCTAGTCACAAGAGAGGGAGTACAATACTAAACTATACATGGATTCCAAAATCTGAGGTAAGTAAGAGAACACATTCAATCATTGAAAACAACGAGTCATCTAAGACTCCAGTCACACAAAACATGAGATCCTTTCTACTTAACCAAACCAACATCACTAAAGATGCCAAACAACAAAATTTGCATCCCATTCAAGGGAATCACAATCACCATGCAATGACACACGTAGTCATACACTAGCAAACATCCACAACCTAGGATATCTAAACACCTCACTCTCACAACAAAGAGTGATCACCAATTCCCACTTTACAGGGACACACCACTCATATGGATAATGCATTAATGCAACACTCACATAATAATTACATAAATTTCTCATTTGTATAGAGTATGAGTACAATCTCAAGGTGCATCACTCACATGAAGACAATAATTTACTTACTACACACGTACATGAGATGTGAAAACAATAATTATTCAAGTGTGTTACTCGCACAAGGTATGTATACAATCTCTAGCAAAATATGGGAACAATCTTGAGTGCATTACCCGCACCAAATATTAAACAAGCATAAGTGCATTACTTGCACAATATATACAAAGTGCATCACTCGCACGATGCATCACTCTAATTATAAATATCATTAATATAAATCTAGCATATAGGACTCATAAGGTTCCACAATATCAATAACTCCTATCTTGTCAATAAGGCTAATCATGGTAACTTATCCAAGCAACTTCTGTCCTAGGTCAATATCGAAGACCCTTAAGGAAACTTAACTTGCGTTCTCCAAAGATCACATGGATTCATACTCACATCCTAATTAGGAAAAGAAAAGGCATTGCTTGAAACTCATAGTCTAATACCATTATCATTGCAGACTCATAGTCTAATACCATTATCATTGCCATCCTTTCCCTTAAAACATCCATCTTGGATTCTCTTCTTCCTTAAAGGATCATCTAAAGTTTAAACCATTATTAGCTATAGGTGATTGTTCTTTTCTACTTGTCATAATATTTTTATTTTGCCTCTAGCAATCTTGTAACTTATTCCTTTTGTAATAAACTTATTCACCCTTTATGTCCTCAGAGAAATCTTTTTTCTCAAAATATTTCTCTATTCCTACATCATCACTTCACGGGTTGTCACCATGTCTTAGCCATCTTGGCTCAGGTATATACAAAAAAAATAGTCTCTAATCCTTGTTTCAACCATGACATCATTCTTACTGGAGATTCTTATGAAAATGCAACTAAAGCGAGGAGTAATCTCAACTAATATAGTCATGCAATGTCTATTCTTCTTCTTGGTTCCCAACTGAACCATCCAAGAATCATCGAGATTCCAACTCATCAAAGGAATCTTCGACCCAAATTAGGGTGCCAAATCACTCAATGCACCTAGGACTTTAGGTCATCAAACAGGTTCACATTGCAACCTATAGTGTAGAAGACTCAAGGCCCGGGTGTTGAACCTAATGCTCTGATACCAAATGTAAAGTGCAGAAATCTCACATACTAAAAATAGTAGCCCAAAGCAATGCTTATTCCAAATAAGGAAAATGAAGCCTTTATTAATTAAATATCTATAATTGCACAATAGCAAGTATTCAAAAATGAAGTACATATTTCATACACTAAAGAGTGTTACATTTCATTCACATGCACCTAAAGGGGTGTTACATTACATCTATTTCAATGTTACAAGTAAAGGATTTTGCATCATTGCATCAATTACATCCATGAAGGTAATTATACATTTTACAGATTGGCTAAGCAAACCATACAAGAATATTACAATGAAGTATATCCATAATGAATCATATAGTATAAGAATCTCTATCCTCAATCGCCATGACTCTAATGGTATTCTACAAGCCAAGGCCAAGAGTGAGATTAAGGTGCTTTTTCCACCCAACCATGAAGTATTGGACTTCCCCGAGTTTTTTCCTAACACGAAGAAAGCACTTACCCTGCACGAGGAGCCTAGCAACTGGAATGGTAAAAGCAGGAGGGAATCTCTTGATGCGTTCCTGATGCCTATATGCATTCCTAAACTAGAATAACATAATTCTTGCATTCAGGATGTGGCAGAGACATATATAACATAAAATCTAGGCTTTTCAAAACCATCTATTTCACTGGTACTGTAGTGTCCCTTCGTTTCGACCATTTTGGATCTTGTGTAAGTTCATTTGGTTAAATTGAGTTGTCTTTTCTGTGTTCATTTGTTAAATTTTCTTTTGAAATTATGTGATAAAATAATATATAACGAACTGTGTTCTACATTTGCAATTAAATTTTATTCTCATCTAAATCATTGTTGACTCATGCTTATGTCTAAAGGGTTTAAATTTATTATCAAATGAAAACTAGCGTGTTATGTTAAACGTGGTGAAAGGATAAGCTACCACTGAATCCCATTCCTTTAAGGATCTTCGTAGGCTAGGTCAAATATATATAAAAGTTTAGAATGGTATTAAGGAAAGATATGTACCTTTGAAATTCTTTGATTATTAAATAAAATAATAAGAGGTCCTTAATTTTATATTGTTTTATAACATCCTCCCAACATTTTAAAAATATAAATGGATTAGTATTATATTAATGAGCATTAAAATTACAAATGATTCAATTTACAAATTTTAGTAAAAGTGTTATTTGCTATTTATTAAAAATTTATCAATCATTTTAATAAAAGGTAATATATTCATTTGTTAATGATTTCATTAACAAAATTCTAGTATGTTAATTAACTTATTAATGATTTCCTTAATAAGCTATATATATACACACAGTTATAGGTGTATTTCTAGACTATTTTTTTGATAATTGAATATTATAGTAAGCTGGAAATCTAAAGATATTTACTATAAATTATATTTATACACGCATATTTGTATCTATTGCCTGTATTAGTGATTGAATGAAATTAGTTAATTTGTAATTAAGAAGTGGAAAGTAATTCATAATTTACCTCAATCATTTATTCGCCTTGGAAATTGCACAAATAGGTATAGTTTCTATTTTTTCCTTTCTTTAAATCTTATTTTAGCCCTTGGGGTCACGTGCCTTTCAAGCAGTCTGTGAGCTCTTCACGTGTCTTGCATATGCTTCTGCAATCTGCACTTGCCTTCTGGCATGGAGAATCACTTCACACCTGTCTACTGCATTTTGCTTGAAAGTTTCTAAAGCCTTTTTAATTTGGGGACGTAGCTCTCGGTGGGTTTGGCAAGCAGAGGGGTTGGTGAAGGTAGAGAGGACGCTGGAAAAAGTGGTGGATTCATTGACCAAGGTATTCGCTCTCCCCAAACTCCCTTCCCTCTGGTATTGATTGTTTTTCACTTCTCTAGTTTGGCGTACTGCAACATGAAAATAAGCTTTGGGGAAAGACCATGCCGTGTTCCGAGCTCTCTTAGGCCGAGTAGAGACAAAATTTGTTATGTCTCGAATCTGGAAGTATCCTACTGTCCAAGCCAACATCTTCAACTGCGCGTAGAATCCTCTGCCTGCCTAACAGTCTTGGTAGTCTGTTGGGTCTTCCCATTGTATTCTTGTCTGCAATTGCAAGCCTCCTATGCTTGGTGCTGATTTGAGGAATAACGCACTGCCTAATCACTATCCCGCGTGGTAATTAGGAGAGAGCCCCTCTTTGTATGCAGTACGATGCCCCCACAAATGGCTGCTCAAACACCACAATACAAACACATTAAAAAATTTGAGAGCTTCCTTGCAAAATCCATTTTGTGCACCTTCTGCAATTGCCGCATTTCATTCCATGGGCAATCTATCGCTGCTGCAGCATTTAGACTCTGGAGGGTGTATAAATTTAAATAACGTCCCTGATATCATTCACAACCTATCACAGCTGAGGTATTTAGGTTTTAGAGAGTGTATAAGTTTAACAGCCTCCCTGATACTGTTGGCAACCTGTCACATCTGCAGTACTTGAAAATAGAATGTTGTAGAGGTTTTAATAGTCTCGCTGATTCCTTGTGTTAGGATGTGTTACAAAGTGTTTCATTAATTTAACTAGCACCAGAAGGGGTGCAAGGGTTACGCCGATAGAAAACATTATTTTGGGAGAAAAAAGCTAGGATGGTGGAGAAGCATGAATTACCCAGCAACTTCTAGTCCCAAAATAAATGGATTCAAATGTTGGCAATGCATATAGGAAACTTGTGGAGTCTCTGGATATTGCAAACTACAATCAAATTGATAGTAGACATGGGAATAGTGGAAATTATCTATCAATGTTGGATGAGAAATGGATGAAAGAGAAAGATCAAACTCACTGTGGCAGAGGAAAGAAGCCCTGCACAAAGTTTGCATGGTTAACTGAGGACTTCTGCTTTTGGTGTCATGCAAAAGAAGGCATAAGAAATATTCAATATCAAGTCAAGAATGGCCCATAGATAGAAAGCCTTGAGAAGTTCGAAGATTACTTGTGGAAGATTATCAAAGATTATAGTATCGTTGATGAGGTTTTCTTGGAGGGGAGTAGCTTCATGAAATGGTGAAAACAATACAAAGATCTTCGACATCAATCATATAGTGGAAATCAAGATTTCCTTTGGTTGACTTCACAGACATCGAGGGATGGAAGGAAATGGGAATTTATAAGAAAGATCATTTCTTCTTCATTGACGAATATGTTTTAGAGTTCTATTTTTATTCAAATTTGTCAATAGAAAAAAAATTGTTATTGTCATGTACAATATTTTGATAAAACAAACTTCTTTTATCTGCAAGGAATATTTAATTGTGTGTTAATGGACTAAATTTGATCGTAGTTGAGCACACTTCTGTTTTAGGGGACTGTTCTTGTCTGATTTAAAAGAAATGAGAACTTAAAATTTTACCGCATTCTATACTGTTCATTTGGGGTGTTGTAGGGAAAAGTAAAGAAATGATTGAAGTCCATGTTTTCTATTCTTCTCGAGCGATACAAAGAGTATGTGACTAGCACTTTGTAGGTCGAGGCAATTGATTATTTTGTGCACGCTTTGTCTATGCAAAGGGTTTTGTAGGTAGAGCCAATTGACTATTTTTTACATGCAATGTTGATGGCACTCCTCACACAAATGGCTTCAGAATTAAAAATATATCACAACTATAAGAAAAACTAACAATTTTCTCTAACTTTAAACATACAAACATGGAAAATAGTTATAAATACTAGTAGCAAACATTCTTAATACCATGTGCAAATGTCAAGTTACATGGAATTCTTTTTTTTTTCTCTCTGGAGTATGAACATATTGGACAAATTCACAATTTTAGCAAATCTATAAGGAGAATAAAATAAAACAATCACATGTATGAAAAAAGAAGATATCTACATAAGCTCTCTCAAAACAAAAGTAAAAGAAACATTCAAATGTCAATGTTAGAGAAAATTGAAAAGTGATAACACAATTAGAAAATATTTGTCTGCTTTTCAATAACTGACTTACTGTACTATTCAGGCAATGGAGGTTGAAGTTAGTGGATGTAAACCTATTGCTCAATTAGTATGTATAGTGGGTATAACTGAAGTAATTATGTGAGACTTGAGAATAGAGATAATTGCACTTGTTAACCAATTGCTACACATTAAATCTACTATTACACATTAAATCTACTGTTACACATTAAATCTATTTCAGTACTAAAGTACAATAATCAAGATAACATAAGATATATGTTTGGCTAAGTATGAGAAATATGCTTAACTTATATACTTCACTTCTAGAACTCTAGGCTCAAGGATTTAATGCGATGAAGCTACATGCTATTAAGCAAGAATTTCTAAAAATGTAACATGGTCAACTATTAATTTCAATTGAGTTCTGACCAAAGAACAACCTTAGTTCTGTCGTATCCATTGAAGAGTAAAGGGACATTTGTAGACTTTCTATGTATTGGACAACTTGTATCTTATAAATCACCTTCTGGGACACATATTATGCATTGTATAAATGCTATGTGTTTGTGCGTAGGTGTGCATGGATGCCAGGAGGTGGCAAGTTAGATCAACACGTGGTCATTGGTTGTATAAATGTAGATAGTTTTATATGTTTTTATGAGGTTGATCCCAACCCCTGTATGATGGAAGCCAAGTTGAGGAATATAGAAGGAAAATATTTGCAACATTTTCCTTACATGTCCCTAAATTATGAATCCTAATTTTTTGCTCAAACAAGGTTGATTTTTCTCTACTCCTTTCTTTAGACTTACCATTATTTTAACTTCTATAGATTCGCAAACATGATAGCAGAGGGGGCGACACACTTTTCCTTTCTTTTTGTTAACACTTCTTTTTTTCAATTTATTTATCTTTATTCTTTAAGCTTCTACAGATTTGTGTTATCCCTTTTCTTTTCTTAAGGTGGGGGTGCTATATTCATTTACCTAACCTCGATGGTGTCTGAAATCTTTGCAAGAACATTGTCCTCGTTTGAAATGATGGAAGCAATCTGCATCTCTTACAACAATTTGTCTTTCAACAATCTTGGAGATAAACTTGGTTACAATGTGGCAGTCAACGCATACTCTTAAGATTCTTGATGACTCTGATAGTAGTTCTCGGGGGTGTATTTAACAATCCAAAGCAATTGCCAACTTCTCACTATGGTGGCAAAGGAATAATTTGTTTTCCTCCTTTTCCACATTAATCAGTACATGTCTTGAATCTGGCAAATACTTTGATGCCTTCATCTCATAATACAATACCCAACTTGGCATAGATCTCCTGTGTTCGTGGGTGATCTGTCTCCCACACAAAAAACATATACCATTTTATCAACTTCAATCCAACTACATCCAAGTATCTTTTTAATTCCTATATCTTTCATCAATCTCCTAACCATTTGAGCCTCACTCCACCTGCTAGCCATTGCATAGATGTTTGACAGATGAACATAAGTTGCCACATTTTTAGGATCCAGCTCAAAAAGGAGAATTGTTGTATATACAACTAATTTCATATCCTCATGTGAGCTACAGGCACCAAGCAAACACATCCATACAACCATAATGAGTTTGACTAACATTTTGATGATAAAATTTAGAGTTTCCTCAAGATAGATAGCACGGCCAAGAAGATCAACCATGCACAAATAATGATCAAATGTACACATAATGCAATAAGTGTCACTCATGCCATTGAAGTATATACAACCCTCATTCACTAAACCTGCATGGCTACATGTAAAACACAAGAAAAACTCGCATGCTTAGGGTAGGTGCTCGAGTGCTCCATTAGTTCAAAGAGTTTGAGAGCATCCTTACACAAGCCATTTTGTGCATATTTTGCAATCATCAAAATCCATCAGACCACATCTCGTGAGACATTTTATCAAAAAGTTCACGTGCCTTATGTATGCTTCCACATTTTCCGTACATGTCAACCAGGGAACTCACAACTACAACATTTGACAGCAATCCACTTTCAATTATTGTTTGATGGATTTCTATTCCCTGTTCTAAAGCTCCCATTTTGGTACAGGCTGGTAGAATGTTGGCAAAAGTTGTGGAATTTGGTGGCGGAAGTCACGGCGCAGCGGTAAGTTGTGAAGCCTCCCTCCTGGGAGGTCCTAAGTTCAAATCTGCATATCTCAATATAAAAAAAATAAAAAAAGGTTGTGGAATTTGGCATTGCGCACAAGCCAATTGCATTTGCTTAAAAGTCTCCAAGGCTTTTTCAACAAGCCCATTTTGTGAATATCATGCAATCGTCGCATTCCATGAGACCACATCTTGTTGAAACATTTTTTCAAACGGATTAGATGCCTTGTTTATGCTTCCACACTTTGCATACATGTCTATTAGGGCATTCGCAACAGGGACATCAGACCAAAGTCCAATTTTGATTATTCTTAGATGGATGTCCATTCCCTGTTCCAAAGCTCTAATTTTGGCACGAACTGGGAGGATGCTGGAAGGTTGTGGAAATTGGCTTTACGCCTTCCGATTGCATTTGCTTAAAAGTCTCCAAAGCTTTTTCAAGAATCCTATTTTGTGCATATCCCACAATCATAGCATTCTATGAGACTGCATCTTGCAGAGACATTTTATCAAACAGTTCTCGTGCCTCCTCTATTCTTCCACATTTCGCATACATGTCTACAAGGGCACTCATCACAACAACATCAGACTGCAATCGGCTTTCAATTATGCTTTGAATGGATGTCCATGCCTTGTTCTAAAGCTCACTTTAGCGCACGCTGGGAGGATGTTGGCAAAGGTCGTGGAGTTTGGCTTTACACCAACCAGTTGCATTTTCTTAAAAAGCTCCAAGGTCTTTTCGACAAACCCACTTATGTATATCCTGCAATCATGGCATTCCAAGAAACTACGTCTGGTCGAGACATTTTGTCAAACAGCTGGCATGCCTTGCGCATCCTTCCACATCTCGCATACATATCTACCAGAGAACTTGCAACTACAACATCTGATAAAATCCATTTTCAATTACACTCTAATGGATATCGATACCCTGTTCCAAAGCTCCTGTTTTGGCACAGGCTGGGAGTAAGCTGAAAATGGTGAAGTGATCTGGTTAAACATCTGTTTGTTGCATTTGTTGAAACAGTGCTAGTGTGTTATAATTATAAAGACAACTTAAAACACATCCAATAATAGAGTAAAAAGTAGAGAGCAAAGGCTCTATTGCCTTTGTTAAAGGTTTCTCTTATTCACCAAATGAACAAACAAATTCCAAACACAAAACCTCTATAAAATCGCATGCCATGGTTTATCTCTGTAATATCTGGAAACCATTTGCAATTCAAAGTTTTATTCTACTAACTCATACAAGAACTTACCAAAATTTACCGTTGTCCATTCTCTTTGAGCATAATCAAGAACTCTATTTTGCTGGTTTTAGCACGTCTACTTATATCTAAAAGCGATTGATGGACTTTCAAGAATGAATCCAAAGTCATGCAATGCAAACCCTAGGGACCAAGATTTTGCACAGACTGTGTCATGCTGTTAGTGATGCTGATAAAAAAAGTGGACAGAGTTTGCAGAAAAAATGTTAAGGAACCCTACCAAAGCAAAACTTAGTTTGAGACGTACCAATACTGACCTATCTGCAACTGTTGTTTGAATATATTTATAACGCACAAAAAGTAGATCTAAAAACATGGGATTCGTGAGCAGATAAGATTTTTGCAACATTTTAAATTAAAATATTGCTTTCATTGTCTATTAGAGATCCGATTGGATTCATAAAATCTGATTTGCATTTGCTACAAAGATTTTGTAAATTTATTTTTCAACGCATTCTATTTCCCGACAGGTTTTCTGACGTAGTTTACCGACCAGGAGACTGGTTTTGAAGCGTGAGACAGGTTTACGGTCAAAACCCCACACAATATATAGCCTATCGGCTAAAGATTTACATCTCTTAGAACAATTTCTCTTGCCACATTATTCGAGCATTAAGTACACGTCTTGAAACTAGATATTACCCTGTGAATGTGATCCACCTCATACACAAAAAGTAGACACTGGTGGGATTGGAGGAAGCTTCTATGGCGTTACTTTTCTTATTTGATTCGGTATAAGGTTATCCGGGTACTTTTCCAATACCCTCCTACTTTTAGACTGTTGGTACTCATTTTGTTTTAAAGATTGAATTGGGGACACTTTCTATCTGTGATCTTAATCTGCTTAAGGAATCCTTAGTGCTTATCTTGTAATCGTTTAAAGGTTGTGGAATTTGACTTTGGATGAAATAGTGGGTGGATGTTGTAAGAAAGGAAATGAACAGATTATTTAGATGAGTGAAATTTAGAAATTAGTAATGAGATATAGGAAATGTGAAGTAAGTGTATGGAGGGGAAAATATAATTTTAAGAGGAGTTAAGATAGTTTGCAAATAAAATAAATAACTTGATTTTGGTAAGGCTATAAATTTCAGAATATTGTTAGTAGAGCATTTTCATTTATTATTTCATATTCTTGTCTAGTAATGAATAAAAAGGGATTATCCTTAAGGAGAAATTTACTCACAATTGATCTTATCAAGCAAGGAATCATTAGGTATAAAATATTGGAATAAATGTGTTTGGAATTAATTAAAAGATTAAGACATCATTAGGTATAAAATATTGGAATAAATGTGTTTGGAATTAATTAAAAGATTAAAGTCTTAATGGGAATAACATTATTCTTGTTTAAAGTGAATATTTAGAAAACAGTATAAAACTTATTTTGTATCTTATGATATCTTTTGCAATTAATTAAGAAAATGATGTTAAGATATATCTCATCTTTTACAGTGACTTTCTTTTAATTTTTCTTTTTAAGAGTTTAATTTTTCTTTTTAAGAGAATACGTAAAGGGGAACTTATATGTAAGGGATGAATTCTTTTATTGATAACATATAGTGATTATATGAGTAATTATAGTCCTTTATATAATATTAAATATTCAAGTAATTATCTTTTAAAAGAATTAGTTAATTAAGTTAAGTTTAAAAGAAAGTATATAATTTATGTTTATATGATTTGGAATGGGAATTTGGAAATCTCGCTATTTACTGAATTTTAGTACATCTAATAGCGTTATTTTCTATAGAGTGTTTTTATTTATTACGTATGGCGTTTTGTAAATATAGTATTGAATCGTGAAGATTAGTATTCTTCAAATAATCTAGTTCAAGGTAGATATATTCATATAGTGGATTTATTTATTTTTAGGGTTAAAGATTTAAGAAATAATGCTTTTAGAATTGACTAGAAGGTTACTTAATAAAATAACTCTTTTATTCAAGTGAGTAATTGGGAAAGAATAAGTAAAAGAAATTTATATAAAAATAATTATATGCATGCATTTGCATGTTATTAATATTTAAGTGATTGCTCAATATTTACAAGTTAATGATGTAAATAGGGTAAGGGAATTGAATTAATTTAATTATACCTAGGGCATGATTAAGCAAAATGTATTCAATTATAATGATTTTCTAATCATAGTATAAGGTTATGTTGGTCTAATTTAATGGGTTGAATATCTATATATGTAAATGAGAAGCAGGTTGTATTAGGGTTAGAGAGTTAGGTTGTATTAGGGTTAGAGAGTTAAGAGAATGTTCTTGAAGAGATTAAAACTATTATATTAGATAATGATTGGATAGTTTATGGTAAATGGTAATATGGGAAAATATGTGGAAATAATGTTGTAATAAAAGGAGCATTTTCCCCTAAGGTTAATGAACTTGTTGAATATGTTAGTTGCGTAGTTTATTTTAATATCTTATGAGTATAGAATGTACAGACGATCATGTTTCATAGATAGTTTGTGCCTTGTTATTTGGTTGTAATGCTTGAATAAGTGTTCTCATTGTATAAGTAGTTGATTAGCGTAAGTTTGAATATTTTGGTTGGTTGTTCGTGCTGAATTATTAGATTGGTTTTCAAGTTGAGATGTGCTCGGTTGATTGTTATTGTTGTCATGGTTATTACTTCTATTCTACATTTGTCTTTTTGTAAATTTTATATAGTTATTTTAGAGTTCCACGATGTGAGTTTCTTTGGGAACCCAAGTATTTGCGTACCCTTCAGTTGGGAGTATATGAATATTGGTGCTATAGTATCCCTTGCCTTCCCCTTTGTATGCCTCTGGAAGTCATCATCTTGTAAGTAGTCGATGAGGTTGTTGTATGTTATGTTTTGGTTGACCTTGTGGTTTGGTCTTGTGATTGTTTTGTTTGTCTGTCTTGGTTGAGGGTCTTTCTTGTCATCTCCTAGCACGAGGGGTGGACCTTCGGGTCCACGTGGTCAGGTGGAACGTGCTATGCACCCCATTGGGTTTCCAAGTTGTGTTTGTGTTGCGGAAGCGGATGCAGGGTTTCCCGAGCTTCACTTGGTTGAAGATTGTTCTTCACTTTGTACCTTATTCTTCATTGATGTAATTATTCTTGCACTTGATGTACTCTTCCTGTTATTATAAGGGAAGCATTATGTAATGTATTAATGTAATCATGATGTGTTGTATTTGTGGAAATATGCTCAACAATTGTATTATGGAACTATGAATTGAATTATAATAAATGATGAATATCTTTTCCTCTTTTGATCATTAATGGTTGTATGCCATCATTATATAATCTTGGCTTTATTTGCTTTCATTTGATAAAAGTTTACGTTTCGTAATGACCGCCTGAAAATTCCCAGACGATAACTTTGTAAATGCACAGTTGCTCTTCATATAATGTATGTACATATTCATCTTGTGCAATGTTCCCCTGTCAAAAAAATAAAAAAAAATAGTGCGGTATTTTGTTGTCCTTTGGGGTTCACACGACGGGGCGTTAAAAGTACATTAGCTTGTCCAAGCAATAGTAACAAAATGCTAATTTGGAATTTAAGTAAATTACCGTCTCTGGGAGCCCACATTTGGCATCCTGTCTCAAAAGTAATTCCATATAGAAAGAATAAATATAACATCTTATAAGTTTGTTTAAGTCTCGAGCAGTCACTAATCAATGAGTTCTTTCAGAAACACTTTTTTACTCTAAAGTTCGTTATATTGGTTTGCATGTCCATCTAAATTTACAAATCCAATGAAATGAAATAATCCATAAGAAAATAAATTGTTTATCTGGTTTTGAGAAAATATACTAGTTTATAATCATTATCACATCGCTTGAAGAAGATCATTCTTTCCAATTAGTGGTTCATATTTAATTTTACAACCAACAGTTTACTCAATTCTATCAAATTACTTACATTCCAAGTGAAAATAGCAAATATATGTATATATGTCTTTTACCTATTTAACTCTCAATTCAATCAAATTACTTACATTCCAAGTGAAAATAGCAAATATATATTTGTATTTATATATTTTACATATACAAAAAATTTGATTTACAATAGTATTTAATAACTAATCAAATTGGAGATCATAAACAACATTATACATAATTACTGCCAAATTACAAAAGTAAATAACTGAGCTCAAAATGGAGAACTTATATAGCTGAATATACTGTGAAATATATGGTGGTATATATATATATATATATTTACAGGCATAAATATTTCCACATAGAAAAACGCAGACTGGCGGGAAAGCTAGTTTTTAAAACTGTGAAATCTCAAACATAATGTAGTGAGAGAGGGGCGATGAACTCCTCATGGAGACAACTGCCCGTGGAAAGAGAAATTCCCTTTCCACAGCCACGACTGTAAAACAAAACAATTAAACTTTTGAAATATATCTTTAAATAAAAAAAACTTCTCTCTGATTTTATAATGTAATACATCGGTTCAAAATATAATCGAGAATGAAATTTATTTTTTGATTGGTATAATATGTATAATCGTATATATTATGGCTTGCTGTATACATATAATATATGTATATATGCCAATATTATGTTATATATATATGATATATATATATATATATATATATATATATATATATATATATATATATATATATATATATATATACATATTAATATTATGGTGAGATATATACATATATATGTATAGCATACATATATATGTATATATACATATATATACACATACATACATACATATATACATATATATATATATATATATACAACCACGCTTCTTAATTTTTCATACAGAAAATAAGTGATTTTAATATCTAAATACATAACTACAATCTTGGTATGAAAATAATCAATTTAATATCAAGAATGAGTTTTATCCTTAAAACAAAGATTATTCCAAACATTTATTCACACAAACTAAGATTTAACATATTGGAAATTGCATAAAAACCTAGTAAAACACTATCCTATTTGGCTCTTTTCTTGTTCTTCTATTTTTTCACTGTTCTTCTTCTACTTTGCCCAATTCCCCAACTCTTCTATCTTTGTTTCTATTTTTGTTTTGTAGACTGAAAAATTGTAAATGAATCTTTTGTTGTTGAGAGAATGAGAGATTATTCTCTTTTATTATTTTCTTTTTTTCCCATTCTTGTTTTGTAACGCCTCGCCAAGGAACCCCAGAGGACAACACTATCTATGCCACATTAGTGGACCAATTTTTTTTAAAATAAATAACAGTGGAATGCATAACATAACATATAAACTAAACCTAGGTCCTCTAAGGTTCCATGATTGCGATACTCACATTTAACTATCAACCAAGATAACTAGAATCATTT
>VDFB02292527.1:11330649-11379260 GCA_007258455.2 Sequoia sempervirens | reverse complement strand
GGACATTAGGTTAGTCCTAGTAGGTTTGTCAAAATAAGTCATGACTCAATCTTTGGTCAACAAGAAAAATTCATTGGTCGCGTCGAACTACAGTGTATGACGTAGGCAAGGCCATCTGTCGATGAGCCCCCGAGGCCACACTAGGTCAGTCCATTAGGGTTCATTGCACAATTTTCTCACACACATGAAATAGTCTTTAAATTTATCATGGTCTTTGTCAAAATTCAAACGAACAATCTACCCAAGCGAACTTCTACAATCTGTCAATCAAGCACGACAATCATCTTGGCATATCAAAATCGGTCAAACTCAGTCAAACTTAGTCAAACTAGTCAAATATTGCTTACTCTACATATGTGTCCTTTTGAAGGGTAGCCCATCATTTAATCATGCCCTAGAATGTGTCCTTCTTAGGCATCGTCACAGTCATCTGGAATTTTGAGGATTCTCATGACATTTGAGATACATTCCTCTTGATATCGGCATCATTTAGGATGTGTCCTTGAATTTGACAATCTTGACATCGGCATCGTTTAGGAAAAAAAATGATGACAAAAATAAAGAGAAATAATTTATCCAATAGTGAAAACCTCGTAAACAGGCGCTTTGGATAAGTACCATGGTGAAAACCTGGCAAACAGGCGCCATGTGTAGTCAGTCATTGTTGTGCCATCTACTGTTACTCTATCTACCTTTGTCCCTAATAAACATACTATTTTCAAACATTCATCATAACACTTCACCCCAACATCATGACATTTTTGTCAATAGCTGACAATGGTTGAAATCAAGTCTTGCATACTGTCCACTGTCCATGCTAGTCATACATTTTCTTTACATTCCATTTTTCTTGGCTCATTCTCAACTTGACTAGAGGCAGAATTTTATCATGAGAGTGTAGTGGGTACTGCACCTGATCCTGACAATCATAAAATGTCCTTAAGAAAACGTAAAATTGAAAAATGTCCCAAAGACCTAAAATTGAAAAATGTCCTAAAAAAAGACCTAAAAATCAAAAAATGTCCAAAAAAGACATAAAAATTGAAAAATGTCTTGAAAAAAGATCTAAAAATCAAAAAAATGTCCTAAAAAAGACCTAAAAATCAAAATCCTGAAAAAAGACCTAAAAATTGAAAAACGTCCTAAAGAAAACACAAAAAATTCCATAAAAACGGAGTCATGTCAGTCAACATAGTCACGTCAATTCAAGTCTTGATTAGTCTTTGTCATTGTCAAACTACATTGTCTATGCGCATTTGCTACATAGGCAAGGCTCATCTTCGAGCCCCCGAGACATTAGGTTAGTCCTAGTAGGTTTTTCAAAATAAGACATGACTCAATCTTTGGTCAACAAGACAAATTCATTGGTCGTGTTGAACTATAGTGTATGACGTAGGCAAGGCTATCTGTCGATGAGCACCTGAGGCCACACTAGGTCAGTCCATTAGGGTTCATTGCACAATTTTTTCACATACATGAAATAGTCTTTAAATTTATCATGGTCTTTGTCAAAATTTGAACGAACAATCTACCCAAGCTAACTTCTACAATCTGTCAATCAAGCACAACAATCATCTTGGCATATCAAAATCGGTCAAACTTAGTCAAATCTTTCTTACTCTATAGATGTGTCCTTCTGAAGGGTAGCCCATCATTTAATCATGCCCTAGGATGTGTCCTTCTTAGGCATCATCACAATCATCTGGCATTTTGAGGATTCTCACGACATTTGAGATACATTCCTCTTGATATCGGCATCATTCAAGATGTGTCCTTCCTGAATTCGACAATCTTGACATCGACAATGGATTGGGGAACACCGTACCGACATATGATGTAATTAAGGATGAACTTTTCTATTTGCTTACTAGTGATGTAGAGCATTGGTATGGATCTGATCCATTTTGTAAAGTATTTGGTTGTAGTGAAAATGAATTTATGGCCACTAGCAAATGTAGGGCAAATCTTTCCCACAAGGTCGAATCCCCATTGAGAGAAAAGCCAAGGTGATGTAACTAGATGAAGTTATTGTGCTAGTGCATGGACAAGATCTCCATGTATTTGACATTGTTGGCATTTCTTAACAAAGTGATATGCATCACATTCCATGGTAGGCCAATAGTATCCAGTTTGTATGAGCTTCTTAGCTAAGGTAAGACCACTAGAGTGAGCTCCACACATATCATCACGTACCTCGTGTAAAGCTATTTGTGATTTGTCAAAGTTGATACATCTAAGGAGGGTACTATCTAGGCTACAATAGTATAGGGTATCTTCGATGATGATGTATTTAGAGGCTTGTCGAATAAAGGTTTTACATGGGTTGGATGAAAAGTCGGGGGGAAGGGTTTGGTCATGTAAGTAATTATAAATATTTTTGTACCATGGGAATCAAGACCAACAATTATGCACATGAGCTCAGACTCGGAGATATCGAATGCAGGGATCAAAATTTGTTCCACCAAGAACTCATATTGAGGCACGTTATTAGGTATGTCCAAGAGAGATCCTATGGTATCCATTGTGTCTACTGCTTTGTTCTGAATTCTGAGAATTTTCTCAAAGAAAATGGCATCAAAGTATTGCTTGAAACTTTTGACCATTATTTTGTACGGCATAAGCTTTTCACCTTTTGTGTCATACTCATCATTAACTTGTTAGAAAACTAACTAAGAATCACCATAGACATGTAGGTTCTTTATTTTCCATTTAATAGCCAATCAGAGTCCTGTGAGCAATGCTTCATATTTGGCCATGTTATTAGTACAAGGAAATACTATCCTGTAAGATTTAGGGATTGTATCCCCCTGTGGCGATATGAAAAATATTCCAACCCTATAAGCATGGTGTATATAAGATCCATCAAATTATAGCTTCCATGTTGTCGATGTTTCTAGTGTAAAAAATTCCTAATCATGGAACTCTGATACTAGAGGTTGAAATGTAGGAGTAGGAGCATCAACTAGTTGATCTTCTATTATCTATCCCTTTATAGATTTTCTTTCCACATACTTTATGTCAAACTCACTAAGGAGCATTACCCATTTGGCTAATCTACTTGTTAGTGTTGCCTTACTGAGTAACTATTTTAGAGAATCTATCTTTTCTATCAGCTTAGTTTGAAGATTCAACATACAATGCCATAGCTTTTGTGTTGCAAAGATAATTGCTAGATAGACATGCTCACTAGGAGAATAATTAAGATCATACCCTACAAGTGTATGAGTGATGTAACATATTTCTCTTTCCTTTCTATCTTCGTCATTTTGTGTTAACAGGGCTCCCAAGGTTGATGATGTTGCTAACACTCATCTTCCTCTTCCATGGATCCATATCCAAATCCATCCAACCAATCAATCTCTTCATCATAGTATTTATCATTTTCATCCTTGTATGGAGTTCATCAACCTTTTCATGAACCAAGTTAGCTACACAAATAACAGGGTCATGCAAAAGGTAGATAATGTCACACAATAAGGGTGTGTCTTAGAAATGAATGTGGTCTTTTCGTAGAGGATTTAGAGTCACTTTATGCTATTGTCTAAAATCCATCTACCCAATGACATTCTTTCTATCATATTGTTGTGGTCTTTTGGACAAATCATAATTGTAAGCTCTATTATATAAACACTAACCCTCATTGAAATATCTTGCATTGTTTGGATGTGGTAGCCCCTTTTCATTCTCCACTACCTTATATGACAAGTATTTTACCACACCCATCAATTTATTCAATATGTCATCAACTATTTGTGGCTTTCTTGGGGCTTTACTATCAAGTTGGGCTATCTACCAAGTCCAAACTTTCACTCAAACCACCAATATTTCCAATTAAATCTCAAATTGGTTGTAACTATGTATCTCCTATAATTAGTCACATAAAGTATTTTATAACATCCATATTGAATTATACAATAGAGAAAATTCATTCTCTTCTCTTAAATCAAATTCAGGAGCACCATTTGCACCCTCATAACTGGTACAAAAATAATACATTTCATGAGTGATTCATGCAAACCAAAGTATCTACAATAAATTGCATGGGAACAACCAATTATCCACCAAGGGAATCTTTATAGAAGGAATTTTTTAGTAATGTTGAATGAACAAGACAACTAAGAGGGGGGGTGAATCTGTTGTATCAAATTAAAACATAAAAACCCTCAACGGTAATCAGATCCTCAAGCATTCATTAAACCTTTATTCTTTTATAGTCATTAATCATGAAATGCAGATAACAAAAATTGAAACAACAACACCATACACAAGAGAACACCGGATTTACATGGAAAATCCAATGAGGAAAAAACCATGGTGAGGATTAGCTCACAATATAAGTAATTGCAAAACTAGTACAAGGGCTCACTACCAGAATAGGACACACTATCCAATAGGGCTCACAGCCAAGGATCACTTTCACAGAAAGAAAAGAAGATAGAAGAGAAATGTTACATAGAGAACAACTTCTCAATGCAACAAAGAATCGACCACAATAGCTCCAACACCTCTGCAGTCTTGTTTGAATGATTGCAGACACCTTCAGCTGACTACATTCAGAAGTCCAATACTTTGAAAAATTCACACTACTCTGCTCAAATTCATACTCTACACTTTTGTAATTTGCACCACATTCATCACTTATATCTTTTTCACATCCATCTTGAGATCTTCCAACAACACTACTCTTATGTATATCATCCTCGCCCTTGAAAACCTTCTCCAAGGTTGGAAAAACATCCTTTACTCTTACAATTTTAAATTAGGTTAGCACCCAAACATTCTCGCGGTGGATATGAATGAAGGAAACCCACACAAATCCTTAGTTAGGACCCAAATTTTTCCTAACACACCTCAACACGCTTCCATAACCTTCAAAATTGCTTTTCATGTAGTGTTAACACCAGGTTGGCCATTACCCATGCTAAACACCATAAAAATGTTAAGTACACACTTCCCACTTGATCACGACAACACACAGAACACACAAATATATTTTACATGATCTAGAACAATTCATGAACCACCTAAGATCCAACAAAGACTTCATCCAAACTTTCATCATAGAAATACTTCAACCCAGAACATTTGGTTAACCTTATGTGCACACTACCACATGAAACACACACCGTAATGTACCAAATCATGAGTACTCTTGAATTCTAAAAAATACAATCAACATAAGAAACTTCCCAAATCTGCACAACCTGAAACCAAACTGCAAAGAAATGTAGAGCAAATACATTTCTCCTAGACCACAACAACCAACACTAAAAATCTAGTTCACATACTAGTGAACGTATCTCACTCTGTACAACGATCCAAAAATTCAAAATCTGGATATAGTAACTATTGAAAACCTTGAAAAACATATCATATCTACACAGGCATAGCATCAACACAAAAAAAACATGAAGCACATCCTGGAGCACGTTCTGAACCACTGTTTTCTCTTTTTATCAAATTTTCTCAAAAGCACTTGGAAACCAAGCACCAGAGACACCATCTCAGCATATTACATCATTTCAACACATCTACAAACATTGCAACATAAAGATAGCTCCATGTACTCACAAAAATTCCTTAATATCTCAACTACACATGCACAAACAAAGTTATTCCATTCATACACCAACTGCAACAAACTATTTCCCTCTTTTTCACAATTTTCTCAATATCCTTCACATCTTCATCATGTAACAACCTTCCTCAACACATTTTTGACATCAATGACAACACCAACTTGTTGACATCAATGACAACACCCTCATACTTGCAACAATCTACCCCTTTGTCATTGATGGAAACACATGATGTGAAAAATCATCAAAGATGCAACAACTCTGATCATACCTATATTTTCCTTTTACTTTCTCTCCCTCAAAGTAGATAGACTTTTTCACATGATTATTTCTCCCCTTTGACATCAATGGAAAAGGATAAAGTTCTTTGCATTGTTCTCCCCCTTTGACACTGAACCAAGATACTTGCAACTACTCTGAATACTCCCCCTTAGGAGTACACTCGACCAAATCAAGAACTCTGCACAATGACAACATATATTCCTTACTGCAACAATGACACTACCTACTCCCCCTAAGAGGTAGCCACCAACACAATTACAAACAAGAAATGAATTCATAGATCCACTAGACTAATGCATCTCCATATGCATCTAGTTCAAAGGAGAGGCAATAACCCCCAACTTCTCCCAAAGATAGTCAAAAGTATCTTTAAGAAGAGTCTTAATGAATATGTCAACAATCTGATCCTTTGTAGGTACATATTCAAGCTTCACCTCATTCTCCAAAACTTTTTCTCTCAAAAAGTGATACCTGATTGATATATGCTTTGTTCTTGAATGCGTCACTGAATTCTTTGAAATGTTAATTTCACTTGTATTATCATAGAAGATAGAAATATGCTCATCATGAATTACTGTGATATCCTTCAATGTATGTCTCATCCACAATACTTGTGTGCAACAATATTTTGCCACAATATACTTAGCCTCTGCAATGGATAAGGAAATTGAATATTTCTTCTTACTAATCCATACCACCAATTTGCCTCCAAGAAAGACTGGTACTTTTCCTGTCATCAACACAACCAACCCAATATGCATCTTTGTATGCCCTTAATGTGAAATCAGTATCTTTAGGATACCATAAACCATAATCCAAAGTGCCTTTTAAATATCTGAATATCCTCTTTACTACGGCAACATGTGACTCCTTAGGATCTTCTTGAAATCTAGTCACAAGAAAAATTGCATACATAATATTTGGTCTAATAGTAGTTAAATATAATAGTCCACCAACCATAGATATGTACTTGCTTTGATCAACCTTAGGTGATTCATCATCCTTGCTCAATTTGCAACTAGTAACCATCGGATTACATACTGGTTTGGAGTCATCCATTCCAAACTTTTTCAACATCTCTTTAACATACTTTGACTATGAAATGAAAATGCCTTTATCTGTTTGATTGATTTGTAGCGCAAGGAAGAAATTCATCTCCCCAAACATTGACATCTCAAACTCTTTCTACATCTCCTTTGCAAATTTCTTACGCATAGCTTCATTTCCTCCAAAGATAATGGCATTCACATTAACAACCACTATCAAGATCTTATCTTCCTCAATTTTGAAGTAAAGATTACTAGTTGTGGTACCCTTGTTGAATCCTTGTTGTATCAAATATATATCCAATCTTGCATACCAAGCTTTGGGAGCTTTCTTTAATCCATACAATGCCTTTTCAATCTACAAACCATATCTGGTTGATCTAATAACTAAAATCCTTTCAATTTTTTCATGTAAACCTCCTCTTCCAACTCACCATTCAAGAAAGCAGACTTCACATCCATTTAATAAGCTTTAAAGTCCTTGTATGCTGAAAATGCCAAAAACATTTTGATTTCTTCCATTCTAGCCATCGGGGAAAATATTTATTCAAAGTCTATTCCTTCCACTTGTGAGTAACCCTTACACACAAGCCTTGATTTATTTCTTACCACTTCTCCATTCTCATTCATTTTTTTTCTGAATACCCACTTAGTTCCAATTATATTCTTATTTTCAAGTCTAGGAACTAGTTCCCAACTCTGGTTTTTCTCAATTTGTTGCAATTCTTCTTCCATTTCTTTCATCCAATATTTATCTCTACATGTCTCACTATTTTTTGTTCAACTTTGGAAAGTGAACACAAATTTACCTTAGCTTTAGCAACTTTTCTTCTTGTCAAGACACCTTTTCTTTTGTCTCCAATAATTTTTTCTTCAAAATGATTTCTTTGCACATACTTAGGGGTCTTAGGGGTTTTTTTTTCTAGAGCTTCTTCCTCTTCATTCTACACTTCATTTTCCTTAGCTTTATCTTTGTCTTCTCCTCAAGTGGGTTCATCTAACACATATCCATCTATAACAACTAAATTATGCAAATCTTCATCAACCTTGACATTTGCACTTTCAACAATCTTTCTCAACCTTTTGTTGTAACATATTTAAGATTTTATTTTAGTACACCATCCAAGGAAGATACCTTCATCATACCTTGCATCAAACTTTCCTAAGTTTTCATCATCTCTTTTGATATAACATGTGCTTCCAAACACTCTAAAGTACTTGACAGTAGGAATCCTTCCAACCACAACCCATAGGGAGTCTTTGTGTTGTTAGCTTTAGCTTGAACTCTATTAAGTGTTTAAAAAATTGTATGAATTGCTTCTTCCAGTAGACTTCCAGTAGGTTAGCTTATTTCATCATAGCCCTTGCGGCTTCTTGAACAATCCTGATTTTCCTTTCAACAACTCCATTCTACTAAGGAGTTCTAGGGGCAAACAAGTGCCTCTTTATTCCATGAACTTCACAAAATATGTTAAACTCATTGGAGGTGAATTCTCCACCTCTTTCAGACCTCAAGCATTTGATCTTCAAATCCATTCCATTCTCAACCATAGCTTTAAATGCTTTGAATCTATCTAGAGCATCAAATTTTTCTCTAAGAAAAGTAACCCATGTCACCTTGAAGACTTCTCACCCTTGTAGGACAACAAAGATATGTATGTATCAACTCCAGTAATCTGGTAGAAAACTTCTCTTTTCCTTTGAAACTACTCCTTATTTGATTTTTGAATTGACAATCTTTGCAAATAGCATTGATAGGATTTGTCACTAACTCATTTGACTGCAAAATCCGATGAAAATTTCTAACAAAATATGTATAATTTGATGTATTGTCGGGTTCTTGTAAAATTTTATGTGTAATTTTCAATTTTTTAAAAGTTTATCTCCGACGTTCATCGAAATTTCGACGAACCTGGGTTTCGTCAAAATTTCGACTAGCAATTTCGTCGAAATTTCAACAAACATGAAAAATAAGAAAAAAATAAAATTGTGGCCAACATAAAGAAAAGTGAGTTTGCTGATTTATTGCGACAGTGTTTTGCTATACTTGCGAATTTTCTCTACTTGAGACAATTTGTGGAGAACTAAGGGCGATTTTCTTGGGAAAAATGAGAAAAAATTCAAGAAGATATCGCCAGGTTGAGGGTAGTCATTGTTTTTTTGCAGAATTCAGTTGTGAAGTCAGATTTGTAGTTCCAGGTTTGAAAATCATATTTTAAAGCAACATGTCATCAGATTTCATTTTTAGAGGTTTAGGGTTTTGAGAATTTCATGTCCAAATTTTGTTGTGTGGAATCACCATAAGATCACAACCAAGGAACAGATTCTTGTGACTGTAATTATGTGATCCATAACTCTATTGGTCATGTGGCACAGTTGTGCTATAACAAATACAGGATGCATTCATGTGTTACCCAAGTTTAATGTGGCTATGTTGTGATAGAAATGGAGGCACTCATACAATGTAGTTAATTCAGGTTGTATAATGTAGGTGTCAATCATCATTGGGTGCATTTGGGTTGTCTCAAATTTAACAGGTTATGATGTAATTATAGCATGATCCAAGAGTGATTACCTATTACTGCAATAAAGATCCTATAACTCTGGTTGATATGTAGAGTGGTTGTCTTATATCAATTATGTAGTGCATTCAAGCACAACCCATGTTTAAAGGGCTATTCTAGAGAGTGATCAAGATTTTCTAAATAGCTTAAACTACAAACCAAGTTTGTTACATACTTGAATGCAATCTTGGGTTACCGCAAACTATAATAATGTGATCTTCTAATAACCATTATGGAAAGTATTAAAGCAAGACCCATGCTATATAGGATACATTTCCTTGATCAGGTTTACATACCTTAATGATCAAGCACAAGCTTCTCACACACTCTAGGATACAATCCAAGATCATACTACAACCCTGTCAAGACAACTAATTTTCTGACCCAAGATTTAAGGTTGTTTTTTAATACCAACAGAAGCATTGGTAAGAGCATGATTAGGGTACAAACCCTAGGCCTCCGTAGAAACATAAACAATAACTCTAGCGGATTAGTGAGGTTCCAATACTAGAAAGATTGAGACATTGTAGCTAATAACAAAATCTTCAATCTAAAGATTGTAGCCAATAGCAAGCACACTATGTAGCTTAGTGACATTTGTAAATGCAATCTACGGTAAGAAGAATGACAATCACTTGAGATGTGACAGTCAAAAAGAGGTTGAAGCAGTGACAAGATAATAAAGCTCAAACCTTGCATAGTAAAGTGGAGATTTTAACAGTGAGTTTCCTTACCCCCTTGCTGACCTTAAGGGTTTTTCAAATGCTTTTGGTAGTGTTAGACAAGGAAAATGCAATCAGGGAATGACTGTCCAAATGAAGTAATAGTGGTAATCATAGGTTCAATGTTTCTTCTTAGCCATTAATATAATGGAGGTAGTGGATTGCATGTTTGAGAGCAATGTTTTGAGACTCATCAAAGATGGGAGAATAGTGAATAATACCTTGTGGAACTGTGAAGTAGTGTCAATAAGGTTGAAGGATCTTAAGAACTACAATACCATGAAACAATGAGTCCCATGTAGTAAGTAGGCAGTCTATAGGGCATAGTTTGATTTTATAGAAGGATGCTCATGAAAGGAATCTTCAAGTGATAGTGAGTGAGCTGTTTGAGATTGCAGCTAAGGGTGCAATACCCAATCTTAAAGGAAGTTAGCAAAGCAGTAAATGTGCAAGAAAATAAAATCATACACAACAAACAATTCACAATGTTATCTTGCATAATGCCTTGAGTTTGAAGAAAAAATCTCATTGTATCTTGATGAAAGTGGTGACCTTAATGGTCAATCACTGGAAACCATGATTTTAAAATGCTATTGTGCTTATGGAGGCAACATTTTAAGCAAGGTAGTGAGTGGTGGTTTGGAACAATGGCGGTATGAAGGACTTGCTTTATATGCATACTATGCAGTCTATCTTAATACAACGTTCTTAGAAGAGATTGAAGGTGGATTATGGAACTCAAGGGTTACCATGAAAAGGATTAAAGCAAAGACCCGAGATCTATTTAAAAGCCACGGTCATGAAGATATTAAAGATGTCACATGCAAAACCCTAGTAGCTGGAGTAATGAATACAGTGCCAAAGAGGATAGTGTGCTGGGGCAGATTTAGGAGATGTCCACATTATCTAATTACAGGGAAATACATCATTTATTTATTTTTTTAATTAAAAGAAATCATTCTAAACCCTATATAGGATACATTGATACTTCAAAAGCCTCTGAAGGAATTTGAGATTATGCAAATATATGTCAAGTAAATACCTAGATTACAAATAGTAGTGGGAACAATGTAAGATTTGTTGAGCATAGCAAGAATGAGATAAGCAACAATAAATCCTATGCCTCCTTTCATACATCTCCTCACCGTTCTCATCATTATTTACTAAAACACTTCTCCATTTTGCAATCTATGCTTGAAAATAATTTTGACGAAGGTTTTAGAGTATGTTTATTAAAAATGAAAACTCCATTCTGGTGGGCTACACCTGAAAATAAGATTTTGACAAAAGTTTTAGGGTATGTTTATTAAAGTTTTAGAGTATTTTGGTGGGCTATATTCTTGATTCCTTAAATGATTTATTCAAATGGATTATGACTAAATAAATGACTAACTATTTAGTCATTTTTATTTGTGTGACTAAATAATTTTTAATCAACAACCAAACTAGTAATTTATTTACTCATTTATGGATTGATTTGCAAAAATGAGCAAATTTAGTCATTTTAGTTGTTGTGACTAAAATTTTTGATCACTAGTCATTTATTTTCCAAATTCTACTAGTATGTGCTTCCTTGTACGATTAGGGATCTCTCAATGTTGAGGGCCCTAGGGATAAGCTCATCATAAGAAGTGACACGTTGCATCTTTAACTAAAAGGATAGATCTGTATTGATATTAGCAATGATGATTAGAGCTTGTTTCTCCTTAGGAATGGGTCACTTGCTCTTACTAGCTCTTTTCCATCGTTGTAGGAAGTTTGCAACCAAGTTCAATATTCTTATTTTAGAAATCTAACAGTTGGAAATCATAGTAAAATAAGAATTTAATAAGTTTTGGAATTAGCATTTTAATTTATTTTTTTGGGTCATTAACTTTGGAGCTATCTTCTCTTTTGCGAGAGGGGTGGTTGCATGCCAAATTTTTGGTGTAAAATACTCGAAATTATTAGATTTTGTTACTTGTCTATGAATAAAAATTATTGGAGTGAGAGTTTGATATTTTTTTAAGATCTAAATAGTCAAACTTGGTAAAGAAAAATCATGTCAGATAATATTAGTCCAGAACAAAATGAAGAGACACTTGATATATTGTGGGCTAGATTGAAAGAAAGGGTGATGGGAAATGTTATTGTCCTTGCAATAATTGCAAGGGCTTAAAGACAAGACGATTTTAATCACAATAGATAGAAACATTGTAGGAAACATGGTCACATTGAAGGGGGGCATGATTATCATCCATTGGTAAGTTGTTCATTATATATATTTATATTGACTGAATTTGTAAATGTTTATATCGTTTTAAGATTTTATATATATATACATATATAAAAATCACTTGATCATAATCATGGTTTATTTTTTTCTACCATTATTATAAAGGTGGGGCACCCTAGGGCACATGATATGGATTATCACGGCCCAGAGAATGTGGTTTTGCAAGTGGACGAACATGGAGCTATGAATATCGAAGATGAAGTTAATGATCCTATGGAAGAAGATGATCATGCGCCAGAAAACACAGTTGAAGATGATGGTACAAATACATTGATCCATGACATATTTAGCGGCAAAGCTGATCATGATGATCGAGATGACTTTGATGATGTTCATGATTTACCTATACTTGAGAAGGCATAGGAGCCCCTTTATGAAGGCTCCCAAACAAATCTTCTCTCTACTATATTGTTACTATTGAACTTGAAGGTTATGAATGGTTTACCAAACATAGCAATCTCACGGATGTTAAAGTATGTCATATATGTCATCTTTTTTCATTTATTTTAATTGTTGTTAGTTCATCACTAGTAAATAAATGATGAAATATGTACTATTAATATTCTTTATATTAACAAATTATTTTTTGTTGTAGATTGATTGGTGAATTTTTGTTACCACCACCAAATATTTTACCTCGCTCATATCGAGATTTATCTAGCATTACGAAAGATATCAGAATGGAGTATGAAGCAATAGATGCATGTTCCAATGATCATATTATATATCATAAACAACATGAATTTGCAACATAATGTCATATCAGTAGATATCGAAGAGATCAACTAACAAAAAAGGTGCCTCACAAAGTTCTTCGCTATATTCCCATTATTCCACATATGCAACAATTATTTAGGTGCAAAACCTTAGCGCAATTTATGGATTACCATGCACATAATAGAAGTGGAGATGACATTCTTTGAATTCCTACGGATGGTTCTGCATTTAGGGACATGGAGGAAAAATGGCCACACTTTAAAGAAGAACATCGTAATCTCAAGCTTTCATTGGGAGCGGACGGTGTCAATCCATTTGGAGAACTGAGATCTATTTACTTGGTGTGGCATGTTTTTGTTATCAACAATAGCATTCCTCCATGGATTTCAATAAAGAGGGAGCACATAATGTTGTCAATGATTGTTCCCGGTATTTGTTTACATCAATTTTCTTTAACATAGTAGCATCTCATTTGTCTTATTTGTTGCATAATGACATATTTTTTTCATTCAATAGTCATGTACATTAATTTATATATATTGTAGTAAAATGGTTATAATAATTATGTAATGTTTATGTTAATTCAACTAGGTAAGTACCAAGTTAAAGATATGAATGTATATATCGAGCCTCTTATCGATGAGTTACTAAAGTTATGGAATGGTTACTATGTATGACGTCTCTAGACCAATAGGACAAAGACAATTTCAATTCCATGCAATGCTTGTATGGAAATTCATGATGCCCCAGGGCTAACACATTTTTGTGGTATATTATAACGTTCGACTACACTTTAACAATATTTAATTTTATGAAGTAGAAGTATCATGCATGTTTTTAAAATAATCTATTCATTATATATAATTATAAAAATTGACATATTTAATCCAATTATATATGATCTTGTAGGTCTTCAAACAAAGGGAAAATTTGCATGTCCAATTTGTGGTCCAAAAATGAAATCTCGTCGTTCAATAAGTTTAGGAAAGCGGGTGTTTGATGAGTATAGGCACTTCCTCCATAGAAATCATAAGTATTGAACTATTGAAAAACATTTTTTCAATGGGAAAGAAGAGACTAGATCAAAACCATGAAGAATGACACCTCGCCTATGGAAGTTGGAATATAATAGAATTAATTGTTAAGGTTATACATCGGATCAAATTGTTTATCTATCATTTATGATATGCTTTGAATTTATATTTTTATATTGTGTTGTGTTTACTCATGTTGTAATTGACAATAATTGTCATTAATTTTTTTAACTTATATGCTTCATGAAGGTCATCAAGGCATTAATGGTCAGCTTCCATAGGGACTAAAAAGTTATCCCAGACAATTTAGTAGGTTGCCCTACTATGAGCAGCTACAAATTGTGCATTTGGTTGATACAATGTATATTGGAAAGACTATAATAGAAACGTTATGGAAAATATTGGATGGAAGCCATGACAAAGAACAAATTTTCAAAATTTGTAGTGACATTTAGGAAGCCAATCATACAATGAAAAATGTCATTCAATTAAATAGCAATGGAGACCAAATTAATATAAGTGTCCTTCCTTGGTTATTAATGGAGCAGCAAAGCAATGCTATAAAAGAAGTCATATGAAAAATTCAATTTCCCACAAGATTTGCTGTGAACATAAACAATATAATAACAAAGAAAGGTGAATTTGGGTTAGGGATGAAAACGCATGATTGACATACCTTCATTAAGGTAATTATTCTGGTATATTATATACACTTGTATAGTGCATGTACTTTTCAGTGTATTATGTTTACTACTTTTGGAAAAATAATGAAAAGATCATTTTATAATTGTTGCAGTATGTTCTACCTCTATCTCTCCCATACAACTTTGACAACAATGTCAAGCAAGTTATATATGATCTTGGAAAATACATGAGATAAGTAGCGATATTTGTTCAATTCGTTGTATACATCTTATAATTTCTATTTTTTTTACTTGTTATGTAATATATTGTATATTTTTGTTAAATCTTGTTAATATATTTGCACCTTGAATCACTTGTAGATGGTTGTCATCTAAAGAAATCCATAAAGGAGATATAAATTATTGGAAGAGAAAAATTCCTCGTCTAATGTGTGAAATGGAAAAGTGTCTACCTTCAACATTTTTCAATGCACAAGAACACTACCTCATACACCAAGTTGAGGAGATTGAATTGTGTGGATCTGTACACACAAGGTCAATGTGGATAGTTGAGAGGCACTTGAAATTTTTGAAGGCTTTGGTTAGACAAAGAGCACATCCTGAAGATTCTATGGTGGAGGGATATATGGTATACCAGACCATGGTGTACATTATTGAATATCTTCCTAAGTTTGCAGCAAAGATCCATGTAGATTGCATTTGGGATACCAACTCCATTATAAAATTCTAAGGGGAGTACCTGATGGGGAAAGGTAGATTGAGGAAAGTGAGAGGTAATTATAAGATGGTCATGGAGATTAATTGGAATACATTTTACATATGGTTTTTATGTATATTGTACTTATTTAATTTTTAATCTTAAATATACATCAATTATAAATTAAGGTCGTATATTGTGGTATTTAACTAATTATACGCTGTTTGTGAATTTCCAGTTTTTTTTTTATATAGTTGGTCCAAGGGGATGAAGAACTACATTTGGCACGTCACAAAAAATATTGATTGGATGATGAGTATGGATTGAGCGATGTCAACAATGCGGTGGCGCATTAACACATGGGAAGATTATTATTGGCTTGTTGGTCAAAAATATTAGTAATGATTTAATGTTAAACATAAGGAAATTGATTTATATGGTTTAAAGAGATAAATAGGTACATATAAATATATTAATCACTTATATTATTTAATTATTTTCAATTATATTGATGCATATATATGTTGAGATTTTTTTTTTTTGCATACATTTGACCAAGAATGAATATGTTTATCAACTGACAATATTGCAATAATTTTTACATGTTTGACATATTGCAGGTGAAACACCACAAGGCTATGTGGTGCAATGGTTGTAAATTTCGAATCAAAATGTTGGATGACATGAAGAAAACTTGTGATTATGGTATAACTACAGTCTTTCAGGTGACTAATGGCTGTAAGAAGCGTATACATCAGTCTTAGAAGTAAGTACTATGGATTTTGGATGAATATACTTGGTGGCACAAAGTTATGAATTAATTTTGTTCATCGTCCTATGAGTGCAGGAGCTATGATTGAATGAAAATGATCGAGAGAACTATTATTGAACATGATAATGGATTTACCATGGTTAATACAAGGTCGATCGAGCGAGCTGGAAATGTGCCCTATGTTCTTCCAAGCCAATGTGAGCAGGTATTTTACTTAGAGGTTCCAGGTAAACTGGGTTGGTCATTTGTTGTTAGACATGATCTAAGAGGAAGGCCGGTAAAGTATAATGTGGTGGAAGAAGAAGATACAGAAGAACTAGAAGATGATCAGGATCAACAGTTAGTTGATGATGTCCCTGACGAAGATGTCGAAGAGGAGGAACTAGATGATGATGATGATGTAGGAGTTAATGTTCATGAAGATGACATCCGTGTGGATGACGACATTATCGAAACTGATATCGATGACGATGATGATGATATGACCAATCCTTACAATGTCAAATCTGGAATCGGATCGGATGATACAAAGAGTTGGATGAAGAAGAAGATCAATGGCATTGAAATGTATGAGTTATGCGATTATATTATCTATTTGATATTAATTTCTTGATAGAATTATATTTGACTTATGTGGTTACATAATTAATTCATGATTTTTAAATTTTTATGCCATTACATAATTAATTTAATGATGTACTTTTTAATGTTTGAAAGGTCAAAAAATTAAAAAAATTCAATAGTGATATTAACAACCTTGAAATTAGTGTGTTTTATGTTTCATGTCATCATAAAAGATTAAACAGTCAGTTGTAGAGGTGGTTGTTCAGTGGTTGACGTGTAAATTCCTTTAAAAGGCATAAAGTGATCATTGTAATGGTTGTTGATGTTTGAGGATTTAAAATACAAGCTCTTGACATTCAAAAATTTGTGTTTTTCTTCAAATTTTTTGTATTTTTCCTGTTATGCAGCACTGTATGGTCACATTTAGCCATATTTTGATGTGAAATCAATTCCAGGTCGTGAAGATATGTGTTAGTTTTGATTTGAATCTGATTTGAGGGCGTAAGGCGTTGATTTGAGTTAGAAAGCTTCATTTATTTGCATACAACTCGATTACCTTGTTTTTGAGGGTTTTGTAGTCCAAACATGATATAAAGGGGCTCTTACACTTTTTGTGATTACTGTAGCTTGTGTAAGAGGCCCCATGGATACTGTTGTAATTGTAGGATGCATGAATAGGATGTAGGATGAGAAATAAATAAGGTATAGTTGTTGTCCTCAAGATTTTTGTGAAGAAAAGCATGTGAGATGAGAGGTTCAAGCCTAGGTTTCAACAAAATATGTATGAGAGATCTGATTTTATGAGTTTTTATACATGTGCAGACCTAATGGGTTGTTTTGAACATTGAATATAAATGATACACACACACACACAGATATATATATATATATATATATATATATATATATATATATATATATATATATATATATATATATATATATATATATATATATATATATATATATCTATGTATCTTAATAATAATGTATGTATGTATGTATGTATATATTTTAAATGTAAATGTAAATGCAATTCTTGGATGCTCTCTAGAACAATAAATGCAACATATCATTAAAAGAAATATATATCTATGTATATAAATGTGTATTTCTAAATGCAAGTGTAAATGCAAAGAGCATATGGTTTTGTAGTGTTATAGATACAACATATCCATAAAATTAATGTAATTGAAATTCTAAATTCTTCACATATATATGAAATCGATCAAACTATTAAAATACATGAGAAATAAATGAAAACATAAATGCATATGTATGTGTATTTGTAAATGTAAGTGTAAAATATATAGAATAATGAAAATTATAAAAGAATACAAGCGGAGACCGATTGCCTTGTGGGTATATGGAGCCTAATGAATGCAAATCTTGTTTCAATAATGGTAATAATTCAAACTATCAGGCATATAAATTGTTTACAACTTGTGTAAACGTGCAAGTGAATAATTGACAAACTCTTCTTGAAATAGAATGGAAATTCTAGTTATGTGATTCTTCTTATTAATCCAAGTAACACTTCCCAATTGTTGTGATTGATTAAAATATTTTAATCCCTACTTTAGAGAACCGAATAACTAGATCACACATATATAGAAAATGTACAATGATAAACTGAGTATAAACTTGTTATATCAATTTAAACAATAGAGAAGCATCAGAATGGAGACAATCAAATAACTGCATAAATTTAACAAACAGCTGATACCAAAATCTTAATCCGCAACTTAGATATCTTCATTTACTCCATCAAAATACATGCATCTGAGTCTCTATATATCAAAATTCATTGTCTGCTACAAATGACCTATATGCCATCTGTCTAGTGTCTGTATCTTGGCTCTCTTCAACACTTAGTTCTCTAGGAGGGTAGCTGTAATCTTGAGTTTTTAGTTCTCTAGGAGGGATAAACAGAAATATGAAATTACATAATAGAACCTTGTAATCGCATTTGATGTAGATTCAAATACTAGCCGTCGATCCTTCACTTTGGTCATATGATCGAACAGCTGCCTTCAAAACAAAAGGACACGATCTCCATCATGGCAATAAGGGCCCACCATACTATGCATTGCCAAGGAAATCCACGTGGCACTCGCCCGCGATATCGCGATCGATAAAGACCCCGTAACTTCTGATCACGTGATGGCGGGCAACCATGGATATAAGCCATCGGTAATCCTGTTCGTTCAACACAATCGCCAGCTTTGTCATTAACCATCAAGCACCTTTCCTACCGAGATTATAACATATTCGTTGATTTGAAACACGTGCATCTCATAAATGCTTTAGTAACCCGCTACATAATGTATTAAAACCAGATAAATGTATCAAAGTATTTCTATCATCTCTTTGGCTTCATTAAATGACACACATGGCGCTCGCCCATGATATCTTGATCAACCAAAATAGTGTGGTGGGGTCATCACGGGATGGCAAGGAATGGTTGAGATCAAATGATAATTGATCTATGGTCACACAAACTTGTCCCTCTGCAAAATATAAAACATTTATTAAACTAGCATATATATATTTACTAATATATATAAAATACGCCGAGAGATATCCTTGTCGAGGTGCCGATTTTTTAAATCAATTTCTCACATAAAAGTGCAATAGGCACCTCAAGAAGGATATCTTTGGTGTATTTTATATATATTATTAAATATATATATATATATACTAGTAGCAGTGCGACGCAAGATGTAATATCTTAAATAAATTATTTTTATATTTATATATTTTATATTAAATTATTATAATAATATATATTTATAATATGATATTATAATATTTGTAATTCAATTTTAAAAATAATATATATAATTTAATATTTAAATGTTAAGTTAAAATATATAAATATATTTTTAGTATATTTATAATATTATAATCAAACATATTATATCATCAATATTTAGTTAAGATTATTAAAAAATATTTAGTTAGGATTAGGGTTAGGTTAAGGTTAAGAGATATAGTTAAGGTTAGGGTTAGGACTAGAGATATAGTTAGGGTCAAGGACAGAGTTAATATATAGTTAGGATTGGGGTTAGGGTTAATATTAGGATGGGAGACAGGGTTTGCATCAAAATTAGGGTTAGAGTTATCATCAAGATTAGCTTAGGATTAAGGTTCTGGTTAACATGAAGATTCGGGTTACAATTAGGTTTAGGGTCAAGTTTAGGGTTAATAGATATAGTTAGGGTTGGGGTAATAATTGGGGTTAAGGTTATCAGGATTAGGGTTATAGTTATGTTTTGGATCAAGTTTAGGGTTAGGATTATGGTTAGGTTGGGGTTAAGAGATATAGTTAGGTTTAGTGTTTAGGTTAGGATTAGGGCTAGAGATATAGTTAAGCTTATGGTTAGGGTAGAGATATAGTTAGGTTTAGAAATATGGTTAACATTAGGATGAGGGTTAGGGTTTGCATCAAAATTAGGGTTAGGGTTAGCATGAAGAATAGTTTAAGATTAGGGTTAGGATTAGCATTAGGAATAGGATTATCCTTATTTTATCCTTAACCCTAAGCTTTATCGTAGAACCCTAACCCTAACCCCAACCCTAACCCCAACCTTAACCCTAACACTAACGCTAACCCTAAACCTAAACCTAACGCTAACTCTAACTCTAACTGTAACCATAAATATAACTCAGGCCCTGACACTAATGTTAGCCTTAACCTTAACCATAAAACTATTGCTAACCCCATTTCTTTCACTAACCCTAACCATAACCCTAAGTGAACCTTAACCATAATCCTAACACTAAACCTAATTCTAACCTAATGCTAATTTAACCCTAACCCTACAACTAACCTAAAACATTTATCTTGTAACCTTAATTGAACCCAAACTCTAATCATAATTACACTCTAACCCTAATCCTTATTCTAGTTGAACCCTTAACCATAATTGAACCTAATCCTTAATCTGAATTTCACTCTAACTCTAACCTAACCTAACCCTAACACTAATGCTAACCCTAACCCTAACTGTAACCATAAATATAACTTAGAACCTAACACTAATGCTAGCCCTAACCTTAACCATAAGCCTATTGCTAACCCCATTTTCTTTCACTAACCTTAACCATCAACCCTAACCCTAACCATCAACCCTAACCCTAACCATAATTATACCTTATCCCTAACCTTAACCCTAATTATACCCTAACTCTAACGCTGGCCCTCTTGCTAATTATGCCTTATCCCTAACCTTAACCATAATTGAACCTTGATCCTAATTAAATCATAACCCTAACCATACTACAATTGAACCCTAACCCTAAGTGAACCTTAACCATAATCCTAACGTTAAACCTAATTCTAACCTAATGCTAATTTAACTCTAACCCTACAACTAACATAAAATATTTATTTTGTAACCCTAATTGAACCCAAACTCTAATCATAATTGCACTCTAACCCTAATCCTTATCCTACTTGAACCCTTAACCATAATTGAACCCAAACCCTAATCCTAATTACACTCTAACTCTAACCTAAATTAAACCCTAACTGTTATCATATCACTAATTAAACCTTAACCATTATCATATCACTAATTAAACCCTAACCTTAATTTTAATTGTAATACTAATTGAACCCTAACCCTAAACCTTATTAAAACCTAACCCTACTTGAACCCCTACCCTAGCCTAAAATTAATCCTATCCCTATCCCTAATTGTTCCTAAAATTAATTGAACCCTAACCTTAGTTGAGTCCTAACCCTAACCCAACCCTTAATCCTAACCTTTTCCCAAAGCTTTATCCTATAACCCTAACCTAACCTTAACCCTAGTTGAACCCTAATCCTAATTTAATATAAACCCTAATCTTAATGCTAATTAAATTATAACTGAATATTAACCCTTACCGTAATTGTAACCCTAACTCTAATCCTAGTTGTATTCTAACCCCAACCCTTACCTTGATCCCAATCTCTATCGTAAAACCCTAAACCTAAATTTAAACATCAATTGAATCCTAACCTAATCATTGTTGAATCTTAACCGTAATAATATCCTAACCCTAATACTAATAAATCTCCAACCCTAACCCTAATATTAACTTGTAGCTTCTAATAAAAATCCTAATTGAACCATAATCCTAACCCTAACCCTAATGTTGAACCATAATCAAAACCCTAACCCTAAATCTGTAGTTGAACTATTACCCTAACCTAACATTAACCCTAACCCTAACCCTAATTGTATTGAAACCTAATTGAATTGTAACCTAACCCTACTTGAATTCTAACCCTAACCCCAACCCCAACCCTAAACTTTACCCCATGTTTTATCCTATAACCCTAACGTTAACCACAACCCTAATTGAACCCTATCCTAACCCTAACCATAGATGAACTATAACCCTAACTAACCCTAACGCTAATTATACCTTATCCCTAACCTTAACCAGAAGTGAACCCTAATCCTAATTAAATCATAACCCTAACCATACTACAATTGAACCCTAACGCTAAGTGAACCTTAACTGTAATCCTTGTGAACCCCCAATCTATGTACCTGCAAAACAAAGAGATTAAACACCCTAAGTTAGATATTGCAAGTATAAACAAGGATTCCCCATGGAATCCATTTACAATTCAAACTAGGAATTAAAATATGCAAGAACACAATACAAGAGATAAACCAAAGATGAAATCCTAATTTAAATAGCAAACTCTTGATCCCATGGGGGAATTGGTGCCAATTTGATGTGGAAATTTGGCCCTTTCCCAATTCCTATGATTGCAATCTTCGATATGTACATTTGAGGATGAACTTTAATCCACTTTTGATGATGAATGATGAAGACTCCACTTGCCAAATCTGCAAAAGAACCTAGCTATGAACTCAATGATGTGAAACTTGATAGATATTTGAGCATGGTAACTTTACTCAAATTGTGGATGATGAAATGAGGATATTAGCTCTTTATTTATAGGATTTCAAGATGGATGAAAGCCCAAATTTGAGCAATGTGGGACTAACTTTCATCCAAGGATATGGTGCCACTTGTCAAGCTATGAATGGATGGTGGTTGTGCAAGATTTGGGGTTTGTGCCAATAAATACCAATATTTGAAATTCAAATTTGTTGAAATGACATGTAAGAGGGAAGGGAAAATGCAATAAATGCCACTTGGCTCAAGGCAAAGGACATGTAAGAGATCTTAAATGCCATGTTGGATGTAGATGTTGACTTGGAATTTTTGAATTCAAATTGAGAGAATATTCCAAAAGATGCCATGTGAGGGAAAATAGGGATTTAATAAATGAATTAAATCTATTTTCATGTGCAACTTGCATTATCTAGAGGATGTGACATGAGATGAGGTTAAATTAATCAAGGGTTAATTAATTTAAGGAGATTAGATGATGTGACTTATTTGACTCAAATTTATGGATTTATTTAAATCGGATAAGAGAGGAATATGATAAGAGGCTAATTAAATAAATATTTTGATTTATTTAATCAAAAGGATGGTGTTAGATTAAATCAAATAAGGTTTTAATTTATTTAATTTAATGGATAGACTAGAGATTTAATCAAATAAATTGATTATTTAATTCAATAGGGATAATTAGATCAGATAGATTGATTTAATTAACAAGAGAAAGTGACTTAATCGGACAAAATGATTTATTTAATTAAGAGATGAATATTGATGAATTTAATCGAGATAGGGGAATTTGATTAAGCAGTTAGGCCGAGGGATGATTCAGGGAAAAAGCGATGTTAGTAAGTTAGGGATCAGATGCATGATGTCAATCAGTATATTTTCGATGTCTACATTTTGCCCCTCTTTGAAGCAATGCACCCACTGTGTTGGTTCAAAGAATAAACGATCTCGATCAAAATCCAAAACTTTTTGGTACCAAAACTTTCCCCACTACTGCATGGTGAGAGAAAACATGCCATTATGATGCCCCCTCAAGAGATCGGACGAAAATTTCAATTTTTTGGGTGATCTTGCGAAAAAAGGGTGACCAAGTGCCTGAGAGGTCCGAAAGGGGTCCGGGAGGCTAAAAACGTGTCTAAACGCAATAAAACAATGAAAAACAAGCCTCAAACGGACAAAAACAGGTTCAGGGGTCCAAAGCCCTAGTAGGACAGCCCTAGAGGGTCAAAAAACCCTAATTTTTAGGCTTAAAAGGGGCCCGAGGGGTCACTTTCAAGTCATTTTCACACACCTCTACTAGCAAACCTCGAGATTTGAGCTCTGACCTCCTGACGATATGGCGCAACAACAGCTTCCTCTGCACATTTTCGACCGAGTTCGGACCTACCAGCGGCCTCCCGACATCGGTGCCCTGGTATGTGATCCTTAGCTTAGCTTAAATTTTTTATTTTAGCGCATTTATGACATGTTTTAGGGAGAGCTCACCTCCAGCGGCGCTATTATAGCGCCGCTCGGTGTTTAAAGTGTGCCGCTTTTAGTCGTTTTGAGCCGCAGCAGTGTTGTTTAGCGCCACAGCATTGCAATTTAAAATTTGAAAACTCCACCGCTAGGCTCGGACTCGCGGGCCAATTTGGAAAAGTGCGCGGCGGTGGCGCCCTTTTCATGAAAAGTGCGATGCTAAGGGATAAAGTGCGCCGCAGCAGCTCGATTTAACGAAATTTCGGGTCCAACATCGGAGTTTGAGAAAACTCAAACTGCGACGCCTTCACAAACTGCGCTGCTGGATGCAAGTTTGGAGTGTTAGGTCAGGATTTTTTCAAAATTTTCAACATGCTAACTTTCCTTGTTAGAGGACAGACCTAGGGAGCTCTATTCTCAGGAGCACCGGTCGCGGGATTTGGTGAGCGTTCTCCAGGATTTCAGCGACAGAGATCAGGATCAGCTGGGTGCCGCAGGACTATGGCACATTGCGTACACGGCACCCGTGTGCACACATCTTGGGATGTTATTAGCACTGGCGGAACGATGGCACAGCGAGACATCTTTGTTTCATCTTCCCACAGGTGAGGCGACCATCACACTGGAGGACGTCTGGCGGATTTTACGATTGCCCATTCATGGCCGCCGGGTGATCTATGACATGGAGGAGGGACGTGCTTGTTGCACCCGAGTCCTCGCCACCTGAGAGATCATTTACTGCGAGGGGTAGATCGAGCTGGAGAGGTACAGAGTTATAGTACCTCCCTTCCGCTGGGCGATTGCGGCGATTATTTTTGGTTTGGTTGCCCCGAACAGATGAGGGCGGTACTTTAGTCTTAGATGGGGATACTGCTGGGAGAGGATGGTCCGGGACAGGCCGGTTCGGTTTGTAAGGGGGCCTGTGCTTTTTGCCTCACTCTACAGGGATTTGCAAGAGTACGCCTATGCAGATGGCAGAGCGCTAGGAGCGGGGGTGACACTTTTGCACGTTTGGGCGTGGGAGCAAATTTATGTCCTACATCCATGGGTCGTTCCAGTTTCAATGGGGGTAGAGGATGCCCTGGTGGCACGGTACAGAGGTGGTGTGTCCTTCACAACCACTGGAGAGCACGGGATCCCATAATGGAGGTGGGTCATAGATGAGATGCTCGTATTCACATAGAGACCATACCTCGGTCAGCCTGGATGGGCTGATGATGCAGACCAGCTCTTCTACTGCCGGCAGGATAGATACATGCAGGGGCAGGAGCATACCATGATAGAGAGGTACCTACCAGGGCATGTGCAGCATTAGTTTGAAGAGCCGCAGGATCAGCCGAATGACGGCTATGTAGCCGTGTTTGCACCCAACATGACACAAGTGTCATGGGGGACTGGCATTCCTACCACAGAGGCAGTTGACAGCTTCCGACATTTGGTGGTCCGACCTTGGGCCTATGATCAGGGATTGGCAGATCCAGGCACAACACAGGCATACAGGGATTGGTTCAGGCCTCCTCTCTGGTTGACTATTCCAGGCGAGGACCCAGAGGCACATAGGATCAGAGGCAGGGGCAGAGGACAAGTGCAAGGGCGAGGTCTGAGGATTGAGATCTGTCGAGATCCACCAGAGATGCCCCCAGTTCCGCCAAGTTAGGGAGATGTCCCCATGCAGCACCAGCAGCAGGACCCGCCAGTCCCACCACCAAGAGCAGAGGGTGAGGATCAGGTCCACGCACAACCACGGGCAGCCAGATGGGCAGGAAGACGCACAAGATGCCTTGATTTTGCAGCTACAGGCACAGGTGTAGGCAGTGACAGCTAAGAGGGACCAGGCATGGGCTGAGAGAGAGCAGCTCAGAGCAGAGAGAGATCAGGCTGTACAGCAGTGATAGGTCGCAGAGCTACAGGAAGCTACAGAGCTGGGCCGTAGGCAGCAGATAGAGAGCATGACAGCCGCTTCATCCTCGCAGGGTATAGTGTCGGTCCGATCTTACAGAGAGGTCGTTCGAGAGGCAGAGTACTACCGCCGGGCCTACCATGATATAGTTCCTAGAGCAAACTGGGTTTCAGAGTACTCAGAGCGGACCAGTCAAAGACCACCAGAGGGTCACGGTGACAGGGGCGAGGGTAGCATCCACAGAGATCGGGCATGATTCAGATGATACACATTTTTGGTGCCTTATGGGCTCATTTTTTATAGCCCCGATGGGCATTTTTGTACCGATTGACATAGACATACAGTGATCTGATTATTCTTGTACTATGACAGTGATATGGATGTTATGATATATATATGAGCTAATTTTGATGCGATGCCATGTGTACTCCTTTATTTATGCATGTATGATTCCTCTTTTATATGTTATGGATGCATTTATTTCTAATGATGTATGCAATGCGATGATGTGCAATAATGTGTATAAGACTTAATTATGAGATGATTTATCAATGTAATATGATGTGATGGTCGTGATATGATGCAAATGGTTTTATGAGATGATTTTTTAGAATAACCAATGTTATTATCCTAAATGATGTATGTGATGCAACGATATGTCAATGCAAAGTGATATGCTAATGTGTAATGAATTAAATGCTTATATTCCTATTTGTTTATGATTATGCAGTAAATGATTATGAAATGACTCTGTAAATGTTATGTGATGATTTAGATGGTAATGTGAAATGGTTATGAAGTGAAAATGCAATATTTATGCAATGATTAATATAATGCTATGAGATGCAATGTAATGGATGAAAATGCGGTGATATGGATGCACCTATTTATATGATGATGAGAATGTGATGTTTCGTATATGATATGCAATGCAATGTGCTAATGATATCTATATGATGTGCTTATGTAATATGCTAATGATGTGTGGATGCAGGGTCGATGGTAATGATGGTGATGATGAGCAACCATCATAGTACCTTGGTTAGCGCGGTTAGTAAGAAAAGAAGAAGTCATTTCAACAAGACGCATGATGACACAAATGCAGACGGTAATGATGATGATGGGCTGAATTTTCTTATGTTTGATAACACACATGGTACGAGGCATCAAGGTATAGACAACCAGGATGGCGTGGTACCTAGTGTGATGGACTTTGACTCAACAATCAGATAGGAGTATTCTTGTTCACACCTGACATATGGAAACCTTGCTAGGATGCACTTCAGAAGTTTTAGACATCTAGGACCAAAACACAGAAAGGTAAACCTATCCTTGTAATAGTCAACAAGTTGTCCTAGACCTCTTCCATATATGCCTAACAAAGCAAGTATTTGCCAAGGTTATATTGCAAGAACGTCTAATAAGCACAACAAACAAAAGATAATGATCATTGCCCCATTCCTATTTCTCCAAATCTGTTGTTTTGGGATATCATCGAGATGTCCTTGGAATGAGCGCAAAATAAGATAAGTCAAAAGAAAAGACCAAGTAAATACACAGACTAATGCTCTTCAATACCGCTAACGGAAAAAAATGTGTTTTCTAAGATGATAAGCGAAACTTATTGCCAAAAGATAATGCCCATTGTAGGAAGGATTCATCCTAGGACATGTTAGTGGATGGCGGCACGTCATTTCGTTTATGAGGGATGATTGATATGGGACAAATTCAGATGATGGTGTTACCGATACGAAGAGATGACCAATTTGTTTACTCACTGACCTAGACTTAAGACTTGGCGCTTTTGATTTCTACTTTTTAAACCTGCTAGACTTGTTTCGAATTGTTTCACCAAAGGTTGAGGATGACGATCAGTTTATTATGGATGGTGCTTATTGCGGGTGCAAGCGAGATGAGATGGATGGATTTTTTTAAATATTTGGATGTTTTTGATGTTTTGAAATGTTCTAAGGTTGTTTTTGGTGTTTTCAAGATTTTACAAATGTTTTGATTTTCAATTTTTTAAATGTTTTGGGATTTTCTAAGATTTTGACCAAGATACTAACCTAAAGACCTATCCTAGGGGTCTCAAGGGCTGATCGACAGATTAGCCTTGCCTACGTTATACGCGCAGAGACCACGTAGTTCGACGATGACTCGACCGACAGATGAAGATATACATGATGAATTGTCAGTTTATTATGACAGACTCCTAAAGGATTGACCTAAATGTCTCGGGGGATGATCAAAGATCAACCTTGCCTACGTTCAAGCTCAGAGACGACGTAGTTCGACAAGACGACCTTGTTTTTGGCTTTTTTGAATGACTTTTTGACCTTTTTTTTTTATTTTGATATGTTTTGAATGTTTTTGGATTTTATGATTATCTGATGTTTTTGGATTTTCTAATGTTTTGATGTTTTTTGATTTTCTGATTTTAAGGACTTTAAGAACATACATGAATCTGATCCGATGAGAACGTGCCCCCAACGTGTTGTAATAGACTACTCTGATAAAGGCAGGACAAACTGACCTTGAGGATGGGCCGAGTAGTATTAGGAGGGATCATGATATGAACACAGGACCAAGCTATGGTACGGATGTGAATGGATGTGTGATGGATGGAGACCTGAATGCGATGGATGATGGAAGCGAAATGGAGGGATGATGTCGAACAAGCCGTAAAGATCCTGGTGGATGGAAAGTCCTTATTTACACAAGGCGCCTATTTGCCAGGTTTTCACCAAGGTACTTGCCCAAAGTGCCACCAAAGTGGTTTTCACTAGAGGATGATTTTTTTTATCATATTTCTAATTTTTATTTTATTTTTTTCTTTTTTTATTTTTTTGTTGTTACCAAGATGCCTGTTTGCCAGGTTTTCGCCGAAGTAACCATTTCTTTAGGACTTTTTTTGATTTTTTTGATATTTTGGTTCTATACCTTGAAAGAATTAGGCATAAAACTTTTTGAGATGGGAGCTATTCATGGGCTCCTGCAGAGGTTCCCCTTTGGGTGTTGATAGCTGATATGCCTCTGATTTATAGCTTGTTGTGACGATGAAAGGCCCTAACCAATTGGGTTCAAACTTGCCTTTGCTACTGGGATTCGGGACATTCTTCTCATTTTCTTTTAAGACCAATTCTCTGACTTGGAAAGTCTTGCTTCTGATCTTCTTGTTGTAGCTTCGTTTGAGTCTACTTTGATAGACTTGCAGAAGATTCAAAGCATCTATGTGTCTCTCATCCAGTAGCTCCAGCTCATTTAGTCTTGACACCCAATATTCCTCATCCGTGATGAGATTTTGCAATGATATTCTAAGGGATGGGAGCTCGATCTCAATTGGGAGTACAGCCTCTGATCCGTAGACCAAGGAGAATGGGGTGGCGCCAGTGGGTGTGTGGATGCTAGTTTGATAATCCCAGAGGGCGAGATTAAGCTACAAGTGCCAGTCACAACCTGCATCATTCACTATTTTCTTGAGGATTTTGAGGATGGTTTTGTTCGTACCTTCTGCTTGGCCATTGCCTTGGGGATAGTACGAGGTGGAGAAGTGATGCTGGATTTTGAATTTCTCGCACAAGTCGTGAACCTCCTGATTCTTGAAGGGTGTCCCATTATCTGAGATAATGGCTTGTGGAACACCGTAACGACAGATGAGATAGTTCAGGATAAATTTTGAGATTTGCTTCCCTGATATATGTCATGGGTATGACTTCCACCCACTTTGTGAAGTACTTAGTTGCAGTTATAATGAATTTGTGGCCATTGGACGAGGTGGGTGAGATTTTCCCAATGAGATCGAGTCCCCACTGCGAAAAGGGCCATGGTGTGATAATCGGGTGAAGCTCTTGAGCTGGAGCATGGATGAGGTCCCCATGCTGCTGACATTGTAAACACCTTTTAGCATGATCATGTGCTTCTTGGTCCATTATGGGCCAATAATACCCCAGCCTCAACAGTTTCTTGGCTATGGTTATTCCACTCGAGTGTGAGCCACAGATACCATTATGAACCTCGGTTAGAGCGGTTAATGCCTCCTCAGCATTTAGACAGCGCAGTAAAGTACCCTTTATGCTTCTATGGTATAAGGTATCACCTAGGATGACAAATCTAGACGCTTTTTTGATGAAGGTTCATTTTAGGCTCGATGGTAAGTCAGCGGGTATGACTCCTATGCGAAGATATGTGTAGATATCATGGTACCAAGGATCACCTGGACCAATGATTTCACACACGAATTCTAATTCGAGTACCTCAAATGCTAGAATGAGAAGCTACTCAATCAGAAATTCGTATCTTGGCACATTGTTAGGGATATTCAGCAAGGATCCTATTGTTTCCATCGCATCTACTGCTTTGTTGTTGGTTCTTGGAATCTGCTCAAATGTTATGTCAATGAAGGATTCCTTTAAAGTCTCCACCAATTTCTTATATGGGGTTAGCTTGTCATCCTTAGTCTGATATTCATTATTGACTTGATTTATGATCAACTGTGAGTCTCCATAGACCTTGAGAGCTATGATATTCCATTGTACTGCTATCCTGAGACCTATGGTCAAAGCCTCGTATTCCACTATGTTGTTGGTGCAAGGAAATGCCAATTTGTATGATTTTGGTATGCAATCCCCTTGTGGGGTGATGAAGAAGACACCAGCTCCCGATCCATGTTGCGTGTATGAACCATCGAAGTATAGTTTCCAATGGTCAGTTACATTGAGGTTAAAAATGGATTCATCTGGGAATTCCAAGACAAGAGGGTTCTCAGAATACATAGGTGCCTCTGCAAGTTGATCCGCAATGACTTGTTCCTTGATAGCTTTCCTCTCTACATACTCGATGTCATACTCTGATAATATCATTACCCACTTTTCCATTCTACCTGTGAGCATTGCCTTGGATAGGAGATACTTGAGAGGATCAATTTTTGCAATGAGCTTTATCTTGTGTGCCAGCATATAATGTCTAAATTTTTGGGATGCAAACACTACGGCAAGGCAAGCTTTTTCGATGAATGAGTAATTTAGCTCGTGACAGAGCATTGTCTTGCTGATATAGTAGATGGCCCTCTCTGTTCCGTTTTCATCATGCTAAGCAAGAAGAGATCCAAGGGTTGCTGTTGTTGCTGACACATATAAGATCAATGGCTTTCTCGGGATAGGTGGCATTAACACTGGTGGTGTCAGTACGTATTCTTTGATTTTGTTAAATGCATCTTCACACTTTGTATCCCATTTGTATGCTACCCCCTTGTGGAGTAGGTGAGAATATGGATTCTACTTGTCTGCCAGTTGTGCTATGAACCGTCGGATGGATTGAAGTCGGCCCTGGAGGCCTCTCAGTTGTTTTAGTGTCTTCGGTGCTTCCATCTCAAGGATTGCTTTTACTTTTTCTAGATCCACCTCGATACCCCTCATGGACACTATGTATCCTAGCAATTTACCTGATTGTACACCGAAGACGCACTTCTTGGGATTTAATCTAACTTTGTATTCCTCTAGTCTGTTAAAGATAGCACCTAGGGTTGCTATATGATCTTGTCTTTTTCTTGACTTAGCTAGAATGTCATCAACATAGTTTTCGACTATTTTGTGAATCATGTCATAGAATATTAGTGTCATGGCCCTTTGATAGGTTTCTCCTGCATTCTTTAGGCAGAATGGCATCATGTTCCAACAGTAGGTCCCCCATGGGCAAGTGAAAGCCGTCTTGTGTTGATCTTCTTTTGCTATCATAATCTGGTTGTAACCTAAAAATTCGTCCATTAGTGATAGCATCTCATGCCCTGCTATCATGTCTACTATCATGTCGATGTTGGGAAGTGGGAAATCATCCTTTGGACATGCTTTGTTCAAATCTCTGAAGTCCGTGCAGATTCTGATAGCTCCGTCAAGTTTTGAAATAGGTACCAAATTTGACACCCATTCTGGATAATCGATTGGTCGGATAAATCCTGCATCCAACAACTTTTTGAGCTCCATTTTGACCAATAAGGCAATTTGGGATGCATTTTTTAGAGTTTTTGTTTGATTGGTTTTGCTTCTGGATACACCGCTAAGTGATGAACCACTGTCTCTGGATCTAGCCCTGGCATGTCAGCATAACTCCATGCAAAGTTTATTTTCCTTTCCTTTAGGAATGCTGCTAGGAGTTCTTGCTCTTCTGATAATAGTGATTCCGCATAAAATGTGATGTGCGGGGCCTCCTCTGTTCCTATCTTGACCGGATTACATTTTTCAACCAAGACTACTGACTTCTCCTAGTGAAGAGCTCTTAGAGGAAGATTGAATCCTTCATCCTCAGGCGCCTCAAAGAGGCTTTCACCATTGGATACATCCTTTCTTTTACTATTTTCTTGTCAGAGAGTGCCACAGTGTGGTTTTCACTCAAGGACTTGGATATGATTCTTAGCTTCTCACTTTTGCGACTGAAGGATTCAATCGTTTCCCCATAATAGGCGTGTGTGTCCAATTCCATTATAAATCTTGCCTTGTGATCTCCATATGGAATGTTATCCCTCAATCCCATGAATTCTGAGAGTGCTTCATCATTTTTGAATGTATCGAGAACTGGTGGTCCTCGTTGGTCATAGTCGATCAGTTGGGGGTAGACTAAACGAATCTCATGATTTTGACTATCTGGTTCAAAGGATATGGTACTAATCATACACAGGGTGGTATCTTCAAATAGCCTAGGTAGATTGGATAAGGTATCTTCATCATCGCTACTAATATAGGGCTCAGTTATAAAATTATGTGTGTCCCTACTTGTGACTATTGGTGAGTGTACTTGTACTAGTACTAGCTGAGGAGAAACATTAGCGGCTCTAACCGAAGGACTTTGGCCACATATGGTTATTCTCGGAGTGGCACATCCAAGACCAATATTTGTTATGGGTCGCGTCTCAGGCATGATAGGTATTATGAGCCCATTGTCATTTTGTCCCAGTCTTTGATTTCGATTGTAGCCCATTGCAAGCATCGTGTGTAGGCCTTTGCTTCTTTCATCCATTGGTAAATTAGCTGCCGGTCTTTCATCTTGATACAACATGTGAGATGGATCTGCTTCAATGACCTCATGACCGAGGTCTCCCCATCTTGTGGATTGAGGATAATCCTCAGGATACGTTTGTGATGTGGAAGCTTGATTTTCTTGTGGGCGTCCTCATGATCTAGGAGATTGTGGTAACTCTCCTATCACAAAAGCATTGTTAGGGAGCCTATAACTTCCACAACCATCCTCCTGGATGATGAGCTTGATGTCGGATATGGTGGGAATGGCGGGTGTCTCTGTCGCAGAAGTGGATGCGAGAGTGGTGGGATCGATGTATTGTGTGGATGGTCCCTCATCATTTTTTGGCACTTGGGGAATTTTGTAATACTTGGCTTCAAGATTCTTGCAATATGAAAATGGCTCAGGATCTCCATGGACAGTAACCTCTTGTCCATTATGTGTGAATTTCACACATTGGTGGAAGGTTGATGCTACGGCTTTCATCGCATGAATCCATGGGCGTCCCAGGAGGATATTGTATGGCAATTCGAGGTCCAAGACCTGACATGTGGTTTCCATAAGTGTTGGCCCTACTTGGATAGGGAGCTTAATCGTGCCTTGAGACACTCTTTCTTGGTCATCATATGCTCTGATTGTTATGCCCTTTCCTTTGTCTATGGAATCTTCTGATATTTTTAACTATTTGATGAGGCTAAGAGAACAGATGTTCAAACCTGCACCTCCATCCACCAAGACCCTTTTGATTTTTCTTTTGTTTACAATGGCTTCTAAGTGAAGTGCGTGGTTGTGAGATGGTTGGGCAGGGAAATCTTGGTCAGAGAATGTAAGGAGATTAGGTGTTATGATATTTCCGACCATAGCTTGGAATTGCTCTGCATCAAGATCTGCGGGGACAGTGGATGAGGCTAATGCTTCCTCAAGGATCTTTTTATGCACTGATGAGATTTTTAACAACTCCATGATGGAGATGTGTGATGGCGTTCTTTTGAGTTGGTCTACAACATTGTAGCTATATGGAACGACTCTTGATGTAGGGACTCTATTTGGTTGGGATGATCCTGCAATGGTGACTTTGCCACCTCTTGTGGTGACTCCACAATCTTCGGCATGGGCACTCTTGATAGTGATGACCATGCAGTCTTCATTTAGCGAGGAAACGACAGATTCATAGACATGATTTACATTGCCTTTCCCTTTATCACCTCTATTTCCTTTGTTTCCATGATTCGACATTGGATTCGTGTAGATTTTAAGATCCTGATTTCCCGTAGGTTGTTCCACGTTTATGATTTTCTTGTCAATGAGATCTTGGATGATATTTGAGTCTCATGCAGTTGTTCGTGGTATGACCTTTGATTTTGTGAAATTCCCAAAGTTGGTTCTCGTTATACCATGGAGGTTTGACATCAGGTTCTTGGTAGTTTTCGAATGTAGGAGGTTTGATAAGTTTTTCGTCAATCAATTTTTTCATTATGTCCTCCAATGGTTCCCCAAAAATAGCGTATTTGCGTTTTGGATAAGTTTTGCGTTGTGGAGGTCCCCTTTGGTCATTGAGATTGTTGACGATTGGATTGTTATTAGGTTGATATGTTGTGTGATGAGTGTTTTGGTGTTGTGTTTGGATTTGCGGTGTGGGTGTATGTTGGCGTGGACCACTAATGACCACCTTGGCATTGACGACGCCATCATTAGTGATGTTCTTGTTTCTTACCCATGTATGGGGTTTATCATTGTAGTTTGATGGTGGGCGATTGTTTTGTGGCTCGTGATATGACGTTGATTCGGCGAGTTGGGTCACAAAGGATCTTTCGATGCTAAGCGCCTTGGAGATCAATTGTTCATATGTAGTGATTCCTTGAACCTTGAGCCGTATGTGCAGGATCATGATGGGCCAAAAAGTGGCAATATTATGGGTATTTGTAGGGTATGTGGCTGATGACTTTTTTTTACCCAAAATTGATGAAACGAAAAAGTCCTGATCGATAGGTTGATTGAAAAATATCTATAACTTTCAAATGGTATCATATTTTTTGAATCCAAAACATGCGTCACATTCTATGCTTCACATACTACAGGATTAAAAAAAGAAAAATTAAATTTCATGAAGTTTTGACCAAGTTAAGGTGGTCAGACATACGACTTTTTATATTTTTTAAAAGTTGTAATAAAAAATTTATAATTAATTATTTACTTGGAAAAAAATTACAAAAAAATATGCATCACATCCGTACATGAGTCCTCTACTTATATATAAAATCGTATAAAAAAATATTATCATTTTATTATGGTTAGGGTGATCAGACAGACACCTACTTCATATTTTTCCCTGAAATTTAAGTACTCTTTGCATTGAAATTTCAAATTTTCACCAAATAGATTTTATTTATTTTTAAATAAACCTAGTAGTTTAGAAACTACATTCAATTTTCTACAGATTCTATTCTTACATATTTTTGAAATAATATAGATAACTTATTCAAAATTTTACGTCAAGTTTCCTAACACTGATTTTTCTGAATTTTTTGCCACTTAAGGGCCTATTTTTTCCATGATGATCCTGCACATACCCTGAGATGAAATGACAGGCGGCTTTCAAGGTTGGCTATGATTGTACAAACTTGTTGTTCCTTTGGCATGGTCCACTTGCTCCGATTGGCCTTGGATCGCCATCATTGAAGGAATGAGGCGAAAGACTCATTCTTTCCTTGTTTTAAAGCGGAGAGTTCTTCGAGACTGACATCCATTGTAATTGTACATGTGTAATTCCTAATGAATTCATCTCTAATTTCTTGGAATGTTCTAATGCCTGTGGGTAAGCGAGAGAACCATTCTATAGCGGGTCCTGCCAAGCTCCTAGGGAATAGCCACATCAGATAAGTATCGTCATATGCGACCTCCATACAATGAACCTGGAATTCCCTGATGTGATCTTCAGGGTTTCCCATCCCTCGATACTTGTCAAATTTGGGAATTTCAAATCCCTTAGGGAATGGTTTCATTTCTAGGCTCCTATCAAATGGATAGGGACACAAGTTGCTTTGCGTTTTGGTTGTCCGCCCCAATTGAAGGTCGAGCACTTGTTGCGAGAGCAACCTGAGTTGTGTCGTCACATCATTCTGGGGATTAGGGGGTGGGATGAAAGTGTTTTGGGTTGTGTTTTGGGTTATGGGTTGGATGGATGGGTTGTTTGGTGTGTTGTTTGATGGTATCTGCATGTTTTGGCGAGCAAAGTAGGCTTCTACTTGCTTTTGTATGAACAATGCCTGTTGTTGATCTTGTTGTTGTTGCGCTAGGATTTGGGCTTGTTGTTGCGCTTGTTGGTGCTCCAAAAATGCTTGTTGTTGTGCTTGTTGTTGTTCCCACAATGCTTGTTGTTGGGCTGCCAATTCTCCTGCTTCTTGTTGCTCTTGGTATTGCTTCAATGTTTGTTGATATGCTTGCAATTGCGCTGCTTGTGCAAGAAGTTGTGCTTGTGATTGTGCTTGTTGTGCTTGATATTGAGATTGCGCTTGACCTTGGGCTTGCACTTGTGTTGCTTGCGCTTGTGTGGCTTGTTGTTGCAATAATAGTTGTGCTTGAGCGATCCTTTGTGCTTGCAATGCTTGGGCTGCTTGTTGTTGTTGTTGTTGCAATAATGCCTGGGCTTGTTGTGCTTGTTGCGCTTGTATTGCGGCTTGTGCAGCTTGTTGCATGGATTTTTGTTTCTGGACTTGTTGGTATCCTCTTTGGAAAGTGGCTTGTAATGCTGCGTCGAATTGGTTTGATGTGGTGAACGTTGGTGGTGGTGGGTTTGGAATAGTGGTAGATGATGATGTTGTGTTGATATTTTGCGTGTTGGATAATGGTATTGATGTGATTGGTCCTTGTGAGGCCATGCTTTGTGATGTTAAGGGTGTGTTTGATGGTGTTTCCATTGCTTGTGTATTTATCGTTTGTTGTTGCAATATCAACGATAAATTTTGAGTGTTTGGTGCAATGCTTTGATTGATGGTTGGGATGTAGGTTTGATTGATACTTGGTAGGGGAGGAATCCCTAAACTAAGGAGTGGTGTGGATGATAATGGTAATGGCGGAAGAGGTGGAAAGGTGAGGGGCGTGACTTGTGAAAACGTCGTGGTGTCAAATAAGCCCTCTACTCCGAACGTATCTCCCTCTTCTTGTGAATTTGTGAGAAGAGGTGTTTGTGGTGTTGCGTGAAAATATGATGATGACGGATCGTGATTGAATGTGAGAGGAACAGTCTTGTGTAATGGGTTTTCGGGTATGCTTTGTTCCAAGGTGGTGTTTGCATCCATGTTTTGATTATTAACAAGGGGATGTGATTGAAGAGCATTGAGGAATGTGTTTCCCTTGTTGACATTTGGTTGTGTTGGAGCAAACGATGTTGTGATTTGCGGAATGTTTTGTGTGACGTTTTGAGATGGAGGTGTAGATGAGATGGGGATGGTGGATGAGATTGAGGGAAATGATGTGTCCACGATAGTACTTACATCAAAATCTGACGGCAACTTGGCCCCTTGTTTTGCTAGTTCAAGCATGTACAACAAAGGGTTAAGTCTCATCATAATGTTGATGATTCTATGGTTGTCTGGATTTTGGAGCATTTCTGCCATTTCCTCGCGAGACATTCTGAAAGTCAGGTCCTCTCCTTGATTTTCTTCTTGGGGATGTGATGATGAGAGGGTTAATGGGTTGCTTGATTCTGTTGGATTCATTTCTGCATTGGTTTGGCTAAGGTCACTTGAAGCGGGTGTTTCTTTGTCGGTTTTCATACTCTTCTTGTATTGAGATCTTGTTTGGACCATAAAACAAGGATCAAGAATATGGGAGATGAAATCTCTTGATTCTTTGGATTGATCTCTATTTTATGTCCCAAAGTGAAAGTTTTTAGGATGCTTTTGAGGATCAAAGGTGATGATATGATGGTGATACTAGGGATGGATGATATGGATGCTTTTGAATTTTGATCAATCTTGAATGAGACACTAGGCTTTTGAGGACTTTTGGATTTTGAGATTTTGTCCTTGACTTTTGATTTGGATTTTGATTTTGGATTTTGAACAAAAGGACCCTAAGATGTTGGATGATGATCTAAGGGATAGCTTTGTCCAAAGGATGATAATTTGAATATGTGTGAGGAGAAGGATGCATCTACCCACACCTATTCAAACAAGATGATTGTTTTACTAAGCATATGGAGAAGGATTCATCTACATACACTAAGCCAGACAAGATGATTTTGGTAACTTTGACTAAGCATATGCAAAAGGATGCATTTACACATACCTAGCCAAAGGTGTTTTTGATAATGTTCTCAAGGATTTTGTCTTAATGATTTTGATGATGGTTTGGATTTTACCATAAAGCCTAGTATCAAGGATGATTTCAAGATTTATCAAAAGGTGATGATGAGGTGGATTTTGTTTAGATGATGGGTGAAAAATGATTTTGATATGTTTTGATCCTAAGATGAACCTAAAAAGGTACACTTTGTTTGCCTAGATCTAGGTATTGAAGAGCATGCATATGCTTCCTAATGACCTTTGTAACCAAGAAATGATTTCATTTGAACATTCATGTTTCCAATCAATAATTTTTGCTTTTGGGATTTTGGAGTCTTCAACACATATGAAAGTTCATTTTGCTTAGCTTTGCTTAATGTCTTTATTTTACCAAAAACACTTTCTTCAATTAGGTTTTCAAACTAGGATTTCCAATGTCTTAATTTCTTCAAACCCCACAAGATATGTTATGTGGAAATTTAATGAACTTAAGGCAAGGGATTTTCCTATTGTTTACTTAAGTAGACAAATTGAGATATAATTCAATGCTTAGAAACCTCTAAGGATGTAAATCCCAAGGGAAAGCAATAACATATGGATTGAGTCAATTGTATTTGTCCTCAAAAGGGTTTGAAATTTGGATGATATTAAGTGTTTGTTTCCATGGTGTTTTTGAACAAGCAAAGCATTTTTTAACCCAAGAATAAGTACAATCCTATGGATGTGTAAGACAATATTTGTTGGATTCTCACTTAGACAAGTCCAGCTACGCTTATCTCTAGCGGATGGTTAGATGCTTGACCCCACTAGCTCCCCTCCACGGCACTCACTTATACGGGGCAGCCAAGCATCAACACCCATGAAACTCCCATGGCATGCTTTCCATCTCTACTAGAAGACCGTAAAAGTGTGGGGTGGCTTCAGAACGACCGTTCTTGCACCAACAAATAGATAAAGGATTTTGGAAAATTATAGCACATGGGTTCTAGTAAGGACTTTCCGTTCATAGGAGTTGACCCAACGTAGCAAGAGTCCCCTTTTGGATCCATCTTGTCGGAGTCAACCGTGTGATATTGGCATTTCGTCCAATATCCACATTTATATCCCAGCTGGAAATACTCTCGGGTTCAGAGTGTTACCGATTGAGTCGTTCCCTTGGGTGAGTACTTTTTCCCCAAGGCAGGCCCTCTAAGATAAACAAAAGCAAATGAAGAACAAAATCCGTAACTCGATCAATCTTTGATAGCAACAAAGAGAGAGAATGTATGCGAAAATGCCCCCACTCACACTCACACAATAGTTTGTTCAATTTTAAGCCCAAATCTAAGTGTGGAGGTGATTGCTTTGTCTTAACTCAAAGTCATAGAAAAGACCTTTTGATTCTCAAGATCGCTATAAAGCGTGAGAGAAGCGCATACGTCCTTTTCCAATGGCTTTAGTCTAAGTAAGCCTTCACGAAAAACACAACTACACTTGTTCTTTTTAAACCCTCAAAGCAATATGTGAGTTCATTTTAGAGCACCAAATCACAAGTGAAAAGACATTTGTTCAATTGTTTAATCCATAAACAAAATCTAGTAAGTTGTAGATCCTAAGGTTCTTTTTAAATCCATTTGCAAGAAATAAACAAAAAGAATCCTTTTTAAACCCAAATGAAAGCTAGTGTTCTATAGAAAGAAAAAGATGACAGATTCCTAAGGAAGTGTTAAACAAACACTTAAGTGTTTAAAAACACTTTGATTAGATAAGATATCATCACTATGCTCCTTCTTCCTTTGCTTTTGGCCTCCAACCTACAAAGAAGAAAAACAGTTAAATTCTGGAAAAACACAGAAATTGAAAAGTAGAAAATAGAGGAAGAAGTAATCATAAATTAAAGCACGTGCTAAAAATTTAATTTTTCCCTTTTACTGTCTTCCAACATCGCAACTCGTGAAGGCGTCACTATTTTTTCCTCCCAGCGTCGCTCTTACAACGTCACTTTACGAGTCAGCAGCACTCTGTGTCGGGACAGAGAGCACAATAGCGTCGCTCTTTTCGCCCAGCGTCACGGTTCCTGAAAGCGTTGGAGTTTGAAAATTTTTGACATGGGTGCAGATCGGCGAGTCCAGCGGCGCAGTTTAGGATTTGAATTTTTTGGCGGGATGAGCCCAGCGGCGCTAAAACAATGACGCTGACAAGCCCGCGGTGTTGAAACTGCGACGCTGACGAGCTCGCGGCACGAAAACAACGACGCTAACGAGCCCGCGTTGGAATTTCTTGTGTGTCAATCAAAACATGGAATTTTCACAAAAATGTTAGAATTAATGGAATGTTTCCCTCCTTCTAACACCAAAATGTGAACCCCCAATCTATGTACCTGCAAAACAAAGAGATTAAACACCCTAAGTTAGATATTGCAAGTATAAACAAGGATTCCCCATGGAATCCATTTACAATTCAAACTAGGAATGAAAATATGCAAGAACACAATACAAGAGATAAACCAAAGATGAAATCCTAATTTAAATAGCAAACTCTTGATCCCATGGGGGAATTGGTGCCAATTTGATGTGGAAATTTGGCCCTTTCCCAATTCCTATGATTGCAAGCTTCGATATGTAGATTTGAGGATGAACTTTGATCCACTTTTGATGATGAATGATGAAGACTCCAAGCCGAATTTGCAAAAGAACCTAGCTATGAACTCAATGATGTGAAACTTGATAGATATTTGAGCATGGTAACTTTACTCAAATTGTGGATGATGAAATGAGGATATGAGCTCTTTATTTATAGGATTTCAAGATGGATGAAAGCCCAAATTTGAGCAATGTGGGACTAACTTTCATCCAAGGATATGGTGCCACTTGTCAAGCTATGAATGGATGGTGGTTGTGCAAGATTTGGGGTTTGTGCCAATAAATACCAATATTTGATATTCAAATTTGTTGAAATGACATGTAAGAGGGAAGGGAAAATGCAATAAATACCACTTGGCTCAAGGCAAAGGACGTGTAAGATATCTTAAATGCCTTGTTGGATGTAGATGTTGACTTGGAATTTTTGAATTCAAATTGAGAGAATATTCCAAAAGATGCCATGTGAGGGAAAATAGGGATTTAATAAATGAATTAAATCTATTTTCATGTGCAACTTGCATTATCTAGATGATGTGACATGAGATGAGGTTAAATTAATCAAGGGTTAATTAATTTAACAGAGAGATTAGATGATGTGACCTTATTTGACTCAAATTTATGGATTTATTTAAATCAGATAAGAGAGGAATATGATAAGAGGCTAATTAAATAAATATTTTGATTTATTTAATCAAAGGGATAGTGTTATATTAAATCAAATAAGGTTTTAATTTATTTAATTTAATGGATAGACTTTAGAGATTTAATCAAATAAATTGATTATTTAATTAAATAGGGATAATTAGATCAGATGGATTGATTTAATTAACAAGAGAAAGTGACTTTATCAAACAAAATGATTTATTTAATTAAGAGATGAATATTGATGAATTTAATCAAATAGGGGAATTTGATTAAACAGTTAGACCGAGGGATGATTCAGGAAGAAACAATGTTAGTAAGTCAGGATCATATGCATGATGTCAATCAGTATATTTTCGATGTCTACAATCCTAACATTAAACCTAATTCTAACCTAATGCTAATTTAACCCTAACCCTACAACTAACATAAAATATTTATTTTGTAACCCTAATTGAACCCAAACTCTAATCATAATTACACTCTAACCCTAATCCTTATCCTACTTGAACCCTTAACCATAATTGAACCCAAACCCTAATCCTAATTACAATCTAACTCTAACCTAAATTAAACCCTAACCGTTATCATATCACTAATTAAACCTTAACCATTATCATATCACTAATTAAACCCTAACCCTAATTTTAATTGTAATACTAATTGAACCCTAACCCTAACCCTTATTAAAACCTAACCCTACTTGAACCCTTACCCTAGCCTAAAATTAATCCTAGCCCTATCCCTAATTGTTCCTAAAATTAATTGAACCCTAACCTTAGTTGAGTCCTAACCCTAACCCCAACCTTAATCCTAACCTTTTCCCAAAGCTTTATCCTATAACCCTAACCTAAGCTTAACCCTAGTTTAACCCTAATCCTAATTGAATATAAACCCTAATCTTAATGCTAATTAAATCCTAACTGAATATTAACCCTTACCGTAATTGTAACCCTAACTCTAATCCTAGTTGTATTCTAACCCCAACCCTTACCTTGATCCCAAACTTTATCCTAAAACCCTAACCCTAATTTTAAACATCAATTGAATCCTAACCTAACCATAGTTGAATCTTAACCATAATAATTTCCTAACCCTAATGCTAATTAATCTCCAACCCTAACCCTAATATTAACTTGTAGCTCCTAATCAAAACCCTAATTGAACCATAATCCTAACCATAACCCTAATGTTGAACCATAATCAAAACTTGAACCCTAAATCCCTAGTTGAACTATTACCCTAACCCTAATTGTATTGAAACCTGATTGAATTGTAACCTAACCCTACTTGAATTCTAACCCTAACCCCAACCCTAAACTTTACCCCATGTTTTATCCTATAACGCTAACGCCAACCACAACCCTAATTGAACCCTATCCTAACCATGACCATAATTGAACTATAACCCTAATTAAACCCAAACCATAACTCAAACCCTAATCCTAATTCTAACCCTAATGTTGACCCCAAGATTCATTTTGAAACCCTAACCCTAACCCCAACCTTCACCCTAATGTTGACTCCAAGATTTATCTTAGATCCCTAATTGAATCCTAACTCCAATTGAACCCTAACCCTAATTAAATTTTAATCCTAAAATTAAACCTAACCCTAATTGAATTCTAACTCAAAAGCTTATCTCAATTATAAACCTAACCCTAATTATAACCCTAATTCTAATTCTAACCCTAGCTATAATTCAAAATCTATTCATAATTATAATTTTAATACTAACCCTAATTCTAATGGTGACCCTAATTCTAATTGTAATACTAATTGAATCCTAAACCTTATTAAAACCTAGCGCTAATTTAACCCTTACCCTAGCTTGAAATTAATCGTAGCCCTAACCCTAATTGAATTCTAACCCTCACCCTAGTTGAGTCCTAATCCCCCAACCCTAATCCTAACCTTTATCTAAAGCTTTATCCTATAATTCTAACCCTAACCCTAATTGAACCCTTTTGAACCCTAACACTAATTGAATCCTAATCTTAATTGAACCCCAACCCCAATGGAAATCCTAATTGAACCCTAACCCTAATTGAACATCAATTGAATCCTAATCCTAACCATAGTTGAATCTTAACTGTAATCAAACCCTAAGACTAATTAATCTCTAACCCTAACCCTAACCCTAACCCTTTTTCTAACTCTAACCCTAATATTAATTTTATAACTTTTTTTATGTGTAATAATAAATTAAATATAGTTTCTTTGTATTGAATTTTTATAATTTTAAATTGATTTTATATTTGCATTTATTAAGAAAATCCTATCTTATTTTAATATTTTTGTACAATAAAACCTTTAGTAAAAGCTTAAACTAATAATATTGAATATTCTTTATGTCTTAAATAAGGTAATTAAGAAACAAATTTTTATGTGTAATAATGAATTTAGGATATTCCTTTTTTATTTAATTTTATTTTTCTAATTTTAAATAAATTAATTTAAAACTTTAAAAATTATAATTATTTTTTATTCCTTAACAATTTTATTTCTACTCTATTATTTAGAAATTATTTTATTTCTATTTTATTATTTCTTTTTTAATTTTAAGTATATTATTTTAGAAACTTACTTTTTAGGTGAAGTAATTTAACATATTATTTTTATATCTTATTTTTATAAATAATTATTATTATATAAAAAATCTCAAGAGATATCTTGTTTTTTCAAACAAGATATTAATTTAGAAATAAAATCTCAAGAGATATCTTGTTTCGAAAAAATCTTGAATATAGTAATTTGTAAAAAATCTCAAGAGATATCTTGTTTCAAAAATATGTTGAATGTTTTATATTTAAGATATTAATTTAGAAATAAAATCTCCCAAGATATCTTGTTTCAAAAAGTTTTTGAATATTTTTTAATATTTAAGCGTATTAATTTAGAAACTTACTTTTATATGCAATAGTAGATTTAGACAACTTCTTTCATTTGCATATTTCAAAAATCAATTTCTCAAACTCTTCTCACCTTTACAATTTTCAAATCCACAAAATCAACAATTAGAATTTGTTGCTCATAAATTGAAATCTTGCATTTATGTATTTGTGAGTGAACTTGAGGTTGATAAATGGTCATAACAACTTTAATTATGTTCCATTATTACTTGAATGAATGTTCTTCCAGATTTAATCTAAGAGGTATCATTGTCTAAAGAATAAATTCAAGCCCTTCTTTCAATCAAAAATATTGACAGACAAATAAATAGGTTGTTTTTCACAATGTGTCAAATTATATCAAATATCACAAAAAAAACAAATATGAATCATAACTAATAAACTGTAGATTTTCTATTTACAACTTGAATGAGGATTGTATCTCTTCCAGAGTTCTTCCCTTGTCTCGAGTAACAACTTTGCCACAAAGAGTACAGTAAAAGCTGACACGCCACAATATATGAAGAATGAAGCTGCAATGCATATATCACCAGCCGCAGTTATATGTTAAAACATTGGTTAGTACACTTCTAAAATACTCAATTTCAGATTAAAATAGTATTAGCCCACTTCAAAATATTTAGTTCAATGTTTCATGTATTAAAATAGAAAAAGGTGAATTGAAGAATTTCATTGATCTCACCTATTGCACTCCAAGACGAGAGAATTAAAAGTGACTGTAACAACCCAGCCACCAAAATAGGCAACAAGAGACATCAAGCTACTAGCAACACCCTTCATATTTATAGGAAATATTTGTACCAAACCAAACATAAATAAATCAGCAGATTATGAAATTCATATAATTGATTGTTGATATAAATAAACCATCAAATTGGAATACTAATGCATGTAATTGGATTTACTGGAAAACACAATAAATCCACATATTACAGTCAAACTCCAATATGCACAAATATCAAGTACTCAACTACAACAGCCTCCTTTCTGGGTAGGAGTGCATCTCTACTTGCTCCACCTTGTCCAACACCAGCATATCCAACTTTTTATACCATTTGCCTAGAAGTTTACAATGGAAAATAAGCACAATAAATTTAAAGATTCATAGGCGAAACAAAAGCTTACCTCATTAAAATACAATGAATATGCAGATGTAAAAATGATGGCATTCAACCTCTGAAATCCTTTGTCGAATCCTGCATGTATGCTTAATCTATTTCACAAGAAGATAAAGGGGTTTCAAGCTAAGCACAACCCAGAAGCACAAAGAGGCACAATCTAGAAGTACAATCGTTAGAAGATTTCAATATGAAGGTCAAACATAATGAAGGTTCAGACTGAAGCAAAATGATTTAATGAAAATATCAAAAAGAAGATATCTAATTTATTCTATGGCTAAAACATCATTGCATGTGCTCGTAGCCTATTGAATCCTAATCAAAGAAAATGAAAAATCGCCCAACATAAATACCTTGCAAGTTCACCTCGTGTTTAACAACAGGAGCCACTAGCTGTTGGATCCAAGATTTTTGGGATAAAGGACGTGAAAATGGTGACGAACAAGCCCGCACTTTATTTGCACCAAGCCCTAGATTAGCTGTAAAAAATTCCATTTTTAATCTATATGCCAAAGAATAAAAATAGGAGCCCTGTGCCCATGGGTGAAGCTACTGACTCTACTCAAATAGCAAAGCGAGTAGATATTTGCATTCATCCATGAAATCTTCTTAGTAGTAGTTAATTTCTACGTCTCTGTGTTGTTTCTTTGGCACAAAAATGGCGAAGGTCTTGACAGATGTTGTGCCTCTTCCACATGAAGAGCCAGAGCTGGAGAAAATGAAGTTTTCGACTGAATTTGAAAGTGAAGGAAATTATTAATAAATTATTTCCAGGGTTATTAATAAATGTTGACATAAAAGATTTTTCGTTACAAAGTGTTGAACATGCAAGAGTCATTATTGAATGGGTGTGTTACATTCTGCAACTGAAGCGTCAGTATGCGCTTAGAGCAATCAAAATCATTTTTTAATTTAAAATCATCCATCTTCTTTGAATACTGGCAGCTCGCTCGCCCGCAATATCGCGATCGATAAAGACCTCGCAACTTCTGATCATGCGATGGCGGGAAACCGTGGATCTCAACCATCGGTAATCCTGTTCGTTCAACATAGTTTCCAGCTTTGTCATTAACCATCAAGCACCTTTCCTACCGAGATTATAACATCTTCGTTGATTTGAAACATGTGCATCTCATAAATGCTTTAGTAACCCGCTACATAATGTATTAAAACCAGATAAATGTATCAAAGTATTTCTATCATCTCTTCGGATTCATTAAATGAGACACATGGTGCTCGCTCGTGAAATTGTGATCAACCAAAACAGTGTGGTGGGGTCATCACGGGATGGCGGGGAACGGCTGAGATCAAATGATAATTGATCTACGTTCACACAAACTTGTCCCTCTACAAAATATAAAACATTTATTAAAATAACAAGGGGACATCACTAGGCCGATGATAAACAATGACATAAGTTTTTTTTTAAACGAGGGAGCACGGGACCATCCAAGACTTAAGAAATAATAAAGTCAGGCAAAGGAAATAAAATGATAAATCAAAAGGGGCCCACCCTAGACGAAGCGATGGGGCTTAAGTTGTTTTAAAACCCTACCCAAAAAGTAACGGCCCAAAAGATCCCACCCAAGGTGTAAGATAAACACTAGGGTTTTACATGAAGACAAAGGTAAAACCCCAACCTTAGGATTTTCCCAAACACCATAGATGACCAGAGACATAAGGCAAGATAAAAATGGAATACAAAGAGCAAAATTTTGAAGTTCCATCAAAAGGAAAGGTCTCCTCCCTTCTTGGTAGTGATAACCTCCTCCAAACACAACCCTTAAAAATTATGAATAGAGGAATATAATCTTTGAAGAACTCAAAGTTGATTCTCTCCTACCTAATGCTTTTAGTCATTTTATCCTTACAAACATTTGTAGTGATTACTAGAGGCACATAGACCAATTCTTCATAATAGAAGAATTTGATCATACTTTTCCAATGATGGCATTATGAGAAAACCTTAGGTTAAATGAATAATTCCTAGCTAAGTTCTTTAAATCATGTCCAACCGTATAAGAGAAGACCGTTGCTATGTGTACCTAGATACCATGGAGAAAGGTTCTTTGGGCTCTTTCATCAATCATCCTACCTTAAAACAAAAAGTCTCCTAGAAATTAGACATAGGAAGATTTAAGATGACTTAAAAAAAATTATTGCCAAAGCGTAAACTTATGATGACTTAAATAGGCCTAGTACACACTCCCTCCCGTTAACCACTTAGACATATGGAAATTAAATGTAAATTTGCTGCTATTTTTAGTCATGTAGGTGTCCAATAAACCACTTGGTGGTGTTTCCCTTCAAGTTTATTTACTTGAATGAAGAGAAAAAGTCCTTTGATTACAATTAGAGAATACATTTGATGCCTTGGTTGTGTAACTGGTGGACCATAGTCACATTTAACACTTGTTACAAAGTTTGGGAGTTAAAATGTTAAGTAGATTTGATTTGTGATGGACACATTTGGATGGTAGTAACAATAGCTTGCAATCTATCAAGACTTGATTACCTTATAACCTGTGAAATTCTAGCGATGAAATGATAGATTAATCATAATGTCACCTTGGGATCACATCACCATGAAAGAACTTCATCCAACATCCTTATGAGTGCAGGTACCACCAAATAGGTATTTGTTAGATCTGTCTTCCTCGAGCGAGGGAAATTCAGGAAGAGAAGAGGAAAGTGAGACATGTAGTATGTCTAAAAGAGGGAGATCAACTAGAGGTCAAAAGATTAGAAGAAAATTTTGTAAATGCATGGATTTTTTTCTTGTTAAAGGAGGGTCATGTTCTTATGATGATGAGAGCATAGGCGACATCGAGGTGCCCTTGAGGTAC
>VDFB02292527.1:11310991-11330427 GCA_007258455.2 Sequoia sempervirens | reverse complement strand
TCAACTCGGGATTTTCGTGTTTTTTGGTGAGTTCAAAATGCTACTTTTTTCATGTTGCCACTTTTTGGCCCATCATGATCCTGCACATACCCAAGTCTAAATCAGGTAGTTGTTATTGCTAAGGTGGATCAATTCTTTCTTCGAAGGCCATACACTTATGCTTGCGTCAAGTGTTCTTTTCTTTAGAAAATTCCTATTGCCTTTTTGATAGGTTAATTATGATTTGATTAGATGGGTTATGAAGCACTTATTTCAAACAAATATCTTTATGAAAGAAGTATATTAGCATGAAATTAAATATGATTTGTATTCCAATGTAAAAACTACAAAGAATGGAAACAATTCTTTCAACAAATAAACTATTATGTAGTAGTCAATTAAAATGAAAAAGCTTTTAATTTACATTAGTTAGGATACACAACTAAGAAAAGGATCTTGTGCGACTTATTTATCCTAGAGGAATCCAAGTATATAGCATACAAAGAAAAACCAACAAAACCCACAACTACCCCCTATTTTGAAGGAGTTTAGTTTCTTTTCTCCCCTTCCCTCGGGATCTCGGGCCATTGTCTAATTATTTTAAAGAGATGAAGGGTCATAACGCTAACTCTATTCAAACCCAAGAAATAGCCTAAGCCAATGAAACTCTTGAAAAGAAACAAAAATAATTGGCTACATCTGGCATCTCATGCTGAAATGAAGAGTGGTGACAATAATCTACTTATAGTTTAATAAAACACTATTTTATAAGTCTTGACATTATAAAGATAAGTGTTACTTATAGTTTAATAAAACACTATTATAGTTTTACCAACATATACTATTGCATGCTTGCATGGCTTCTTAGTTAATATATGGGGAGAGAAAGAGAGAGAGATAGAGATATATGGGAAGAGAAAGGGAGATGGAGATATATGGGAAGAGAAAGAAAGAGAGGTGGAGGTAGAGAGTCCATGGATAGGGGATAGGGAGGGAGAGATGGTGAGAGATAGAGAGGGGGGAGAGAAAGGGATATAGATAGAAAGAGATAGAGAGAGGAATGAGAGGGAGATAAAAATAGAAATAGAGATAGAGAAGATAGAGATATAGAGTAGGAGAGATGGAGTGAGAGATGAAGTGAATGAGAGAGAAAGGGGGGAGAGGGAGAGATAGCTCAATAGATAGAGGGGGAAGAGGGAATGACATAGATAGTGGGAGATATAGAGATATAGAGAGCAATAGGGAGAGATATATAAATCACCCACCCTATATCTCTATCTATTCATCTGTATCTATTTATCTCTCTACCTCTCTCTATCTCTTTGTCTCCCTTTCTATTTGTATGTTTGTCATTATCTCCCTCTCTCTCTATATTTTCTTCCCTATATTTATCTTTGTCTCCTTAGGTGTGCAATGGGTACATTGAAGAGGTCTTAAAGGAGAATTATCATATCTTTAATCAAATGGAATGCTACCTTGAGCATAACTCCCCAAGGACACATGTCCCTTGGATTGTTGACATGAAACAACCAATAAAAATTACTTTCTCTTCTATATATATTACTAATATATTAAATATATATTATATTAATTATATTCTGTGTCATATAAAAATAAACTTATTATTAATTATTAATTATAATAATTTTATACGTATTTAATAATTTTGTTAAAGAATATAATATATAATTATATTGTTGAATAATTATATTATTTATTGCGTAAAATATAGCCAATACATACTTAACTATACTAGAATATTTAAACCTAGCTAAATGGCTTCAAAATTTTCAATTTAATTCAACATAATCAGAAACCTAATCTAAACTAGGTTGTAGCTCAAATTGGAGAAGGAAAGGTCACCAAGCCAGGAAGAGCTTTGGAGCAGTGAAACAAGGTCACGCCGCACTATGGAAGAGTTTGGAGCAAAACAAAGCCACACCAACGCCGGCGAAGAGTTTGGAGGAGGAAACAAGGTCAATATCAGCGCCGAGGAAAATCTTGGAGGAGTGAAAACAAGTTCAATACCAATGTCGAGGATGAGGTTGAGGGCACTCAGGGAAAATTGATGTCCAAGGGACAATGAGAACTATAAGTTTGGCACTCCCATTCTCTTTAACCTACAATTTTCATGCCTAGCTCTGTGCCCTTTCCTTGGTACATTGGCACCCCCCATTCTCGTAAAATGGTATAAGATAAGACAAAAAATAAAATAGTTTAGTCTTTCACATTTTTATCCACCAGCCTCAAGTCTTGGCAAAACTCCCATAATCTACCCACATCTTGGTTGAGGTCTAGGATTTCATCACACATAACCTTCATCGCATGAGTCTGAAGTAATTGTAGACTTAGCCCAAGTATATGCTAGGCTAAGGTAGATCTAATGAATGGAAATAGAGGCATACAATTCTTCTTTAATACCTCCACCACAAACATATGCAAGGTGTTGGTTGTTTTTACGGTAAGCAGGTTGATCTTCTAATCTACCTATGGAATTACCAATTCCAATAAAGGGCAGCTCGAAAGACCTGGACCAACTAACGAGGATTTTAAAGACATCCTACACTTTGGGCTCTGCAAGACCTAGTAGGGTGATCCCTTAATGCATTTACAACCTATACACCATCATCATAAACAACATTAACAACAATAGATAATCTCATTTAATAGCTCAACATAAATAGATAATACTAAAATAGAATTGGTTGTTTATCAATAATATAAACTATTTGGAGCATGAGATAACAAATAAATATTTCCCACAGTATAAGATAGTCATTGATTTGCAATTTGTAGCAAGCTCTAGGTAAAGGTAAACAAATACTAAACCATACGAATAAGTACAACTTAGATCAGTGCCATATATCCATTGGAGGAGTCAAATTTATAAGCATCTAAGGGCTTATGATAGATTTAACACATAACATATAAGATCCTTGATAACATTGCTTGATAATCTCATCAATATGTATTCTAACCCAATAATACTTATCAAATCCTATGGTACAATATATTCACTACAACTTGTATTCAAGCATTTTAATTATTTCCTTTGAATTAAAGCCAAAACAAGAATCATACTACTACCTACAACAAAGGAGATGAACTAAACAACCCCTTTGATCATTTGACCAAAATTCCACATATGCTTGTACAATGGAGAGACATGAGTTTGAATTAATCATATCAATTCAAATGCCAGTACTGTCATAAAACATCAAATCCCCATGAATTCAAAACCTACTATAGAATGACTCAAAACCTAAATTGCATTTTCCCTAAAACCATTAGATTTTACAATTTTCTCTACAACTTCATCTAGACTCGACCAAAAATATCTAACTTGCTAACCCGTACTTCTGGCCTTGAAATCCTTCTTATAGAAAAAGAAGGAGCAAACAAGCATCAGGCCAGAAAGCACATGTGTCACCAGCCAATTGGACTGCCTTGTGATATTCCAAAAATTTGTTACAACAACAATCTCCCCAGAGAATATTCTTGTTCATCGTGCCCGCTGAGAATGGTTGATGCAGCAACATAAAACTTCAAGAATTTCATGCGTAGACTGTCACCAAAAAACAAAACTAGAATCTATTGCAACTGCAATAGCTGATTTGTCAACCATTAGCAGCTACTCATTTTCACTCTTCCTTAGTTAAATATACATTTACCCATTTATGGTACTCTTCATCAGTTGGTCAATCAAAATTGATCACCTCATTCACCTTGACACTATAAGGTTTGTACTTTACTACTACTTGATTCGATTCTCTTTCAAAAGACTCCAAAAATGAGCTGGTGCTAATGATTTTGTCCATATAGCTCACCAACAAATCATAATCTAAGTCATCACAAATTAATCTAATTTGATCATTAATGACCTCATTTGCCCGATCCTACCACTATTGGAGTGACTTGATATTTCCCTGCTCATCAATTATGTTAGTAACAATGTGTTGCTCCAATCATCAAAGTTCTTCACCAACTCTTTGATATTCCTACTCAAGTCATCTGGTAAGGTCTGAAAACCTTGCAATGACTTAACTAACACCTGAGTAGGCTTTAATGACTTGGGCCTATTGTTTATATCAAACCTTGAGGCTTTATACATTATGTCTAAATCATTGGCCCTAGGGATCCAATTTTCAATTAATGGTACTACTACCTTATGATCCCTATCAATATTCTTTATAGCATCTAATAATAAAGAATATAAAGAATACACAGATGATAATCTATCATCAAATTTCTCATTCAAATGCCTCAATATAGTATTAACAACCTCCTTTTGCTTTAAAAGTAATCCCTCCTCACTTACCTTCAAGGATGCCTATAACTCTACAATTTTGTGCATAAGCTGCTTCTTTGTAGGATCAACAAAGCATTCTATTTCTTCATCAATTAGCTCCAAAGTAGGGTTGAGGGAAGGATTTTGGTTGGGGGAACCAAGTTTAGAAACAATGGGAGATGTAGGAGGTACTGACCCTAATGTGGAAGGAGATGTTTTGATCCCTGGAGCACTTGATGCCTCCCCAATCTACTTGTACTTTAATCTATCCACCTCAGTCTACAACTCAACATTCCTTTGCTACATCTTGCTATATTCCCCAATTATAAAATTGTACTTCTCCATTAGGCTTTTCTTTTCAGCCTCCTCTCTTTTAGCAGTCTTTTGGGCCAATTTGGCCACATTTACAGTCAAATTAATGGCCTTTGTGGTTGAGGTCTCTAAATCTCTCTTTATTATCAACCCTTCCTCTTAAATTTGGGTTAATATAGTAACATTTGGATTTCTCCCTTGAGGGGCCAAAACCCAAATTCCAAGGTCTCATATTCTTTACTAAAGGCAGAATCTTGCAATGCTTCCTTGACCTCTTCTCTTGAATCTTGCAAGGGATATTTGGACTTGAATAGCGTTAAAAGCTACAGCATTTGCAATGTCCCACTCAAGAAAAATCAAGACACCAGCTTGATTTACCAATTTTCTCCCCTCCTCAGGAGTGATGCTCTTGAATTCTTCCATTAATTCAACTCTCACTTCATCATCATTCTCCTGGTTTGACCTATCAAGTCTCAATTCTCTTCTCCTCTTGCATTTATCATGATATTCTTCCAATTTCATTCTCCATACTAGTTGCAAGAAGACCAAAGTTTTTACAAATGCATTATCATCAATAAATTCCTTACATGCTTCCATTCTTGCATCTTGCACACATTTCCTTTCATATCCAGATCAGAGAGAGTCAATTCAGCCAGCCTGGGAGGGGAAGGCATACCAAATCTGCATGTCCTGGTCAGTGACAACAATTTCACTCACCAAATCTTCTTGTGATTGTTCAATATTTTTCCTCTTAGGGCTTGGCTTTGATGGTGGCGATGAGGGACTACTCTCAGGTGATGATTCCAAATCAATAATCTTAATTTCCACAGGAGTTTTGAGCTTTAGACCTGGTTGTGCAGGAAATTTCATTATTTGTTTTCTTTTTCTATCCTGTTCTTCCTCATCACTGCTATCATTTCTTTTCCTCCTATAAATAGGCCTTTTCCCTGTAGGTTGGTAGGTTGGCCTCATTTCAATTGGCCTAGTATCTTGCTTCTTATGCCTAGATCCGACTCCAAGTTTACCTTCTTGGTCATCAAGGTACCCATGATTTCTTTGAAGTTGTCCATCAAAAAGTCAATTTTCTTATGATTTGGACTGAACGCCATCAATGGATCATACTTTGGATCCATTTTGTGCACAATGGCCAATAGCTTGTCATTATCTATCCATTTCTCCTTGTTCAACTCCTACCTACTTAGGTCAAACTCATTTCTAATCAAGTCCTTAAGGAAGTTGAACTCATGCACAAACTTGCCACCTTTTATCCTTTGTCTGAAAAGAGAAAAGAAGCCCTCACGATCATGCTACCACTTGGGACCACACCTCAAATGGTATTCTTCAAAAAAATTCCCAAAGTGTACCCAACCTCCTTTTGAAAAAACAAAATCTGACACCACAGTATAGTCTGGGGAAAAAGTTCCTTTACCTTTCCCAGTAAGGTTGTCTTTATGGATACAACCAATTTGCCACATAACCTCTGCAAATCCCACTCTTAGTGGCACATTGTATGGCAATATATGAGGGGTCCCTTGAAAACCATACACCCTCAAGATAGTGTTGACTGGGTATGGAATAATGTCACCCCAGTTGTGGCAAACCTTCAACTTTGGCTTCCTCCCCTTTGGTCTGAGGAAATCATGCAACTCCTCAGGAATCCTAGGTACATTTACCATCAACCTGGCTCTCAATCTAGAAGAAAAAAAAATTTCAAAGTGCACATAACTAAAATTCTCCCTATTACATGATAAATCTGTAGTCCACACCTGCACTGGCAATCTTTCTCCATTAACCAGCTGCCTTAACTCCATCTTCTCAGAGAAGAATTCAGCATTCTTATACAAGAACATATACATTAACATGGACTACCAGAAGAATGGAGTGCCTACATCATTTTGTTGCAACTTCAACAGTCCTTCATGTATCTTTTCAGCCAAAAAGGAAGCGAAATCATAAATCATTGAGAAATTAGGGAGTTGTATTTGCACCTCCATGAACATGTAAGCAATAGGCATCACTGTGTTGGGGTTAAAACCCAAAATCTAGCACAATGAGTAAAAGGTGGCCAAGAAATGATTTGTAAAGCAGTTTAGTTTGAAAGGTTCTTGGTCATTAGGGATAATATGGAATCTTAAGCCTCCTGCCCTAGCCAAATGAGGTGGGAGAAACTTAACTCTGAAAAGTGATTTCAACTTCCCGTATTCCCATTTCATCTCTTCAAGATCAATAGGAACCAAGAACATACTAGGCTCACTCAAATCAAAAACCTGTCAGAATTCCTCTCTGTTAATGCTTAACAGAGCTCTTCCATCATTATCTCTAATCACCCGTGTGATAGGGTCATATCGTGCATCCACTGCCCTAAGAAAATCTATAATAGGGAACACATTCGGTACCACCAGTTTCCCCATATCATACATCCAACCATTCGAAAAGGGGTGGGGAAAATTCCTCTGTCCAAACCATAATCTGAACATCTCTAAACCTGTAAGAGGAACCCTACCATCGGCTATGTTGGAACACTTATATACAAATCCCTCCCCTAGGGTTTTTCCTCGCATCAAGACCAACCCCTTCTTCCTATCATTCGTTGACAAGGGCAATTGATCCAAAAAATCATCAGATAGGTTTCTATTTAAATAATCAATCTAGCTAGAATGTTGCTTTGACGGTGCCATCTTGGGTAACTAGGGCTTCCTTGCTATTTCAAACTTCAAACAAACTAGGGCTAAATAGAAATATTAAATTACAGAATAGAACCTTGCAATTTCCCACAATTCAATTAACCTATAGCCCTAAAACAATTATCAACAAGCCCTCTGATAAGCTCACAGCAAATTTCCCCCAAATTCAAATTCAGATTAACCAGGAGATACAGAAATCAGCTCACGGCTTTGTGTTTGCAGAAACCCAAATCTTTGTTGTAACAACTCGTAACTTCGTCCTTGGCCTTGAGACTACTCCACAAAGACGTTTGAATGTTTTGTGACACAATAAAATCAGGAGAATAGTCGCTTTATTTCAATCAAATCATGCCATTAGATGTCTCGTCTACCATTAAAGCTTACTCGTGTGTTGCATGAACGACTCCAATCGCATTTGATGCAGATTCAAATACTAGTCGTCGATCCTTCACTTTGGTCAGATGATCAAACGGCTACCTTCAAAACAAATTGACACGATCTCCATCATGGCAATAAGGGCCCACCATACTATGTGTTTCCAAGGAAATCCACGTGGCATCGCTCGCGATATCGCGATCAATAAAGACCTCGCAACTTCTGATCACACGATGGTGGGCAATCGTGGATCTCAACCATCGGTAATCCTGTTCATTCAACACAGTCACCGGCTTTGTCATTAACCATCAAGCACCTTTCCTATCGACATTATAACATCTTTGTTGATTTGAAACACATGCATCTCATAAATTCTTTAGTAACCCACTACATAATGTATTAAAACAAGATAAATGTATCAAAGTATTTCTATCATCTCTTCGGCTTCAATAAATGAGACACGTGGCGATCGCTCGTGATATTGCGATCAACAAAAACAATGTGGTGGGGTCATCACAAGATGGCGGGGAACGACTAAGATCAAATGATAATTGATCTACGGTCACGCAAACTTGTCCCTCTGCAAAATATAAAACATTTATTAAAAGAACGAGGGGACATCACTAGCCCGATGATAAACAATGACATAAGTTGTTTTTTAAACGAGGGAGCACGGGACCATCCAAGACTTAAGAAATAATAAATTCTGGCGAAGGAAATAAAATGATAAATCAAAAGGGGCCCAGCCTAGATGAAGCGATTGGGGTTAAGTTGTTTTAAAAACCTCCCCAAAAAGTAACGGCCCAAAAGATCCCACCCAAGGCGTAAGATAAACACTAGGGTTTTACATGAAGACAAAGGTAAAACCCCAACCTTGGGATTTTCCCAAACACCATAGATGACCAGAGACATAAGGAAAGATAAAAATGGAACACAAAGAGCAAAATTTTGAAGTTTCATCATAAGGAAAGGTCTCCTCCCTTCTTGGTAGTGATAACCTCCTCCACACACAACCCTTAAAAATTATGAATAGAGGAATATAATCTTTGAAGAACTAAAAGTTGATTCTCTCCTACCTGATATCATTAGTCATTTTATCCTTATAAACATTTATAGTGATTACTAGAGGCACATAGACCAATTCTTCATAATAGAATAATTTGGTCATACTTTTCCAATGATGGCATTATGAGAAAATCTTAGGTTAAATGAATAATTCCTAGCTAAGTTCTTTAAATCATGTCCAACCTTATAAGAGAAGATTGCTGCTATGTGTACCTAGATACCATGGAGAAAGGATCTTTGGGCTCTTTCATCAATCATCCTACCTTAAAACATACCAAAAGTATCCTAGCAATTAGACATAGGAAGATTTAAGATGACTTAAAAAAAAAATATTGCCAAAGCATAAACTTATGATGACTTAACCAGGCCTAGTACACACTCCCTCCCATTAACCACTTAGAAATATGGAAATTAAATGTAAATTTGCTACTATTTTTAGTCATGTAGGTTTCCAATAAACCACTTGGTGGTGTTTCCCTTCAATTTTATTTACTTGAATGAAGAGAAAAAATCCTTTGATTACAATTAGAGAATACATTTGATGCCTTGGTTGTGTAACTGGTGGACCATAGTCACATTTAACACTTGTTACAAAGTTTGGGAGTTAAAACGTTAAGTAGATTTGATTTGTGATGGACCCATTTGGACAGTAGTAACAATAACTTGCAATCTATCAAGACTTGATTACCTTATAACCTATGAAATTCTAGCGATGAAATGATAGATTAATCATAATGTCACCTTGGGATCACATCACCATGAAAGAACTTCATCCAACATCCTTATGAGTGTGAGTACCACCAAATAGGTATTTTCATATCTGTCTTCCTTGAGCGAGGGAAATTCAGGAATAGAAGAGGAAAGCAAGACATGTAGTATGTCTAAAAGAGGGAGATCAACTAGAGGTCAAAAGATTAGAAAAAATTCTATAAACACATGGAATTTTTTCTTGCTGAAGGGGGGTCATGTTCTTATGATGATGAGAGCATAGGCGATGTCGAGGTTCCCTTGAGGTACAAACATCTACGGAAACAATGGGTACCCAAGGAACTTCCTCTAATAAACACTAATTTTTGTGTCAACGAGAGGATATATCGCATAGCACCATCATCATTACATGGTTTGGGCCTATTTTGCATGGACGGCATAATGGTCTGTTACAGAAAAGTTACTGGATTGATGGAGTATGTCGAACCCTGTTACAGTTACAAAGATTGGATGCAACTGGTTCGATATACACAAAGTATGCATAGGTATGAACTGTTAGCAAATTATATACAACTAAAAGATAAGGATCAAAATAAAGGAGTGGCTATGTACATTAACAGAAGGCCAAAAGCATCAAGGAATATTGTAGGGTTTATAAATAGTCCATGACCTAGGTCAACAAATAATCAACCCAATTGCATATGCGAGGCGCGCGAGGGAAACCGTATATTCGTATGTGCGATAAAATCAATAACTATTGGGGAAGAGTTGAATCACTTCATTACAAACACAATTACTATGGGGGTGGTACGTACTATGTACCATTTTACCCAACCTCCAATTAATGATTCCAATATACCATTTTATTCTTATGTTTTTTTCGTAAGTCTATTGGTTTCATTTCGGTAATATTTTCTTATATTTAATTTTTGTCACAGCGGGACATTGATCGTACGAAGAAGGCTCTAACCCAGAGCATAGATCACGATGTATCTTTTAGGCACTTCTACCTACCTGTGCTTATCTCATTAAATTACAGGCCAAATTAGATACTTCCGTTAAAAATAAGTCTTACTATTATGTTTTTCCATGCTTTATTGCTAATTTACAATGTTTTTAATATTCTTTATTGCAGCTTGACTAATCGGGGAAAGGCACCATCAAAGAGATGAGAGAGCATCCGGCTAGGAAAATAATATTATGTGGATATTGAAATCACTTATTCAACAAACCTCTTCGGGATATGATAAGGAAGACCCAAAAATGCAATGAATAAATCCTTAAGTTGATATTCATAGTGCCTCAAACAAATGAGATAAGAGAGCGGGTTAAAATATTGACTAAGAGAGCACAAAACTTACAAGTAAGCTGTCATTAGGTCTTTAATTATAACATAAGTTCATTCATGGTTTTATATTTTGTAATTTTATGCCAGAACTAGAATATGTTGCTTTTACAGATTTTTGCATCCCCACGATGCTCCCCGCCATGATCGGTACCGCAAGTGATGCCTGCTGACTTCAGGGGTTGGTACAAGTTCCATCCCCATCTTCCCTCGCATATCACATCATCCTCACCCCCATCATTCGCGTTTCCATATTGTCATCTGAAATGTCGGAAACACATACCATGCAGGCATCCGTTAATGCACCCTCTGGCAGCGAACACATACCAGAACATGCGTCAGGACATGTACCTGGGGATGTAGAGGCCACTAGTACTGGTGATGTTTTAGCAGCATTTCCTGGATCTTTCCGTATTACTAGTATTAAAAAGAATATTTCCTGGCCACATTTGTGTGACCGAGATCATTCCATAAAGATAGAGAAGGTCCGTGGTTTCAAAATGTTTAATTATTATTATATATAATCCAATTGAAATTCTACTTCTATTGGATCGTTTTAGACTATTGATCCTATGATCATTTTGCAGGAAATAATGTTTTTTATAAACATCTAAGTGATATTACATTGGAGATCTTCAGGTCCACCATACGTACACAGTGGAATGCCCAAAATCAAGATTTAAAAGATGAGCTCATTAATCGTTTAGTTGTACTGTTCGGTGATAAAACATTCAACCAAACCAAGGTCCTTAAGAAATATGGTACCTATCTAAAGTATGTGAGGGACAAATATAGGTCACATTTAGAGAACAACAAAAAGTACGAGCATCCCCCAATGATTCCAGAGAGGGAGTGGAAGGACCTGGTGTTGGATGGAAAGGAGAAGGCTGAAAAGAAAAAAGGAAAGACACCACCAGGCCAAGGAAGGTATGTGATACTATCAACAATGCAATTATATACTAATTACTCTTTCTTTTTACATAAGCTAACGTATTTCAAACTTTTCATAGGCTGCCTGACACATCAAGGAAACAAATGGCAATAATAGAAAAACATGGGCACAAACTCTGGCTCGTGGTTATAAGGATATTAGCCGCACGAATTGAAAGTATCACACAAATGAAATATTGTATCCAAAATAAATAAACACTGTCACTCTAATTTTATCATCACAATCTTAAGGTAGCAAAATCTTCACATATTATGCAAAAAAATGTAAATGCAAATTCAACAGTTCTACAAAATAGGAAATAAAGATTGCCTTCCAACAAGGCTATGGAGCCGGGTCAACACCTAAGAGTCTTGACTAGGAAACACAATCTTCCACCCAGATCCGACACGCTAAGTAAATAAACCAATAAAGTTTATTTAAAATTGAATACTTGTGCAATCTGCCCGTTTTACATTAATTAATTACATGCCTATTTTTAAAAACTTCAAGCAACGATAATACCACACATACACCGGAATGCAGCCTCGTGAGGTGGCGTCAAACCAGATGAAGGTCATGGTGTAACCCTACATCTTTAGAGCATGTAGAGCATGATCACCATGTTGAGCATGACGCTAGAGAAGATCGTGAACATGATGTGGTCTCTCACCAAAGAGGACCACTCTCCTAAATTTCTTTTAACATTAAATTGCACTGCGTATTAATTCAATGTAAATCCTCGTTTCAACTTTAGAGCATGTAGAGCATGATCAACGTATTGAGCATGATCAGGCTAGAGAAGATTAGGAACATGATGTGGCCCAATCAGGTAAAGAGGACACTCTCATGTTCTCTTAAACATATTTAATTTCAACTGGTGTATTAATTAATGTAACCTTTCATATTTCAACTGCAAATCAGGATTTAGAGGGTGTTCAAAGATGTTGAGTAATGGTCTATGTCGGTAGGTTCGTGAACATGATGTAGACCCATCAAGTAAAGAGAACCACTCTAATGTTCTTTTAATTCATGAAATACTTGTAACAATAATAATAAAACATATCAATTTAACATTTCTTTGTTGTTGTAGCGTGACTTCGTACGGAAGGCCCACGCCGAGCGCATTTTAATTAGGCGCACATTAAGATCAACAATGCAGCGAAAGGGGCGTAACAACCAAGGGGAGAGGATGATTTAGGAAACTATTACTCCACTTCAAAATTTAGCTTAAAAAAGAAACAAAAAAGTATCGTAATCATATCGACAAACCATATTTTGATAATATGTAAAACCTAAAGAATGAATATATGTTAATTAATGAATGTGAATATGTTAATTAATGAATGTTATATGTTAATGACGAATGTTATATGTTACACGGATGAATGAATGATTAATGTTATATGATTGGGTATGGGGAACTGAGAGTGATGTGCAGGGGGGTGGGGCGGAGGGACCAAATGAGCTTCCACCATCACGTGGTTGGCCTTGTTAAGTAGAGAATATTAAACTATTCTAAAAAAAAAAAAAAGCTCAATAAGGTAATGCACTTTTCAATATAAGAAATGCATCGCCAGCGATCAAACCAATATGCAAAGATGAAAGAAAAGCAAATTTCACTCATGCAGCAACAGGATTCTTTATAATTAATCCATGTTTCCCACTGTTAATTTGAAGTTTTTCCATTCCAACATTTTGAGTTTAATATTTGTATGTGGCTTTGTATGAATACCACATTAAAGCGTGTGGATTTTAATTTGTGCTCTATTTCTTCTGTTTTCAGTGGTGACATAACTCTAAAATTTGACTTTTGTGCATAATAGGTTAGTGGAAAAATTGACATCTCTGAAGGGTTTAGAGGCTCGATTGAGATAGATACATGGATATTTGGATCTTGTTATTGATGGGAGGCTTCGACTTAACCATGAAATTTTGTACCATCTCTGTATGCAAAAGTTTCTACTTACACTCCACTCTTCTTGGATCATAAATGTTCTAAAATGATATTAATGTTTCAAACCTAAGATCTGCTTTACTGCTATGATCAAAATGTTATACTTTGCTATACATTCAAGAATTCTCTAGCCCCTACCCTTTCTCCCTCCTCCTCTTTTAAGAATTCACCAATTTTCTTTGTCATAAAAAGACTCCATACTCTGCCCATTTACACAAATTTATCCAAGCTGCTTAGGAGTAGGAATAAAGATATGTAAAAAGATGATGCGGATTATGTCTAAACAACAATCCTTCATCTTGAGAAGCTAATTTCAAATCCTTAATATCTAAATAGTTTGTAGAGCTCCTAATAAAGTTTTGTACATGCATGCAGCAATATGTGGTGTTCATGTGAAGATTGAAATTCTGCAACATCACTTTGGTATTTTTCATTAGGCAATGAAATGATATTTTGAGTAATACAAACCTACACACATTGATATTTTTCAGCATTGCATTGAGGAATTTTTTTTCTCTTATACCTACCCTCGACTAGACTTGGAGGTATATAATATTGGTTTCTGGGTTTTTTCTGTAAGTAGTTAATTTCATAGAGGAAGACTAAAATATTCTTAATGTCCCATCGTGTGTGAAAGCATATGAATCACTTGTCGAAGTGGCACCATTTTGTATTCATCCGAAAAACTAATTTGTTCTTTTTATGTTTCTGCATGCGTTTTTTTAGGCTCTAGAGATGCAGCTTGGCTCTTTCCTTTGCACTTTTCATCTATTTTGATGATTACAGTAGATTGTCCTCATAATTTTTCATGTAGATCTGTTTGTAACCTTATTTTCTACCAATCAATTTGCAAACCAATCACATATTAAGGACCATTTCACTAACTTTTAGTCATCCATTACTTCATATGTTGCAGGTTGTGTTTGTGTGCCAATAAATCCTGATGATTGCGAGAACTTTAATCGCATGAAGGTGCAATTCATTTCAAGTAAAAGTCTTACCTTATTTTATAGTATCTTTAAAATGTTGCTTAAATGGATAATGTGCTTCTTTAGATCCGGAGATACTGAACCCCGTGGATTACATGGTATTAGATAACGATAAACCGAGAATCCAAGCAACACAAATTACAAACATAATTTAATCGGACTATGAAGAAGTGCCGCACCATAATTATTTCTCATTTACCTACCTCTGCATTAATGAAAAAGATAGCAGATGTTGGAAGTTCATTACATGTCTCATGTATGTGTTAGTATTTTAATTTTGTTTAAGTTGTTCAAGAGCTTGATTAGGTCAAGAATATGTTCTACAAGCTTTGTTCTCTTGACACTGCTCAGCATTTTCCCTACACATTTTCTCTTCAATCCAGATGTTTCTTAACTCCTTCCCTTGTTAGCCCTTGGTTGTTCTCAAGTGTAATACTTTTTCTATGCATCTTGCAGTCTGTATGTATGATCAGTCATCTCTTATGAAACATGGATAACCTTTCATGGAATTGTTGTTGTGATTAGACAATTGCCATTGTGAGAATAATAATTTAATTTGTATGGAAGTAAGTATTTTTCATATTATTTGACTTGGTATTGTAAACTTGTCTTTGCAAGATTCTCTAGGGGGGAAGAGCAGAACTGTGATGATAGGTAGATTTGTACAACACCATAAATCATTTGGCATTATCAATATATTACTTATAGAATACTTTGTGCAAGTAAAATGGAATGTGCAATGACAATTGGTCTCGAATTCAAATATGAGTATAAGTACATTATACACAAGAAGATGGTATCTATTCTATGATTTAAAGAAAGCCAAAATAAGAAAATTAATAGGTTCCATCTGTTTACTTGCTCTTAGACACTTGTTTAATCAGCGAGACCCTTAGAATGTCTTGTTGATAACCGGCAGTGTTCAAAACTCCTGAAGAGGTCAAATCGGTGTGACATAGGATCTATCTTGTCGACGGAAGTCATCGGCAAGACATGGACTATCGGAGTGAGTTTTCTATCTTGTGTCGATGATTGATCTCACCGATGGGCTGGCTTTAGTGGTCATCGCCAAGAGTCTTCGCGATGACATTGTGTAGGTCTATTTAAAACTCCTAAAGAGGTCAAATCAGTGTGACATTGGATCTGTCTTGTCGACGGAAGTCATCGACAAGACATGGACTATCGGAGTGAGTTTTCTATCCTGTGTCGATGATTGATCTCTCACCGATGGGTTGGCTTCGGAAGTCATCGCCAAGAGTCTTCGCGATGGTACATTTCAACGAATATTTTTAAAAAAAAATTGCATTGTTTCGTCGCAATTTTGACGAAGGCCACCGACGAATCATCGAAAAGGTCTAACGAAGTTGCTATAGCTGCGATGAAGGCTTCGTCGTAACTCCTTGCCCATTTTGTCGAAATGGCGAAAAACTTCTGGTGTTGTTTCGACGCTTTGGAAGAGCCATTGCAATTGCATTTTGGTTATAATTCCTCGATGGATACACAAAGTTGTCGTCGATATTCCAAAGAACATCTGATTCATTTTATGATGCCGACAACCGATGAATCTGCGTTGTTATTTCGACGTTTAATTTGTCGTCAAAATTTCAACGAAAAAATGGCGACGAAAATTCTTTTGTCAATTTTTCGATTGTCTGACAAATGTTTGTCGAACGACCAACGAATGTTTGTCAGAAAATGGAGTCAAATTCAGTAGTGTGTGATTCTTGGCAAGTCTCTTACTGCATTAACTAAACTGATTCTAACCATATTGTAAAAGTTCATGTGACACATCCTCTGATGCCATAACCAACTATCGTTGATCTGAGTCATAAAGCAACAACCATCAACACCCTTGAGCTGATAGATATTTCCATTTGTCCTCTTACTAGTAGAAATCACAATTTTGGGCCCTTTTTTGATCTCACATGCATCATCATGAAACACAAGATTTTACCATTTGCTACACATTTGTCCAACACTCAAAAGATTATGCCTTAAGCCTTCAACATAGTAAACATCTTTAGTGTTCTGCTTTCCATCAAAACTAATTGAACCTATTCCACAAATCTTCGCTCCTGAATCATCTCCAAATTTAACTAATCCTCCATCATACTTTTTCAAGTTTAACAAACTTACTTTTGTCTCTGGTCATGTGATTAGAGCAACCACTATTAACAACCCAATAGTTCTTATCCCTTCTAACATGAAAAGCAAATACCAAAGTACCTTCAACCTTATCCTTCTTCTTTGGAACACTTTCCTTCAGCCAACTTTCTAAGTTAGAAGAAGTATATTCATCTGTTAAAGCTAAGAACAAGCATTCATCATCTCCATAATCAGATTCATCATCTGAAATACTAGCATCTTCCCTAACATAGTAACTTCCCTTAATCGTCTTTCATTTGTTCTCCTTACTTTTATTGTTCACAGCTCTATTTGGACATCTTGAAGCATAGAGACATGTATTTCCATAGCTAAAATATTTGAAAGGTAGTTTACCTTTGTACTTACCGGTGCCCTTTTTCATCCTTTTTACAAAGTTAGCTTCCACATCATCACGATCATCTCCATTTGAATCTTCAACCTTGAAAGCAGTCTCCACTTTTGTACCATTTTTCCAACCATGTTTTCTCATTTCAAATGAAGTTGGTGTACCCAACAACTGATCTCTATAGTAAGTATTGAAATATGCAACTTCCTCAATAACAGATATCTTTTCATTGTAAGAATCAGGAAGAGATCTGATAACTTTCTTTACCACTCTAGGTTATTTGACTTGTGCACCAAGACATTGCACTTACCAGCTCATCTACCTTCTACATATAACTTGTAATTGTTTCATCTTCATACTTTCGTAGGGTCTTAAATTGTGCCTTCAGATTTTGCAACTTTTCTTGTTTAACCTTATCATCTCCTTCATAAATGTTTTCTAGCTTATCCCAAACTTCTTTAGCAATCTTAAGATTCATAACTTTTACTAATTCAAATTTTGAAATACTATTCACAAGAATAAATCTTGCCTTTCCATATATTTCATGGCCTTGATCTCATCACTTGTACTTGGAACATTCACAGGTGCAACATATTGAGTCTTTATTGCCTTTTTAATCTCATACCCAAACAATGCCAGATATCCTTCCATCTTTGTCTTCCATAATGGATAGTCTATGCCATCAAACTTAGGGCTCTCTATCTTGTTCGTCATCCTGGATCTACCTCAAGTAGTTAAGCTTTTCCCCAAGGAACCTTGCTCTGATACCAATTATTGAATGAACAAGACAACTAAGAGGAGGGGTGAATCAATTGTATCAGATTAAAACATAAAAACCCTCAACAGTAATCAAGTCCTCAAGAATTCATTAAACCCTTATTCTTTTATAGTGATTAATCATGAAATGCAAATAATAGAAATTAAAACAACACCATACACAAGAGAACACCAATTTTGTGTGGAAAACCCAATGAGGGAAAAACCACGATGAAGATTAGTTCATAATATAAATAATTGCAAAACCAGTACAAGGGCTCACTACCAGAATAGGACACACTGTCCAAAAGGGCTCACAACCAAAGCTCACTACCATAAAAAAAAAGATAGAAGAGAAATGTTACACAGAGAACAACTTTTCAATTCAACAAAGAATCCACCACAATAGCTCCAACACCTTCGTTGTTTTGTTTGAATGGTTGTAGACACCTTCATCTCACTGCATTCAGAAATCTTAACACTTTGAAGTTCGCACTGCTCTGCTCAAATTCGCACTCTACACTTCTACAATTCACACCACATTCATCACTTATATCTCTTTCACATCTATCTTGAGATCTTCCAACAACAATACTCTAATTTATATCATCCTTAACCTTAAAAACCTTCTCCAAAGTCAACAACACATCCTTTACTCTTACAATTTCAAAATAGGTCAGCACCCAAACATTCATGCGGTGGATAAGAATGAAGGTGACCCACACAAATCCTTAGTTAGGACCCAATTTTTTCCTAACACACCTCAACACACTTCCACAACCTTCGAAATAGCTTCGCATGTAGTGTTAAACACTAGGTCAACCATTACATGTGCTAAACACCATAAAAATGTTAAGTACACGCTTCCCACTTGATCAAGATGACACATAGACCACAGAAATATCTTTTACATGATCTAGAAAAATCCACGAACCACCTGAGATCCAAAAAATACTTCATCCAAACTTGCATCATAGAAATACTTCAACCCAGAACATCCAGTTAACCTTATGCGCACACTAACGCATGAAACACACACTATACTGCACCAAATCATGAGTACTCTTGAATTCTAAAAGATGCAATCAACATAAGCAACTTCCTAAATCCGCACAACCTGAAATCGAACTGCAAAGAAATGCGAAGCAAATACATTTCTCCTGGACCACAGCAACCAACACTGAAAACCAAGTTCACATACTGGTGAACATATCTCACTCTGCACAATGATCCAGAAACCCAAACTCTGGAGCATCAACACATAAGAAACACAGCACATCTCAGAGCACATTTTGAACCACTGTTTTCTCTTTCTATCAAATTTTCTCAAAAGAACTTGGAAACCAAGCACCAGAGACACCATCTTAGCATATTGCATCATTCTAACACATCTCCAAACTTTGCAACATAAAGATAGCTCCATGTACTCACAACACTTCCTCAATATCTCAACTATACATGCACAAACAAAGTTATTCCATTCATACGCCAACTGTAACAAACTATTTCCCTCTTTTTCACAATTTTCTAAATATCTTTGGCATCATCATCATGTAACA
>VDFB02292527.1:11249410-11310891 GCA_007258455.2 Sequoia sempervirens | reverse complement strand
TTCCTACACATACATCACATCATCTGACCCCATCATTCGTGCCTATATTGTCATCTGAAATGTCGGCAACACATACCATGCAGGCATCCATTAGTGCACCCTCTAGTAGCGAACACATGCCAGAACATGCATCAAGACATGTACCTAGGGATGTAGAGGCCACTAGTACTGGTGATATTTTAGCACCATTTCCTGGATCTTCCTGCATTACTAGTACGAGAACATTTTCGATCACATTTGTGGTGACTGAGGATTTTGTTCCCATAAAGATAGAGGAGGTCCCAAGTACTTTAAAATGTTTTAATTATTATTATATATAATCCAATTGAAATTTACTTATTGATCACTCTTTTTAGACTATTGATCCCATGATCATTTTGGAGGAAATGATATTTTTAATAAACATCTAAGTGATATTACATTGGAGCTCTTCGATCCCACCATATGTACATGGTGGAATGCCCAAAATCAAGATTTAAAAGATGAGTTCATTAACCATTTAGTTGTGTTATCCAGTGATAAAACATTCAATTGAACCAAGGTCCTTAAGAAAGTTGGTACCTATGTAAAGTATGTGAGGGACCAATATAGCTCACATTTAGAGAAGAACAAAAAGTACGAGTGTCCCCCCATGATTCTAGAGAGGGAGTGGAAGGACCTGGTGTCAAATGGAAAGGAGAAGGCTGAAAAGAAAAAAGGAAAGACACCACCAAGCCAAGGAAGGTATGTGATACTATCAACAATGTAATTATATACTGATTACTCTTTTTTTTTACATAATCTAACGTATTTAAAACTTTTCATAGGCTTCCCGACACATCAAAGGCAACAAAGGAAAGACTAGAAAAACACAAAAAACACAAACTTGGATCTGGTGGTTATATGAAATTAGCTACACGAATTGTAAGTATCAATAAATGAAATATTGTATCCAAATAATAAATTGAAAACAATTTTGGTTTTATCACACCATAGAAGTAAAATTCAAGATCTTATGCAAAAATGTAGGGCTCTGAATTCAACAGAGTTCCCACAGAAGAGGACCTGAAGATTTCCTTCTATTAAGGCTATGGAGTCATGGCTGAACGCTTAAGAGTCTTGACTGGGAAAACACAATCTTCCACTGCATCTGACGCACAGGTAAATAAACTCAATAAAGTTTATTTAAAATTGAATACTTGTGCAATCTATTCAATATTAATTTCCACCATAAAGTAATTACATGCCTATTTGTTTTAAACATTCAAGCAATGATAATACTACACATGGCATTGGAATGCAGCCTAGTGAGGGTGGAGTACAACCTGCAAATGAAGGTCATGATGTGCATCTCGGTACTTTAGAGCATGTAAAGCGTGATCAACATGTTGAGTATGATTAGGCTAGAGAAGATCAGGAACATGATGTGGCCCCATCAGGTAAAGAGGGCCACTCTAAAGTTCTTTTAAATATATTTAATTGCAATTGGTGTATTACTTAATGTAACCTTTCATTTTTCAAATTTAGAGCATGTAGAGCATGATCAACATGTTGAGCATGATTAGGCTAGAGAAGACCAAGAACATGATGTGGCCCCATCAGGGAAAGAGGACCGCTCTAATGTTCTTTTAAACATATTTAATCTCAATTGGTGTATTAATTAATGTAACCTTTCGTGTTTCAACTGTAGATCAGGATTTAGAGGGTATTCAACATGTTGAGCATGAGTCTATAACAGAAGTTCAAGAACATGATGTGGACCCATTAGCTAAAGAGAACCACTCTAGTGTTCTTTTAATTAATGAAATACTTGTAACAATAATAATAAAACATATCAATTTAACATTTCTTTGTTATTGCAGCAAACCCCCCCTTGCAGTGGCATCCACGTCATGAGCAGATGACTAGGTGTACATTAAGATAACAAGAAGAGGGAAGAACAACTAAAGGGGGGACAAATGATTTAGAAAATGATACTCCACTTCACATTTTTTTAGCTTTAAAAATGAAACAAAAAAAAAAGTGATTGTAATCATATCATGACAACCATATTTTTGATAATATGCAAAGGAATTGAAAGAATAGATATTATATAATGAATAGATGTAGATATATTAATTAATAAATGTTATATATTTAATGAATGAATGTTATATGTTATTAATGGATGAATGAATGATTACTATTATATGATTAGGTATAGGTAATTGAGGTGATGTGAGGGAGGGCTAGTAAAACTTTATGTATGGTTTGCACTTGTTAAGTAGAGAATATTAAACTATTCTCAAAATAAAGATCTCAATACAGGTATTACTTTCAATATAAAGAAATGCATCGTTTGGAAACATCAAACCAATATGGTGGTAGAAAAATGATTCTTTATACCTTGAATCTATGCTCTACATCACTTAATTTGAAGTTGTTTCCATTCAATGTTGCTTTGGTTTACAGTTTTTTTTTTGTATGGCTTTGTATGAATACCCATTTGTTTTATGTGGTTTCTATTTCTCTTTTAGTAATGGCCTTGCAACTCTACAGGTGCACTTTTGTGCATAATAGGTTAGTGGAAGAGTGTGACTTGAGGGTTTAGAGGCTTGGACCCAGATAGATACATGGACATTTGGATCTTGTTGTTGTTGATGGGAGGCTTCCCTTAACCATGGGGAATTTTTGTACCATCTGCTGCGGGTATGCAAAAATTTCTCTACTTACATTCATTCGTGATCATAAATGTTGTAAATGATATTAATGCTTCAAACTTAATATTCGTTTCATTGTTATAATGATCAAAATGTTATACTTTGCTATACATTCAAGCATTGTCTTTCCCCCTACCCTTTGCTCTCTCTCCCCTCCTTTTAAAGGGAATTTCTTTGTCATAAAGATTCGTTTTTGTCCTCATTTACAAATTTATCTGAAATTGATAGGAGTGAATAAAGATATGTAAAAGATGATGGATTATGTCTAACAACAACTTTCCATCTTATATAGCTAATTAAATCCTTATTTGAATAGTTTAGAGCCTGAATAACATGCTTGTGCAGGATGCTTAATGGGGAGCCACGATGTGATTAGAGTAAAACATCCTTTGGTAATTTCCTTAGGTAATTGAAATGATATTTTTAGTGTAATACAAACCTACACACACATTGTGCATTGCAGGAAATTTTTTCACCTGCCCTGTGGCTAGACTGTGAGTGCAAATGTTGGTTTTACAGGTTTTGTAAGTGGATTGTTCAGAGGAAGACTAAAATATTCTTAATGTCTTGTCAGGTGTGAAAGCATACGAATCACTTGTTGAAGGCACCATTTTTTATTCATCCAAAAATTGGTTTGTTCTTTTTTTTTATGTTTCTTGCATGTGTTTTTTTAGGCTCTAGAGATGTAGCTTAACTCTTTCCTTTGCACTTTTCATCTATTTTGATTATTACAATAGATTGTCCTCATATTTTTTTATGTAGATCTGTTTGTAACCTTATTTTCTACTAATCAATTTGAAAACTAGTCACATATCAAGGACCATTTCACTAACTTGTAGTCATCAATTACTTCATATGTTGCAAGTTGTGTCTGTGTGCCAATAAATCTTGATGATTGCGAGAACTTTAATCCTACAAGTGTACCGAATATTTCTCAAGTGAAAGTCTTACCTTATTTTATAGTACTTTAAATGGTTAATTGAAGGTGCTTCTTTAGATCTGAGATAGTTGAACCCTGGATTAAAATATGGTATTAGATGGGCAGTATAATGATAAAACTAAGGTCCATTGAACACAAATTATGAACATAATTTATTGGACTATGAATAGTGTTATAATTATAATTATTTCTCCTTTACCTACCTCTGCATTAATGAAAAATATAGCAGCTATTAGAATTTCATTACATGTCTCATGTATACATGTGTTAGTATTTTATTTTTGTTTAAGTTGTTCAAGAGCTTGATTAGGTCAAGAATATGTTCTACAAGCTCCGTTCTCTTGACACTACTTAGCATTTTCCCTACACATTTTCTCTTCAATCTAGACATTTCTTAACTCCTTCCCTTGTTAGCCCTTGGTTGTTCTCAAGTGTAATTCTTTTTCTATGCATCTTGCAGTCTATATGTATGATCAGTCATCTCTTATGAAGCACATATAACCTTTCATGGAATTCTTGTTGTGATTAGACAATTTCCATTGTAAGAATAATCATTTAATTTGTATGGAAGTAAGTCTTTTTCATATTATTTCACTTGGTATTGTAAACTTGTCTTTGCAAGATTCTCTAGGGGGGAATAGTAGAACTATGATGATAGATAGAGTTGTACAACACCATAAATCATTTGGCATTATCAATATATTGCTTATAGAATACTCTATGCAAGTAAAATGGAATGTGCAATGACAATTGGTCTTGAATTCAAATCTCAATATAAGTATATTACATAAGAAGATGGTATCTATTCTATGATTTAAAGAACCCCAAAATAAGAAAATTAATAGGTTCCATCTATTTACTTGCTCTTAGAAACTTGTTTAATCAACGAGACCTTCAAAATGTCTTGTTGATAACCAGCAGTGTTCAAAACTCCTGAAGAGGTCAAATCGGTGTGATATTGGATCTATCTTGCTGACAGAAGTCATTGGCAAGAAATGGACTATCAGAGATATTTTTCTATCCTATGTCGATGATTGATCTCTCACCGATGGGTTGGCTTCAGTGGTCATCGCCAAGAGTCTCCATGATGACATGGTGTAGGTCTATTTAAAACTCCTGAAGAGGTTAGATCGGTGTGACATTAGATCTGTCTTGCCCATGGAAGTCATCGGCAAGACATGGACTATCGGCATGAGTTTTCTATCCTATGCCAATGATTGATCTCTCACCGATGGATTGGATTTGGTGGTCATCACCAAGAGTCTCCATGATGGTACATTTCAATGAATATTTAAAAAAATTTTTTTGCATTGTTTCATTGCAATTTCGATGAAATCCACTGACGAATCACTGAAAAGGTCTGACGAAGTTGCTATAGCTGCAATGAAGGCTTCATCATAACTCCTTTCCCATTTCATTGAAATGGCGATGAACTTCTAGTGTTGTTTCAATGCTTCGGAAGAGACATTGCAATTACATTTTGGTTATAATTTATTGGTGGATAACGAAGTTGTTGCCGATATTCTGACAAAAGATTGAGTCATTTTATGATGCCGACGACCGACAAATCTGCGTTGTTATTTCAACATTCAATTCATCATCAGAATTTCAAAGAAAAAATGGTGACGAAAATTCTTTCGTCAGTTCGCCAATTTTCTGAAAAATGTTTGTCGAACGACTGACAAACATTTGTCAAAAAATGGATTCAAATTCAGTAGTGTCAAAACCTTTATTCTAGACTAGCACCACTCAACATACTCCTAGCCTTCTCCATCAATGCCCTGCTCATTCTTTATGCAACTCCATTATGTTGTGGAGAATACAGAGTTTCCTTTTGTCTATAAATACCATAATCCTTATAAAATCTATCAAAATCATTAGAGAAAAATTCACCACCATTATTAGTCCCTAAACATTTTATTTTCTTTCTAGTCTGCAACTCAACCATTGCTTTAAAATCTTTAAATCGATTGAAAAATTTAGATTTACTCTTTAGAAAATATACCCATGTCCTTCTACTATAATCATCAATAAATGAAACATAATATGTGGGTTTATCAATTGAAGGAACGTCTACAGGACCAAACACATTAGAATGAATAAGATCCAATACACCACAAGACTTATGAGAACTCGAGTAAAACTGAATGTGGTTTTGTTTTCCATAAATGCAATCCTCATAGAAATAAAATTCAAGATTATAATCAGAAAAACCTTCCACAAGGTTTTTATTTTTCAAGGTCCTTAGACCCTTTTCTCCAATGTGGCCAAGTCTCTGGTGCCATTTTCTCTATATGTAATTTGATTTAGAATAAAGAGCACCCTTGGGTACCCAAAATCCATGACCATCTACTAAAGGTGAAACCCTCACATATTCCACAAACTTTCTTTTTACATAAATATTATTGCACTCAACAGTGCATGCATCAAGCTTATACAATTTGTCATATCTAACACCTCTAGCAACCACCATAACACATTTGACCATATTACAGCCTACATCAGAAATGCTACCTGCACACCTACATCTATTAGTTTTCTCATGGATAACAAATTTTGTGCTAAACCAGGGATATGCAACACACCATTAATCCTTTTTATTCTACCATCAAATTTACCACTGCCAACAATGTCTAAATGAGAATCATCATCCAAGTACACCATACCTCCATAAAATTCTTCATATTCAGAAAACCAATCTCTATTAAAGGTCATATGGAAAGATGCACCTAAGTCAATTAACCATGCATCATTACCTACATGAGTTGCCAAAGCTGCAATGAATGTGTCACCATATTCCTTTTCAGACTTAGAATCATAATCAAATCTCTTCTTTTTCTTCTTCTTTTCTTCTTTGCATTCCTTGCAAACATGTCTAGGCTTACCATAATTCCAACTAATAACTTTGGGATTTCTAAGAGATTTAGATCTCCCCTTCGACTTGGATTTTCCACGCTTCTCATTCTTCTTTCCTTTTTCCTTAGGTCTTCCATGAACATTCAGGGCCTCCTTGACATTAATGGATACCTTCCTCCTCATCTCTTTAAAAAGAAAAGAACCCACCAAATCTTCAGTCTTCAAAATAACAGAAGTACTCCTAATAGCCGTAACAAGAGAATCCCATGAATCAAGCAAAGAGCAAAGCAGGATCTGGCATTTCTCTTCCTCATCCATTTTGACACCAACTGATGCCAATTGAGCCACCGACATATTGAATGCTTCTAGGTGGTATGTGATTCATCCACCCTCTTCCATTCTCAAGGAATACAATTTCTTCCTCAAGAAATTCTTGTTCACTAAATATTTGGCTGGATACATCTCACTAAGTTTCTTCCATATTTTTTGTCTAGAGGTATCCTCATGGACATTGATTAAAACAAAGTTTTCCAAAAAAAGTCATATTAGACCCTTGGCTTTATGGTCCATAACATCATATTGAGCATCTTGGCTAGGATCTACAAGCCTTGAAACATTCTCATCAACAACATCCCACTAATCTCGATCTATCAATAGATCCTCCATCTTTAGCTTCCACATCTCAAAATTACTTCTAGAAAATTTCTCCACCTCTATTCTTCTTGATGAATTTTCCATTTGAAAATTCTTGCAACAAGATCACAAAGTATCTTTTGCACAAGCTCCCACTCAAATTTGAATTAGTTCAAAAATCCCAACAACCCACAATTGAAACCAAAAGGTGATCAGACTATGATACCATTTGTAAGGAAGCTAAGGTAGTGGAACAACTTCCTACACTAATCTTGAGAGCATAATAATGCAAAAATTTATAGTTCTTTAATAGTTCCAAAAAATTAAACAAAAATAGACATAAATATCATGCATATCATGACACAGTGATTTATATGGGGAAAACCTTTTCGGGAGAAAAACCCCACACTCCAAAAGCCACCCAATATATCATTTACAAATCACAAAGATTACAATATACTTGCAGAGAAAGCTTCTCATAGGAGTATCACCACTAGAGATCAAGAGACAACACAATCGCTATCGGACTCTTGTAAGTAAAACTAAGTGCAAAAACACCTTCATAATGCCAATTCTTAGAAGAGAAATGCATATATGACATCCAATTTGAAGTTACAATTTTAATTTAAGATGCACATTAATAGAATAATAGAGTAGAAAAAATTAGCACAATCACATAGAACTGAACACCAGATTTACATGGGAAAACCCTTACGGGAGAAAAACCCACACACCAAGAAAAATCTCTTTGTATTATAGTAAATAATGATTACATACAAGGTTACATACTGTGCTTTCAAATGTTAATTCACACTATCAATTACAACAACGATTTCCTTGATCAACCTTGTTCACTGACTGAACCATTCAATGTTGTAGAACATTACAATGCCATACAACATTCATTCAATTACACAACACATTTGTTCTACATTCCAAGAAATACAAGGAACCAGTCGATTTAGTTCCCAAAATAGTCTCAACACCATTCAAATATCAACAACATGTCAAATTGTCAATGGGACTTCATCCAAGCTCTATCTGAACTCTCAATGTCACATCCATATCCTCACTATTTGTGAAATAACCTAGTCACACATCCTCTTTTGGCATCATCCAATCCCCACTCGCCCACTTAGCATCGACCAAGTCCCACCAAGGCACCCGCAGGTTGGCAGGTTACTCAATTCAATATATCGCCAAATTGATGAGACAATATATCGTCTCCCACCGATATAAGGATGTCACTTCGATGAGGATCATACCACTCCATGTGGTCCCCACTATCATGTCACTACCACTTATACCAATTACTGCTTCCTAGCAAGGAACTACCTAGGTCTTACCAGAGACACCGTAAGTTAGTGGGGCTCACACAACAATCATCAGTTCATCGAAGGGACAAACTTTAGTGTCTCACCGAACACACAAGCTCCCATCGACATCGCTCTCCCACACGAACATTCCAAGACTATTGCAAGCAAGCGATACCTTCATACCGCAGGTAGCCAAATGCCTCACTATGGGGTGGTGGTTATACCACACCACCACTAGTAAGCCAAGAGGCTTGGCATGGGGTAGCGATAGAACTGCACTACCACCCAAGTCATTGACCAATGCATGTGAACATCCATGGGAAGGTGGAAAAAGGTAATTACACTCAACTTAGTGTGATATGAACTTGATGATAGCCATGCTAGGGTCTAACTAGTGAATTTGAGGCACACGATTCAAACATGCTCCCACTTGAGGAAAATTTCACTAAACCCTTTCAAAAAATATCTTGAAGTTACTGAATATCATAGGCCCAAAGGCCCATCGAATTGGAACACCACTTAAACTTATCTATGCTCACAGACTTTGTCAATGCATCAACAACATTCTCTAGAGTATCCACCTTTTCTAGATTAACCTTTCCATCCTCCACCATATCACAAACGAAATGATATTGTACATCGATATGCTTCATCCTAACATGGAAAGTTGAATTTTTCCCCAAACAAATAACACTCATAATAATAACAATAAAGAATATAGTGGTAATAATTGTATATACATAAAATTGGTCATGTATAATTAATCCTGACATTTAATTAAATATTTAATATTTAATTAATTTCTCTAAAGTCCTCTACACATGATTAAATTTAATTAAATTAATTATATTGTTCAGTCACTTTATTCTTCCACCTTAATTAAATAAATTCACTTTATTTAACTATTTCACATTCATATGTCTACTTAATTAATTAAGTAAATACCCTTTATTTATCTTAATTAATTATCACCTTTTGAATTTAATTAAGTCTTTTGATTTAATTAAATTTAAATATTTCCTTTCTCCTATTCAAATCTTTCTTCTAATTAATTAGATATTTTATTTAATTAATTTCATCTACATGTCATTTCCTACAAAGTTAATTAAATATCTTCATTTAATTAATATCTTTCATATCTTTTCAAATCATAATTAAATATTTTATTTGATTATGAAATCTTTTTATTATTCTTCAAATCTTAATTAAATGATTATTTAATTGAGAAAAATATCCATGTCACCCATAAATAAATAATTGAATTTATAATTCATTATTTATCTTCTTCAAAAAAATTCTCAATCTCACAAAAAGATGATTTTTACAATTCATCTTTATCATCTTCCATGAAAGAGGAAACAAATCCTGCTTTTTGTTTTTCTTCTATTTTTCTCTCTAGTCTTCTCCATCTTCGACCATTCGATCTACCAGGATTATTATAGCCGTTGATCACATTAGGAAATCAGAAGCTTTCAAAAGCTCTATAAACACCCCTATGAATCCAAGCATTGGTCACAGATAGACAAACACATATACATGCATTAGAGACAAGTGATTAGCATTTTAGCATTACTGTTATCAACTTTAGCATTCATAATTTCATAACTTTATATTCTAGCAATCATGTTTAGTTTAAGCACATTAATCATATCTTAACATAGCATGCATTCATCTTCAAATCTCGTTCTCTAGGAAGACTATTTGTTGAGCCTAGCATACAATCTAAGAGCAAGTTGGAATCGACAAAAACACTGGAGATAGAGGATGATAGGATGGCATCAAGGACAAAAGATTGAGTTTGCATTCCTTTTATTTGATCTTATGTTTTGATATAATTTCTTATTGGTGTGTTTGATTTATTATTTTAATCTACACTTGATACACTTAAAATTGATCACACATTTCTGGCACCCATTGTGGGGCCCTCGTCCCATTTTTGACATCTACTTGCAGGTTTTTTGATAGGATTTCACATTTTGGAGTTCGGATTTTCTAAAAAAAATTTGTTTTAGCACATCCATGGGTTATTTTTAGCGCATCCAGGACTTCTTTCAGCGCATTTGAGAACTGTTTCAGTGCATCTGACAATTTATTTAGCGCATCTAGGGAACAAAATGGTGCATCCATTTAGTTTACTTCATTTAATTTTTTTCTAAAAAAATGCATTCTTAGATTAGCACATTTAGGATTTCTTTTGGCACATTTAGGGTTTTCTGTAGCGCTTTATGGGGTTTGTTTTAGCGCATTAACTATTTATTTTAGCGCATATGTGTGATATTTTAGCGCATGCATGTTGTAACTAAAGCAGGGTTCTGAGTCTGACACCTTTCTAAAACAAGATCTTTTATGGCCTAAAAAGAAGCAACTCTAGGGTAGACACAACAATTTAAAATGAACCAATCCAAGCAATCCTAGGGTAGTCAGCACACATTGATTTTGCAGTTAAAATGAATCACATGCTTGTGTGAAGCAACATCTTCACATAGATTAAATCATTGTCATTTGGGCTCTAAAAAGAATAGTGTCTTCTTTGTCTCTGGCAATAGGTCTATGCTCTCCCCTTAACTAGGTGATTAGAATACCAAACTTTTCATTTTTTGCATTTTAATACTTTATTACTTCCTGTAGAGGGCCTACTCTTTTGGGAAAAAGTACTCACCCAAGAGGAACGACCCAAGTGGGTTCAAACCAAAGCTAGGTTATTCCACCCCACTATAAAATTTAAAGCAAATATGGGGAAACCCACTTTTGTCGGTAGTGTGCAAGATAACCATCCCCAAAGCCTTTGTTCTAAAGCTTTAGAGGTCTCCTAATGGAGTTTATTATTGCTGCATCAAACAGAAACCCTTACTACGAACCTAGTGTAGTAGCCAACCATGTCAGTTTCTGAACATCCTAATAATCACAGTGAAAGGGGAGGGAAGAATCTACCCCCAAGAAACTCACCATATAACTGTCAAGGACTATTTTCTCAGGGGATATGGTATCCACTTTCGTCACTCTGAGTATGCACTTGGAAAAGACATGGGTGCCCCTTCAGGGGTGACATAGCTGTGTGAGTCGATGTAGTTCAAAGATGTGGGCTGTGGTTATTATGATGACCTACTTGAGTACTAAGAGTGAATATGCCTAAATTGTATTTTATGTGCAAAACCTGTGAAAACATTTTCTAAAAAACATTTTGAGCATATGTTTAGTATAGGGATTAAAAGCAATTGTTTTCAGAATGTTTGTTGTGTTTTCAATCATATTAATTCAGATAAAAGATCATCCAAAATGAGTATGCAAAAATTTAGTTGAAACTGTTCAAAATTGTTCAAAAAATTGCACCAGAAAACTATTTTAGTGCATCTAGGGCATATTGTAGCACATCTGAGGTTTGTTGTAGCAAATTTGACTATTTCTTTAGCACATATGCATGTTTTTGCAGTGCATATAGGGCATAAAGTAGTGCATCTGTTACTTTCCAGAATTTTTACTACTTTTGATAGATCTAAGTTTGTAACATCCTTGGTCTAGTAGCATTTTAACATTTCTCCCATGCTTAGAGAGTGGAAATCAACCAATTTTGTTAAGAAATCGATTTCCAATAGGATCAAGAAGCCTAAGAAACATTTAGGTTACAAGAAAACCTTGCAACGTAGAAATTTTTTGTATAAAAGCCAAAATGTCTTGCTCCATTGCCGTGAGTTTCTCCATAGGTACCAAGATTTTGCTAGGGGATTTACTAACGAGTACGCTATAGAACCTTTATATTCTTGAGCTTATTTCCAAAGAAGAGCTCTATCACAACGACATAATCACAATCAACCTCTCAACTTTGATTATCTACCACAACCTTCTATTGAATTTCCAACACATCCCAATCAAATCCTTTAGTGAGTTTAATTAGGCTATTTGATATACTTAATCATTCTCCAAAAAAAAGGATCAAATCTTAAAAGTGCACCTCTCAAGAAAATTTTTGATTATTGATTCCACTTCCCCAACAAGATTCTGATATCCTTCATCATTGGAAGCCACAATCAAGAATTAGGAACGTCTTTGATCATATCATAAGATTTTCATCTTATCAGATCAAAATATCATCATTTTCACACTTATCAAACTATGATCTAAGCTTAGGGGAACATTTCAAAATCATATTCCTATTTTTACAAGATCTCAATACAATAAGTTGAACTAGGACATTCAACAAGAAGATTATACTTGAAGAAATCAAGAAGAAGGTGAGAGTAGCAATCCCCTTTTCGATAACAACATGGATAAAAGAAAAGAATCCATTCTCCTTCAACAAAGACATGAGCAGAACTCCTGTAGATAGTGATGATGAACGAGATGAAGAACATCACCTTAGAGAGGCTGAGCAAGATCCCAAATTTCACAAGGCCTTAGAAAAGATTTTAGAGTGCAAAAAAGAGAAATATTTCTTGTATTTGGCTAACAAAGGAGCTAAATTGCCTCATGATTTTGACATTGAGAACTTAAAGAGAAGTCTTGATGAAACACCCTTGTTTGATCTTAGTGCCTTGTCTCAATAGATTAAGGAACTTCAAGGACAAATTAAAGACATGCAAGGGGGAACCACAATGAAGACATATGCTCTTGATGACATCTATCCTTATCCTTTTGATTGATGTCTCAACATGATCCCATTTCCCAAACATTTTGAAATCCCAAAGTTTGATCGTTATTGTTACCCATTTTTCACCTATGGGCTCAATCAGGTAGGGTAACCCATGCTTTCGGGGGTTCTCGAAGACCAAATGGAGGGACACTTGCATCAAGATTACCTATTTTCTAACTTGTTTGCTTATTATGCAGATGCAGGGGAAAATGATGTTTGACTATTTTGGGCACATGGATTAAATGTGGCTCCCAAGAGGGTTGAGCCCAGCATGCATATCTTCAATCTAGGGGTTGGTTTTTTTCTTTTTATGTTTTGCCATGTCTTTCCCTCTTACCTTTTTCTTCCTTCTTGTCTTTTCCTTGTTTCTGCTGGGGGCAAAACAGGGTTAGAATCCAAACTTGGAACTTTTTTGAAAGTTTCAGTTCCTGGTTTCATTCCGGTTCCGACCCCAGTTCCGCCTTTTCTTTCTTTTTCGAGCCTCTTCTTTGTTTCCATCAAAGGAAAAGTTGGACTGAGTCTTAATGTGGAACTTTTTCCAAAGTTCCAATTTCCTTTCTTGTTCTGGTTCTGCGCTTATATGTGTTTCTTTTTCTTCTTTGACCTTGTGTTTTGACCGTGGGGTAGATTTTCTCTTTCTTTTCTTCCTTATCCTTTTTTCTCTCTTCTTGCCTTTGTCGGAGGCAGGTTCGGGTCAGGATCCTAACTTGAAACTTGATGAAAGTTTCAGTTTTGGGTTTGTTTCCACCCCCACCCTGGCTATGTTTTTCCTAGGATTGGTTTTAGTTCTAATCCCGCCTTTCTTCCTTTGTGCGCCTTCTTTCCTTTCCCAGGCCCGGGAGCAGGACAAAACTCGAACTTGGAACTTTTTTGAAAGTTTTGTTTCCTGGTTTCGTTTCGGTTCTGGCCCTGCCCCTGCTCTTCCTTCTTTCCTTTTCTTTGTGGCTTGGGATTGTAGGTGGTCCCTTCCTCCTTGGTTTCCCCTTTTGTTTGTCTTCTTTTTCCTTTCTCCCTCGTGTTTTGTCGGGAGCGGGGTCGGGTCCGAATCCGAACCTGAAACTTGAAGAAAGTTTCAGGGGTGGGCTTGGTCCCGATCCCGGTTCTGCTGAGATTTATCTATCTCTACTTTCTTCCCCCAGTCTCATTTCTGATTTCTTCTTGGCCCCCGCCCTGCCAGTTTTTGAAAATCCTTAGTGCAAGGGTTATTGCCTTTGGCAAAATGTCTTGCTGAAGGATGAAGGTCTCATCGAAAGGATGCCTTCGGTGTAACTACGGGACTTCACCGAAATGTCCCACTGACATCAAATGTCTTACCGACTTCACATGGGTTTCCTTCAGCATAAGGAGATAGCTTCGCTAGAATTTCATACCGAAGTGGAGATGTCTCCCTGAAACGAAGCAAAGCTTGACGAAGGGAGAAAATATTTGGCAAGAGTCTCACCGAATATAGGAGCTTCCAAAATGAAAAGAGGGTAGCGTCGGCAAAGGATATCACCTTTGACAGGATGTCTTGCCAAAGGAACAGTGTCACACTGAAGAGATCAAATGAGGCTGCATCAGCGTAAGTCTCACCGAACATAGAGGTTTTCAGCATAACATAAGGAGCTTGGGGCAACCTCTTCCCGACTGGCACGAGTCAGGCTGAAAGAAAAGGAGCCGGCTGAGGGTTCATACTTCGGCAAGAGTCTCACCGAGTAGTGAAGCCTCCAAAATGAAAAGGAATTCACCAAGAAGAGAGGGACTTCTACAAAATGTCCTGGTGAACTGGGGGGTCCCAACGAAGGATAGCCTTTGGCGTAGATCAACAGACTTCACTAGGAAGTATCGCCGAAGTCACAAGGTCTCCCCGAAACAAAGTGAAGGGACTTCGGTGTGGAAAAGAGGCAAAGGGCTCGACAAAAGGTCTCGGAGAATGGAGACAGTCTTGTTGATCAAAGGGACACCCCACCAAACACAAAGGGCTCGCCATGAGTTAAAGTTTTCACTCTAGGATCTAGTCGACACCGGGAGGTCTTGGCGACATACAAGGTGTTATCGACAAGAGTCTCATGGAACAGTGGAGCCTCCAAAATGAAGAGGGTCCTTGGCACGACTAAAAGATTCTCGCCTAGATGTCTCGGTGATTATACAAGGTCTCCCCGAAATAGGGAGCTCGGCAAAAGCAGAGGGTTTCGACAAAGGTCTCACCGAAAGTCAAATGACGTAAGTTTGAGAAGATAAGTGTGCTGGGTGAGAGGTCTGGCCAATAGAAGATAAAGAATCCTTGGCACCAGATGTTATTTTTGACAAAGGACAAGGAAGTCTACAAGAGGTCTCAGCGAATAGAAGGCATCTCAGTGACAAAAGTAGATATCGGCACAACATTTGATCCTCGCCACAACCTCTTCTCGACTGCGTGATCTCTTGGCAAAGGAATATGGAGCTTGGTAAGGTAAAATGCATTCAGGGAGAAACTAATGTCCTCCTATCGACTAATGAAAAAGGGCCTCGCCGAGTTAAATTGTCTTTGGCACAACCTCTTCCTGATATGAGGATGTCTTGCCGACGGAGCAACCTTTCTTCAAACTCAAAGTGAGCTTCAACAAAACAAGGAGACTTCGCTATAGAGTCTCAGCGAATGGGGTGTGTCTCGATGACAAAAGCAGATGCCGATATGATAGAAGACACTCGGTATGAGGTTTGGCCAACAGGCCAAGGTCTCAGTGAAAGAAGAGTATCGACAAAATTGTTACTTTTAACAAAGGGAGCCCCTTGAATCTGGCACAACACAATGATATCCCAATGGAAACCTTGAAGAGTCTGCCAAATTTCACAGGGGAAGACCAAACTACTCCAATTGAGCTTATGTGAGATGTGGCTTCATTGTGTGGAGTCCATCACATAACCCAAGAGGACGTTGGAATTAGATTATTAACTACTTCACTAAAAGGAAGAGTTGTGTAGTGGTATAGGAGCCTACCAATTAGTTCAATTTCCACATGGGATGAGTTTGGAGATAATTTGTATAAGTAGTTCCAAGACAGGTCTGACAACTTATCTCTATTGGAGCAATTGACCACAATAAAGAGGGCTCCACAAGAGCAGATGAACGACTTCAACTTCAGATTCCAAAGAACTTGGGATAGAATCCCTGCAACGGTGAGGCCACCTCTAGAGTATGCATTCCTATACTTTTTGAGAGCTCTGAACAACGATATAGCTGTTATGATATAGTCAATGGGAGAAGTATCTCTACCAGATGCCTTTGAAATAGCTATTAGAAATTCATGCCACCAATGCCAATATTTCTAGAAATTCATGCAAACATCCCTTTACAAATACCTCCTTTCACACCTCTACCAACTGTACCAACGCTATCAGCTATTGTTCAAACCATTGAAAAGAAAGAAAGTGTTGCTTCAAGCTCATCAAATGAATTACAAGAGATCAAAAGTCTTTTACAAACTTTTGGTAACAAGTTGGTGAACTTGGAAAAGTAATAGACCTATTCCAGGCCTTATCAACAGCAAAATTAGGCCTCAAGTTAGCCTTTTCAAGGTCAACAACAGCAATTCCAAGGGAATAAACAACAATATCAGGGCAATTATCAGGGCCCAAGACAGAGTGTGAACACAAGGCCTTTTCAGGCCTATGCTCTAGCACCTGTTAGTGCAGTCAGGGACCTGGTTTCCACTCAAAACAACTTAGCGGCTGATTATGAGGGGTGTTACCCTTGTAACCAGCCTCATAATCAAGCCACTTGTTCAAATGGACTCATCAATCAAGCACTAATGGTACAAAATGCTTCAGGTTCACAGCAGAGTGCATGCAATGATCCATCTTCACAACATCAGGACCAATTCAGCAATGATACAACCCTACTTAATTGGCAAGGTCAAGAATTCTATGGGTTGAATGAGGATAGCTCTCCAATTACAGCTAACACCAAGGTAAAGAAGAGAGCATTTGAGCTTGACCAAGTAGCTGATAGAGGAAGGGTGACAGCTATGGAACCATCTACCTCCCGAGTGACTAGTGGTTGGCAAAGAGATCAGCAACTCAAAGACAAGGAGCTGCCACCCTTACAAGTTGATCATACTAGCGTAAAGGTACACAATAAAAATCCAATTGTATCTTTTAACATTCTTGATAGTATGAAAAGGACAAATGTAACCATGTCTATGTGGGATTCTTTAGTCATCCCCGGTCAAAAGGATATGTTACAATTAGCCCTATCAAGTTTGAAAATGTTTGATGAATCTGAGCCCCCAATAGGTCAGGTTAGAGCCGTGTTAACAAATGATTCTCAGGGAAATGATCAGCAGCTTTGCATAAAGACTGAGAAACAAGTTAAACCACCCCCTTTCTATGTTTCTATAATTATTGGTGATAAATTAGTCTGTAACTGTATGGTAGATAGTGGAGCTAGCAGCTTCGTCATGCCAAAACATATTGCTGACAAACTTGAACTAAAATACCAGCCTTTGGAGAAGGGAGTGATCCAATTGGATGGCACTTCGGTTAATACTTTGGGTATTATCAAGGATCTAAATCTCACTCTCCATGCTTGTCCAAACTTTTCAGTTCCTCAAGACATATGTGTCATAGACCTTCCACCTTTATTTTCCTTGTGTTTATTTAGAGACTTTATAGCCAAGATAGGTGGTTATGTGTCAGTTGATTGGTCACATATGCTATTTAGAACAAGATATGGGACTAAGGTTACCATCAAGTCTGAAAGGTTGGCCAAAGACCACATTGAGCCATATAACCCAAGCCCCATTAATGTTGTTCCTTCTGCTGCAAACACAAATTGTGTTGCTTTTACTAACAATGAACTAGGTGTTGCTCAAGAACTTCAATCAGAGGTTGTTCCTAACATGCTGCTACATGAATGGGCAGTCGAGAATGTGCTGGATAGTCCTAAAGACCTCATTCAAGATGCTGGTATGGGCAACTATCATTCTTGAGCCTGACACAGAGATTCCAAATTTGGAGAAGGATGTAGACCAGTTGTTGCAAACACTAAATGGACTTTGGGAGATGTTCTTCAATGGCTCTAGAAGTAAGAATGGAGCAGGAGGAGGTGCAATGCTTGTGTCTCCTCAAGGTGATAAATATTATGCTGCATTCCATTTTGCTTTTGCATGCTCCAACAACACTGGTGAATATGAGGGCCTTGTTCAAGGTCTAGAATGGGCAAGGAAGAGAGGAATAACCAACTTGAAAGCCCATGGGGACAGTGAATTAATTGTTAATCAAGTAAGGGGCCTGAATGTTGCCAAAAATGACACATTAAAGTCTTATAGAAATAGAGTGTGGAACATGCTCAAAGATTTTGATGCCTTTAACTTAGTGTCTATCCCAAGAAATTAGAACAAGCATGTTGATAGGCTCGCAGTCATTGGAGCACAGTTTGATATTCCAAATGACATCAGAAAAGAGAAGGTGCAGCAGTATGTGAAGGTTGTAGTTAGACCCTCAATTCCTGACAACAACATTCACTGGCAAGTCTTTGACAGTGATGAGTAGATCCTTTCCTTCTTGCTAGAGGAAGATCAATTCTCCATGGTGAATCAAGCAAAACTCAAGCAGTAGTATGGTGATCAGGTCATACAGCTGAAGACAAACAAATTCCCCAAAGGCTTGGTTACCTTAGAGTCAATTTTCAGTACTGATGATCAGCTCAAAAAGGGTAGAGCCAGCTTGAAAATTAAAGAAGAACACTATGAAGAGTTGGAGATCTTCAAAGGTAAGCTCCTTAAGATAGGAAAATTTTGTTCACGTGAAAATAAACAAGCTTTTGTTGCTTTATACCAAGAATTTCATGATTTCTTTGCTTGGGAATATTCGGATTTGAAAGGTTTTGATCCCCACATTGCTCAGCACACAATTGAGTTAGAGCCTGATGCTAAGCTGGTAAGACAAAAAAAAAGGCCCTTGAACCCTAAACTTGAGCCTCTAATGATTAAAGAGCTGACTAAACTGCTCAAGGGGGGTATTGTCTTTCCTATCAAACACACTTCATGGGTTTCTAACCTTGTACCGATTAGGAAGAAAAGTGGCGAAATAAGGCTTTGTGTTGACTTCAGGGATCTTAACCGAGCATCCTTGAAAGACTACTACCCGCTGCCCTCCATGGAGCAAATCTTGCAAGAGGTTGTTGGTTCCGAAAGGTTTTCCTTACTAGATGGTTTTTCAGGATATAATCAGGTGCTGGTTAAAGAAGAAGATCAATTTAAGACTACTTTTACAACTAAATGGGGCACCATGGCATACAAAAGGATGCCTTTTGGTTTATCCAATGCTGGTGCCACGTTTCAAAGGGCCATGGACATGGAATTTCAAAATTTGATCAACAAGATCATACTAATTTACCTAGATGATATTACTGTCTATTCCAAGAATGCTAATGAACATGTGTCACATCTTAGGCAAATGTTTGAAAAATGTAGAGAGTTTGGTATCTCCCTCAATCCAAAGAAGAGTATCTTTGCTGTCCACAAAGGGAAACTATTAGGACACATGGTGTCAAAGCAGGGAATCACTATTGACCCTGAAAGAGTCAGAGCCATACTTGAGTTGCCGCTGCCTAATCACAAGAAGGGCCTACAAAGCTTCTTGGGACAGATCAACTTTCTGAGAAGGTTCATCCCAGACATAGAAAACCTACTACAGCCTTTAACAACCATGTTAAAGAAAAATGTAGTCTTGAGTTGGACAAGCGATGCCAAAAATAGTTTTGAAAAGGTCAAGGAGGCCTTAGCAACAGCTCCCACGCTGGTAAATCCCAATTTTTCCAAAGATTTTTATCTGTATGCTTATGGTAGCACAAGTAATATCTCTGCAATATTGGTTCAAAAAAATGAAGAGAATTTAGAACAACCAATAGCTTTTTTTAGTCAAGGTTTGGTCGACTATGAATAGAAATACTCCTTTGTGGAGAGGCATGTCCTTGCTATGATCAGAAGCCTAAAGAAATTCAAGCCTTTGATTTCTCATAATAAAATTCATATTCTGGTGGCGCACTCAAGTGTGAAGGAGTTTCTGCTAAATAAAGACTTGAATGAAAAAAGAGCTGGATGGGTCACCAAGGTCATGGAGTATGACGTAGATATTAAGATCACCAAGCTAGTTAGAGGAAAAGGTCTATGTGAGCAGCTTGCTACAGGGTCAAATGGTGAAGGTACACTCGAAGAGGATGTTATCCTTGCCAATACAAATGAACTTCAGGATGCTCAAGATGATGTACCTATAGAAACAACCAATTGGGTTCGAGATATGACCCATTTCTTACAGACTGGTGAATGCCCATTAGGATTAAATAGAGCTAAAAGGAGATACTTCAGATTGCAGTCTATGCCATATGTGATGGTAAATAATGTTCTCTTCAAAAAGGATCTGAATGGTGTCTTGTTAAGATGCATTCACAGTGACCAAATTGAAAAAGTGATTCATGAGTTTCATGACGGAGCTGCAGGAGGTCACTTTGCTCCTAGAACTACTGCCTAGAAAATCATGAGAGCTGGTTACTACTGGCCCAACCTGTTCAAAGATGCTTACTCTTGGGTAAGAAAATGTGTCAAATGTGCTCTATTTTCAGGAAAGGAAAGGTTGCCAGCTATGCCCCTGCATCCAATTTAAGTGGATCAGCCCTTTATGAGATGGGGCATTGATTTCATTGGACCAATAAATCCATCTTCCAGTGCTGGTCATAGGTGGGTGCTTACAACCAATAACTATTTTACAAGGTGGACAAAAGCAGTTGCATTGAAGGAAGCAAGGGAATCTTCAATTTTGAACTTCTATGAAGATATAGTCACCAGATTCAGAGTTCCTGACTCCATCATATCTGATAATGCTCTTGCATTCATAGGTCTAAGAGTAACTGATTGGGCTGTTAAGCATGGTATTCACTTGAGCACCTCCTCAAATTATTATTCTCAAGGTAATGGCCTAGCTGAGAGCACGAATAAGAACCTCATCAGAATTATTAAAAGGACCATAGAGGATAATCAAAGGACCTAGCATATTAGTTTAAAGAATGCACTTTGGGCAAACAGAATGACCCCTAAGAGGTCTGTTGGTAACTCACCATAGATGTTGGTATATGGAAAAGAGGCAAGATTACCCCTATCTATGGAGCTTCCAGCTCTAGACATTGTTCACCAGCTAGAGATGCTTGAGGAACAAGACCCAATGTCTGTAAGGTATGCAGAGCTCATGGAGCTCGAAGAATGAAGAGACAAAGTAATGAAAACCTTGGAGGATCATCAACTCTAGACAAATAAGACTTTTAATAAGAAGGCTACAACAAAGTCTTTTAAGGAGGGAGATCTAGTGCTCAAATGGGATGTTCTGAAAAGTAGGCCAGGCCATCACACCAAGTTCGACAATATGTGGACTGGTCCATTTATTATTATAGGTTGTAAAGAGCACAATGCTTATCAACTGGCTACAACAGAATGAGACTTGCTTCCTATCCCAGTTAATGGGATACACCTTAAACCCTACTTTGAAGTCTGATAAGTGCCCTTCTTGTATATATCTAGTTAGGTTTTATGTTTTCAATAAGTGCTTTGCACTATGGTTCATTTGTGTTTCATTTTGCTTCACTCCCTAATGTTGTTTTAATACGGTATTTTTCTTTGCCGTTTTCCCCTGTTTTGTTTTTGTGGCAACCTATTGTGTCTTGGGTCTCATGCAGATTGCAACCATGTACTGACTGACGTTTTTTACTTGTTCTCTGAGATTTCTATTGACTCCATGCCCAATGGATAGACCTAGGCTACTGGTCTTCATTTTTAGTAGGCAAACATCTAGCAAAGGTCGCTAGAAATGTTACCCATTTTTCACCTATGGGCTCAATCAGGTAGGGTAACCCATGCTTTCGGGGGTTCTTGAAGACCAAATGGAGGGACACTTGCATCACGATTACCTATTTTCTAACTTGTTTGCTTATTGTGTAGATGGAGGGGAAAATGATGTTTGACTATTTTGGGCATGTGGATTAAATGTGGTTCCCAAGAGGGTTGAGCCCAGCATGCATATCTTCAGTCTAGGGGTGGGTTTTTTTCTTTTTATGTTTTGCCTTGTCTTTCCCTCTTTCCTTTTGCTTCCTTCTTGTATTTTCCTTATTTTTTTTCGGGGGTGGAACCGGGTCGAAATCCAAACTTGGAAATTTTTTGAAAGTTCTGGTTCCTGGTTTCGTTCCGGTTCCTGGTTTTGTTCTGGTTCTGACCCCGGTTCAGCTTTTTCTTTCTTTTTCGGGCCTCTTCTTTGTTTCCATCGGAGGCGGAGTCAAACCGAGTCTTAATGTGGAACTTTTTCCAAAGTTCTAGTTTCCTTTCTTGTTCCGGTTCTGGTTCCAGTTCCTTGCTTGTATGCATTTATTTTTCTTCTTTGACCTTACGTTTTGACCGTGGGGTAGTTTTTCTCTTTCTTTTCTTCCTTGTCCTTTTTTCTCTCTCCTTGCCTTTGTCAGAGGCAGGTTTAGGTCAGGATCCTAACTTGAAACTTGATGAAAGTTTCAGTTTTGGGTTTGTTTCCGCCCCCGCCCCCGCTGTGTTTTGCCCGGGATCGGTTTTAGTTCAGATCCCGCCTTTCTTCCTTTGTGCACCTTCTTTATTTTCCTGGGCCCAAGAGCGGGATGGAACCTAGACTTGGAACTTTTTTGAAAGTTCTGGTTCCTGGTTTCGTTCCACTTCTGGCCCCACCCCCACTCTTCCTTCTTTCCTTTTCTTTGTGGTTTGGGATCATAGGTGGTCCCTTCCTCCTTGGTTTCCCCTTTTGTTTTTCTTCTTTTTCCTTTCTCCCTCATGTTTTTTTGGGAGCGGGATCGGGTCTGAATCTGAACCTAAAACTTGAAGAAAGTTTCAAGGGTGGGCTTGGTCCCGATCCCGGTTTCACCGAGATTTATCTATCTCTGCTTTCTTCCCCCAATCCTGTTTTTGATTTCGTCTTGGCCCTCGTCCCGCCAGTTTTTGAAAATCCTTAGTGCAAGGGTTATTACCTTCGAAAAAATTTCTTGCCGAAGGATGAAGGTCTCACTGAAAGTATGCCTTCGGTGTAACTACGGGACTTCGCCAAAATGTCCCCCTGACATCAAATGTCTTACCGACTTCACATGGGTTCCTTTTCACATAAGGAGATAGATTTTCCAGAATGTCATATTGAAGTGGAGATGTCTCCCTGAAATGAAGTAGAGTTCAACGAAGGGCGAAAAGATTTGGCAAGAGTTTCACTGAATATAGGAGCTTCCAAAATGAAAAAAGGGTAGCGTCGGCAAAGGATATCACCTTCAGCAAGATGTCTTGTTGAAGGAATGGTGTCACACCAAAGAGATCAAATGAGGCGGCATCAACGTAAGTCTCACCAAACATAGAGGTTTTCGGCATAACATAAGGAGCTCAGGGAAACCTCTTCCCGACGGGCAGGAGTCAGGCCAAAAGAAAAGGAGTTAGCCAAGGGTTCATACTTCAGCAAGAGTCTCACCGAGTAGTGACACCTCCAGAACAAAAAGGAATTCGCCAAGAAGAGATGGATTTCTACAAAATGTTCTGGCGAACTGGGGGGTCCCAACGAAGGATAGCCTTCGGCGTAGATCAACAGACTTTGCTAGGAAGTCTCACTGAAGTCACAAGGTCTCCTTGAAACAAAGTGAAGGGCCTTTAGTGTAGAAAAGAGGCAAAGGGATCAACAAAAGGTCTCAGCGAATGGAGACAATCTTGCCAATCAAAGGGAGGCCCCACCAAACACAAAGGGCTCGCCATGAGTTAAAGTTTTCGCTCTAGGATCTTACCGACACCGGGAGGTCTTGGCGACATACAAGGTGTTATCGACAAGAGTCTCACCGAACAGTGGAGCCTCCAAGATGAAGAGGGCCCTCGACATGACTAAAATATTCTCACCTAGATGTCTCGGCAATTATACAAGGTCTCCCCGAAACAAGGAGCTCAAAAAAAGAAGATGGTTTCGACAAAGGTTTCACCAAAAGCTAAATGATGTAAGTTTGGGAAGATAAGTGTGCTCAGCGAGAGGTTTGTTGGATAGGCCAGAGTTTCATCAATAGAAGATAAAAAAGCCTCAGCACCAGATGTTATTTTTGACAAAGGACAGGGAAGTCTACAAGAGGTCTTGGTGAATGGAAGGCGTCTCAGCGACAAAAGTAGATATCGGCACAACATTTGATCCTCGCCACAACCTCTTCCCGACTGCGTGATGTCTTGGGGAAGGAATACGGAGATTGGTAAGGTAAAATGCATTCGGGGAGAAACTAATGGCCTCTTGACAACTAATGAAAAAGGGCCTCACCGAGTTAAAGTGCCTTCAACACAACCTCTTCCCGATATGAGGATGTCTTGCAGACTGAGCAACCTTTCTCTAAACTCAATGTGAGCTTCAAAAAAAAAAAGGAGACTTCGCTATAGAGTCTCAGCGAATGGGGTGTGTCTCAACGACAAAAGCATATGTCGATATGACAGAAGACGCTCAGTATGAGGTTTGGCCGACAGGCCAAGGTCTTAGCGAAAGAAGAGCATCGGCAAAATGACAAGCCTCGCTAAGATGTCCTCACGACTTGATGGTGTCTTGCCGAAGGAGCTCGAGCCTGGAAGAGAAAAGAAAGCTCAGGGTAAATGAAATGAGCTCGCCATAAGCTCTCAGTGATAGTTCAGTGTCTTGCCGAGATACGATTCAGCAGGGAAAGTTTTGACTGCCCAAAGAAGCTGTGTGGCTTTCACTCAGCTAATCAAAGAAATCTAAGGGTAAACTATGGCAGTCTGAAGAACATCAATAAAATGAAGGGTCATGTGTATTTGTTGCAAGCTCAGAGCATTCAAGGTGCAGTCGAAGTAGCTCAACCAGACACGATGGATTGAATGAATGCAGTAGTTGAAAAATATCTGAAGAGGGCTTCTCTAGGAGTGGTTCTTCACACCGACACCAACAATAGGGACACGTAGGCTTCTACAATTAATTCACAAAAGATCTGAGATAGATCTTTTCTAAGCTATGATATTTTTGTAAGCCCTAAGGGGCCGACATACAGTCTATATATAAGGCATTTTTTTCCTTTTTGTAAGGAGTTCGGATTGCACACTCGAAAGAGTTAATGATTTTCAATCAATCCTTTCTCAATCAATGTATGTTTTCTATAACTCAACTGGAATACTGAATACAACACAAAATTTACCTTGGAAGTTTATGTTCATGTTTTTATTGATCCTCATTTCTGTATCTTTCTTTTGTACATGCAAGTCTATAACTATGTTTTTTACATTTGTGCATTTGTATCTTAAGGTTGTGAAATCGATCTTTCCTTCCTAAGGTGTATGTGTAGGCCAAACCTGTTAGGACTAAGCATTAAATCTGAAAGAGGTTGTTTTGGGTATATAAATCAAATTGAATTAGGCTTTCAAGTGTTTGTTCTTACTGTGTTCATCTCATCATTTCTCATTAATACGGTGTATCACCATAGGTTTAGTTTCATTTTTATGTATCTCTTTCCCCTTTCCTCTCAAAGAAACAGTAGTTTAGGTGATACCCAAAGGAAGCCGGCCTTCTCCAGAGGTTCATTTCAACTATAGGTGACCCACAACCTTGAGATGATCCCATGTTGCTCTAGAATGCTCAGTTTCTTGTAAACTTTGCACATGGTGCAATTCTAGGTGACAATAGTTATAATGGGAAATCGGATCCAATTGATCATATTAGAGACTTCTGAAATATGAATTTAGAGTTTTCCCATGAGGATACATACTTGATGCGTTTGTTTCCTAGGAATCTTGGAGGAAAATCTATGGAATGACTATCGAAAATCACACCACATGTCAAGACATTTGAGTAATTTATTAACTAGTTCATATCACAATTTGCATACAACATCAAATAACCATGATTGATCTTTGCGAGGCTAAATAGAAACTTGGTGAACCATTCATTACATTTCTTCAAAGATGGAGAAGATTGTATGCTAGATACCCATGTCATGTTCTTGAAAAGGAAAAGATCGCCACTTTCATAAACAACTTAGATCAAGAGATGAGCTATCATCTTAATCTTCATTGTCCTCCCTCTTTTAAGAAATTGATTGAAAATTCCATCACCATTGAAAGTGGCTTAGTCTAGAGAGGGATAATAAAAATTGACAAGGACAATCCTAGCTCTTCAAATCACCACAACAAGTCTAAGTTTTGGAATCACAAAAAAAATGTGGTAAATGATGGTGTTGTAGATATAAATCATGTCTCGACTAAGCCATTTGTTCTTAGTGCTCCAAGTTCTCCTCGCAACAATAACTATAACAATGTCAACTTGGTCACAAATCAAGGAAACAATCCTCTTCCTCCGAGGAATGATGTGAATCAAAATTTTACTCCCAACCAAGGGAATGCCAATAATCAAGGTTATTATGGAAACAATAACAAGAACAATTCCTTAGGAAATGCCTAAAGCACAAATACATTCTTCTCTAGCAGAAGAACTTTTACTCCACTGGGTCAATCTTTAGAATCTGCATTCAAAGAGTTGATGGCTAAAAATGTCTTTACTTTTCCACCTCAATGCAACTTCGAACCCAATGTGAAGCCTCCATCATGGAATGATGCATACTATTGTGATTATCATCGGTGCAAGGGTCATCACATGAATAATTGTCAACCCCTAAAAAATGTCATCCAAGACTTAATCGAAAATGGCACCATCACAATAGGACACCAACAATCCAACGAAGACCACCAAGAATTTCACAACCCTTTTCCAAACTATCAAAAGGGTGAGTCTTCTGGAAAAAGTGTGAATCATATCAATGATAATATAATCAATCATATCTACACTGACAATGAATGGGTCAATGTTATAAAAGTTAAGGAGAAGATGGAATATAGACAAGTCAACGCAACAACAAGGGCACAAGCTAAAGTTGTATTAAAGGGCGCTTCTTCAAAATCTATTGTGCCCCTACCTCAACATCAATATGACTTAATAAATCAACTTGGAAAGACTCCTACTCAGATTTTCTATCTTAGAACTCCTGAAGATTTCTCCAACACACAAGAAAATTCTAGAAAAGGCTCTCGTTGAAATAACTGTATCCACTGATCTAGATGTGGACCAATTTCAAGCCATGGTGGGACACTTTTCCTCACCCACATTCTTCTCATTCTCTGAGAAAGATGATGTTTCCATGACTCATCCCCATAATTCATCACTATACTTAGAAGTCATGATCCACAAGTTTCATGTCAGACACATCCTAATAGATGGAGGAGCTGGGTTGAACATATGTACCATGAAGTTAGTTCAGGATTTAGGATTTTCTAAGGACTCCATTGATCCCAGAAGAAATATTACTATTAAATCCTACGATGATGAAGAAAGAGCGTCCAAGGGTTTAATCATGTTGTCAATCAGAGTAGGACCTATTATCAAGAATACTTTATGTCAAGTATTAGACCATGATCTTACATACATCTTGTTGGGTCATCCATGGGTCTATGAAATGCAAGTTGTCATGTCCACATATCATCAATGTCTTAAGTTTCCTTATGATGGACAAGAGATCACAATAACAGCTGATAATTCAAATAGTCAGACTTGTGCCAACATCAAAGCTAGTCAAGATACTTTGGTTCCCAACAATCGAGAAGCTCCTGTTAGTGGTTCTCTCAAAGTTGATACGCAAATTAGTCAGTTAATGAAAAGCTTTGACAAACAACTATGATTCAAGGAAAATGGAGTTGGGGAGTACTCTCTCTATCTTGCTAACCTTCCTACATCACCTCAGTCACATGGGTGGCCTTCTATCATGCAACATCATATATTTGTAGCATCAACATCAACACAACCACCAACAGAGCCAAGTACAAAGTTTAATGGGTGATTTATCAAAGAAAAATTCCCCATGGAAGATCCTAAGGATAGAGAAGTTCTAAAGTGGCTCTATAAAGATGAAAACAAAATAGTTCTCAATGTCAAGATACCAACTAACCAATATGGTAAAGGGTATTCAATCATGCAAAAAAAGGGCTATGATGGAAATGGTCCTATCGGGAAAAGAAAAGGAGTAGTTGAGCCTATTCACCTTCTAGAACTTTCCGCAAAACATAAAATAGGACTGGGCTATGATACTAACTCAAAAGAAAGAGCATACAAGTAGTTGCATGATATTTTCCTCACATTGCAAGGAGGTTTCGATATAAGAGAAGCATGTTTGACCGCAATTCAAAATTTTGTGGATAATAACTCTAACACAAACTCTGGTGAATACGAATGGGACACCATCTACAATGATCATTTCTGGAAAGAAAAAAAGGTTGATGTGGTACACAAGTACACCCAACTCTAATTGAAGGTGAAGGGTTAGGGTTCCAATCGCAAGAATCTGTACTACAAGGTGACTATGATTCTAGTGATACTGAGTTGGATTTCAATGAACAAGACTATTGTGAGAATAATGTTAGTGTAATTAAATTAATTATTACACTAGCATAAGTTAACTTAGGTCATACATCATTTAGTCCTAGGTTGCATTTTTAATAAATCATTTAATAATGGGGAAATTCCCCTTCCATGTTTATAGGGATAAGATTCCTTCTAGAAGATGAGTTGTCCTAGAACTTATCTCAACATTTAATAATTTCCTAGATAGGGTTCACATGTTGTCGCATGTTGTTAGATCATGACACATGGCAACATCTCATGCATCTTAGGTTTTCTCTTTTTCCTATATAATTAGGAAACTTGTTCATTTGTAACATATCAATCAAATATCAATTTATGATCTAATGTTGTAGATCAATAGTAATCTCTCTTTGCAGCCCTTAGTTGCAACACTTTCTGTGTGGTGTAATTTCTCTTGGCAAGATCCTTTGAACTGTGCATAGCTTCATTGGATGATTCAGCATCCATCATTTCAACATGATATAAGAGCATGTTGAATTCTAATAGTGTCATCATCGATCTTCCTCATACCTTGGATCCTATAGACAACTTCATTATAACCATAACCATAGTCGATTTCACGTAGCCTAATGATCCGCTACCTCTAATCCATCCCAATCTCATTGAATGGGATTTATCTGAACCTATCGATATACCTATGTTTCCAAGTGACAAATCTATCATGAACTTCCTCTCCACAGATGACACAAATTATTGTTCCACTAGTGATTTTTGGCATAAAGTCTTTAATCAAGAGAGTGTCAAGTCTCCTAGCTACAAAAATAAAATTAAAAAAGAAAGATCTAATGGTGAAAACCAAAATCTAGCAGTATTAGATCAAACAAAAGATAAAACAAAGAGTGTATCAAATGGTGAAAAACTTTTTAAGGCACCAGATGATTGGATACTTGACACTCTCCTAGAGCACTATCATGAGCAATCACCTATCTTGATTAATCCTACAAAAGAGGTTAATCTTGAATCTACAAAAAAACCAAGGATTCTATAGTTAGTTGCGTCAATGATAGATAAAGAAGTACCTGAGTTCATGAAATTTCTAAGAGAAAATCAAGTCAACTTTGCCTGGTCTTATGCAAACATACCAAGTCTTGATCTTGATCTTATACTGCATCACTTTTCCATCAAACCAAGAGTTAAGCCTGTGAAACAAAAACTCAGAAAGATGCATCCTCATGTTACACTACTAGTTAAAGAAGAACTCAAAAAACTCCTTGATGCGAGATTTATAAGATCAATCGACTATGCAAAATGGATCTCCACCATTGCTCCTATATCCAAGCTAGATGGAAGTATCAGAGTGTGTACATATTTCAAAGATCTTAATAAAGCATGTCCTAAGGATGACTTCCCACTTCCCAACATCGATACTATAGTTGATCTGACAACTGGCCATGCCATGTATTCACTAATGGATGGTTTTTTTTGTTACAACCAAATCAAAATTGTACCTGAAGACTAGGACAAAACAACTTTCACATTACCATGGGGGACTTATTGTTGGAACGTCATGTCTTTTGGTCTAAAGAATGTTGGGGCTACATATCAAAGGGCCATGACTACAAATTTTCAGGACATGATGCACACATTCATGGAAGATTATGTAAATGATATATTGGAAAAGTCATACACAAGAGAAGGACATCTTGAAGTGTTATCCAAAATCTTTGCAAGGTTAGAAAGTTCAAAGTTTGTCTCAACCCCAAGAAATGTGTTTTTGGGGTCACATCTGGAAAGCTCTTAGGATACATAGTATCAAAAAAAAGGGATTGAATTAGATCCTGCTAAGGTACAAGCAATCATGGAAATTCCTCCACCAAGGAATATCAGTTAGTTGAGGTCATTACAAGGATGACTTCAATCTATACGAAGATTCATCACACAGCTAATAGATAAAAGTCTACCTTTCACACATCTATTGCATAAGAATGTTCCTTTCAAATGGGATGACAAGTGTGAAATGGCCTTTCAACAGATCAAGCAGTATCTAATGGACCCTCCGGTTCTAGTACCACCAAATTTAGACAAACCTCTAATATTATATATTGCCGCAATAGAGACATTTTTGGAGGCATTATTAGGACAAGATGACTCTACAGGAAAGGAACGTGCAATTTATTACATCAGCCAAACGCTTATAGGTCATGAACTCAACTACACTTTCATCAAGAAGGCTTGTCTAGCTATAGTCTTTGCCTCACAAAAGTTTTGGCACTACATGTTAACTCATACAATCAATCTTGTTGCAAAGATTGATCCACTCAAGTATCTACTAAGCAAGGCTACATTGACAGGAAGGTTAGCAAAATGGGTTATGATCCTCAGTGAGTTTGACATCCATTATGTTGATCACAAAGTAATCAAAGGACAAGTTATCACTGATCAACTGGCTAAAGTACCACTACAAGTAGAGCATCCCATGCACATTGAATTTCTAGATGTCGATGCCTTCACTCCATAATCAAAACAACCATGGTCTCTATATTTTGATGGTTCTTTCACTCAACATAGATTAGGGACAGGCATACTCTTTTTCACCCCTCCAGGACATACCATTCCTCAGTCATATAGGCTAATATTTCCATGAACCAACAACATAGCCAAATATGAAGCTTTAATCACTACACTCAAGATAGCATTGGAATGGAGAATCACAGAGCTCCAAGTCTATGGTGACTCACAGTTAGTCATTAATTAGATTAATGATGATTATCATACCAAAGATGACAAACTGTTGCCATATAAGAAGATGGTTGATGACTTCAAGAAGTAATTCATGGATATCAAGTTCATATAGATTACAAGACTTGATAACAAAGCAGTCGACGCCATGGCCACGATCGCGTCATTATTACAACTCCCAGAAAATCAGGCTCGCTATGAATTTTTGTTGGAACAATCATTTACACCTACTTATGGCACACTTGAAAGCCAAATCATTTGCCACTTAGTAGGATCTGATTCACCTTGGTATGGTAAGATTTATGCCTACCTAAAAGACATCTTAGCATCTAACTTATCATGTAACCAAAAGTGCAACTTTATCTGCCAATCCTCTCGCTATACTCTTGTCGCTAACACCCTTTATCATCATGGTCTTGATCGTACTTTACTTCGATGTCTTGAACATGTCGAATCTGACAAGGATTTATAAGAAGTTCATGGTGGCATTTGTGGTACTCATTCCAGTGGACTAACCTTATCCAAGAAATTGATTAGAATGGGGTACTACTAGCCTACAATGGAAAGAGAATCATTCACTTTTGTGAAGAAGTGCTCAAAATTTTAGATTCATGGGAATCTCATTCATGCTCCTGCACAAGAACTTCAACCATTCACGTCAACCTGGCCATTCTCTCAATGGGGGTTAGATCTAGTTGGCAAGATTCATCCTTCATCATCGAACGGACATAGGTTCATCATCATAGCGACAAAGTACTTTACCAAGTGGATTGAGGTAGTACCTCTCACTAAGGTCACCAGAAAATAAATCTTATCATTCATACTCAACTATATTATTTGTCGGTATGGCATTCCCAACTCCATCATCACAGATAATGGACGACCCTTCAAGAATCAAGATGTTGATGAACATTGTGAGAAATTCCATATTCAACATAGATATTCAACACCTTACTATCCACAAGGGAATGGCCAAGCAGAGGCCTCAAACAAAACTATATTGAAAATTTTGAAGACTATGAATGATGTAGGGAAATATTGGCATGTTCAACTCAATCCCGCATTATGGGCCTACAAAACTAGCATTCGAATGCCAACAAGAGCAACACCGTATGCTCTTGTCTATGGAGCAGAAGCCATATTACCTCTAGAGGTTGAGATTCCATCACTCAGGGTATCATTGAAGGGTCTCACAACATATGATGAATACAAAGTTTCCTGACTGCAAGAGCTGGAACTCCTTGATGAGAAGAGACAACAAGCAGTTGATCATTTGAAAGCATATCAACAGATGATTTTTCACAACTATAATCACAGAGTCAAGCCACGTACCTTTCAGGTTGGTGATATTTTTTTAAAAGAGAACCCAAAAAATCAGCAAGACAGAGAGAAGAAAGCAAAATTTGAACCAAATTGGCTAGGTCCTTACGTGGTCATCGTAGTATACGGTTCAAGAGCATACAAGTTGTCAACACCAGAAGGGGACCTATTAGACAAACCCATCAACAACATGCACCTGAATAAGTATTATGTCTGAAGCAGTTATCATCATCCATAAAAGTCCTAAAAATATATATATAAAAATTAGAAAAAGTCCTAAAAAAATCTATAAAAATTAGAAAAAGTCCTGAAAAAATTCATAAAAATCAGAAAAAGTCCTGAAAAAAAAAAAATTGTCATAGCATGAAAACCTGACAATAGATAGTCTATTGACAGGAAAAATACAAAAAAATCAAAAAGAAATCAGAAAAATGTAATAAAAACAAATAGTAAAAATCTAGCAAACATATGCTATTTGTAGCTCTCCATCTATTAATTCATGTTCTGCACTTAGCTTCTCATCCTTCATGCATCCTTTCACCATCATCTTAGGGCTGCAACATCATACGGTCATCATTTTCCTAGAGCGATAATGTCTTACCATGGCTTGATCGTTGTACATATTCATTTTAGCAAGTTGTGCCAATACTGGGGGAAAAACATTGACATACTGGGGGCAATCAATTTTCAGATTTTACTGAAACTATTAGACAATGACATAAAATCCAATCATGCAAACAAACAATCAATTCCTATGAACAATTATCCAATCATTGATCCATATCATAATAGTTTTCAACAAATTTCACATCATGACTCATATCTGGATGATCTAAAATATGAATAATGATTGGAATAGCAGTATTATATTTTGAACAATGGTTGTTTTATTTTGATATCATCCCTTTGGAGCACACTCGATGATGTACTGAACTAGAGTGGTGAGGAAAGAGAATGTTTTTTCTTTGTCTGTTGTCTTGAGATTAACTATCAATCTAGTGCAAATATGTCATGAGACATGATTTCCAAAGCATATCATTGATGACAGTTCCAAATTTGTATTAGAAAGTGGTTAATTTTTGTTTGTTTATGCAAGAAATGCTAAGGTCATCTCGATTCAATTATACCTCGATGCTTATGTTCACTTGCTATATCAAAAATCATGAAAGTTGTACTCAGGTCATCATTGGTGCTAATTTCCCCTCTGATGCTTGTACATACTTCCAACATTTTAAAATGCTCTATGATGATTCAAAGAAAGCTAACAAAAGGCTCAACAAACGGTTGGTTTTGTTTAGTTACATTTCATTTAGATCATTGTACATATCTGCATACTGGATTTGCATCAAAGTTTTGAAAGGTTGAATGAAAACATCAACGGTTGTCATATCTCTTTGGACTATTTGTGGAGAACATTTAGACATTTGTTTCATTATCATCTTTCATATTCATCATGTCATTAATCATTAATCATTATCATTTCATCTAGGTCTTGTATAGATCATATAGTCTATCATTTATTCTCATATCATTTCGATCCTTTATCATTTACTCATCCATCATTATGTATTATCATGTCATTTATCATTTTTTTTCATATCATGTAATTTCATTGCATATCATTTATCATTCTCATTTGATATCATCTTCATTTTATTGCATATCATTAAAATCCTTTATCATTTCATATCATTCATTTTCTCCATTTAGTATTTTCATATCACTTTCATTTTCATATTATCTATCATCTTCATCTCATTATCATTTATCATTCTCATTTCATCTATTTCATATCATTTCATCAACATTTCATTACATATCATTTATAATCTTATCATTCATCTCATTATCATTTATCATTATCATTATCATTATCATTTCATCATCATTTCATTACATATCATTTATCATCTTATAATCATACATCTCATTATTATTAATCATGTTCATTTCATCTCATTATTTATCATTTGTCACATTACATTCATATCATATCTTTAAATCATCTATCATTTTCATATCATTTATATATCATGTCATTTTTCCAATAACATTTGACCCATTTCACATATCAATTTCATATCATTTCTTATTTCATATACACACTACAAATTCATGATGCATCTCATAAACATAAACATCCATTTTCCATCACATCATCATTATTTCTTGCATTTGAAAAATCCAAAACAAACATTCCATTCATTCATTACTTTTTCACATCATTTTTCATAAACATATCATATATCCCATTGCACACTTTCATAATCAACATCCTAGGTCATCCACCTGCATGACATCATTAGTACACATCACAAATCACCATCATATCAAAACATCTTGCATATCATGTTGGTCATCAAATCATTAACAGGCATATCAAAATCCATACTACATGCAAAAATACATGCATATCACATCATCACATAAAAAATGCACATCATCAAAACTCATCACCACTGCATATCATCGCTCATCAAAAATACATACAAATGTCTAATGTCCAATGAAACTAAAAAGTATAGAGAGATACATGAGATATGATAAAAAAATAATGTACATGCTCTAAAAATGATATACATTTGTGAAGTACATCAATAATACTACATCAATATAAATCACATCTCATAGCTAACTAGTGGAACCCCCTGATGGAGCTGGTCTCAAAGATGGTGGTCTGCCACTACCCCCTGCGTCGAGATCCTGTTGAGGCCCGTGATCCCTCTGCTCTATATAGTAGTTCGTGATCCGCTCCTAGATCTGTTGTGGGAATGAGAGTAAGGCTCTCTGCGGTCAGGAGGACACAACTCCTCATATCTAATCCGATAATGCTCAGCCTCCCTGGCAATCTCGAATCCCTCTACAATGGCCTCTCACAAAGATGCACTCTCAACAGTACCCATGAATCTCTAAGCAACACCCTCTGCCTCTACTGCCCTCCATCTGAAGGAATCTCTCTATGCTATCAACTGGGCTACCTGTGGGTATGAGGCAAGAGGAGGTGCATGTGCTTGTGCCTGTCTTTGCACCTATCTTTGCATAAGTTGTGCTTGTAACTACACTGCCAAACTCTGAGCCTGAGCCAACTGGCTTTGTAACTATGCCTGCTACCTCTAAAGCGTCTACACATGGGCCTATAGAGTATCTATCTATGCTTGATGTGCTATGGAAGAGACCCTAATCATTGTCCTCCATCCCATACAACTCCTCGGCCTTCACATGATCTGAGCACTGCCTAAGATATCTATCCTCTGCCTCACTAGCCTCTTCTCATCCCCACCACCATCATTTGAGCTCTCCCCATCTCCACTCTCCTCCTCATCTCCACTATCCTCCTCCTCATCCCCTTCACCTACTGCCTACTCTCCCCCTACCACATCCTCCTATCTCCTACCCCCTGGCTGATGTGCCATCATGATAGGCATCGACTCATTTGGACATGTAAAATGAGGGAATGGGTGTGTGTGGAAATAAGCAGAGTACTCATCCGACATCCCTACATCAGTAATATCCAACCTATAAGCCCATGCCTCAGGCTGTAAACTAGTATACTCTGTATACACCACCTAATATGAAATGCATGGCCCCCATCTAGGATCATCCTTGCGCCACCCATAATGTGCAATGCCCCGAGGCATCCCCTGCATATAGCCATATTATCTCTACACTCGCAATGCCAAAAATCTCTCTATAATGAATGGGGTCTGCCCTATCAGATACCAGGGCATACATACAAATGGCATCTCTAGATGATCAGTATCCCACCCCTCATAATCTATGTACGACCTCCATATCACTGAATCAACATCATCAAGAGTCTATCGCCAGTACTCCAACTTGCCCAGCTTGGGTTGGACAAGTGCAATAGAATATGCATACACATATGGCATGCCTGGTGACCTAACTCTAGGACAAAGTGGTCTCGTAATAGCAATATGCTCCCATGCCCAGATTTGGAGTAGGGTAACACCACAAGTCAAACTAGATGATCTGTTGTATACTACCTAATGCAAGTAATGGTATAAATGAGCTAACATGCAGCTCCCCTAGGCATATCTCTGTTGCTGACCTATCATTAGCTCAATGATCCTCCCCCACCCAACTGATAATCCCTTTGATCGCTGGTCCAGACAAAGGAAGCCTCCAATGAATGCACCCAAAAAGGTAGGTAAGGCCGGATATCCCCTAAAATCTACCCATGGTACCCAATACCCTACTATCTAAGCATCCCCAAACACCCTCCTAAGTGCATCTGTACTACCTAGCTCCTTGTGGTCATAAACCATAAGAGCACCTACCACTGGAATCCCCAAAATCCTATATACATCCTCTGGGGTCATAGTCATCTCACCCGTTGGCAAATGAAAGGTATTATGCTTTGAATGCCACCTCTTTGCTAGTGCGGTTAACAGTCCCCTATTGACCTAAATCAGAGGCATAGACAATAAAGGTCTCAACCCACATCCCACTGTCAACTGTACATCTGCAGGTGTCATATCTTGTATCCAATCCCAACCTATAGGGAAACACTCTCTAATCTAGAGGTTTTTAAAACCCTCCTATTTTTGGTCATCACAAGGACAATCAATCAGACTCATATTATTGACTCATATCAACATGATCTATCTACTTCACATCATACAAATCAATCAGACTCATATCTATCTATCAGTGACCCATATCAGTGATTCATATCACGTGAACCATATCAAGTGTTCTATCTAAGTGACTCATATCATGAAATCAATGCTAAATCAATCTATCTGAATATCAAATCAATCTACTCTATCATCATTTACTATTTGTTTTCTTTTTCAAGAGAGAAAATTTATCAACAATCAAATCATTTTCCTATTGGTACTTTAGTCACGAATACAAATGTGTTTAAATCACATCATCTACTATTTATTTTCTATTGCAGAAAGCAAATTTATCAGAAATCATATCAAGCATCTACTCTTTGTTTTCTGAAACAAAGTTATTAGACAATTCGTCAATCACTCTACTCTTTGTTTTTCATTCAATGGAAACAAAGTTATCAGCTATCTACTTTTTGTTCTCTTATTTTTGGGGAGCAAAGTTATTAATTAATCATCAGATTTTCTATCATTTTATCCATATCAACATGATGACAAGACAATTTATCTATATATTGACCAAAGAATCAATATACATCATCATCATCAAATAGTGCATTCTGCCTAAATTTCTTAGATGCACTAATCTGTAGCCTCTATGCTCTAAAACCCTAAATGTGCTAAAGTTTCCACTCGATGCGCTAAATCACCCTATGTGCCATTTTATGCCCCAAATGCGCTAAAGTTTTCCCCCTATGCGCTACTTCCCTATATGCACTAAACCCCTAAGCGTATGCACCATTCCATTCACCTGATGTGCTTAAACCCTATATGTGATATTCTATGTCCTATATGCACTACAGTACCCATTTCATATAGGCATCCTATATGTGCTACTCTATGTATTGAATGTGCCAAATTGTCTAAACCCTGAAAGTGCTATTTACACCCTAGATGTGCTAAAAGAAACTTTGAAAGTGCTAAAACTACTCTTCTATGCACTAAAACGGGATGTTCAACCCTAAATCCGCTCTAAAATGCATCAAAATTCAGTTAAAATCACAAATTTTCAAATCAACAAGGGTTGAATCAACTCACTAGTGGTCCATATGCGGCTGGTCTCTAGTATTAGTGAGCCCACTCAAATCTATGCCTGTGATAAGGAATCTCCATCTTGCCAAGACAAAATTAGAGCAACAAAATCACTACAGTTAAAAGGTGAAAATGACTTGCCCTTTTTACCCCTTTTACCTTTTAAAGGTCAACCAAGGTGAATTTTTGTGGCATTTTATTTATTTTTTTATCTTTTCTCAAACTTTGACCTTATTTTTCAAACTGGGGCATCTTTTAATCAATTAGCGGGAACTAAATCACTGCATCCCTCTCATCATCAGAATTTCATCATCAACTCAACACTTTTCTCATTGAATCAGTAATTTACCTCCTGAGGGGGCATCATCAATATCAACCGCATCTTTCAATCAGAAACATATCAGAGTCAAATCAAAAGGCATATTAGTTAAAAAAAATTTGACCAAGGGCAAAATCAAATGCAACAAATTTCAAAAGCAGGAATATTTTCTTTGAAGCAATGCATTTCACACATCACTTCAAAGAGGGGCAAAATGTATATGCATAAAATTGGTCATGTCTAATTAATCCTGACATTTAATTAAATATTTAATATTTAATTAATTTCTCTGAAGTCCTCTACATATGATTAAATTTAATTAAATTAATTATATTGTTTAGTCACTTTATTCTTCCACCTTAAATTAAATAAATTCACTTTATTTAATTATTTCACATTCATATGTCTACTTACTTAATTAGGTAAATATCCTTTATTTATCTTAATTAATTATCACCTTTTGAATTTAATTAAATCTTTTGATTTAATTAAATTCAAATATTTCATTTCTCCTATTCAAATCTTTCTTCTAATTAATTAGATATTTTATTTAATTAATTTCATCTACATGCCATTTCCTAAAAATTTAATTAAATATCTTCATTTAATTAATATCTATCATATCTTTTCAAATCATAATTAAATATTTTATTTGATTATGAAATCTTTTTATTATTTTCAAATCTTAATTAAATGATTATTTAATTGAGAAAAATCTCCTTGTCATCCATAAATAAATAATTGAATTTATAATTCATTATTTATCTTCTTCAAAAAAAATTCTCAATCTCACAAAAAGATGATTTTTACAATTCATCTTTATCATCTTCTAGGAAAGAGGAAACAAATCCTGCTTTCTGTTTTTCTTCTATTTTTCTCTCCAGTCTTCTCCATCTTCGACCGTTTGATCTGCCAGGATTATTACAGTCGTTGATCACATCAACCAATCAGAAGCTTTCAAAAACTCTATAAATACCCCTGCAAATCCAAACATTGGTTCTATATAGACACACACATATACATGCATTAGAGATAGGTGATTAGCATTTTAGCATTATTGTTATCAACTTTAGCATTCATAATTTTGTAACTTTATATTCTAGCAATCATGTCTAGTTTAAGCATGTTAATCATATCTTAATATAGCATGCATTCATCTTCAAATCTCGTTATCTAGGAAAACTATTTGTTGAGCCTAGCATACAATCTGAGAGCAAGCTGGAATTAACAAAAATATTGGAGATAGAGGATGATAGGATGACATAAAAAACAAAAGACTGAGTTTGTATTCCTTTTATTTGATCTTATGTTTTGATATAATATCTTATTGGTGTGTTTGATTTATTATTTTAATCTACACTTGATACACTTAAAATCAATCACACAATAATTATTCATAATATGAATCTAGAATAAAGCATCCATGATGTGATTTAGATTTTTATTAATGTGATGTGATTTAAAGTTTTATTATTATTTTTAGATGACTGGAAACAATAATTTTGATCATTTGGACTCTACATTATTGATTATGATTGTATATGATACATTATATTGATTTTTAAAAATGACATTTCATATTATAATTAACTTATAATAATAGATCACATTGACCAACACATTTAAAATAAATTAATTTATAATAAATAAAATTATATACCAATTATAAATAATTGTAATTAAATATTAATAATAAATTAATTTTTAGTAAATAAAACTAATAATTATAGACTAGTTTTTGAGAAATGAAAAACCATCATATAAAATATTCCAAAAGTCTGGCAACCTAATTTAATATTATTTTAATGAAAAATTAAAAATTCATTTACCTTATATTACTTTATATCAAATTAAGATAAGATATGACTAAGAGGATAAATTCTTTTGGTAGCAATCGCAAATTTTGGACCACAATCCACCACTGAAAATTTTCAAATTTTTTGTTCTTCTGGCAGCCGGTACGGACATGCTAACTCTTCTGTACAATTTTGATGTTGTCATATATTAGATAAATTCTAAGTTCCAACAACCATATACATATATATAATTCAAAGAGCTTAGTTATTCAAACCACAAGCCAATTTTTCAAGGCTTGAACAAAATTTTAATTGTAACATTTGTTAAAGTGGAAGCCGATTCTTTCAAACTTTTGCAATCTGACAGGTTCAAATGTGACAGAGTTTTCAGCTGCCCAAACAATTCCGGCAATTCTTTCAAACATGTACAACCATGTAAATTTAGATATTGCAAAGATCTCAGTTGTTCAAATTCCGGCAATTCTTTCAAACATGTACAACCATGTAAATTTAAATATTGCAAAGATCTCAGTTGTTCAAATCCACAGGGCAATTTTTCAAGGATTGAACAAAATCCTAAATTTAAAGACTTCAAAACTTCAAATTGATTGAAGGTAGAAGGCAATTCTTTCAAGCTTTTGCAACCAAACAGATTCAAATGTGTTAGACTTCTCAGCTGCCCAAGGAATTCTGGCAATTCTTTCAACTTTTGGCATTCTGACAGATCCAAATTTGTCAGCTGAGCAAACAATTGTGGCAGACGCTCCATGTTACTACATCTCTTTATAACGAGTCTACTCAGCTGTGGTATTTTACATACTTCCTGAGGAAGCTCGCGTAAAGAATTGCAACCCTCCACTCTGAGAGCCTTCAACTTATTTAAGCCATGAAGACGGCTATTAAATGCAATTTCGCTCTTGTCTCTTTCTTCATTAGTGGACTTGCTTGGTTCTGAAAAAGATACATCTAATTCTTCTAAGGAGGAGTTTGGCACGAAGTCCCGCGTTTCACTTGGCTGCTTCAGGACTCTTAAGGACCTTAAACGTTGTGGTAACTGCATACACAGTTACTATTCTTTGTGAGAACTTTAACTAAACAATAACAATTAAGAAAATCAATAACCAAAACCAAATGGAAGTATGTATGTCTTTGGACTCAGGACATGCCTTGAGTGGACCTCTCTGCTTACTGGGAAGCTTCACACACTCCAACACACCCAGTTTATCAAGTGCTTCTACATTCACCCAAGAAATATCACCATCTATTGCCATCCATCTTAACTCTGGGAATCTCACTGCTTCTGTAGAACTAACATTTATGCTACTCCCCCTCAAGGCCAGAATTCTTAATGTGCCCTTTATCGCATTAAGGTGTCTTTCCTCAAGCATGCAATCTGCATCTTTATCTTCTATCCAAATTCCTTTAATTCTTCTGAGCTTATCCTGCGAAACTGAGGTGTCAGCAAGTTTCATCTAACAATGAAATCAAATGGTTGCTGAATCCATCTAAGAATATTTAGAGGAGAAACATACCTCATCTTTTACAGCTTCACTCCACGACTTTAAATCCATAATTCTACTGGATTTTGACAAACTGCGCCCTATTGATCGAATAATATCGTGAACAGACAGCACCGCCTCCTCCTCATCTCCCAAAAAAACCCGGTCTCTTTTCCCCCTCCGAAAAAATAGTGGTTTTCCTATCACTGTCGTTATCAATGCTGCCTCTTGAAGGAATGCGACTTCCTCAGTCCCCACAATGTAATCTGCAATTCGACGAGGGAATCCTTTATCAAAGAAGCAACATATGTCTAAAAATGCTTCTTGGGTAGACTCGTCCAGTATACTATACACAAGATGAAACAAACGCTCGCCGAGATCATTTTCTCCTATCCTCCCTCGGCTTGATAAAGCTTCAATCAAATCCCTACAACTGCGTATATTATATTTCTGCTTGCGCAAATGTGCACCAACCATCTTCAGAACCAACGGAATCCCATTGCAGAGCATGAATATCTTTTCAAGATCATCTTTGATACCATCACGAATTGTAGGGTCATTGCACAGAATTTCCGCCGCATGATTGTAAGAGAGAGTTTTGACATGGACGTCCTTGCGCCAAAGACCACGTTCTTGAAGTACATCAGTGACACTCAAGATCCTCGTTGTAATAAGTATTCTGCTACTCTGGGGAAGACCTTCTAAGTCTTCCGGCAGAATTTTTTTCAGGTCTCTTGGGTGCAGGGCATTATCTATAAACAGAAACACAGGCTTAGTTGTGTAACTTTTAAAAGCGTCTATTAACTTATCCCTACCATCTGAATCATTTCTTAGGTTTATTTCCATTCCACCACAATAGCTTGGAAATGCATCCTTCAAAATTTGCTGCTGCAATACTTTATAGTTGTTTCTTTCAGAAATCTCATCTAATTCAATTCTGGCATAGTTGAATCTCTCTCTATCTACTGTGGAGACAACAGCTCGTGCGAGGGTTGTCTTCCCAATGCCACCGATGCCCCAGATAACAACGGCAAAGGAAGAGCAATCTTCGTCTTTTTCCATGTTCAGCAACGTATTTACTCTCTTTATTTGTTCTTCTATTCCAACTGTTGAGAAGAAGAAGAAGAGTGTCACCATGACTACGAGAACAAAAGAAATCTACGAATCGTTTTTATTAGGCGAAACTTTCATGTCATAGCAGTCGAAACGTTTCAGATAGGCAGGGCATGGTAAATATACGGCAATACAGCTTTCATGTCATAGCAGTCGAAACGTTTCAGATAGCTTGGAGTCAAAGGGATCGTGAGCAACGAGTTAAGAGAAAGCTGAGAGTGTTAGCAGAAGCAGAGCATGTCAGAGCAGAAGATCCGAGCAGATCAGAGCAGAAGATCCAAGAAGATTTGAGGCGAGATTTCTGAAGAGGAGATCGCTAGATTGTGGACAAGGAGGAGAAGATCAAGAGATATTTGAAGACAAGGAAATTGGTGAGCCGTCAGATTCAAAAGAAAAGATTGAAGGCTTAAAAACATACAGAATTGTCAAAGGAAGGTGATAAAAAAGAAGATTGAGAAGTTTGGAGTCAAAAGGATCGTGAGCAACAAGTTAAATGAAAGCTGAGAGTGTTACCAGAAGCAGAGCAGGTAGAGCAGAAGATCTAAGAAGATTTGAAGAGGAGATCGCTAGATTGTGGATAACTCTTTAACTTATTTTATCATCAGAAAAATATAAAAAAGGCTGCTATGTGTTTGTGTTTGAAAAATCTACAATTGGTATCAGAGCAAAAAGATTCTGGATGAATTGACGTTTATAGAAGATCCCGAAGAGATCACGGAAGGTTGCAGAGATTGTTGAAAACTATAGAGAGGATTTAAAGGAGGAGGATCGCTGTAGACGAGTCAACCACTGTTATTGAAGTCGCAAGAAAAAGAAAAAATGTTGTTCGTGCAGGTCGCGACGTTATTGTTGTCAAATATTTAGAGATCGTGTTAAATCATAAAGTTGAAGCTGCCAAGAAATCCAAGCCGGAGCTGTGGAGAAACCGCCGGTGTTTAGATCGCCCAAGTCAAAGGACGCCTAATGAGCTTGCAGATCGCTGTTTATTTTAAAGGTCGTTTGAGGAAGGTGCAAACCCTTGTGAAGAAAGACTCTCATTAAAGAAATTGAAGGCGTCAAACCAAGAAAGAGCCTCCAATTTAGTTAGAAGTGTTTGCAGCAAAGAAAAGAATTTGAAGAAAGCCGCCCCAAATAAAAATTGTTCGCTGATTTTGTTATGAGGAAGCTGCCATAAAGTTAGACGCGGCTATTTTGAACAGGCTCAAACAAAAGGTAAAAACTGTCAATGTTTTGTTAAAAGTTGAAGCAAAACTAGATTGTAATTATTACTGCCTCCTCCAATAGAAGTGTGGAAGTCATGGTAAGTGCAGATGTATTTTAAGGGAATATTACAGGAGTTTCTTAAGCTATCAATAGGAAAGAGTTTGAAGGCCACCATAGAGTTTTAGAGAAAGTTTGCAGCAAGGTGATTGAAAAGAAGATTGAGAAACTTGGAGTCAAAGGGATTGTGAGCAACGGGTTAAGAGAAAGTTGAGAGTGTTAGCAGAAGCAGAGCAGGTCAGAGCAGAAGATCGAAGAAGATTTGAGGCGAGATTTCTGAAGAGGAGATCGCTAGATTGTGGACAAGGAGGAGAAGATCAAGAGATCTTTGAAGACAAGAAAATTGGTGAGCCGTTAGATTCAAAAGAAGAGATTGAAGGCTTAAAAACATACAAAGTTGTGAAAGGAAGATGATAAAAATTTGTAGAGAATCTCAGAAAGGTGAGTTTAAATTTTTTTATTTCAATGAGAAAGACCGGCAAGAAGGCGAAGAAAGAAACTTCAAATTTAATGCGTGAGAAAAATGATTTGATAGAAAAATTGATGAAGTTCAAAAAGTGTAACTCGGAATTGATAGAAATTGGCAAGCAAAATGCAAATACTGAAATATTGTGATATCTTCTTATACTGTGAGGAATGGCTTTGTTTGTAAGTACCTGCATTCTTTGGATAGTCTGGATCTGATAGAGGAAGATAAACCGGCAGCCGCGCTGACATTTCGCTCAGCGGCGATGACGTTTCTGTTCCAATAATTGCTTGCAGTTCATTTTGATAAATCCTATCTATATTGGAGCGAATACCGCTCAAAGTGTCAGAGTTTATTGATGTTTTCAAGAAGCTGCAACATAAAATTAAATTTTTTTAGGCAAATCATACTAGAAATTTAATCAGGAGAATAATAGTAACAACATATGCTTAAGCCATAAATCGTTGAGGAAACAGAGTACCGACCTGAAAAAACTTTCTGAATCTAGTTGGCAAGCACAAAATATTGATCCTTCAACAAGATATTGGAAGGCACTTTTCAAATTCTCGTTGTTTTCATTTTCAAAAGAAAGATTGTATAAGTGCTTAATTTGAGATGCAAGTTTAAGCATGTCTTTTAAGAGATCTACATATTCAGCCCGGTTCTGGGACACTTTTTGACATTTTGATACCAGATACCCTACGATAGAAAGCCCTGCAACTGCCCAGTGCAGTTGGCCAATTTGCTGAAGCATATCTCCTACAATTTTTGTCACTTCTCCCGACTGAAAAATTTCACCCTGTAAATCAGTAGCAAACAGAAGATAAGTGCCACTGAAAATTTAGGGGAAAAATTACCCATATTATCATATATGTTTAATACCTTAGTCTGAATTTTTTCTGTATTATCGCTAGCAAATTTTAGAAATTTGGCCCCGCTCTCAGTATAGGAAGCCCAATTTGACAACTTGTCTGTATTAGAAGAACTTGTGCTGGGAGTATCCTGTGCATTCTGTCAACACAATAGACAAAAAGGAAATAAACAATGAAGACATCTCATATTTAATCTTCCTTGAACTAAAAGAAATAAATTTTACAGCCAACCTTGTGAGCTGTAGCTCCTTCCAGCTGTTCTTTAATGGCCTTGATGAAATCATCCGCCTTATCAATGTCCGCTTCTTCGAAGCTTTTCAAGACCTCTGCCGCCGTTGGTGTGGATGGGTTTTCTCCTGTTTCAATTGGAGGATCTGGCGGATGTATTGGTGGATGAGCAGGATCTGGAGGATGTATCGATGGATGAGCAGGATGCGGCTTCTTCTTCCGCCAGCAACAACAACCACCATAACAACTCATGGTTAATAACATAACTTTTCAATACAGAAACTTAGCTGAACTTTTCAATACAAAAACTTAGCTGATTGAATACTAAATGTGAAATTAGTAAATGTGAAAAAATTTCACTTGTAAACACATAAAATTGTCTTAGGCTTGCAACTCTTAGATTATTCAACATTGCCCCTTTCATTCTTAATAATTAAATAGTTTTTAATTATTTAATTATTTTCTAGAGTCATATGTCTTCTATTAATTAAATAATTATTTAATTAATTTATTTTTATTTTTATTTTCTCTTGATTAATTAAATTATTTATTTAATTACGTCACTAATTAAGTCCACTTCTTTTAAAATTAAATAAATTCTTATTTATTTAATTTGTGTCCACTATCCACTATAATTAAATAATTATTTTAATTATTTAATTATTCATTAGCCTCTTCTATAATAAATTAAATAAATTTAATTTGGTCCACTCTCTTGAATTTTGAATTAAATCATTATTTAATTCAAAATGATTCCTTTTATCACATTCCTCTATAATTAAATAATATATTTATTATTTAATTATTCATTAGTCACCTAAATTAAATATTTTTTATTATTTAATTTCTCCAGCAACCTCTTTATCTGTGTCAATCTTATCTTCCACATCAAATCTTATCTCTTGACATCTCATTTAATTTCAGTCCTTGATTGAATTATCTTATAATTCAATTTTAGCCATTCATTTCTTGTTATTGCCCTAATTTTGACCTAAACCTATTTTATACTACAACATTCAATTTTGACCATTGATTCTAGGGTATTTGTCATCTTCTCATCCTGACCACACATTCAAAATTGCAGTTTCTATAAAATGACAATTTTGTTCTTATTTCAGATCTCATATTCATTCGGTCAACTTAGGCTATTATTATTGTCATTTGCAGTTATTGTCATTTTAGTCTATTGTGAAATCATTTTTTTTATACAAATCCTTCAACATCATAGGGCTTTGGCATTAGTCTAGGTGCTCATTTGAAATTTGAGGGTCTCATTCAATTTGCTGCAAACTAGAAAGTGTAACGAAGGTGAAGCATGGAAGATGAAGATTTATGGTAACATTGTTCCTTTTATTTTCATATTTATTTTCTTTGTGTTTTGTTACTTCAATGGATTTTTGGTGTTTATTGTTTAATAAGCTAACAATATAAATTTTCCATAGATACATTTGGTGAACCCGACGTTTTGGACAGAAATTTGTGTGTTCTTGTTTGTTTTCACTGTTTTGCAGGTTACAGCAAAAAAGTCATACAAAATCCCGTCACCTTCATTTGAGCACAGAAAAATGGGCGAATAAAATATTTTAAAATGGTTTCTGAGTTTTGTAGATCACACTCTCAGCTTTCCAGAACATCAAACGGTTTTAAATTTTGTTAAGATTTGATAAAGTTATGGCCATTTTAGTGATTGCTGTTTTTTCAATTTAGCTTTTAAAACCCATGTTTTTATTTTGTCTATAATTTTTTTTTGTGTGCAGAATCGTGAAAAATACTTTTTGGGTTTTGAAGGTTTGATTTTTAACTTTCCATAGATATCTACCACTTAAAATTTCACTAAGTTTTGAGCAAGTTATCGCTGTTTTAATTTTCTGCTGTCATTAAATTTTTATTTATTTTTTATTACTAATATTTGTTGGTAGCATGTGGCATTGGAGTTTTTCGTGGGTCAAAGACATTTATTCAAATTACTGACATGTGGTTTTGCAGCTACGTTTGTCAAAGATTTATCTCTCAAACCACTTGTTTGCATTTTTTTTAATTTAGGAACATTTCTTTTGGTGCTCTAAAATGAATTTTGTTTGCAAGTGTTTGAATGTGTTTATAAGATGGTAGGTGAGTATGCTCTCACTTGGTGAAAACCTTGTGATCAGAAAACCAGACCCATCTTTATTTGTTATTACCCTGACTTGGTATATCGGAGTATCCTCTCCCCTCGCGCTTTCGGGCGATCTTGGGTGTAAGAGAAACGGTTACCAACTCTAGAAATGAGTCTGCCTTAAGGGAAAAAGTACTCACCTTAAGGGACGACTCGACTGATAACAGGCTAAAGCCAAGCCACTTCCAGCCGGGATATAAAATGGGTGCTTGAGGAAAGTTCAAGTACCACGAGTGCGGATGTGTCACACGGACGGAGTAGTACTCCCATAAACCCTGTTGAGCATAACCTCTTCAGACTGGAGTGCCACCTAATTGGTGATTAATCTCTCGCCCCATGTGTGGCCACTCAAACGGATGCCCTAACTAGACACCTTTTGTTTTAGAGGCCAACCATTTTCAGCCATTGCTTGGTATAGTGCAGGGTACAGTATCATGCCCGAAGATACTCACTACTAACTCCCTTGAGTAGAGATAGTAGTTCTTGGGAAGTGATGACCTAGAAATTTGAAGTTGGTGTGTTTGAATGACGTTAATGAGCTGTGGAAGGGAGTCAGTGCCACCAATCTTCTAAACTATCCGCTCTCAAGAAGGAAAGGTGTTTAGCACCAATCCGGGGTATATCGGTGGGCTATACCAAGTATACAAACCCTTGGCCTATTAGGATTGTGCTTGTCTCATGTGTGTTTACATACACCAAAACATCGTGCTTGTTAAGTGTTTTCTAAATTTTCAAACAATATACACAATATTCACAAATTTGGACACAAAGCCTCAGACAATTCAAACTTTTCAATAAAACATCAAAACAATAGTCTTAACCTAGAAGTCTTATGTCAAAACCAAATCATGAAATTGCTCAAATCTCTCATTTCTTGTGCACTTTAGCTTGCATCTTACCATAGGGTCATCTTTGCAAATATTTAGCTTCATCCTTAGGCTTCACCATTTGCATTTTCAATCATAAACCAAAAACTTAGGTCCTTATCTCATTTTGCATATTTTGGATTAGGACAACCTTACTTCACTTTGCAAAATCTTGACTTTCAAAATTAGGTTATCATTGGACTTAGACATCATTATCTCCTTTAGTCATTATCTTTTTGTGAGATTCTTCCAACTCAAAAGTCTGGTTAGGAAGACTCATTTTTCATTTGTCCTTGTCATTTAGTCCTTCAAACAAGTCCTTTGATATTCCAAAATTAAGACATAGATCAAGCATAGGGTGGTTAGGAAAGATTTTTTTCAAATCATTTTAAACCTTTGCATTTGCATACCTTAGATATTCAAATTATTTTAATCTTCACCTTGCATATCTTTAAAATCCAAAATATTGTCATCATAGTCCTCATTTGGCATCTAGACTTTGCATTGGTCATTTCCTTAACCAACATTTTCACATTAGTCCTCACTGTCACCTTGACATTTGACATCCTTTCTTAACAATTTATCACCTTGCATTAGTAATTTTCCTTAGGCAAACATCATTATCACCTTGCATTGACATCCTCCAAAAATACAAAACAAGAAAAATAGTGTCATAACTTGTCATCCTAGTCTTCATTGTCCTTTGGCATTAGTCATTTTCTCTAGAAAACATTGTCATATTGCATCCCTTATTGTCAAAAAATCCAAAAAAATAGTCTTGCATTGTCATCCTTTATTCAAAAAAAAAAAAAATCCAAAAACATTATTTCATCCTAGTTGTTATTTTGAACCTAGGCTTTTGCATTAGTTGCCTTTTTAGTTGACATAATCATCTTAGTCCTTATTTTTCACCTCATCATCCTAGTCCTAATCGTCACTTTCACTTTTCGACATTACACATTTCCTTAGATACACATTATCATCTTTTTGCATTGTCATCCTAGTCACCTTGGCATTTAGCATACTTGCATTATCATCTCTTTGCATTGTCATCCATTATCACACAAAAAGACAAAACATAGGTTAGTGTCATACTTGCATTGTTATTATCTTCATTTGAGCAATTTCCTTTGATAGTGGAGACAAGACTTCAACGAAAGAAAAGACAAATGTCATACTTTGGACAAGATTTTGACAACACCAACACCAACACCAATCCGAACATTGACAATAACACTTATGACACAAACCAACACTAGACTTGTCCCGACCCATTTCACAACATGAACATGCAACCTTCCATGAACATGTCATTTTCATCACAAAATCCTTTTGAACCATTCATACAAAGAGACCAAAACAGACGAGCATATGTAGAGGACTTAAAAGTTGCAATGAAAAATCCTGATATAGCCTCCTTTGTAGAAAAATTAGTCTTACATGACCCTCAAAGGTATTTATCCATGCTTTTGGACCAAGGGGCTAAGTTACCACGAGGCTTTGACATAAATACTTTGGGACCTCCATCTGTCTACCCTCACCATCAACAATCACTTAACATAAATCCTGCCATTAATTCACAACAAACATCCACTTATCACCATTATCCTAACCTTGACAAGGGAAACCAACTGTCCACTAGTCCATTACGAGTCTCCACATCATATTCTATTCCTTCACCTACAAATCTCGTCTAAGTCTACATGCCTTATGAACCATCTGCCAACTCATGTCAAGTCTCCACATCATACCTTATTAATCCAGTCCAAGTCCCCATGCCATATCCTAGTCCTTCACATACTAGTCTAGTCCAAGTCCAGATGTCCTATCCTAGTTCTTCATCCATTAATCCTTTTCAAGTCACTCCCTCACAAGCTGCATTTAGTCATGAAAATTCTATCATTGTACAAAGTCAAATCCCATTGTCTAAACTTGAGGATACATGTCAAAATGAAAGCTCAAAGCATGACATTATAATGTCACCTTCATGTCAAGAACAAGGTAGTCCATCCCATGACCTTATCTTAAAGTCCATTTAAGAAACCCTTCAAGATAACCATGACATCCAAAACACACCTATCCTTAACAAAAATTTTATTTCCGATTATATCATCCATGACAACCCCATCTTCAACCAAGACCCTACCATTGACAAAAAAGTCCAAAATGATCCACTCCTTCACCTTTATGCCATTCATGATCAAACACTTGCCGACCCTATACAAGCTTCGACTATTGACACTTTCCATGATGAGACACTTACCTTCATGGGACACATAGATGATATTCCTCCAGAACAAGAATCTTCCACTAAGGACATGCTTGCATATGATCAAGTTATAGCTAAAATCATTGGACTCTATGACACTAAAAATAATGTTGGCTTCGACATTGCCTTGAAATCACCAATAGAATCATTTGAACCTGACATGTTGCATGATCAGACCAAAGATATCAGTCAGGAATATGTCCAACATGACAATGAAGCTAAGACACTTTATCAACTAGGGTCATCTATCTTTGTCAGAGCAGGCTTTCTTGCAAATGAAAAAATTACAAATGACAGTGTCCATAGACATCATGATGGGTTAGCATCTTGCTTTCAAAGCAATAAATACCCCATTGCAAATAGAATCTATCAAAACATGCAATATCAAGGCAAAGGATTAGGCATACATGAGCAAAGAATTCTAGAACCAATACAACTTCAAGCAAATTACAGACATCAAGGTTTTGGTTATTCCTTAGATAGCAAATCAAATGATGCCAGTGGTACCTCTTCGATACTAGGGGCAACCTTGTCAGATACAAACGTCAAAATGGAATCCATGAGAAATTCTTGTCATAAGATTGCTGCCAACACCCCCTCCACCCACACCATAAACCATCATTCCATCATAAGTAAACCTTCCCTTTGGGACCAACAAAAACAAAAGTCTTACAAATCAAAAGATCAAAATCAAATGTCAAAGGCCATTGAATCAAACAAAAAGACAAGTGGACAAATGCAATTAAAATGGATCCCAAAGAAAGATGGATCAAACAAAGACACCAAGTCGAATACAAAAGTTAATCACAATGTGGAGCCACAATACAAGAGGACTCCCACATATAACACATGTCCACCTCCTTCAAAATGGTCATTAGTCAAGGCATATAAAAGTGTTGGTTCCAAACACCATCCCCCCAAAATCCATCATACACCATACCAAGTTTGGAGAATAAAAAGTGATTCGTCCAAATGTCCAAACAACCTTTCCACATCCACCATCATTCGTCATAATCCTACATCTCACCTAAAGTCTAAAAATCCTACGTCACAAATCCATCACATCATGGCAGCAACTCTTTACCACAAGGACTCTCATGGCACTCTATTGCGATGTGCGTATTTTGATAAGGCCAACTCTAGTATCAAAAAGGATCACAATGACATCGATCAGTTGTATACAAGTGCTACGATCCTGACAAGACAACTCCTTCAGAAAGTTCATTATTGACATATCATGGCACCAGTCTCTACATCGGCACCGTCAGTGGATTCAGAATAGTCAATGGTTATCTAAAGCATCCAGGCTATCCACAAAATCAAAAATACAAAACAAATTAAAAAAAGTTAAAAAATTGCCACCCTGATGAAAACCTGGCAAACAGGCGTCTTAGTGACACAAAAAAAAAGAAGTCAATAAAATAGTAAAGAGAAAAATTTCATCCAATAGTGAAAACTTGACAAACAGGCACCTTGGATAAGTACCATGATGAAAACCTGGAAAACAGGCATCATGTGTAAAATAAATCGTCTATGTGGACTCTTACACTTGGGGGCAAGTCGTCTCATTTCCCATGCCTTCCTCATGACATTGACATCCATCTAAGCCCTATCATTTCCATCTATTTTCCCACCTACCTTGGTCTTGACATAAAACTGACACACATAAATTATGCTTTGGGAAAACTCTTGACATGTCTATCCTTTGGTCATACACGATTCATGAAACATCATGTCATTGATTGTCATAGTCTTATTATCCTTATATGACATAGTCCTTGAAAATCATATGACAATTCTCTTAGTCTCATGTCTCCCATCCTTTACCAAGGCCACCCCATATCCTTTCATGCTTGTCACCTATCTTGGCTTTCTCTTGTCAAATGGTCTAAGGATAATCATCATCCCTTCTAGTCCTAACCAAGTCATTCCAAATGCAATGATTCTAGTCCATACAAGCACATTATCCAAAATTTTCCTTGACTGGGTTCTTGGCTCGGCTGTAGACCTCCATACTTTCACCACATTATCGTCATCCTCCTCACGTTGTTTTGGGATGCATCCTTCCCACGTCAAACAACGTTGTCATCACCTTTCAATTGGTATTCAGCTTGACTAGGGGCACAATCATATTTGTCCTTGGATTCTCAGGTGTAGGCATCAGTCATATGCATTTGTCATGATCCTCTTAAATGTCAAAATCCAAAAAAAAAAATCGTAAAAAGTCCTGAAAAAAAAGACCAAAAAAAATTGTAAAAAGTCCTAAAAAAAGACCAAAAACATCACAAAAAGTCCTGAAAAAAGACCAAAAAACATCATAGAATGTCCTAAAAAAACTTAAACATCATAAAACGTCCTGAAGAAAAACACAAAAACATCCAAATTAATGTCAAAATCCAAAAAATGGAGTCAAAGTCAGTCATGTCAGTTAGTCCATGTCATTGTCAAACTACGTTGTCTCTATGCATTTGCTACGCAGGCAAGGCCATCAGTCGATGAGTTCCCGAGAAATTAGGTCAGTCTTTTTAGGTTGGTCCAAATAAAATCATGGCATTTATCACAATCGTCACATCAGTCAAATACGTCAGACATAATCAAACTCGGACACAAGATAGTCATTCGAAACGTCAATGTCAAAATTGGTCAAAATTAGACAACATAGTCTAATCAATCATACAGTCAACATCAGTCAACTTGCCAAAGCATATTAGTCAAAACAATGTCAATCCTGTCACTCTTTGGTCCTCTTCAAGATGTGTCCTTGGAGTTAGACCTCGTCAAAATGTCCTTTGCCTTTTCAAGATGTGTCCTTCCTAACAATAGGCCCCGTCAAACTATCAACACCGTCAAATTGGCAAAGCTCTTAAACTGTCAAAATTGTCAAACTGACAAGAATTCAATCTTTGGCAAACAAAATTAATGGCTGTTAATTTTTTTAGTCTATTTTGTCTTATATTTTGACTATCTTGGCTATTTTGTCTTATCTTTTTACTGTTTTTTCTTTGTGGTCATGTTACTAGCTACCTCGAGGATGTCCCATGAAGGATTTAGAGGTGTGATGACATCTCATGGCCTATTTTATTTTCTTTGACTGCTGTCTATGGATTGTCTTGACAAAGAGACTGGGGCAACATGACCCTTAGTATGAGTTAGGACATTCCTTGTCTATGACTGTCTATTTTTCAAATGGATGACCTTGCACACCTTGGTCTACATCATATCATGGTGTTTGTTGTCCATTTGTGTCATTTTTACCGCCCAATGATGATTAAGAGCAATAAATGTTAAAGTCCTATGTCAATGTTTTGAAGGATTTGGTCTAGGAACTAACATGCATCTTCTTTAGTCTTGTCATCTTCTCTCACTCATCTCATATAGGCATTGCATCCATATCATCATCCATATCTTTTGAACTAACATTTATTTGTCTCTTTATATTCTAGTCTTCTGATTAATTTCGAGACACACTCATGTTCTTGGAACCTATCTGTCCTCTCGAGGGGGCATACCATAACCCTTCTCGTCATTCTTCTTTATCTTATTTTGCACTAGGGCATATTCTCGACTTATTTTCTTTGTCACAATGCGACATGCTACATTATGACAAAGAGGGGCAAAATGTAGACACATAAAATTGTCCTAGGCTTGCAACTCTTAGATTATTCAACATTGCCCCTTTCATTCTTAATAATTAAATAATTTTTAATTATTTAATTATTTTCTAAAGTCATATGTCTTCTATTAATTGAATAATTTTAATTATTTAATGAATTCATTTTTATCTTTATTCTCTCTTGATTATTTATTTAATTACATCACTAATTAAGTCCCCTTCTTTTAAAATTAAATAAATTCTTATTTATTTAATTTGTGTCCACTATCCACTATAATTAAATAATTATTTTAATTATTTAATTACTCATTAGCCTCTTCTCTAATAAATTAAATAAATTTAATTTATTTAATTTGGTCCACTATCTTGAATTTTGAATTAAATCATTATTTAATTCAAAATGATTCCTTTTGTCACATTCCTCTATAATTAAATAATATCTTTATTATTTAATTATTCATTAGTCACCTAAATTAAATTATTTTTATTATTTAATTTCTCCAGCAACCTCTTTATCTGTGCCAATCTTATCTTCCACATCAAATCTTATCTCTTGACATCTCATTTAATTTCAGCCCTTGATTGAATTATCTTATAATTCAATTTTAGCCATTCATTTATTGTCATTGCCCTAATTTTGACCTAAACCTATTTCATACTACAACATTCAATTTTGACCATTGATTCTAGGGTATTTGTCATCTTCTCATCCTGGCCACACATTCAAAATTGCAGTTTCTATAAAATGGCAATTTTGTTCTTATTTCAGATCTCATACTCATTCGGTCAACTTAGGCTATTATTATTGTCATTTGCAGTCATTGTCATTTTAGTCTATTGTGAAGTCATTTCTTTTATACAAATCCTTCAACATTTGCATAGGGCTTTGGCATTAGTCTAGGTGCTCATTTGAAATCTGAGGGCCTCATTCAATTTGCTGCAAACTAGAAGGTGTAACAAAGGTGAAGCATGGAAGATGAAGATTTATGGTAACATTGTTCCTTTTATTTTCATGTTTATTTCCTTTGTGCTTTGTTGCTTCAATGGATTTTTGGTGTTTATTGTTTAATAAGCTAACAATCTAAATTTTCCATAGATACACCACTCTCTTCGAATATTATGGAAAGCCAAAAACATCTAATAAATAGATAGATAAAGGTAACAAAATGAGTTCAAAATTATTCTCTTAGACTTAAAAATAACAGGACATCCTATCGAAGGACAAATTGTCTGTAACTTTAATTTGGGAAAATATTATTAGTTCTTATTGTAATAGAGCAATTATAGTGATAATACATTAAGTATATATATGCAGTTATTTTATTTTATTTATTAGTACCTCTTTATGGGCAGGTAACTATTGTTTTCAGTTTTCATTAACAAGGTTAATAATCTATGTACCTTTTAATCAATGAAATGTAATAATTTTTTGGTAAGAGTTAAAAATTTGTGTTTTTTAATGTTTTCAACTGTTGAGATGTGATTTTTTTAACAAAACATTTTTAAAAAATCAGTTATTGATCATTTATTAACAAAATGATTTTTTTTCTTTTTCTTTTTTTGTATTGAAACAATGCAAACAAAAGAGTACAATAAGAAAAGGCAACACAAAGATTGCCAAGAAAAGAATTATATAGCAAACTGCCAGATACACTTCATACAACTAGCAACCATAGGCTTAAGGCATGGCATAATACAATAACATTAAAAAATAGTCGTAAATCTGGCTTATGAACAACATTCAAATTTGAATTTAAGCATACGTTGTAGCTGCAGTGAGTATAAAGAGTCTTTTTCATGAAGCTAAAGCAATTGATCAATACTTTATCTCACCCAAGTGATTGTTGATTTTCACCCTTTCTTTGGGCACCCCCTACAATTGAGAACACAACACAACAATTTGGATCATAACATCAAAGTAAAACTTTAGCATTTTCGCTTCCTGGTGCACATTATGCTTTACAAAAATAGCCAAACATCGAGTTTTCCATATATTAAGTAAACTAGCATGTCTCATAGAATCAACAACAACATTTCTATGCAATCCAAAACCCAATAAGGCTTCTTCCCATCTTAACTTTTGCTTGAAAATAGCAAGAAGATATTTGAAAATAACATTCCATTCCTTTTTGTCCATGCACAATCCCAAAATTTATGTTTTAGACTTTCATTGTAATGACAAAAGGGGCATAATCTATTGGATATCTTAATTTTGAGTGTAAAACTGCCAAGATTTGAGCATTCGCCTCAGTTTAGACCTAAGCATTCAATCCTCTCCAAGTCTTTTCTTGAAATTCCATTTCTAGAGTTAAGGACAATGAAGGAAGCAAACTAAGATATATCTTTCAGGAAAATAACAAAATTGAGCTTTTCAGCCCCCACCAATCCTTAAAGGCATTACAATGTAAGGGAGTTCAGAGTTTCATAATCAGATCCATGGGAATCAATGCTCTCACGAAAATAATAAAAACCTTGAAGCTATCATTTAAACCAAATTTTGGACAACCTCTTACTGTTGCTTTTCTGTGACATGGTCTTCTTTTATTGAATAAAGGATTCAACAGTTTGGTGATTTATTGACTATATGATTAGTTTCAGTCATTCTAGGAAAAGAAATATAAAATAATAATAATATTAATGAATGGCACGTTTGGCACAAGTAAAAGAAGTATAAAAATATTAATAAATGGAACATTTGAAGAATTATCTGATGTTTCATACAAGTGACAAATGATGTTTTTAATAATGTAGAGGGCCTGGTGTTAAGAAAACTTGTGCCATCCTCATCTACCATAACCATTTTCTCTCAAACATATGCAAAATGATGCTTGGAATTGGATGAGTTATGGATTGTCTGTGGGGAAAACTCTACTTCCGAAGCATTTTCCCTAGAACGAACTTCTTCATCTCCACAAAATGTAAGATTACTTCTCCTTTGAATCACTGTTTATTTGGTATGAGTGCATTCTCTATAGAAGCTTTGCTATATATTTTTGGGTTTGACTTTTGGTTTCAGAATTTTTTGGTCAATGGAAATTTCTATCTTCTGGGAATCACTTGGGACCAAATATCCTAACAAAGTCACCAAAAAAAGCTAGTCAGTGGTATCTCAGATTTTATCATGCCTTCTACTTCATTGTTGTAACAGTATGGCCTATGTTTTCTAATTTTTCATTAACTTCATATGTGGCCTTCAATATACAAACCTGATGATTGATACACAATATACTATTTTCTCTTTTTGAGGCAGATTTCAACTGTGGGATATGGCGATATTACAATGAATTCAGATTAGGGTCACGTTGTTTCATTACTTACCATATTGATAGCCTTATTCATTTTACCTATACAGATTAATAAAATCATGGAGATTGCATCACGAAGGTGCACTTTAATAACCCATGTAATTTTGTAATAACCATTATTTATTTACTCAGATGCTCACAGGGAATGATTTAATGCAGACATATTTATCCAGTTTATGAACAAATAATCACACCTTTTCAGGCCATATGGGGGAAAAAGTGTTGTGCAAAAGGTTGTTAGTTAAAGATTTATTATAATTAGTGGAAATTTATCATATCGAACAATAAAGGATTTTTTTGCAGAGTTCTATCATCCTTCTCATGATAAAGGTTGGGAAGTTAAAGTGACTATTTAGTATTTTGATTAAAATTCTGAATGTATTATTTTGAACTAAGTAAGGACACAATTAGGAATTGTTACACCTATCTTATAAATGCATCTTCTTGGGCATTCAGAGATATGGTATACTCCAAATTAAAGGTATTGGTTAATTTTTTGTATCATTATTTTTTCCTTGCAGATATGCAATCATTTCCTCTTAGAGTTGTGATTACATGGATCCATTTAAACCCTCGTAATGTTCTAACCTTGGATAAAGTGTTCCAAATTGGTTTGAATTATTTTGTATTCTTTGCATTTGTCTATTCCAAATGTTTTGTATCTGGATTTTTTATGGTACAAATCTACATATTATTGTATCCTCCTTTTCTTTTTGGTGTTTCTGGAAAATTAGTTTGTTCACTTTATGTAATTGTGCTTCTTATGAGAAGATTCAAGATGAAGACCCTCCTAGGTCACAATATAAAGGTCATGTATAGTTTATTGAGGGCTCACCTTTGAATGAATTTGACCTTGATCATGTTAGTGCTAGGATGGCTTCAGTTGTATTGTTAATGGAAAATCAACAAGTTGTGGTGAGATTCCGCATTTTCTATCTATCCAGTTAATATGGTTTCTCAAGAGCTACATGTTTCTTCTTCCCATTAGATTTCTTCTCACATTCTTCACTGTACTCTTGCCCTAGTCCTTCACCACATACCGAACAATAATAGTTGCACTATCAATCCCCAACAAATCGTCTCCAGAAATCTCTTCAATTGAACCAGACAGAACTCTCCAATTAGCACGGGATTGTTTTTCATTCTCCATTTTTATGTACATTTTCAACCCACCTCATTGCTCTGCTATGAGGTGATTCTCTATTCTTGCTACGCCCACTAATTTGCAAAACGTTCCCATTCTCCACCAATACTTCAATCTCATCCTTGCTCACACCAGGGAGGTCGGCCTCAATGGTGTGGGCATAAGCGCAAGTTCCCCCCAATTGATATGGGTGTTGGCCATGGCATGGGCAGTCTTGGAAAAGAGTGAAGAGATAGTGGAATCCCACAGCGGAAAGGCCTTCAACTGGCTCCATCGCTCGAAAAAGGTAGAAAGAGTTCCCTTGAAAAACCATCAACTCTTCCACTTTCATTGAAAGTGCAAACCCCTACAATAACTACACCTAAGGTATCAAGAGTTTCTTTAGCTCTTCCTTTCACGGATTTTTTCTCATGCCTGTAAAACTTGTCCTACTAAACAACCAAACTTCCCCAAATGCTCCATAAGGAATTTAACCGTCGGGCTTCTCATTCTTTTGATCTCCTCAACATCTTTGTCCATGGTAGAAAGAATATTAGAGCTCACACACTTTCAAGCCCAGAAAACCCTTTTTATCTATTGAGCAAGCTCTTTTGTGAAAATTGACAAGACCAAAGCAAAAAAAAATGCTACAAGCTATATATAAACTAGTGTCACTGCCACAACTTGTGTTGCTTCTTTCATGCGGAATCTGACTCCTCTTGGTCTGTTGTTCTTCCTCTTTATATTCAAAGCCTACGAACCTTCACATTTGAATTTCACTATCTCCAACAAGTTTTGATGACTCTCTTAATTTCTTCGTCTCTTCCAATAACTGGGTCAAGCTTCTTAGCCACTTCCACAAGGTCATGCCCATAGGTCTTCAGGGCCTGGAAATTAGTATCACCATCGTCTCCACCTTCTTACCCTTGAGCAGTAACCCTAACTCAACATTAATGAAACATGTTTCTTTACTTTGAATTAGTAAGAAACTTCAAAATTCACAACAAACGATATAGCTTCCATACCAAGGTTCGTCACCAAACAACTACCAGAAAACCCTGACATAAAAATTGACTTCTAAGGCAATCTCTTCTTCTTCCTCACCTTACTTTTCTCTGCTCCCTATCCCCTGCTCCCTACACACCTTCTTTAGTAAAAATTATGCCCAGAAAATAACTTATCTGCCTCCTAGGTAAGTGCACAAAGATGGTTTCCAAAAAGGGGGCTTAAGTAGCCACTTTTTTTCTCAAATCAAGAAATACTAACCTTGGACGTGAAATTGAGGATAGTTACACTCAAAATTTTGAGATGAAACAAAAACAAGGATTGAAGTGCTCAGAGTCTAATTTCTAAACTACTAATTTATTTTGAAAATAGTTGAGATTAAGGGGTTCAAAAGAGGGACACAAAAATTGGTACTATTTTTGTCAGAAAAACATAACATAGCAACTCTTGTACAACCCTAGCACAGTGAACTTTTTTTTAGTATTTTTAAAATCACTATGGTTAGAAGTTGGCTAACAATATGTAGTTGATGCATGATTTTTCTAATAATTTTTTAATGAATATTTGATATTTTACTAATTTTCAAAGTGGACACTTCCTGAAAAACAAAATTTTGGTCGTGCTACCCCTACAAATTTTGGATTCAACTAATTGATTTAAAAAAAAAAATTGTAGAATGGAGTCTAGTTTCTAAAAATGTAATTTATTTCAAATTTTGATAAATAGTTAATTTGTAATGAAAAAAACACCAAACACTGCTTTTTGCCAAAAAAAAGATACAAACAAAAGAAATTATGGATGGAAGGCTTAACATTTTCAGAAAGTGGAAAAAGTTACATCATTTGATAGCTAAAAGGGAACCTAATATTACCCAGATGTTCGATTTTTTTAATATTGAACCATGTGCAATCCTGATGGTGAGCACAAACCCGATTATGGGAAATATTGTAGAATTTGCAAAAACACGTCTCTAGTCATGGAGAATTCCCTCCAAGCCTTTAGGTTGGTATTCCAAGGAAAATACCAATCCCAAGGCTTAGGGATTCTCAAAGCAAGATATAACACAAAGTGTGTTATATCTCAATTTTGACATGGTTTTTTGCGTTTGTGGTGAACATCTCTAGCAAGACATAATGCGAGCACGGTATAGCATGCTTGCGTTATGTTACCATGCTCACGTTATGTCTTGCTTTATGTTAAATGCTACTCTATTGAGTGTATGTTTATATATTTGTATGTTTGTATATACATGTATGCTTATATGTCATGTATGTATGTATGCATGCGTGCCTGTATGTATCAATGCATGTATATTGTATGTATGCCTATATGTATGTAAGATTGTATCTACACATGTACATGTATGCTTGTATGTATATATGTAGGATTGTATGTACATATATGTATTATGCTTGTATGTATGTAAGTATGTG
>VDFB02292527.1:11166304-11246694 GCA_007258455.2 Sequoia sempervirens | reverse complement strand
AGAGACAGAGGGAGTGGGAGAGAGATAGGAGTGAGTGAGGGTATAATGGTTAAGGGTAGAGGATAGAGGGGAGAGAAATACAATTAGGGTATAAGGATAGATGGGAGAGAGATAGAATTAGGGTATATAGGCTATACACAAAGAGAGAAAATAAATCTATAAGAAAACCAAATTTCTCATAATGCGAACATGTTTTGAAGAAGTAGAGATATGACCATTTTTAGCAAGAAATAATGTGCTCACATTATAATGCAAGCACATTATAATGCGAGCACATTTTGGCTTGCTCTAAAAACTGTAAAAAACTTAATATACCTATGATCTCAAGGCCCACATTCTACCTATTCTTCTGTTTTATGCATGCTCCAAAAAAAAGTAGCTTTTTGATGATGTTGTGAAGTGTGCATGCATGTTTTCACATTTCACCACCTTTTTCATGATCTTTCCACCACCTTTGCATGAAATAACAGAGTTTTCACATTGAAAGGCATATAATATCAATTCAAGTCTAAATTCCATTCAAAAGTGATACAATTGAAGTTTGGAGGGGAACAAGCTTTTGAAAAAGTCAAATTGTTGAGGAGTTTGAAGAAAGAAGAAGAAAAGGCTACATAATTGGGCAAAACTCCTCCATTTGAAACTTTGGTTTTTAGGTATGTGAAGTCTTTACACATTTTCTTTCATTCTATTATGGCTTGCTTTCATTTTGGTTATTTTGCATATTCTATGTTGATCATTGTTTTTTTGTCATTATAACCTTAGGTTGTCAATGCACATTTTAAATTACACAATTCTATAAACTTTCCAATTACATTTTTAAACCACATCTCTTTGAGGCATTTTGTTATTTAACAATTGACTTACCTTATGTATGCTTCCACATTTTGTATACACATATATATGACATAGTTTTTAAGGAAGTAAAATAAAACATCATTTCTCAATCCTTTATTATGGATGTGCATACCACTCTCCAAATCTTTCATTGCAGTATTTTGTTAAACAGTTATACCAAGTAGCTGATTGCCTTGTCTATGCTACCAAATTTTCCATACATGTCTCTAAAAATTTGGAATATGCTCTTCTGAAATTGATAGATCTTAGAAACTATTTTGTTTTTCATCTCTATTTCTAAATTTACCTCATCACGAAACCTACCTCATCATTTATGTTTTGATATATTTTAAATATTTCCTTGATTAGTCTTCCTACAAGGCATTCTAACCCTTCTCTCCACTATTTCAAGACTCTTTATTCAAAGGTAAGTTAGCAACATGGGGAAAGGTGTAGCCTATCTTGCAATCATGGCTCAAAATTGAAGCATGGACAAAACACAAGATAGTGAGCTCACTCACTAGCTTGCCAATGCGGTAGGGTTGAGAAGGTAGGGGCAGTGTATGCCTCATAGAAATGGGTTCTCACGGTGATGTACAGTGTATGCCTCATAGAAATGGGGTCTCACAGTGAAACATCACCGTGAGACCCCATTTCTATGAGGCATACACTGTACATCACCGTGAGAACCCATTTCTATGAGGCATACACTGCCCCTACCTTCTCAACCCTACCACATGTACATCACTATGAGGCCCCATTTCTATGAGGCATACACTGCCCCTACCTTCTCAACCCTATTGTATTGGCAAGCTAGTGAGTGAGCTAACTTCCCAACGCTCCACTAGCTTGCCATTGTGGTAGGGTTGAGAAGGTAGGGGTAGCGTATGCCTCATAGAAATAGGGTCTCATGGTGATGAGGCATATGTTTCCCCTACCATCTCAACCATATTGCATTGGCAGGCTAGTGAGTGAGACCCCAATGTAGTAGGGTTGAGGAGGTAGGGACAAAATATGCCTCATAGAAATGGGGTATCATAGTGATGGATATCACCATGAGACCCCATTTCTATGAGGCATACGCTACCCCTACCATCTCAACCCTATTGCATTGGCAAGCTAGTCAGTGAAATAGCTTTCCAACAGTCCACTAGCTTGCCAATGGGGTAGGGTTGAGAAGGTAGGGGCAGTGTATTCATCATAGAAATGGGATCTCATGGTGATGGTGCAGTAGGGGTTGAGAAGGTAGGGGCAGTCTATTCATCATAGAAATGGGATCTCACAGTGATGATACCATCACCGTGAGATCCCATTTCTATGATGAATACACTTCACCTACCTTCTCAACCCTACCGCATAGAAATGGGATCTCACAGTGATGATACCATCACTATGAGATCCCATTTCTATGATGAATACACTGCCACTACCTTCTCAACCCTACCGCATTGGCAAACTAGTGAATGAGCTAGCTTGTCGATGCTCCACTAGCTTGCCAAAGAATTTGAGTTCACTTGCCTTTTCAATGCTTCCATTTTGAACCTATTTTGTAATCATGGTGTGCCACATTACCACATTTCTTTAAGGTATTTCATCGAAAAACCATTCTTTCATTCTCTCATATTCATCCACCTTTGACTCATCGTTCTCTTCACAAAGCTTTAGATACAAACATCTAAAACTAAGACCAGGGCATAAAACCTCTTACTGAATCCTCAAACTACCTTAAACATCATTAAAATAACTAACTCAAACTAAGGAAAGGTTCCTAAAACTCTGATCTATCTCTTCCCTAAACATTCATTCTCAACTGGCTCATAGGCTAGTAGTAGTCCTTAAGCACAAAAACAGGTATAATTTCCCAACCAATTTATATCTCCAAAAATTGAAAGCAATTTTGAGAACCCATTAAGGCCTACTTAAACATATAGATAAATCAAGTATGCTTACTTTGAAAAATACTCACCTAAAATAGATTGTCCTGTTACTACAAGGCTCAATTATGCCTTTTTAACAAAGCAAGTACCATAAAAATCACTCCACAACATCAAAAAACCATGGGAAGATATTAAATATGTTATAAAACTTCTAAATTATCAATCTCCATCAAAAAAATTGTATACACCTAAAAACGGTCATCACCTTTAATTAATTAAATACTAGCTATTTGATTAATATTTCAACTACGTATAAAAAAATGCTCAATTTATTAATATTGTTCACCCTTCTCTAATTCTCCAAAATCTAAAACACTTTCTTCTAAATTAATTAAATAAACAAGATTCCCTAAACTTGTTTTATTTAATTAAACTTCACTAAATCGAATTAGGAATTAGAGCACATTTCTACAACTTTTTGTGTGCCACCTCATCAACATCACATGGAAATAAATAACTCTAATTTTTAATTAGAATTATCTTCAACTAATTTTAAAAAGCACATGGCTCATTTCCTCCCACACTTCCATCAACTTTGGAGCACATGACTTATTCTTCCCACACTTCCACAATTTTGGAAGCACATGGTCTTCTCTTCCCACACTTGAAACTTCCATCCAAATGGCATGTTGCCCATTGGTCAAGAGATTCTTCCAAACACATGGCATGTTGTCTTTGGTCAAGGGGACAACATCCTGATTCTCTTCATCTTCACGATCCATTTTTCTTATTCGAATATGGACCGTTGATTATTGCCACCTCACTATATACTTGGAAAAGGATATAAATACAACCCTTGGGCCTTGTATTTGACATCCACATTTGAAGTAGAGTTATTATGCAAGTTTATTATTGGAGCTTGGAGCATTATTAGAGTCTTATAGCTAGTTTTTACATTGTGTTTTGCTTTGCATTTACATCTTAGTTTTAAATCTTGCATCATAGACTTTGCATTTTATGTCCCATCTTGCATCATAGTTGCATTTTAGATTAGTTCATTTTAAGTTTGCATTTGAACATATGGAGTATCATGCATAGAATCATATAGATCACTACCATAGTATCCACCTCCACTTGTTCATTTATCATCAACATCATCCTTCACTCATCATAGCCTTCATCATCATTGTTTGTATATAGTTTCATGTAGGCATTAGATTAGCTTGCATGTTGAATACTAATCTCATTTCTTAAGTGTCATTCTAATAGCCTTTGTGCACATAGAAACCTAAGGGCCAAAAAGGTTTAAAAGAATCATTTAAGCATAAAGGACAATGAGACATTCTTGGAAGATTCATCTTTATTACTGTTGTCACCTAGAAATTACACCCTATGCACAGAGATTGAAACTGAGCTTTCTAGAGTAACATGGGATCATTTCAAGGCTGTGGGTCACCTATAGTTGAAATGAACCTCCAGAGAAGGCCAGATTCCTTTGGGTATCACCTAAACTAATGATCTTTGTGAGGTAAAGGGAGAAGAAGTGTATACAAAATGAAACTATACTAAACTATTCCTATGGTGATACACTGAGTTGATAAGAAACTAGGAAATGAAAACAAGATGCAAACACACTGAGGAAACTAGACTGAAGCTATTTTACTTAACATAACCTCATTAGACTTATGCCTCACTCTTGACAGGTTTGATCTACATACATATCTCAAGGAGGAAGAAACAAACTTCACAGCTTTGTGGTATGAATACAAATTTAGAAAAACACTGTTAAGGAAATACATACATAAGCTAACATACAAAGATGAGAGTGGTAAGAGAATTAGTACTTGTTTTCAAGGTGAACTCTATTTTGCATTCTAGGTTTCTGTTGAGTTACAAAGTATACCTTAGCTAAGAAAGGATAGATAAAAAAATCACTAACTCTTCAGAGTGTATAATTTGAACTCACTACAAAAAGGAAAAAAATGCCTTATATATCAAACTGTGTCGGCCCCTTAGGGCTTACAAAATATAAGTCCTTGGAGTAGATTTTTTCCTAGATCTTTTTACTGAATTTAATGCAGAACCCCTGCATGTCCATGTTGTGTGTGTCGGTGAAGAGCTACTTCCTGGAGAAGCCTTCTTTAGATATTTCGCAGCTACCGCATTCATTCTGATCTTGGCATCGCGTCCTATTCAAACTACTTCGGCTAAACACTTTGAATGCCCTGAGCTCACAACAGATACATGCTACATTCATCCCATTGACATTCTTCATTTTGATAATACTGCCATGGCTCGCCTGAACTCCTCCTAGTTGGTCGAGCATATTCCACGCAGGCTCTGTAGGCAGTCAAAACTCTTCTGAAAAGAATCATATCTCGGTGAGACACTGAAAGTGTCTCACCGATGTGATTATGTCCTCTAAAACTATCAGCTCAATGCATAATAGTTGATGAGAGTCTTGGCAAACCTAGGAGTCACATTGATATCGCCAAAACATCGGCAAGTCAAACGACATTGAGGAGAAGTCATAGCAAGCACCATTGAGTTATGTCGATGACGCTTTATTGGATGATTCCATCACTGTCGGTGAGAGATCATACATTCAGGGAGACATCCTAGCAAACCCCTCCTATTACAGTGAGCACACTAGATGTCAGCAACAGATATCGGATCAGTGAGAGCCTTCAGCGAGCTCCATAGGTCACCCTAAGCCTCGCATTTCTTTCTATGAGTCACATGCTTGGTCGCTAGGACCATACGCCAAACGCTTTGTCTTTCAGAGAGCTCCCTTTCCTGTCGTTGAGACCTCCTTGATTCGTCGAGACATCTTGCAGAATTCCTTTTGCCTCTTGAGTTACACCGAAGATCCCTCCCCATTCACCAAGAGTCCACTCCATCGGCCAGACCTTACATCAATATGACTTCATTGATGGGACCATTGGCTTTTAGTGAGACTTTAATCGTCATCGAGACTTCATGGTGAAGGCATCTCCTCTCGCCAAGACGTCATAATTTTGGCAAGACATTATACCGATGGTCCCTCCTCCTCCTAGTGATGACATCACTTTTCGATGAGACCACAAAGTCGAGGAGACTTCTTATCGGTAGCGCCTCCCTACGCTGAAGACAAACCTTCCTCGTCTTGCTGAAACATGCCCCTATTAGCCAGACCTCCTAGCGAACTCTTTTCTTCCTGTCGGCAAGATACTACTGTTTTGGTAAGACCTCTCGCCGAGCCTTAAATCTTTGGGAAGGCCTATCTTATTATTGAAAAAATCCCATCTTTTTGGGAAGAAATCTCACTGAAGAGGAAGCTTTATGCCGAGAACTCCCCAATGAAACACTATCAGCGTAACCCCTGCTGGTCGCCGAGACATCATCCTGACTTGACTTTCCTTGAGCGAGAGCCCCGGCCTTCGGTGAGACATTCTTGATCGCCAGGACATCACTGCAAAGGCTTCAACTCTTGGCGAGGCCTCCTTTTATCTTTAGTGTGACCTTCATCCTTCAGCAGGACATTTTTATGAAGGATATATCCTTTGCCGAGACTCGTGCTTGTTGTCGAGATATCTCAGCGAACTCCTCTTCAGTCAGCAAGACATACCCGGGTCGCTGAGACTTTATAGCGACCTTTTTATTACACCAAAGATCCTTTTTGTCACCAAGACCCCCTCTATTCGCCAAGACATCATAACGAACCTAATCTCCTATGCCGATAGCCTTTAGAGTCGGTGAGACCACTTGACTTCGATGAGACCCTACAGCGAAGCTCGCCTACTTTGCCGATGCCACCCCCATTCGCCGAGACAGCATGAAGTCACTGAGACTTTATGGTGAAGGCTTTATCCTTTGCCAATATGCACAACCTTTTATCGCTGAGACAATGATCGATGTCTTGCCGATAGAAACTTGCAGGTGAATTCCACTCACCATGACATTCCTGGGGTCTTGCCGATTTCTCCTTAGAGAATTTTCATGCTGAACCCCAACAAGGCAGGCTTCCAAACCAAGTCTCTTGTAACCTAGCATTATATTCATGATTTTTTCCCTTGTGTGAATGCTCCATTTGGCCTCTCAAAGATCTGTCACATGATTATCCTGCCTGATTGAGCTTGCAAGTGAAAATTGGGCAACATTTCTGGCAACCTTAGCTGGATGTTTTCCTGCTAAACATGAAGACAAGTAGTCTAGGCCTATCCATTGGGCATGGAGTCATTAGGAAACCCAAAAACAAATAGAACATCAGTTTTGCACATGGCTGCAATTTGCATGAGATCCATAGGACACAATAGGCTACCAAAATGGCAAGACAAGGAAAAACTGAAAAGAAAAATATTTACTGTGCTGAAACAACACTTATGGAAAACATAAAGCCTAAACTAATATGTACAATAGATGGACCTGTCAAACTCAAAAATAGGGCTTGAGGTGTATCCCATTAATTGGGATAGGATGCAGTTCACCTTTTGTTGTGGCTAGTCGATACGCATTGTTTTTCTTACAGCCTGTGATAATAAATGGACCAGTCCACATATTGTCAAACTTGGTGTGATGGCCTAGCCTGCTCTTTAGAACATCCCATTTGAGCACGAGGTCTCCCTCAAAATATTTTGCTGTAGCCTTTTTTTTGAATGTTCTTTTCATTTGGAGCTGATGTTACTCCAAATCTTTCATTGCTCTGTCCCTTGGCTCTTTGAGCTCCATTAGCTCCTCATACCTTACAAACATTGGGTCATGTCCCTCAAGCATCTCCAACTGGTGAACAATGTCTAGAGCTGGAAGCTCCACAGATAGGGGAAATCTTGCCTCTTTGCCATAGACCAACATATATGGTGAATTGCCAATAGACCTCTTAGGGGTCACTCTGTCTACCCAAAGTGCATTCTTTAAATTGATGTGCCATGTCCTTTGATTATCCTCTATGGTTCTTTTAATGATCTTGATGAGGTTCTTATTTGTGCTTTCAGCTAAATCATTACCCTGAGGGTAATAATTTAAGGATGTATTCAAATGAATGCCATGTTTAATGGCCCAATCAGTTACTCTTAGACCTGTGAATGCAAGAGCATTATCAGATATGATGGAGTCAGGAACTCCAAATCTAGTGACTATATCCTAATAGAAGCTCAAAACTAAAGACTCTTTTACTTCTCTCAAAGCTATTGCTTATGTCCACCTTGTGAAATAGTCTATAGCTGTGAGCACCCACTTGTGACCAGTATTGGAAGGTGCACTTATTGGTCCAATGAAATCAATGCCCCATCTCATGAAGGGCTACTCCACTTGAATTGGATGTAGAGGCATAGCAGGCAGTTTTTCCTTTCCTAAAAATAGATCACATTAGACACACTTTCTTGACTAGGAATATGCATCTTTGAACAAGCTGGGCCAATAGTAACCAACTCCCATGATTTTATAGGCAGTAGTTCTTGGGGAAAAGTGACCTCCTGTAGCTCCATCATGAAATTCATGAAGTAATTTTTCAATTTGATCACTGTGAATGCATCTTAATAGGACACCATTCAGATCCTTTTTGAAAAGAACATTGTTTACCAGTACATGCAGTATGGACTACAATCTAAAGTATCTTCTTTTAGCTCTATTTAATCCTAATGGGAATTCACCAGTTTGTAAAAATTGGGTCATATCCTGAACCCAATTAGTTGTCATCATAGGCACATTGTCTCGAGCATCCTGAAACTCATTTGTATTAGCAAGAATAACATCCTTTTCTAGTTCACTTTCACTGCTTGACCCAGTAGCAAGTTGTTCACAAAGACCCTTGCCTCTAACCAGTTTGGTGATCTTAATATCTACATCATACTCCATGACCTTGGTGACCCATCCTGCTCTTTTTTCATTCAAATCTTTATTCAGCAGAAACTCCTTCACACTTGAGTGTGCCACCAGAATATAAATCTTATTATGAGAGATCAAAGGCTTGAATTTATTTAGGCTTCTGATCACAACAAGAGCATGCCTCTCTACAAAGGAGTACTTATGTTCATAATCAACCAAACCTTGACTGAAAAAGGCTATTGGTTGTTCTAAATTCTCTTCATTTTTTTGAACCAATATTGTAGAAATGTTACTTGTGCTACCATAAGCATAAAGATAAAAATATTTAGAAATATTGGGATTTACCAGCGTAGGAGCTGCCGCTAAGGCCTCCTTAACCTTTTCAAAACTATTCTTGGCATCTTTTGTCCAACTGAAAACTGCATTTTTCTTTAACATAGCTATTAAAGGTTGTAATAGGTTTGCAACATCAGGGATGAACCTTCTTAGAAAGTTGATTTGGCCCAAAAATCTCTACAAACCCTTCTTGTGATTAGGTAGCGACAACTCAAGTATGACTTTGACTCTCTTAGGATCAATAGTAATTCCTTGCTTTGACACTACGTGTCCTAATAATTTCCCTTCGTGAACAACAAAGATAACTTTTTTTTGGATTGAGAAAGATACCAAACTCTGCATTTTTTGAAAACTTGTCTAAGATGTGACACATGTTCATCAACGTTCTTAGAATAAACTGTATGTCATCTAAATAAATTGGCATAATCTTATTGATCAAACTTTGAAACTCCTTGTCCATGGCCCTTTGAAACGTGGCACCAGCATTAGATAGACCAAAAGGCATCCTTTTGTATGCCATGGTGCCCCATTTAGTTGTAAAAGCAGTTTTAAACTAATCTTCCTCTTTAACTAGCACCTAATTATACCCTGAAAAACCATGTAATAAGGAAAATCTTTTAGAACCAGCAACCTCTTGCAAGATTTGTTCCATTGAGGGCAGTGGGTACTGGTCTTTCAAAGATGCTCAGTTAAGATCCCTAAAGTCTACACAAAGTCTTATTTCACCACTTTTCTTCCTAACCGGTACAAGGTTGGAAACCCATGAAGTGTGTTTGATAGGAAAGACAATACCCCCCTCAACTAGTTTAGTCAGCTCTTTAATCATTAGGGGCTCAAGTTTAGGATTCAAGGGCCTTTGTGTCTGTCTTATTGGCTTAGTATTAGGCTCTAACTCAATTGTGTGCTGAGCAATGTGGGGATCAAACCCTTTCAAATCCGAATATTCCCAAGCAAAGACATCATGAAATCCTTGGCATAAAGCAACAAAAGCTTGTTTATCTTCATGTGAACAAATTTTTCCTATTTTAAGGAGTTTATCTTTGAAAATCTCTAGTTCTTCATAATGTTCTTGTTTGATTTGCAAGCCAACTTTACCCTTTTTGAGCTGATTGTCAGTACTAAAAATTGACTCTAAGGTAACCAGACCTTTAGGTAACTTATTTGTCCTCAGCTGTATGACTTGATCGTCATACTGTTGATTGAGTTTTGCTTGATTCACCAATTTAGAACTGATCTTCTTCTAGCAAAAAGGAAAGAATCTATTCATCACAGTCAAAAACTTGCCAGTGAATGTCGTTATCAGGAATTGATGGTCTGACCACAACCTTCACATACTGTTGTACTTTCTCTTTTATAATGTCGCCTAGAATATCAAATTGTGCCCCAATGGCTGCAAGCCTATCAGCATGCTTTTTCTGATTCCTTGGAATAAATACTAAATTAAAGGCATCAAATTCCTCAAGCATGTTCCACACTCTATTTCTATAAGACTTTAGTGTGTTATTTTTAGCCACATTCAGGCCTCTTATTTGATTAATAATTAATTCATTGTCCCCATATACTTTCAAGCGGGTTATTCCTCTCTTCCTTGCCCACTCGAGACCTTGAACCAAGCCCTCATATTCAACAATGTTGTTGGAGCATGCAAAAGCAAAACAGAATGTAGAATAGTACCTTTCACCTTGTGAAGATACAAGCATCGCACCTCCTCCAGTGCCATTTTTGCTCCTTGAACCATCAAAATACATCTCCCATAATTCATTCTGCTACTCGAACTGACTTTTTGCACTTTTCTCAAGATTTGGAATTTCTGTCCCAGCTTCATGCAATATATAATTGCCCAGACCAACATCCTAAATAAGCTCATTTGGAATATCAACCACATTCTCAACTGCCCATCCATTCAAAAGTACCTTAGGTACACTCTTAGCTTGTAACTCTTGTGCCACAACAAGTTCAATATCCTCTAAATCAATAGAGTTAAAATTTATATCAGACGGCACATAAGGTTCAATGTGATCTTTAGCAAGGGACTCAGAAGTTATGGTCACCTTAGTACCATACCTAGTCCTAAAAATCATATGGGACCAATCTGAAGATAAATACCCTCCAATTTTAGCTGTGAAGTCTCTAGACAAGCATAAAGCAAAAAATGGAGGCAAATCTATGACAAAGACATCTTGCGGGATTGAAAAGTTGGGACAGGCATGTAGTGTGAGGTTCAAATTTTTAATGACACCTATAGTGTTTACTATTATCCCATCCAATTGAAGTACTCCCTTTTCCGATGGCTAGTATTGTAAACCTAGCTAGTCTGCAATCTTTTTTGGCATTACGAAACTGCTAGCCCTGCTATCAACCATGTAATTGTGCACTAATTTATTCCCCACTATTAAGGAAACATAGAAAGGAGGGGGCTTGACACCATCACTTTGCTGTGGGGTAGTGTCCAAAAGTGCATTAGTTAAAACTAACTTTGTTTGGCCTAAATGGACTTCATTCAAAGGATTCAAGTTAACTGGATTTAATAAGGCTGATTGTAACAAATTGATTTGACTAGGGATTGCTAAAGAATCCCACATTGAAATTGAAACATTCATTTTTTTCATACTTTCAACAATGTTGAAAGGTGCAGATATGTTTACCGGCTTTGGCTGCGTCTTTACAATAGCATGGTCAGGTTGCACTTGACTTGCAGATGTAGCATGTAAAGATTGCTCCTTACTAGTGTCGTGACCTCGCTACAAAGTGTGTGGTACTTGCTAATTTGATGGACCAGCAGTTCCTTTATCTTTATTTGTTGCTTGTTCAACCTCAAAATCCCTCTTCTTGGCTCTAGTATTAGCAGCAACAAATGTGTCATTCTGGTTTACTCCACAAAATTCTTCTCTTTGCCAATTTAGGAGAGTTGAATCATCTCCAGGTTGATCCTGCTATTGTGAATACCCCTCCTTAAGAAAATCTTGTGCACCTTGAGCATTTTTCACCATAAGAGCTTGATTGATGACGCCATTAGAGCATGTAGCTTGATTATGTGGCTGATTACATGGATAACACCACTCATAATCAACAGCTAGATTATTTTGAACAGGAACAAGGTCTTTGACAGCACTAATTGGAGCTAGATTATAGGCCTGAAAAGGCCTTGTGTTCACATTTTGTCTTGTTCCTTGATAATTGCCTTGGTATAGCTGTCTATTCCCCTGGAATTGCTATTTTTGACCTTGAAAAGGATGACTTGAGGCCTGATTCTACTGTTGATAAGGCATAGAGTAGGACTGTTGTTTCTCCAAGTTCACCAACTTGTTGCCAAAAGTCTGTAAAAGACTCTTGATCTCCTGCAACTCCTGTGATGAGCCTGAAGCCACACTTTCTTATTTATCAACAGTTGGAACAATAGCTGGTAGCGTTGGTACAGCTGGTAAAGGTGTGAAAGGAGGTATTTGCAAAGGAATGTTTGCATGAATCTCTAGAAATATAGGCATTGGAGGCCTAGAAGCGAGTTTACCAGCTTGTATTAAGTTGTTCTTAGCTCTGATTGCTATTTCGAAAAGCATCTGGCAAAGACACTCCTCCCATTGACTGTATCATGATAGCTATATCACTATTCAGAGCCCTCAAAAAGTATAAAAATGAATATTCTAGAGGTGGCCTCACTGTTGGAGGGATTCTATCCCAGGTTCTCTGAAATCTAAAATTGAAGTCGTTCATCTACTCTTCTGGAGCCCTCTTTATTGTAGTCAATTGTTCCAATAGAGACAAATTGTCAGACTTGTCTTGAAAATTCTTATGCAACTTGTCTCCAAATTCATCCCATGTTTCAATTGAATTTGTCTCTTCAGTGAAGTAGCTAGTAATCTCATTGCGACATCCTCTTGGGTTATGTGATGTACTCCACATAGCGAAGCCACATCTTGAGCGCATGTGTTCAATTGGGGTAGTTTGGTCTTCCCCCATGAAAGATGGAAGACTCTTCAAGGCTGCCATCATAATGCCATTGTGTTGTGCCAGATTTAAGGGGATCCCTCCATTAAAAGCAACAGAAGGTTGATTCCTTGGAGTGGCCATTGGAGGTGGCTGTGGCGGATTTACTGGTATTTCAGATGAAGCCAAGGACAGGACAACAATGTGTGATCTCACAGATGGAGGAGTGGATTGAGTTCTTCTAGAATAGATAATTTTCGTTCCACACCTTTCCTCTACTCTACCTTGTCTTCTTGGTGGTGAGAGTTGCAAGTATTCAAAAGGGCCTAAGCTGCTTCTTGTTCGAACTCTTTTCATAAATTGTAGAAGGCGTTGATTTCTGGAGTTCTTCCTCTTTGTGGAGTCGCCAAGTATGCCAAATGACTTCTATAAATTCATGAATTCACTAGTTGTATACTAAACCAAAAATTTAAACTAATTGCAGTCCCACCGGGTATGCCAGAAACTGTTGTCACCTAGAAATTGCACCTTATGCATAGAGATTGAAACTAAGTTTTCTAGAGCAACATGGGATCATTTCAAGGCTGTGGGTCACCTATAGTTGAAATGAACCTCAGAAGAAGGTTGGCTTCCTTTGGGTATCACCTAAACTAATGATATTTGTGAGGTAAAGGGAGAAGAAGTGCATACAAAATGAAACTATACTGAACTATTCCTATGGTGATACACTGAGTTGATAAGAAACCAGGAAATGAAAACAAGATGCAAACACACTGAGGAAACTAGACTAAATTTTTTTTACTTACTCAACATAACCTCATTAGACTTATGCATCACTCTTGATAGGTTTGATCTACATACATATCTCAAGGAGGAAGAAACAAACTTCACAGCTTTGTGGTATGAATACAGATTTAGAAAAACACTGTTAAGGAAATACATACATAAGCTAACATACAGAGATGAGAGTGGTAAGAGAATTAGTACTTGTTTTCAAGGTGAACTCTATTTTGCATTCCAAATTTCTATTGAGTTACAAAGTATACCTCAGCTGAGAAAGGATAGATAAAAAAATCACTAACTCTTCAGAGAGTATAATCCGAACTCACTACAAAAAGGAAAAAATGCCTTATATATCAAACTGTGTTGGCCCCTTAGGGCTTACAAAATATAAGTCCTTGGAGTAGATTTTTTCCTAGATCTTTTGACTGAATTTAATGCAGAACCCCTGTATGTCCATGATGTGTGTGTCGGTGAAGAGCTACTTCCTGGAGAAGCCTTCTTTAGATATTTCGCAGCTACCTCATTCATTCTAATCTTGGCGTCGCGTCCTGTTTGAACTACTTCGGCTAAATGCTTTGAATGCCCTGAGCTCACAATAGATACATGCTGCATTCATCCCATTGACATTCTTCATTCTGGTAATACTGCCACAGCTTGCCTGAACTCCTCCTGGTTGGTCGAGCATATTCCACGCAGGCTCTGTAGGCAGTCAAAACTCTTCTGAAAAGAATCACATCTCAGTGAGACACTGAAAGTGTCTCACCAATGCGATTATGTCCTCTGAAACTATCAGCTCAATGCACGACAGTCGATGAGACTCTTGGCAAACCTAGGAGTCACATTGATATCACCAAAACATCAGCAATTCAAATGACATCGGGGAGAAGTCATAGCGAGCACCATTGAGTTATGTTGATGATGCTTTATTGGGCGATTCCATCACTGTCGGTGAGAGATCATACATTTGGGGAGACATCCTAGTGAACCCCTCCTATTACAGAGAGCACACTAGATGTTGGCAATAGATACCAGATCGGTGAGACCCTTCAGCAAGCTCCATAGGTCACCCCGAGCCTCGCATTTCTTTCTATGAGTCACATGCTTGGTCACTAGGACCATACGCCGTATGCTTTGTCTTTCGGCGAGCTCCCTTTCCTGTCATTGAGACCTCCTTGATTCATCAAGACATCTTGCAGACTTCCTTTTGCCTCTCGAGTTACACCGAAGATCCCTCCCCATTCGCCAAGACTCCACTCCATTGGCTAGACCTTATGTCGATATGACTTCATTGGTGGGACCACTGGCTTTCGGTGAGACTTTAATTGTCATCGGGACTTCATGGCAAAGGCATCTCCTCTCGCCGAGATGTCATACTTTCGGAAAGACGTTATACCGATGGTCCCTCCTCCTCCTGGTGATGACATTGCTTTTTGGTGAGACCACAAAGTCAGGGAGACTTCTTATCGATAGCACCTCCCTACGCCAAAGACAAACCTTCCTCATCTTGCTGAAACATGCCCTTGTCGGCCAGACCTCCTAGCAAAATCTTTTCTTCCTGATGGTGAGATACTATTGTTTCGGTAAGACCTCTCACCAAGCCTTAAATATATGGGTGAGCCTATCTTATTATCGAAAAAACCCCATCTTTTTGGGAAGACATCTCACCGAAGAGGAATATTTATGCCAAGAACTCCCCGGTGAAACACTTTCGGCGTAACCCCTGCTGGTCACCGAGACGTCATCCTGACTTGACTTTCCTTGGGCGAGACCCCCGGCCTTTGGTGAGACATTCTTGATCACCCAGACATCACTGTGAAGGCTTCAACTCTTGGCAAGGCCTCCTTTTATCTTCGGTGTGACCTTCATCCTTCGGCAAGACATTTTACCAAAGGATATATTCTTTGCCAAGACCCGTGCTTGTCGCTGAGATATCTCAGGGAACTCCTCTTCAATAGGCAAGACATACCTAGGTCGCCAAGACTTTATAGTGACCTTTTTGTTACACTGAAGATCTTTTTTGTTGCCAAGACCCCCTCCGTTCGCTGAGACATCATAGCGAACCTAATCTCCTATGCCGAGAGCCTTTAGAGTCGGCGAGACCACTTGACTTTGGCTAGACCCTACAGTGAAGCTCGCCTACTTTGTCGATGCTGCCCCCATTCGTCAAGACAGCATGAAGTCGCTAAGAATTTATGGTGAAGTCTTTATCCTTCACTGATATGCATAACCTTTTGTCACTGGGACAATGATCGTTGTCTTGCTGATAGGAACCTGCAGGTGAATTCCACTCACCATGACATTCCTGAGGTCTTGCCGATTTCTCCTTAGAAAATTTTCATGTCAAACCCCAACAAGGCAGGCTTCCAGACTAAGTCTCCTCTAACCCAGCATTAGATTCATGAATTTTTCCCTTGTGTGAATGCTCCATTTGGCCTCTCGAAGATCTGTCACATGATTATCCTGCCTAATTGAGCCTATGGGTGAAAATTGGGCAACAATTACAACTTAGAATAGTTTACTTTTATTTGAATATTTCAATATAAATTGTGTCATTAAGGTTTGTGTTGATACTAACTTTACACATTTCACACATGCACAAAATGGCACCCACCTATTGACTATGTAGAATGGATCTCTAGCATCGTACCTATTTCCAAGCCAGACAAAAGCATCAGAATCTACATAGATTTCATAGATCTCAATAAAGCTTTCCCAAAAGTTGACTTTCCCTTGCCTAATATTGACATCATTGTGGACTTGACTATTGGACATGAAATGCTCTCACTCATGGATGGATTTTTAGGGTATCATCAAATCAAAATTGCTCCTAAAGATCAAGATAAAATTGCCTTCACACATGTCCTTGGGGCACTTTCTGCTGGAATGTCATGTCATTCGGGTTGAAAAATGTTGGAGCCACATATCAAAGAGAAATGACCACCATCTTTTTTGACATGATGCACACTTTTATGGAAGACTATGCAGATGATCTGTTGGAAAAATCCCACACTAGAGAAGGACACCTAGAGATCTTAGATAAGATTTTCACTAGATTAGAGAAGTTCAATGTGAGACTAAACCCCAAGGAATGTGTATTTGGTGTAACATCGACTAAACTTTTGGGATACATTGTGTCAGCTAAAGGAATTCAGGTAGACCCTACAAAGGTCAAAGCTATCATGGAGATGCCTCCTCTTAGAAACATCAGCCAACTCAGATCTTTACAAGGAAGATTCCAATCCATCAGAAGGTTTATCGCATAGCTAGCTAACAAAACTCACCCCTTCAACCACTTGCTTCACAAGAATGTATCTTTCTGATGGGATGAAAAATGAAAAAGAGCCTTCAATCAATTAAAACAATATCCATTGGCCGACTATGGAGAAGGATTCTTTTCAATTTGTCAAGAAATGCCAGAAGTGATAGATTCATGGCAATCTCATCGACGCACCAGTGCAAGAACTTCACCCTTTTGCATCAACATGGCCCTTTGATCAGTGGGGTTGGACCTCATAGGAAAGATTCATCCATCTTCATCCAATGGACATAAGTTCATTATCACAACTTCTGAGTATTTCATGAAATGGATCAAAGTTGTCCCTCTAACTACTATCACAAGAAAATAAATCTTGTCCTTCATCTTGAACTATATCATCTGTAGATATGGCATCCCTTAGTCCATCATTACTGACAATGAATAACCTTTCAAAAATCAGGACGTTGAAGAAATTTGTGAGAAATTTCACATCCAACATTGATTTTCTACACCCTATTATCTTCAAGGAAATGGCTAAGCTGAGGCCTCAAACAAGACTATCCTGAAGATCCTAAAGAAAACCATCAATGATGCTGGCAAAGACTAGCACATTCAATTGAACCCTAACTTGTGGGCTTACAAAACCAGTATCCATACCCCAATGAGAGCTACACCTTATGCTCTAGTATATGGCTCAAAAGTCATTCTACCTATGGAGGTTGAAATACCATCACTCCAGGTGTCACTAAAAGGGATCATTTTAGATGAGGATCATGGAGTTGCTAGATTACAAGAATTAGAACTCTTGGATGGACACCATCAGCATACAATGGATCACTTGAAGGTGTATCAACAAAGAATATCCAGAAGCTACAACCACATAGTCAAGCCTAGAACATTTCAAGTTGGTGATTTAGTCTTGAAAGAAAATCCCCATAATCAATAACATTGAGAGAAGAAGGGGAAATTTGAACCAAACTGGCTTGTTCCCTTTGTCATTGTCTCAGCCTTTAGATCAAGAGAATATCAGTTGTCTACACTAGAAGGGGATTTGTTTGATGAACCCCTCAATAGCCTGCATCTCAAGAAGTTCTACACTTGAATCATCCAAGTGCATTGGGAAAAAGGTCCTGAAAAATACAAAAAACATTAGAAAATGTCCTGAAAAAATGTTTGCCTTGATGAAAACCTAGCAAACAGGTGTCTTGGTAGCAACAAAAAAAAATCAGAAAAAGAGAAAAATACAAAAAAAGAAAAAAATAAAAAGATAAAAAAAATCATAAAATCTGAAAAAAGTGCAATAAAAACTAGTGAAAACCTTGGACTAGGCACTATTTGTGATAGGTTAGCTTTTGAATCTATTTGAGCATGTCAACCATTTTCTTTTTCCAGCCATCTGCCTATCCTTTGAAAGCACCATGTACATATCTTGACATCGTAGTCGTGTCTCACCATGGACTAGGGGAAAAATCCTGAACTCACTGGGGGCAACAAGCCTTGAGCTTGAACCAATAGAAAAACAACAAGAGGAAAAATACAACAATGATTAAAATACAACCCAACATTGAACATTAGTCACCATTAGAAATGCATCAAACATCCATATCATATTAAAATCCAAAAATAGGTCAAAAATTCAAAAACAGAGTCGTCTTATTGAACTACATTGTCTCTAAGCTTAAACATAGGCAAGGCTAATCTTTGGTCAGCCCCCGAGACACCCTAGGTCAAGTCCTTTAGCGGTCCATTGTAATTAGTTGTTGTCTCTCATTTGTTCATATCTTGGTCCTGTAAATCAGTTGAGTCAATTGAACTACATGGTCTCTAGGTGTATAACGTAGGCAAGGCTAATATTTGATCAGCCCCCGACGCCCTGGGATAGGTCTTTAGGTTAGGTTCTTGGTCAAAATCTCAAAAAACACATAAAAATTGGAAAATAAAATAAAAAATCCTAAAAACATTAGAAAATCAACTATAAAATCAAATCAAAAGGATGATGCTCTTCTGAATCATGGGTTTATCATGTTAAACACAAATTTTCAATTGTTGTACCTTGATTTTTGTTATCATATCTCTAGAGTCCCTCAATGATGTATCGAACTAGAGGAGCCAGGAAGGAGTATGATTTTTCTTTGTCTATTGTTTGTGATCAACATTTGATCATTATTACTATGCAAATTGTTGCAAGACATGCACTACAAAGTATCACTAATGACATTCTGAATTTGCATAGGAAAAGGATTAACTCTTGTCTGTTTATGTAGGTGATACTCAGGTCATCTCGGTTTAATTATACTTAGATTTTTGTATGAACTTGCACTATCAAACATCATAGAAGTAGTACTCAGGTCATCATAGTCTAAATATACCATCGATGCTTGTACTCACTTTCAACATTTTAAAGGCCCAATAATGATAAAAAGCATGCCAAATCAGCTATTACAAATGACAACTTTGGCATACGAGATCTGCATGGTTAGAGTAGATTGCATCCATGTTAGTTTGCATCTGTATTTATGGCACTTCCAAAGCTACAAAAATGATGGTATCTCTTGCATTAAGGGATTGAGTACACTTGGCATTGCCAAAAATACATCATTTTCATATAATTAGAAAACATTCCCATTTAGTTGCATATCACTTGTATTGGAAAAACTTACAACATCATTTATCCATTCATGCATCACATCATAATATTTGCATCGGAAAAAAAAAATAACATCCATCACATCCCAATTACATAATCAAAGTAATTTCATTTAGTGACATTAGGGAAGCAATTCACTAAGCTTAAATGAGTGAGTCTCTTCAAATGTCCAAAAGAATTGGGAAATATGTTAGGTTTTGTAAAAATTAATGTAACAAAGAATCAACTGATGACCATTCTTCCAACAACTCTTGGAAAGTGGATAGATTCACTCATTTAAGCTTAAGACCCTAGAACACAATCATCTACATAATCATTTGCATCACATAATCATAGTTCATAAATATAAAACATCACACATCATTTGCATCACATCCATACATAATCAATATGTACATTGCATAAATCAAATTCATTTCACATAGCATAAAAATAAAGCATATAGATTCATCCATCATTGCAGTATCATATCATATTATCATTTCATCCATCATACAATCATTCATTCATCATTTATTTGCATTAGAAAAAAACATAAACATAATAGGATCCATCACATGCATCACATAGGCATAAATCCATAAAAACACCATATAATAATTACACATCATTTGCATCATCATTTGCATCTATAGCATGTCATAACATCAGGATCATCATTATAACATGGAAATTAAATGCATCATAGAAATCTATCATCATATCAACACATGGATCATAATCACGCTGCATATCATATAATCTCAAAAATATAATGTCAAAGTGTACAAGGATATCCCAAGAGTATGATGAGATACATCAATATCAAAAATGGCACTACATCATAAAGTCCGAACACAAGAAGTAAATCATCAATGTCCCAACAATGTAAACATCAAAATATGCCATGTCGATATGCCCCTGGACAGTGTTGGCATCACAAAACTGGTACCTCCTCCACCTAACGAATCTGCACTAGGATCTCTCCTATCTCTAGACAATGACTGAGTAACACCCATGCTAACAATCCGAGACCAGGATCTACCAAATCAAGATGGTAAAAAGCTCTCTCACCAATCAGAAGGAACCAACTCATGATATTTACCCCTATAAAACTACAACTCCTAAGCAGTGTGTTGAATCTGTCTAAGGAACTTCGTTGTACCTGTAGATATTGCAGCCTACTGTAATCTCTCGGTAATGCCCTCAGCTTGCTCTACCCGATGTTTGAAGGTATCCCTCTCTATAGTAAGTATGACAAATTGGGCATGTACCTATCATATATGCTACCTATCTGCACCTCTCTCAGTCGTTAGTATCTGAATCTATGCCCGAGCCTACACTAACTCTTCCTTAAGTGTCTCAAACTGTGTCCAAGCCTGCACTAACTCACCCTAAAAAGTTTGAACCTGTTCCTATAATGTCTCTATATGTCCCTGTTACTGATGAGAAGGGAATCCAATTCAAATCCTAGGAGCTCTGCCTGAGGTACAGTAATACTCCTCCTTCGTCTAGGAACTGCAAAATCTAGAAAGTGACTGCCAACTACACCTGATGTCTCTACATCTGAACCACCACCACCACCATAAGCACCCTTGTCACCTCCTCCATCCCCAATATCACTCTCCTCCCCCACTCAATCCCCCCCTCTGTCTGGGTACCCTGTCATCATCAACAACTAGTGGAATTGGCTCATCAAGACTAGATAACCTCGAAAAAGGATGTGTGTAGAAATACTCAAAGTAGTCCTCTGTCATCCCTGCATCTCCCACCTGTGGAACATAATCCCATACACATGGCACCAATGTATAAAACTCAGTACAAGCAACATCATAAGATAAGCAAGGGCCCCACTCTATCACATCATTTCATCGATGTGCATAATGGGAAACCCCCTGGGGCATCGCCTGAACTCGTCCAAACTACCGATAAACCCATAGATACAAATATCTCTCAAGCACAAAACATGTCCAACCAATCAAGTATCATAATAACATGTATGGCATCTCCACCTAATCCTCTAGCCACATCTTGCATTCCAAGTACAGGCGCCATGTCACGGTCTCGAGATCATCTAGGGCACATCTCCAATAAGCTAATTTTCCCAACTTATGCTAAACAAATTGGTGTATGATAAACTCCAAAGGTTGCTTGCACAGTCTAATAGAGACCTTTTCACTATCTCCTTCCTTGAACCTACTATCAATGGTTCTTGTTCAACTTGGATGACCAACCAAGCCCTGCCCAAACTCTTCTCAAAGAGTTTCCTCTTGTGCTTTACCTTTGGTGGATCAACACCTTCTTTCAACTGACTACTCTTCCTTGGACTTAGAAGGGTCTAAGTGCCAATGTCTCCATCTGACTTGAACTCTTTGTAGGGGAGTTAGGAACTCTGTTTCCATACATTTCACCACCAATGGGATACATTTTAGAGGTTCTTTAGTTTCCAATGCACCTGATTCCAAGAAATTGCCTTGGTAAGGCCTAATCTCTACTTGCCCTTACCAGTCAGTTTTCTGCCTTTTCCTCTCAAACTTGACAAACAACCTATAAAAAAAAAGGCACTTTCAAGGACCCTTTTTAGAGCTTTAAATCTTCCACTAGGTTTTAGACCTTTTTCACTATCGTACAGTGCATTCCTATAATCAAGGGCAAAAGGGCTAATTGACCTATTTCTTAGGGTTTCTGTGCTTTCTCCTTCAAATCTACTACTAGTGGATTGATTGAAGTCCCATTCCCTTTGGCATATAAAGACCTTACCTTATCCCACCTGGAACCATACGAATTCTGTATAGTGGCACCTTTCCCCTACCTAAATTCTCAATTTTTCTCTTCCAAACTCCTAACCGGGTAGCTAACACTCGCCTAGGGTTTGGTATTACAAACTTTTGCTTGGCCCTCAAAGTTTCCTACTGCTACATATTTACAATGGACTGACTCCACTCCTATATTCCACCAATCTCAGGAGAATCCTATGGTCAGTGTCTATGGGGGAGTCATTTCCAAAACTAACTACTCAAAACAGAGATAATGAACACCCTACACTCTAATCTAAGAGTTAGAAACAACAAATATACTCTAAGCAATTTGAAAGAAAAATGAAAGTTACTCTACACTATCTAATGAATACAAATATAGTGATAAAACAATGAACACAATGCCAACAGTAACTCTGTTTTGCAAAACACACGAGAATTTCTGTAAAAATAGAACTCTGCCAAGCTTCCTTCTATTCTTTCACACCAAAATTTGATTACAAAGCCTACTAACTGCTAACTACAAGTCTTCACTACTTTTAGATGCCTTCTCCATCATTCAAGGGTAGTTGATCGAGCCCTTACTCCTAATTTGAAGGGATTCCACTCCAACTAAAGTGCATGCAACCAAACAAGTTCATCATGCAATCTTGCAACATTCTTGCAACTCTGCCTTCATCCTTCATTCTAGGACCTCAATCTCCTTAATCTCGAACCAACAACTCCTTAACTGACCTTTAGCATCTTCAAACAATGATGATGTGGTTTTAACACACTAAATTCTTTGTATCTTAACATATGTTGTCCAAAGCTTAATAAAGCAAAATTTAACACTAATGATGACCTAATGAAGATTTTAGTCCTACTGACTAACTCTTCACACACAAATGCAAGACCTTTTAAGGTCCAAATCAAACTCACAAACATATTAACACCCTAATTTGGCCAAGATCAGGTACAAGCCAAAATTGAGCAAACCAAATTGGGGTTTAGCCTAGGTGCTCCTGCACCATCCTCCCCAAAACAGAAAATTCAATCCACCCTTGGATTGAGCAAGTGGAGATCAATCCCCAACTTCTTGAACTCTGCCTCCTTGATCCATACTGCATTTGCATCAGGTTGTCCATGCCTCTTGATCAGGTGTTCTTTATACTCTTTGGTCCTAGTCTTCTTGTAGACCCTGGTATCCAAGATTTTATTAGCTTGTTTGACTGTAGCAGGGGCAGTTTGAGTTCTTCCACATCTTGGGTGACTTCATGGATGGTCTGATCCATGTTGAGTGGTGGTCCTTTGTAGTGTACAAGATCTGCAACATTAAAAATAGGGGACAATCCACTGTCATCTGGTAGCTACACCTTAAATGCATTGTTTCCATACTTTTCCAAGACAGGGAAGGGACCTATCCTCTTCATTTTCAACTTTTTAGGGTCTCCTTTCTGCAGTCTAGACTTGTTCAAATGCACCATCACTAGGTCACCAACATTAAAGTGAACATCTTTCCTATGCTCATCCACCTTAATCTTATTCTTTATGGTATTTTCTGCCAAGGTTTTTCTGACTGTCTCATGAATCTCCTGCATTGCATAAGCAAAGTCATCAGCATATCCACTTCCTTTGACTCCATCCTTCAACTCTCTCAGCTCATAAACACCTCTAGGATGTAGACCATAAACAATTTCAAAGGGACTCTTCCCTGTGGATCTATTTACTGTGTCATTATAGGCATATTCAGCTTGCCCAATAATCTGATCCCATTGTTGACCATACTCCTTGGTCAAGCATCTTAAGAGATTCCCAAGAGTTCTATTCACAACTTCGGTCTGACCATCAGTTTGGGGATGGTATGCAGATCCAAAGGACAAATTGGTGCCCATTATTTTCCAAAGAGTCTTCCAAAAATGACTCATAAACTTGGTATCTCTGTCTGAGACAATGCTGATTGGTAAGCCATGAATCCTGACTATCTCTTTGAAGAAAAGAGAGGCTATTTGACTAGCATCATTGGTTGTTTTGTAGGGTAAAAAGTGAGCCATCTTGCTGAATCTGTCTACAACAACATAAACACTATCCATACCTTGCCTTGTCTTGGCTAAACCAACTACAAAGTCCATGCTCAAGCATTCACATGGCCTAGAAGGGATAGGCAGTGGCTGGTAAAGGCCTGCATTTGAGGAAGTGCCTTTGGCCTTTTGACACACTACACAACTTTCCACATACTTCCTGACATCTAAGTTCATTTTTGGCCAATAATAAAACCTTTGAACTAGTTCCTGAGTTTTGGTGATTCCAAAATGACCACTCAATGCACCATTATGTTTCTCTTGTATCAAGTTCTCCCTAATAGAACCTCTAGGAACACAAAGCTGATTTCCTTTAAACAAAAGATCACTTTGCGAGGTATATTCAACATATTTGCTATGGAAATGATTCTTGTACTCAAGACATACCTTATAAATATCTACAAAGTCTTCATCATCAGCATATAGATCCTTGAAATGATCTATCCCCATGCTCTTCAACTGAATTTCCTAAATTGTGAGGACTCTTCTGCTCAAGGCATCAGCCACTTTGTTGAGAGCTCCTTTCTTGTGCTTGATATTGAAGGTGTAAGCTTGCAAGTACTCCACCCATTTCATGTGCCTGTGACTCAACTTCTCTTGTGAATTTAGGAAACTGAGTGCTTGGTTGTCTGAATACACAATGAATTCCTTGGGAAGCAAATAGTGCCTCCACTTCCTTAAAGCCTGGACCAATGCATACATCTCAAGGTCATAAGAAGAGTACTTCTTCTTGGCTTCACTTAACTTCTCTGAATGAAAAGCCACCGGTCTGCCCTCTTGACTGAGAACAGCTCCAATAGCTACATTGCTTGCATCACATTCAATGGTGAATAGCTTCTCAAAGCTTGGTAACACCAAAACAGGTTGGGTAGCTATCTTTTCCTTCAGCAACTCAAAACTCTTGTTAGCTTGCTCATTCCATACAAACTTAGTCTTCATTCCTCCTTTAATGGTATCCAACATAGGAGCACAAATAGCACTAAACTGCCTTATGAATTTTCTATAGTACTGAGCAAGACCATGGAAGCTTCTTACCTTTGTTGTTGTCTTTGGAGTAGGCCAGTTGAGAATGGCTTCTACCTTGTTGTTGTCCATCTTCAAGTTGCCATGTGATAGCACAAATCCAAGGTACACCAGCTTTGTTTTGATGAACTCGCACTTTTCCAGATTGATCATGAGCTTCTCCTCCTGCAGCTTCTTGAAAATCAACACAATATGTTGGAGGTGCTCTTCCCTTGTTCTGCTGTAAATTAGTATATCATCAAGATACACTACTACAAACTTGCCAATGTAGTCTTTGAGGATTTCATTCATGAGTCTCATGAATGTGGAGGGGACATTAGACAATCCAAATGGCATAACTAGCCACTCATAGAGACCCTCATTGGTTTTGATGGCTGTTTTCCACTCATCACCCTCATGTATCCTAATTTGGTGGTAACCACTCTTTAAATCTATCCTGGTATAGTACCTAGCTTAACCTAGACAATCCATGAGATCTTCAATTCTAGGGATAGGGAACCTATACCTGATGGTTATCTTATTTATTGCCCTGGAATCAGTACAAAGCCTCCATTCTCCTCCCTTTTTAGGTGCTAAGACAGTGGGTACTGCACATGGACTAATGCTTTTCCTAATGAGACCTTGGTCAAGAAGTTCTTGAATCTGCCTGGCTATTTCCTCATTTTGTTGAGGTGTCATTTTGTAAGCTGCTTTGTTTGGAAGGGTGGCTCCTGGTATCAAGTCTATCCTATGACTTATGGCTCTTTTAGGAGGTAATGTTGCTAGTTGACCACTACTTACAATACCTTCATAGGTCTGCAATAAATTTTGTATCTCCCTGGGTAACTCTTGCTTTTTAGCTACCTTCTCTTTGCTTACCTCTCTTGGCTTGATCATCACTACATAGCCAACTCCTTCTCCTTCTTCCAAAGCTTTTAAGAACTCTTTTTCACCCACCATGAGCAGTTTAGAACCTATTGTCTGCACCTCAATATCTTCTAACAAAGACTGAATCTTGAAGGTTACATTGTCTTTCTTGAAAGTGTATGAGTTCTTTGCTCCATCATGCACAACTTGCAGTCAAATTTCCATGGTCTACCTAGGAGAAAGTGGCATGCATCCATAGGTAACAAATCACACAAAACTTTGTCCTTGTACCTACCAATTGAGAACTCCACCCATGCTTGTTCATTCACCAAGACATGCTGACCCTTATTGAGCCATGTGACCTTGTAAGAATTGTTGTGGGGTATCCTTGTCAACTTCAACTTGCTGACTACTTCCTCTAACACAATATTGTCAGTAGAACCTGAGTCTATGATGACCTTACACACTTTCCCCATCATCTTGCACTTTATCCTAAACAAGGACCTTCTTTGGCTTGGTTCTTCTTTCACCGGTTCCTTGATCAAAGTTCTCCTCATCATGAGGTTCTCACCTTCCTCTAAATGCAATGGAACTTCAGGGTGCTTGTCTGCTGCAGCTGTCTCATCTTGAATCAGATTGGTTCTCTTATCTCCTCCATGAGAAGTACTACCTTTCTTTGGACATCTATAGGTTGGGTGTCCCAATTGGTTGCAATGATAACATTTCATATTAGTGAAGTAGCTGCCTCTTCCTTGTCCACCACTTCTTCCTCTGGAACTGAAACCTCTTCCTCTACCACCTCTACTAGAGCTTCCTTCTTGCTGCTCAGAGTATTTAACTTCTCCTTGGGCTCTTGGTTCTGAATTTATTCCACCATAGCCACCTCTTTGTCCTCTGCTTTCTTTCCCTTTACCTCTACTTTTGGGGTTGTGTTCTTGTTTCTTTTTGCCTTTCTCCTCTATTTTCAAAGCCATTTGATAGCATTGGCGGACTGTTTTGAAGTTTACTAAACTCATGTCTTCTTGGATAGACCACTTGAGTCCATTTAGGTACCTTGCTAACTTGATGCTCTCATCTTCAACCACCTTTGATCTAAGGCACAATTTTTGAAACTCCTCTATGTATGCTTGAACATCCATATCTTTTTTCCTCAAATTGTGTCTTCTCCTATGCAACTGGACTTCATAATCATCAGGGAGATAGGTCTGCCTTATCTTAGTTACCATCCCTCTCCATGAAACTATGGGACCTTTTCCTTCTTTCTCTCTTTCAGATTGTACAAACTTCCACCATGTGAGAGCTGCTCCTCTCAGCCTTGACTTAGCCACCTTTACCTTTTGGGCCTCTGTTATGCCATCACATTCAAAATGATTTGCAATGCTCTCAATCCAGTCTACAACTGAATCAGGGTCCATTTGTCCACTGAAAAGTGGCACACCTTCCAATGCTTTACCACTTAAGGCTTGCAATGCCTTCAAGAATGGTTCTTTAGCAAGAACAGGGTCAGGCTTTGGAGCTTCCTCCTCCAAATCCTCTTCTTTTTCCTTGGCTTCCTGCTCTTCCTTCTGCATTATCTTTTCCTTCACATTATCCAATGTCTCGTGAACTTCATCCAAGAGTTTCTCCATTTGAGATATCCTTTCTCTGAGCAACTGGTTGTCTTCCTCTTTCTTTTCTACCTTTTTAGCTAGCTCTGCATTTTTCACCATGGTTCCTTCCTCTGGTGTCTTCTCTCCTACTGACTCAGTGGGCTGCAACATCAATCACAAGCCTTGAATCCAGCTAAGCTCTGATACCAATATGGTGTATGATAAACTCCAAAGGTTGCTTGCACAGTCTAATAGAGACCTTTTCACTGTCTCCTTCCCTGAACCTGCTGTCAATGGTTCTTGTTCAACTTGGATGACCAACCAAGCCCTACCCAAACTCTTCTCAAAGAGTTTCCTCTTGTGCTTTACCTTTGGTGGATCAACACCTTCTTTCAACTGACTACTCTTCCTTGGACTTAGAAGGGTCTAAGTGCCAATGTCTCCATCTTACTTGAACTCTTTGTAGGGGAGTTAGGAACTTTGTTTCCATATATTTCACCACCAATGGGATACATTTTAGGGGTTCTTTAGTTTCCAATGCACCAGATTCCAAGAAATTGCCTTGGTAAGACCTAATCTCTATGAGCCCTTACCAGTCAGTTTTCTGCCTTTTCCTCTCAAACTTGACAAACAACCTATCAAACAAAAGGCACTTTCAAGCACCCTTTTTAGAGATTTAAATCTTCCACTAGGTTTCAGACCTCTGTCACTGTTGTACAGTGCATTCCTATAATCAAGGGCAAAAGGGCTAATTAACCTATTTCTTAGGGTTTCTATGCTTTCTCCTTCAAATCTACTACTAGTGGATTGATTGAAGTCCCATTCCCTTTGGCATATAAAGACCTTACCTTATCCCACCTGGAACCGTACGGATTCCATACAGTGGCACCTTTCCCCTGCCTAAATTCTCAATTTTTCTCTTCCAAACTCCTAACCGGGTAGCTAACACTCGCCTAGGGTTTGGTATTACAAACTTTTGATTGGCCCTCAAAGTTTCCTACTGCTACATATTTACAATGGACTGACTCCACTCCCATATTCCACCAATCTCAGGAGAATCCTATGGTCAGTGTCTATGGGGGAGTCATTTCCAAAACTAATTGCTCAAAACAGAGATAATGAACACCCTACACTTTAATCTAAGAGTTAGAAACAACAAATCTACTCTAAGCAATTTGAAAGAAAAATGAAAGTTATTCTACACTGTCTAATGAATACAAATATAGTGATAAAACAATGAACACAACACCAATAGTAACTCTATTTTGCAAAACACACGAGAATTTTAGTAAAAATAGAACTCTGCCAAGCTTCCTTCTATTCTTTCACACCAAAATTTGATTACAAAGCCTACTAACTGCTAACTACAAGTCTTCACTACTTTTAGATTCCTTCTCCATCATTCAAGTGTAGTTGATTGAGCCCTTACTCCTAATTTTAAGGGATTCCACTCCAACTAAAGTGCATGCAACCAAACAGGTTCATCATGCAATCTTGCAACATTCTTGCAACTCTGCCTTCATCCTTCATTCTAGGACCTCAATCTCCTTAATCTTGAACCAACAGCTCCTTAACTGACCTTTAGCATCTTCAAACAATGATGATGTGGTTTTAACACACTAAATGCTTTGTATCTTAACATATGTTGTCCAAAGCTTAATAAAGAAAAATTTAACACTAATGATGACCTAATGAAGATTTTAGTCCTAGTGACTAACTCTTCACACACAAATGCAAGACCTTCTAAGGTCCAAATCAAACTCACAAACATATTAACACCCTGATTTTCCCAAGATCAGGTACAAGCCAAAATTGAGCAAACCAAATTGGGGTTTAGCCTAGGTGCTCCTGCACCACAAATAGACCACTGTAACTGAACACATAGGGTCTACCTGTTGGTCATTATCTACCCCCCAATGATTGAGTGATCACTATATGCTCCCACACCCATATCTATAGTAGTGTCACTCCTATCGATAAACTAGCCCCTCTCAGATAAACAACTTGGTGAAGATCATGGTATAAGTGGGCTAACATGCATGAGCCCCATGCATATTTGGCACTCGATAGTGTCATACACTCTAATACTTGACCCCAACCCACTAAAGATCCCTTTGACCTATGGTTAGGACAAAGGAATCTGCCAATAAATCTAGAAAGAACACACAATAGAGGGTCATATCTCCTAACCATCTACTACCAGGGGACCCAATGGCTTGACACATGATCATCTCAACAAATCCTATGTAAAGCATTGGTCCCACCCTACTCTACTTTGTCATAAACAACTATATCACCCATCACTAGAATCCGTAGGATCCGATAAACATCCTCGGGAGTGATTGTCATCTCCCTAGTTGCCAGATGAAAGGTGTTGTGTTCATTGTGCCACCTCTCTACTAGAGCAGTCAGCAAACCCCTATTAATCCTATATTGGGGTGTATCTATCAAGGATGTCAACCCGCAACGGGCGATAATATCCAAATCCGCCTAACTCAACTGACGAACCATCTCCCACATTTTTAGGAAATGTTCCCAAGACTGGAGCACATCAAAGTCCTCCTAATCATATTATGGAAAACAAATCAACATTACATCAATCAATCTATCAAATGTGGTTGTAACATCATGTTCAATCAAGATCATCAGTCAATCAAATCATGTTCAATCAAGATCATCAGTCAATCAAATCATGTTCAATCAAGATCATTAGTCAATCAAATCAGGTTCAATCAAGATCATCAGTCAATCAAATCAAGATCATCATTCAATCAAATCATGTTCAAACAAGATCATTAGTTAATCAAATCAGGATCAATCTAGACCATCAAATCAATCAATCAAGATGATCATCAATCCTATCATCGATCCTCACCTATCATGAGGTTGATGCATCATCAATCCTCTCATCGATCCTCACCTATCATGAGGTTGAAACATCATCAATCCTATCATCGATCCTCACCTATCATGAGGTCAAAACATCAGTGAATCCTACCATCAATCCTCACCTATCATGAGGACAATACATCATCAATCTTAACATCAATCCTCACCTATCATGAGGTCAATACATCAACGAATCCTACCATTGAGCCTCACCTATCATGAGGTTGATCAAGCATTAGTCCTATCATCGATCCTCGCCTATCATGAGGTTGATGCATCATCAAGTTATCCTATCATTTGACTCTCACCTATCATGAGATCAAATCATCAACTATCTTATCAAACAAGCAACGACCATCACACAATCAGACTGAGATCAATCAAAAGCATCACTGAATAGCACAACACAACAACTAACATGATTCATGAACATTATACAAGCCTCAACAAACATCAACAATGCAAAATTTGGCATAACGGGAGGACTTTAATCAATCAAACATCATCGGACAAGCAAAACAACAAGGCATATCATTTGAAATCACTAAAGGGAAAAACCCTCAAGCTTGCAAAAGGCACCATATGGGACCCCAAAGGTGCCAAAACATAAGCAAAAGGCCCCATTTGGGACCCCAAAGGTGCTAAAATATAGGCAAAAGGCACCATTTGGGACCCCAAAGGCACCAAAACTCCCAGAAACTCCCAAAAATGACTTAAAAACAACAAAAATACCCCCTAAAAGGAAAAAATGACTCTAAATGGCCTACAAAACCTATCTACCAACTTCAAAACATTGATAAGGTGGAAAAATGACTAAAGGAGGTTTCTCATAATGCGTAATGTAGGTCTAGAAGGAACAGGGTGACCGTGGTGGCCAAGACGCTTGAAACGATAATTGTGAGAAGGGATCTCCATCTTCCTCTAGCTCTCCACTCTCCAATTTCTCCAAACTCACAATGTGAAAATGAATTCACTTTTCCCACTTTTTACCTTTTTAAAGGACAATGGAGGGAATTATGGTGGGATTTATTATCAAAAATAGGATTTAACTAATCAAAACTGTTCAAGGAGAGAGTGTAGAATCAAATTTCAAGAGATAAATTGTATCATACATCAAAGTATCATTGGTTGAACATTTTATCATCATCACATCACTACAACATCATCACACAATCATCGAATCCTCCAAAAAAAATCAAAAATTCCACATTTTACCGATTTATCTCTTGAGGGGGCATATATCTGTCAATCCTTAAAAATTAACGTCTAGGGCATCTTCTGGGGCATCAAATTTTTTTTGAGCATCAGTATCAATTTTTTCTTTAAAGCAACTTGTAAACACATTACTTCAAAGAGGGGAAACATGTATACACCTAAAAATGGTCATCACCTTTAATTAATTAAATACTAGCTATTTGATTAATATTTCAACTACGTATAAATAAATGCTCAATTTATTTATATTGTTCACCCTTCTCTAATTCTCCAAAATCTAAAACACTTTCTTCTAAATTAATTAAATAAACAAGATTTCCTAAATTTGTTTTATTTAGTTAAACTTCACTAAATCCAATTAGAAATTAGAGCACATTTCTACAACTTTTTGTGTGCCACCTCATCAAGGTCACATGAAAATAAATAACTCTAATTTTTAATTAGAATTATCCTCAACTCATTTCAAAAAGCACATGGCTCATTTCCTTCCACACTTCCACCAACTTTGGAGCACATGACTTATTCTTCCCACACTTCCACCAATTTTGGAAGCACATGGTCTTCTCTTCCCACACTTGAATCTTCCATCCAAATGGCATGTTTCCCATTGGTCAAGAGATTCTTCTGCACACATGGCATGTTGTCTTTGGTCAAGGGGACAACATCCTGATTCTCTTCATCTTCACCATGCATTTTTCTTATTTGAATCTGGACCGTTGATTATTGTCACCTCACTATATGCTTGGAAAATGATATAAATACAACCCTTGGGCCTTGTATTTGACATCCACATTTGAAGTAGAGTTATTATGTAGGTTTATCATTGGAGCTTGGAGCATTCTTGGAGTCTTATAGCTAGTTTTTACATCATGTTTCGCTTTGCATTCACATCTTAGTTTTAAATCTTGCATCATAGTTGCATTTTATGTCCCATCTTGCATCATAGTTGCATTTTAGATTAGTTCATTTTAAGTTTGCATTTGAGCATATGGAGTATCATGCATATAATCATATAGATCACTACCATAGTATCCACCTCTAGTTGTTCATTTATCATCAACATCATCATTGTTTGCATATAGTTTCATGTAGGCATTGGATTAGCTTACATGTTGAATACTAATCCCATTTATTAAGTGTCATTCTAATAGCCTTTGTGCACATAGAAATCTGAGGGCCAAAAAGGTTAAAAATAATCATTTAAGAATAGAGGACAATGAGACATTCTTGGAAGATTCATCTTTATTGCAACTTAGAATAGTTTAATTTTATTTTAATCTTTCAATATAAATCATTTCATTAAGGTTTGTGTTGATACTAACTTTGCACATTTCACACACACACAAAAATTGCTCACTAATGCAACAATTCATTAAACCCTTGCTTAAATGCTTAAACTATGCTCAAATAGTGAGGGTTTATTGTAAGTATACATTCCATACCTCCATACACCTTGCCACAGATTCAAACACTTTGAATTGGGTCTACAAAATCTAAACAAACTATCTCACAAACTTTACCGCTATTATTTCTTCATATCATAACTTGTAGGCATCCATTCTTGCATGCAAATAACAAAAAATCACTTGGAGCAGCAACAAGAACTCTTCATCTTCACTTTCTCAATGCTAAAAACTTGCAGCTACACCTAAACCTACTCTATTGGTGCCCATTCCACCAATTCATAGATAAAAAAATAGGTGGAATGTGGCACTAATACATTTTTACAACTTCAAAACCCTTAAACTCAGAATTTCAGAACCGCAGTCAATAAATTGACTGTAAAATATTTGTTTCTTGATGGAATTCAATTAGACCATCTCCAAACTGAAGCTAGTTAACCTGCCTAATGATTTCAATAATTTTTAGAGCAAACCCAAGCTGTACGGATTCATACAGAGTAGAATATCAACAAGAAAATAGTAAAAATTTAGAAAATTCAATGATTTTGATTGAATTTCTTGTTCAAAACACGAACAACTACCTTACATTGAATTTTTTCAAGCCTTAATAAGCTTCTTACATCAGGAATAACCAACTCAAGTAACTATTCATCTTCCATGACTACCCACTATGACTGTTGGTATTCCAATTTTATTGCAATTTTGCAACTTTTCCTTAACATTTTTACAAGAATTTTGCATTTTGCAACTTTGAGCCCCACTATGCCTAATAAAATATGAAAATGGTCTAACAAGACCTTATTTAGATGAAAATGCCTAAAACCTACCTAAAACCAATTACATAATGAAGATTGGAAAAACTTGAAAATTGGACTCCTATGGTGCCCCTACACCACCTTTGTTTATGCTAGAAATACTCTTCTACGGGATGATTGGAAGTATTTTTTATGAAGCCTTGAATGACATATATTTCATTTATTTGAATGGATACATTTTTTAGGAACTAATATTCATCTAATTACCATGTTATAGGTAAAATTATTTTCCATGCCAGAGAAACGAAGAAGGAATAAACTAATAGATGAAGAGTATGAAACCTTCAAAGAAAAGGAGAGAGAATGGGTGGCGGAATATCGTGAAAAGAAGAAATTGGATACGATTGATGAAAACAAGCCAATTGAAGAGGAACCTCAACCATCAAAAAGAGCACAGTCATTGGCAACACAAAGGGCACAAATGTGAAAGAGTCGTGGTAGGACAGATTTAGATATCGTAGTTGGAGACAATCTGTCTACCTCAAGTGAATATGAAGGGACACCATTAAGCACAAGCTAATATAGAGGGAAACCATCTACCGCAAGTGAATATGGAGGGACACCATCTACCACAAGTGAATATGGAGGGACACCATCTACCACAAGTGAATATGGTTGGACACCACCCACCATATCTCAAGTTGAGAGTACATCATCACTCGGATTTGAAAAAGAAGGTATGCCATCATCCCCACATGAACCTCAAGGTATGTCTTCTACTCTACTGTTGATCAAAGGTACACAATCTAGCCCACCTCAATTAAATATTGATGAAATTCCTAATGTTGAGATGTATGTACCTAGGAGAACACTAGCTAGAATTTTGCGTAGAAAGACAAAGCATTTGATTAATATTGATGAGTATATTTTGCAGCACATGGAAGGTAAGATTCTAGCACGCACTTGTAGAAGATATGCTGATAATATTTGGAAAATTTTCTTTGAAAGGCTAAATGAGACCGCAAGATGTCAACTATTTGTTGAAATGATGCGGGGTATAAAGTATAGAAACATCGTGAAGAATCTTGGGTTGAGAACATTGAATGCATCAAGTGAAAACACTATTGTGAAGAATCTAATGGATGCTTATGAGAGTGTAGGTAATACCTCACGCTCAAAGGATCTAGTAATGTCACATGACATGTCATTACATTGAATTTCGTATGTAGTCAAACAACAAAAGTGCAAAGTTGACAGATGCAAGATCAATAGTCGAGTGGTGTAATGCTTCGATGGGTCTAAGTAATGAAGGTATGTCTTCAGTTCATAGATATTTTTGGTTCATGGATGTTACTAACATTGCACCATATGAGGATTTTTATACACTAACATGATCAAGTGAGCTACACTCTTTCCTTAGCTCAGATGCAGGTTTATGGAGTATCAATACACAAAAGATGGCATGCTTTTGTTCTTCATGTACAATGCAAGATTGGAATGATTGTGAGTTAGGGGAGTGGTTTGACAAATGGTTGACAAGTTATCTTAGCCCACTTCACACGTATTTCCCTCCAACAACATTGGAACTAATATAGATGGAATCATCGGTCAACTTTGACCACCTATCAAACTAGTTCAACTAGGTAATATATCTACTTTCTTAGTTTTTGAAATTCCTATTATTATCTTACTTTGTAGTGTATTTGTAATGTTGACTAATTTCAAGAGATTTGTTGCACATATCAATGTAGCGCATGTTTATGTAGTTATTGTAGATGAAGACAACAAAGAGGGAATGAAATATTACTTGTGTTGTTGTTTTGAGGCCAAAAATAAATTGGAGGCCCCAGTTATAGATGGAGAAAACATCAAATACCCTATAGGCTCAGTTGTTGTTATTGGAATGTGGCTTAAAAGGTACCCACATAAGAGTGTTAAACATTGGCTGTTTCAGGACTTTGACATGCATTGTAAGATTCTTCATTACTTGAACCTTTTTGTGGCATCCAATGTTCATTTGAAAAAATATGGGGGTACACCTTTGAACAAGACCTTGTGGAAGGTCAGTGAGTTTGACCATGAGGCAATACTTGACACAATAAAGAGTAGAGTAGACCTGGATGGTTCGTTGGATTAATTTGTAAGTATGCACATTGGTTCTTATTAATTTATACTTGTATGCACATTAATTTATTTGATGTCAATGCTATCATATTATTTTACTTTGACTATTTGTAAGTAACCTACTAAAAATTGATTGGTGTCCCCTTGTTGAAAATGCAGATTTATGAGCCATCCAAGAGAATCTCAACCAAACAATAAATGCAATATCCTTATTTTGATGATCTTGACAAATCTCAATTATCATTTGAAGCCATTAAAAAAGTGTGTATGAATCTTGGTGAGGGAATTTCAAGTTATTCATTTGAATTTAACCTTATCATGAGAACCTATGATGTAGACATTATAAGAGCATCTCGAATTTCAAGTTATTATATTCATGAGAGGTGTTGTGTGCAATAGGTATCTTGGAACTCCTAGTGAAGATGTATGACCAAGAGTGACTAAGTTGAGAGAATGGCATGCCTATCCTCAATGGAAGCATCAAGATTTATGCCTTGTTGTTCCCAAGTTGGAACCAAATGGTGTGGATTTGTTTTCTATAAGTTCCTTCCATCCATTTTCATTTCATTTTCATTTTGGATGCTCTTTCTTTTTCTTCTTTAACTATGCGTATTTGTAAGTAAACTACTAAAAAATTATTGGTCTCTCCTTGCAAAAAATGTTGATTTATGAGCCATCAAAGAGAATCTCAGCCAAAAAATCAATGCAACATCCTTATTTTGATGATCTTGACAAATCTCAATTATGATTTGAAGCCATTATAAAAGAGTGTGTGAAGCTTAGCAAGGGAATGTCAAGTTACTCATTTTAAGTTAACCTCATCATGAGCACCTATGATGTAGAAATTATAAGAGAATATATAATGTATGAGTGACATTGTAAAATATTTGTGGGAACGAATTACCTAAGGCATTGTAATGAGATTTACTTGTAATGAGATTTACTCAAATATTGAAATTTGGTGCAGGGGGACCAAGGTTATTGAGCAAATTTGGTTCATGGAAGTCTTAAGTTAGTTTTGTGTTTTGAGTTTTGGAAATTGAATAAGGTCATATTAAACCAATTTATAATGTAATAAGTCATGTTAGTTGGTTTTGGGGTCATTTTGGAATTCATATTGCATATTTGTCAAAATGATGTAAAATTGCAAAAATTGGAAAGTTGTCAATGTGAAAAAAGTGCAAAAAAATGTAAACTTCAAGAAGCCCAATGGTCATGGGCATTCAAAGGGTAGTTAGAGCCATTTTCATAGGTTGGTTAAGGTTTAAATATGCTGTGAACTCTAAGGAAGAGGTTGTTGAAGGTTTTTGAGAACGAAAAACAATAAAAATCCCCTGATTTCTCTTGTAATTATGTGTTTCATTGAATTTTTCTGTTGCAGACTATTATACTTGGTCATATAGAAGTATTATGTCCTGAAATATTTTCCAATTGGTAGAGATAGGTGTTAGCTACATTTTGTCTTTGGAGTGAAGGAAATTCATTGAGTTTTAAGAATTTTATTGTCAAATTATTGACTATAGGTCTGCACAGCCAACCATAAGGATTTGAAGACTAAAAATGAATAAATGACTCATTCCACCTATTGTTTCTCTTTTTGGTTCAATTTAATGAGTCTAAAATGGTAGATTAGATGTAGGAATAAGATTTAGGAGTAGGGGAAAATGTTTAGGAATGTTTTTGGTTGCTGTCCTAGAGGAAATTGGGTGAATTTTGGCTTTAAAATGGAGTTTAGATGTTGGGTTAAATTTGTGAAATTGTCTTAGGAAAGATTGGGAGATAATTTATTTGGAATAAGTAGACATATATTGAAGTGTTTTAAGATTTGGAAGGGTAGGGAAGGTGAGTCAAGAGTGCTTGGGCATGATGCCCTAATTGTCAAACTGTGTATTTTGAGTGAAATTTGATGGTTAGAGGAGGAAAGTTGTAGAAACTCTTAGGGGAAGTAGATTTTGATGAACCTTCAAGTATGTACAAACATAACTAAAGGTTTTTGAGGCCTTGGTTAGCTATGTAGAAGCCTAGAACAATGTTTTCCAATAAACCCCTTTGGAATGGCATAAAGTGAGGGTTTCATGTTTTGGTGTCATAGGAAGTGATTTTTTAATCAAAAGTTGTGGATTTATGCTAGGCATGGTACATTTATACTAGGAATGTTCCTCTTTCACACCCAAACATGCGGAATCACTTCAAACTACGTTCAACCGACTTGATCCCTTAAGGGTCCAAAGTGCAAAAGGGCAGCAATCTTTGACGGGCTATTACTCGGAAACCATGGTGCTTATGAAATATATGTCTAAGCCTATGAGATCATGTTGGTCCCCTCTAAAATAACCTCTCTCATTTTTTTTAATCTCGGAGTGGTTTTCTTGTGGTGTCTAGTTTTCACTTGATAGAAAAAGTATCAAATACCAACAATGCAAAGTTGCAAAGTGGTGCAACTTTCATTCTACAACTTGTGTGACCAAACAGACTGTTCCAATGCACCCGAATAGGTATTTTTACACTGGAAATGGTCTTCTTTTGCACCCAAACACGTGGAATCACTCCAAGCTACGTTCAACTGGATCGATCCCTTAAGAGTCCAAAGTGCAAAATGGCTGCAAAATTCAACACATTGTTACTCATATATCGTGATGCTTAGAAAATTCTCATCTAATCCTATGGGATTAGGTTGGACCCCTCTATAATAACCTCTCTCATTTTTTTCTATCTTGGAGGCATTTTCATGTGGTGGCGAATTTTCAATTGGGGAAACAATTGTCAAATGCAAGTAGTTGAAAGTTGCAAAGTGGTGTAACTTTCGTTCTGTAACTTGTGTGACCAAACAGACTATTTCAACATGTTCAAATAGGTATTTTTATGCTAGGAATGGTCCTATTTTCCACCCAAACACATGGAATCACTCTGAGCTACGTTCAACCAGATCGATCCCTTAAGAGTCCAAAGTGCAAAATGGCTGAAAACTTCAACACACTGTTACTTGGATACCGTTATGCTTAGAAACTTCTCGTCTGATCCTATGGGATCATGTTGGGCCCCTCTACAATAAATTCTTTCATTTTTTACTATCTCAAAGGCATTTTCTTGTGGTGAAAAATTTTCACTTGGGGAAAATGTTGTCAAATGCAAGTAGTTGAAAGTTATAAAGTGGTGCAACTTTCGTTCTACAACTCGTGTGACTAAACAGACTATTCCAAGGTGCCCGAATGAGTATTTTTATGCTAGGCATGGTCCTCTTTCACACATGAAATCGCTCTGAGCTACGTTCAACCAGATGAATCCCTTAAGAGTCTAAAGTGCAAAATGAATGCAAACTTCAACATGTTGTTACTCAGATATTGTGATGCTTAGAAACTTCTCGTTTGATCCTTTGGGATTGCATTGTGCCCCTCTACAATAAATTCTCTTGGTTTTCATTATCTTAGAGTTGTTTTTCCATCTTTTCTAATTTTCACTTGATAGAAAAAGTGTCAAATACAAGCAGTGTAAAGTTGCGAAATGGTGCAACTTTCATTTTGCAATTCATGTGACCAAACAAATTGATCTAGCACATCCCAATATGTGTGTTTACACTAGGAATGGTCCTCTTTCACACCCAAACATGTGGAATTGCTCCGAGCTATGTTCAACTGGCTCAATCCCTTAAGGGTCCAAAGTGCAAAAGGAAAGAAATCTTTGATGGGCTATTACGCAAAAATTGTGATGCTTACGAACTTCTGTCTGAGTCTATGGGATCATGTTGGGCCCCTCTATGATAACCTCTCACATTTTTTGTTATGTCGGTGTCATTTTCTCATGGTATCTAGTTTTCACTTGATAGAAAAAGTGTTAAATGCAAGCAGTGTAAAGTTGCAAAGTGGTGCAACTTTCATTTTACAATTCGTGTGACCAAACAAACTAGGTACGTTTATGCTAGGAATGGTCCTCTTTCAAACTAAAACAATACTTCATCTACTATGAATATTATGTTTTCCAAGTGTTGTGAAGATTATGTATCATTTGCTTAATTGAGTTGTTCCAATCAAATGATTAAATATAGTGGAATTTTTTTATGAATTATTTCATGGAATACCAATTGAAAACATATTTTTTGCTTTTAGATAAAGCATTTCATAGAAATATTTGGATTAAATTGAATTGAGATATGTAAGAACAAGGGAGCATTAGGAAATGCATTGCTCAAGGATCTTAAAGAAGCCTTCTTGGTGTAGGGGCACCAAATGAATTTTGTATTAATGTTGTCAAATGAGGTCTTTTGATAGTTTCAGGTGTGTTTGAGTTTTTTTCAATTCAATAAGGTCCCAGTAGACTATCTAATAGGTAATTAGGAGTCATTGAGTTTATATTGTCACATTTTTGCAAAATTGTCAAAAATGCAATATTGAAAAGTTGTAAAAGTGCAAAAAAAATGTAAAATTGAGGAAGCCCAACGGTCATGGGCACTCAAAGGGAAGTTAGAATAGTTTTAATAGGTTGTTTAAGGTTTAAAATATGTTTTAAACTTGATGGATGAAGGTTGTTGGAGGTTTTTTGAAAGATTGAATAATAAAGCTCCTATTTTCATTGAAATTTTTTATCTTTTCTATTGAATATTATTGTTGCATAGTAGTTGCACGGCCTATACAGCCTGATTGTGACTCCAAATTGATTTTAATTGTTGTTTCAATGTACTATCTATCAATTTGACTGATTTTGAGGCATTCACATTTTGGTTGTAGAATCTTATTGAGTTTTCCCTATAGGCAGGTCTAAAACTCCAATTTTAAGGTTTTGAAGATATAAAAATGTGATTATGGTCCATTCTACTAACTGCAACTCTTGTAGCTGAGTGGAATGGGCCCAATATGGTAGTATTTAGTTGATTTAATGGTTTTTTGGAGTAGGAGAGGTCATTTGAAGGTTTGGGCATGATGCCCTAGTTGTCAAATTTGAATGTTTTGAGTGAAATTTGATGGTTAAAGGTGGGTAGGTGAGGAAAAATCTTGGGGAAAAATTTTTTGGTGATAAATTAAACATGTGCAAGCCATTTTAAGTATTTTTTATGTATTGTTGAAGTGTAGAGAAGCTAGGAAGTGATATTTTCAGTAAACCCCTTTGTAACTTGCTAAAAATGAGGGTTTTGTATAAATAGGACTTAGTGAGTGGTTCACTGGCTAAAAGTTGTAGATTTGGTAGTTTTATAGACTGGTAAATGACTTTCCATAGGTATTTGGGGTTGTAATATTGTTTATAGGAGAGTTTCTTTGTAATTAGGCCTATCTGGCTTAAGGGGACAATGTAGAAGCATCATTTTGAAGGATTTGTTCCAAAAGAGTTATATGAGCTTTTGAGATATGCTTTGGTATGTCTTAAAGGGTGTCTAAAAATATAATTGGTTAATGGGTTTGAGAGTGGAGTTGTGAGATAGGTCCAAGAAACTAGGTCTGTAGACCTATAAGGCAATAGTGAAGTTGTGGAGGGAATCACCCTAGTTAGGGTTTTGGAGATTAAAGGCTTGTTGAAATCAGTTGAATTTGTGATTGGTAATTGAAGGCTTCCCTGCTCTGCATCAATTCTCTCCCGTTACAATTTGGGATGGATTATTACTTTCAAAGTATTGGGAATGTTTTGCCTATTTTCTAGTTAGCAGTTATCATTCTAGAAGGCTAATCTCTTGATATATTTTATACTCATTTTTAATCAATTATCAAGTTAATAATTAGTGCATTTATTTACAGTTAATCTTTTATTTTCAATTTGTGCAATTTTTAAATTTGTAACTCTACTAGTATTCTTAGAAATATTGAAGTTGTTTAGCATCAATCAATTAATATTCAAGACAAAACATGAAGGACAACAATGATCAATGCTAGGGCTAACCAATTGATAAGTATACATGTGAATAAGTCAAACATGTAAATGTGAATAAGGGAAGCACAAGTACTAAAAAACATGCAAGCCTTGAAGTATACACATGAATACATAGTGTATACAAATTAATACAAAGTATATGCATGAATACATGGTATACACATGAAAACACATAAGTCGCAAAGTATACATTGGAATACACGTAAGTCACAAAGTATACATGAAAGTTGTAAAGTATACACTTGAATACACGTAACTCATATCTATTCAACCATTGATTTATAATGCAAATATGGACACCACTAACAATAAAAATTTGTATTAACCAAATATCCATGTAGGAATACATCAATATATGTCGATATAAGTATAAAATATAGGTAAAAGATAGCCATATAGGCTTACAAGAATTCCATATAGTCATACAACAAAGGGCTCTAGAATCAAAATTCGTCACTCTCCATGCTCTCAAAATAAACTCTTTCCCTTTGCTTGTCGATCAGATGGTGATATGTCTGTCACTCATTTATGTTGCGGTCAAGGAGTGCTCCTGGTGCTCCTTCTAGTGTTTAGTTCTTGGTGAAGTCTTATCTGTTACAATAAGAAGTAAAGAAATTAATATATATAAATTACATTAAAAAAAATGATGTATTTAACAAAATAATAATTTACCGCCATCTGATGATCACTCTCCATGAGGGAAATATTCAAATGCCCATGTTGAGGTGTGTTGAAGCCCTGTATAAACCATCCAAATAGAAATTAAACTACGAATCAATAATGGTTTGATTTTTCACTAACTAACATCTATAACAATGAATGCAAATTGAAATTTAGTAATTTACCTCATACCTCCCCTATCAGATCCATTAAGGATTCTATAGCAGATGAAACACCAATCTCCATAACCATTTGTACATTCAGAGGTGTTTCTGCTTGCAACATCTAAAAATAAAACAACAAATTATTCAATCATGAAAACTACAATAGTGATCCACGTCATGAATTATAATATATGAGATAATGAACAAAATTTAGAGTACTTATTAAACTATATATTTCTGACTATCACTCTTACTATTTTCCCTATCCATATCTTGTTGGAAAGCATATGTTTTTAGGCTTTTACCCATATTTGCAAGCTAGTGAACGGTTTGATAAAATGCTTTCATATATTTGGACATCAAATCTACAAATGGTTAGTAACCAACATAGACAAACATGATTAGTTTCCAAGCAAAGCAAACCTTCAACATCCATATGAGATATCTAACATGTTTTAAAATGCTATCTAATAACAAGATACATAAAAGCCTACAAAGAAAAACATGAAATCAATCTATCCCATATTGGATTGGTGTCACATGTGCTAGTGACCCTTTCCCAATCCTTGATTGATAGCGAAAAGAAGTACACTGGTACATTGCCCCCTCGAGAGATCGAGCGAAAAGATTCGATTTGAGGGTCGATCTCACGATAAAGAGGTTCAAAATGGGTGGTTATGGACGATGATGCAAATGAGATGATTTTAAGATGCTTAGAATAACAAATCTATTTTATCCTAAACAACTTAAATAATGATATGATATGAGATGGATGAGATTGATGATGTGATATGCTATGATTATGCAACGGATGATTTATGCAGATGCTTAGACTAACAGATCTATATTATGAAGATGATGCAAATGCAATGCATGTGAAATGATCAATTTTTCCTATTATGTATGATATGAATGATATGTGGTATGCTGGCAGTTTTCTAAATGCAAGATGGATGCATGATGGATGCATTGGTGATGATGATGTTAGCACGGAAATGAGATGATGACAAGAGGATCCAACAAGCCAACATTATGAGAGATGATGAGAAATGATGATAAGAAATGATGATGATAGATGGATGATTTTGCTTTATCAAGGATTGGGATTTTCAAAGGGTCACTTACTTTATATTTGATAACACGCCTAAGCACGATGCATCAAGGTATAAAGGACCAGGATGGCATTGTACTTAGTGTGATGGACTTTGACTCGACAAATAGATAGGAGTATTCTTGTTCACGCCTGACATATGGAAACCTTGCTAGGATGCACTTTAGAAGTCTCAAACATCTCGGACCAAAACATGGAAAGGTATAACCAATCAATGCAATAGTCAACAAGCTATCTAAAACATCCTCCATACATATCTAACAAAGCAAGTATTCACCAAGTTATTTTACAAGAACGTCCAAAAAGCACAGCAAACAAAAGAATGATGATCGTTACCCCATTCCTATCTCTCTAAATCCTTCGCTCGGATATCATCGAGAGGTCCTTGGAATGAGCGCAATAAGATAAATCGAAAGAAAAGACCAAGTACGCAAATAAGCCAATGTTCTTCTTACCTTCAGCCAAAGGGATTTGTTTTGATAGGATAAGGATCCAGGGTGATATCCAAAATGATGCCCATTGTCGGAACGATATATCCTAGGACATGCATTGTATAGGATGATGATGGTTTGATAAATTGATTGATAGGTTGTTGATATAAGGTCGATTGACATGTTTGAAAATGATCAAGACTTTGATTTTATTTTAATGGTTTGTTGTTTCGATTTTGATTTTACGATTGAAGCTTTGATTTTGCCAATTACTGTGATTGTTTCTATTTGTGTTGCCAAAGGATGAAGGTGATGATTGGTTTATTATGGATGATTGATTATTGCGGGTGCAAGCGAGATGAGTCAGATGGATTTTGTCAAATATTTGGATGTTTTTGACATTTTGAAATGTTTTGAGGCTATTTTTGGATTTTGATGTTTTTTTGAATGTTTTTGGATTTTGATGTTTTTTTGAATGTTTTTGGATTTTGGTGTTTTTGAATGTTTTTGGATTTTGATGTTTTTTTTTAATGTTTTTGGATTTTGATGTTTTTTGAATGTTTTTTTGATTTTGATGTCTCAGGGACCGATCAGAGATTAGCCTTGCCTAAATTTAAGCTTAGAGATGACGTAGTTTGGAATTCAATGTTTTTGATGTTTTTCTGACTTTTTGAGTGTTTTTGGATTTTTCGCATGATTTTGATGATTTGGATATGTGATGCAGAGCAAAGGAAGAAAACAACAACTTATCTCCAATCTCATCTAACAAAAGTCAAAAAATTGAAGGCCTGAAACTTTGGAACCTTTTAAAATACATATAAAAATCCTTCCACACCAATTTTTAGGAGATTTCATTGATTAAAATAAAATATATACAATTTTGAATGCTTGCTGTCCTGTGTAAATCTGAACTTAACTATTTTCACCAAAATAAGCATAACTTTCATCATATTCAATGAAATGACCTCAAACCAACGCCAAAAGAAAGATAACTCATGCCTCTATCCATCCATATAATATTTAATTCATTTGGAGACCGTACCTACACGTGCCATTTGCTGCAACATGACTGTTGCAGAGAAATCTGAAAAATTACAGTCAATAAAACCACCATAACTTCCACAAATCAACACCAATCTGCATGAGACAAAGTTTATTTGGAAGGTGATTGAGATTAATAACACATGAAAACAATTAGAAATTTACTTCATCCCATAAAATGGTCGTACAACACTAAAAACCAGACAATTTCTGAGATAACATGCAGAAAACAATGTCTTTTATTCATCCAAATCAAATGTTCAATCACCCACAAGCTTATGAACATATAAAGAGACTTTTTAAAGACATTACAACATGAATAATCAGTTTCCAACTGATTTCTAACTTCCCACTAATGTTTAGTCTCTAATGACTTCTTAACAACTAATTGTTGCTTAATGCAACTTTTTACATTTTTTGCAATTTTGAACTTTTGTGTTGACAATTTTTAGATACATTGACATATTTTAACATTTTATTAAATGACCTCCTAAAATAAATGATAAATGACTCAAATAACCTTAATACAAGGTAAAAACACAAAAATTGAATCAAATTCCTAAATTTCCACAAGGAGGCATAATTGTGTCAAGGTGCTCCTGCACCATACTCCCGACCAAGAAAAGAATCCAAGTCCACTTGAATTGATGTTCTCCACAAAATTGCATCCTTTTTATGCTCTACCACTGATTTTTCTTGCTCTTAATCATCTTCATCTTCACCTTTGGTTTAAACTTGTCCATGCAAATTAGTGATCTACCATGCTTCCCCTTTGAAATCATATGCCTTACTCCTTCATACATCTCAAAACCATGCTTTTCCCTTTGTCCTTTACTCTGCAAACAATACTTTGTCCAAAGCATTAGTAACAAAATGAAATGACATAAGGTGAAAATCATGATACCTCCATCATGCTGCAACTCCTTGCAAACCTCTATGAACAATTCATCCATGATCATTCCCTTAACCAACTCAATGTCCTCAACCTCTAGAATCAGGTATATGCTCTTGATCTTCTCTTCATCTTCATGACTTGGATTATCTACAACTTCTTCTTCAATGAAGTATTCCCTTGCATCTTCAAAGGATTCTTGTTCTTTCATTCTGATTTCCCTTCTCCTCTTTTTGATTATCTTGCGAATAGGCCATCTGACTCTCCTCTTTATCTTTAGGTGCCAACTTGTTGCCTTCTTCATCATTTGTTCTATCCTCTTCATAGATTCTAGGAACTCTCTATCCATCCTTTGCATCTCTTGTTTAATCTCAGCAATCTCTTTATCAAACTTGGCTTGTCTCTTCTTCTTCTTTCTCTCTTCCTCTGCTTGCAAATGCTTTATCAAGTTCTCCATCCTCTCAAGCAAGATTCCTCCTTGCTTCACAACTCACTTTCCTGCAAACAACCAACAAACCACAACTACAAACCACAAACCACAACCAACTTATCAGCCCATATCTTTCCCGGGCTCTGATACCAATTTGATGCAGAGCAAAGGAAGAAAACAACAACTTATCTCCAATCTCATCTAACAAAAGTCAAAACATTGAAGGCCTGAAACTTTGGAACCTTTTAAAATACATATAAAAATCCTTCCACACCAATTTTTAGGAGATTTCATTGATTAAAATAAAATATATACAATTTTGAATGCTTGTTGTCCTGTGTAAATCTGAACTTAACTATTTTCACCAAAATAAGCATAAATTTCATCATATTCAATGAAATGACCTAAAACCAACACCAAAAGAAAGCTAACTCATGCCTCTATCCATCCATATAAGATTTAATTCATTTGGAGACCGTACCTGCACGTGCCATTTGCTGCAACATGACTATTACAGAGAAATCTGAAAAATTACAGTCAATAAAACCACCATAACTTCCACAAATCAACACCAATCTGCATGAGACAAAGTTTATTTGGAAGGTTATTGAGATTACTAACACATGGAAACAATTAGAAATTTACTTCAGCCCATAAAATGGTCGTACAACACTAAAAACCAGACAATTTCTGAGATAACATGCAGAAAACAATGTCTTTTATTCATCCAAATCAAATGTTCAATCACCCACAAGCTTATGAACATATAAAGAGACTTTTTAAAGACATTACAACATGAATAATCAGTTTCCAACTGATTTCCAACTTCCCACTAATGTTTAGTCTCTAATGACTTCTTAACAACTAATTGTTGCTTAATGCAACTTTTTACATTTTTTGCAATTTTGAACTTTTGTGTTGACAATTTTTAGATACATTGACATATTTTAACATTTTCTTAAATGACCTCCTAAAATAAATGATAAATGACTCAAATAACCTTAATACAAGGTAAAAACACAAAAATTGAATCAAATTCCTAAATTTCCACAAGGAGGCATAATTGTGTCAAGGTGCTCCTGCACCAATATGGACATGATATCAGTGTTCTTTTTGGGATTTTGCTGAAAACCAAGCTAAGTTTGAACAATCGAGTCGATGGATTCATGATGATGATAACATTGTTGAGGATGCACAACAATGCAAGGATGGATGGATTGATCGAGATTGATCAGGATTGATGAGGATAACATTGTTGAGGATGCACAACAATGCAAGGATGGATGGATTGATCGAGATTGATGATGATAACATTGTTGAGGATACACAACAATGCAAGGATAGTGTTAAGCAACACAAGGATATCCGAAGATGATGATTTTTTGATTGGATTTGATTGATCATGTTTGATGAAGCTTGGTTTCGAACAAAATATGTTTGGATGATTTGATGTGACATTTGATGTGCAGCTTAGATGCGACTGATATCGATTGATGTTCGATGAAAGATGGAGCTTGATAAGGAATGTCTTCTTGTCAAAATATGCCTTGGGCTAGTGATTTGGATTTCGGATCACAACTTCTTTGACCATTTGATTTCACATTTTCCAATGTTTGGATCGCCACATAAGTCGGAGGACATAGATCAAGTTTTATTCCTGAAGCAAGATGTAAAAATCTGCCCCCAATGTCTAGCAATGTATGGAATGAAATGGGTGAATGCTTAGATAAGTATATGGATGGATGGATATGGATTAGATTACGATAAGATAAGGTGTTTGGATAAATAATTCTCATTAGATAATGCTTCATGGCTCGGATAACGCTGCATAGGATGGGATAAATGAAAATGGCCCATGTCAAGATGTTTACCATAAGCAAGCATAAAACATGCCCCAAAATTTTGTCAAGATCAAGATGACTCAGACTATGGATGCAGATATATGTGAATGGATTGGATAAATGGTTCATGGATGCATGGATTTATTATGGATAAGATGGATGGAATGTTCGATTTATTACAGATGGGATGAGATGCTTTCACCTGAAGTGGCACACGTAGATGCTCAATTCTACTCATGACGCCTATTTTCTAGGTTTTCATCATGTCTTGCCTAAAGCGCCGCTCATGTGGTTTTCACTAGAGGATGATTTTTATCTTTACAGTTTTTCAATCCTTTTTCTGATTTTTTGGATTTTTTGCTTTTTTGATTTTTTTTTGTATTTTTCTGAAAGATTCATGCTGAACCACCTGGTGGTGTTGACATAGATTCCCCTGTCATAATGTGCCATCGATATCCTGCTTGAAAGAGCTACTTTGCTAAGATACGTGCACTTGAATGCAACTTTTGGGAATCTCGATCTGCTTCATTGATACAAGAGTTGACTTTGTCTTTGTGCGCACATCGCGATAGATTGCCTTCTGAATCCTTATGATGAAAGGTTGTTGCCAATACACGGTCAATGTGAGAATTGGATATCATGCGTGGAGGCATGGATGGAGTGTGTTTAGAGATAAGAGATGGATTGGTTGACAGTTTGGAACCTTTGACTCTCCAAACTTGGGAAGATGAGCAATGATGGGTGGATACGAAAGTGTGTGTGGAATTAGGACCAATTGCTTGATATATCTTGTACATCGCTTGAAAAACCTGCTTTTTCTTTTGTGGACATCCTTGATAGATACTTTTCCCTCTTTTATTTTTCCCCATAGTTTCTTTGACTGATGGAGTTTGATAGGGATAATCTTTCTTTGTATTCTTTGGTATCCATGCATATTTGATTTGTCCATTATGCTTTCCAACTACTTTTTCTTTGATAACATTCTTCGTACTTTGATTTAACACTTTCCTTTGGTGTTGGTCCCAATTCGTGGATGGGGTGATGGGTGGATGAAGATTCATGGTGTGGCTGGTTGTAGTATTGACACTAGTTTCATCATAAGGATTCTTCGTGCTCCCTATGTTGACATTTTCTTGAGATGAAGTTGCCCCCAGTATGGTGATAGTATCACCTTTATTCCTTGATTCTGCTTGTTTTGAGATATCTTTTTCAGTAAACATGCTCTGACAAATGACCACTGTAGATGACATTGTTTCAATTTGCCGCTCTGCTAACTCTGGATGTTCTATCTGACTTGTTTTGTTGAGTGGATAATGTTGGATATCTTTATTCTTGATGTCCTTAATCTGAATTTGGGATATATCAGATACTGTTTTGGACAACTCTTTTTGACCATAGGAATTGATAATCTGCTCTTTTTTTGTTACACAATCTTGTTCTAGATGAAAATCATCTACGTGTCCATCCAAAGAAAGCATCTCATGGGTAGATGGATGAATATGCATTATGCTGGAGTGATCATCATTTGTGACATCTTGTATGGATAGGAGAGTGTCCATTAGCTTATTGTAGTATCTTGAGGATAAAAATTCTTGATCTTGAATGATTTTGGAGTTGCTTTCGACATGCTTTGGATCAAGTTCTTGAAATGGGTAAGTTTCAAAGGATGGATTTCTTACAAAAGACTTTTGGATGTCGACATTAGGCATGGTCAAGTTCAAGGTTCCTTCAGCATCTATAACCATGAGGTCAAAGGGGATCAACATGTTTTGAAAATGACCATTGCTAGACCTTAGTGAAAGATTTTGATCTTGCTTTGGAATAACTTCTTGAGATATGTCCTCTAACTCATAAGGAGATGTAGAGACATTTTCAATATGATCATTGGTCAATGGATCATGCATTATGTCAATTGGATCAAATAGTCCTAACACTCCTTGAAATACATCACAAAAGAGTGGCTCTTGATGTACGGTGAGTTGATCATTGGATTGTGTAGATACATCCTCAATGTGCTCCTCGATGGAGAGGTTTTGATCATTGTTTTTGACAATTGTTGTGGAGAGATTTCTAATGTCTTCAACCATAGCGTCAAATGATGTTGACATTTCTTGAATTGGATTATTGTTGGGTATTGTCGGTGTATTTTGATCATGATTGAGAAGTGACTCTTGACATATATTCATTTGATCATTGGATGGAGTAGACACAACTTCAAGGTGTTCAATGATGGAGTGATCTTGATCTTTGTTCTCAACAGTTGTTGTTTGTTGGGTAGCTCGAGAGGCTTGGGTAGCTTGAGAGGCTTGTTGAGTTTTTCTTTCTTGTTGTGTGGCTAGATATTGTTGGATAGCATTTTGGTAGGCTTGGTGAGCCTTTAGTGCAATGTCATATTGTCTTGCTAAGTTTGGTTTTGGTGGTAGTGGTGGCGGATTTGGAATCATGTTGGATGCGATGATGGGTGTGATAGGGGTGGATGAGATTGATGGAAATGATATCTCCACTATGGTACTCACATCAAAATCCAAAGGCAACTTGGCCCCTTGTTTTGCTAATTCAAGCATGTATAACGAAGGGTTGAGTATCATCATGACATTGATGATTCGATGATTATCCAGATTTTGGAGCATTTCTGTCATTTCCTCGCGAGACATTCCAAAAGTAGGGTCCTCTCCTTGGTTTTCTTCTTGCGGATTTTGTGATGATGAGAGGGTCAATGGATTGCTTGATTCTGCTGGATTCATTTATGCGTTGGTTTGGCTAAGATCGCTTGAAGCGGGTGTTTCTTTGTTGGCTTCCATACTCTTCTTGTATTGAGATCTAGTTAGAACCATAAATGGGGATCAATCTTTGAGAATATGGGAGATGAATCTCTTGATTCTTTGGATTAATCTCTATTTTATGTCCCAAAGTGAAAGTTTTTAGGATGCTTTTAGGATCAAATGTGATGATGATATGATGGTGATGTTTAAAGATGGATGTTATGGACTTTTTTGGCTTTTGATAGATCTTGAATGAAATACTATGCTTTGGATTTTTGATTGGTTTGATTTTTGGATTTTGAGATTTTGTCCTTGATCTTGATTTGGATTTTGATTTTGATTTTGAACAAAAAGACCCTTAAGATGTTTGATAATGATCTAAAGGATAGTTGTGTTCAAAGGATGATGATTTGGATATGTGTGAGAAGAAGGATGCATCTACCCACACCTACCCAAACAAAATGATTGTTTCACTAAGTATATGGAGAAGGATTCATCTACATACACTAAGCTAGACAAGATGATTTGGATGACTTTGACTAAGGATATGAAAAGGATGCATTTACACATTCCTAGCCAAAGGTGTTTTGATAAATGTTTTCAAGGACTTGGTCTCAATGATTTTGGTGTTTGCTTGATTTTGTCATAAAGCCTAGCACTTCAAGGATGATTTCAAGGTTTTTCAAAAGATGATTTGTGAGATGATGTTTGATGTTTTGAAAGATGGATGAAAGAGGTTTGATTTGTTTTGATCCCTAGATGAACCTAAAAAGACCACTTTGTTTTCCTAGACCTAGGTATTGAAGAGCATGCATATGCTTCCTAAAGACCTTTGTAACCAAGGATTGATTTCATTTGAACTTTCATTTTCGGATTTTTCAATGATTTTTGCTTTGGGATTTGGAGTCTTCAACACACATGAAAGTTCATTTTGCTTATCTTTGTTTAATGGCTTTATTTTACCAAAAACACTCTCTTTGATTAAAGTTTCAAACTAAGATGTCCAATGTCTTAATTTCTTTAAACCCCACAAGATATTTTATGTGGAAATTCAATGAACTTAAGGCAAGGGTTTTCCTATTGTTTACTCAAGAAGACAAATTGAGGTATAATCCAATGCTTAGGAACCTCTAAGGACGTGAATCCCAAGGGAAAGCAATAACATATGGATTGAGTCAATGATGTTTGTCTTCAAGAGGGTTTGAAATTTTGAGAAATGTTGAATGTTTGTTTGCAAAATGTTTTTGAATACAACATTGTGTTTTCAAACGAAGAACAATTACAAGCCTTATGGATGTGTAAGACAATATTTGTTGAATCCCCACTTGGACAAGTCTAGCTACGCCTATCTTTAGCGAATGGTTAGATGCTTGACCCCACTGGCTCCCCTCCACGGCTCATTAACGTCAATCGGGGCAGCCAAGCATCAACACCCATGAAACTCCCATGGCATGTTTTCCATTTCTACTAAAGACCATAAGCAAATGACGACCATTCTTGCACCAACAAATAGATTAAGGATTTTCGCAAATTCTAGCACATGGGTTCTAGTAAGGACTTTCCATTCGTGGAGATTGACCCATATGGCAAGAGTCCCCTTTGGATCCATCTTGTCGGAGCCAACCGCGTGATAATGGTGTTTAACCAATACCCACATTTATATCCCAGCTAAAACTCTTGGCTTTAGAGTGTTACCGGTTGAGTCGTTCCCTTGGGTGAGTACTTTTTCCCCAAGGCAGGCCCTCTAAGATAAACAAAAGCAAGCAAAACACAATCCGTAACTCGATCAATCTTTGATGGCACAAAGAAAGAGAATGTACGCAAAAATGCCCCTACTCACACTCGCACAAGATGTTCAATTTTTAAGCCCAAATTGAAGTGTTTCAAAGAAATAAAATGTATTTTGAGTGTTTCTCTTGCACCCTAGATCGCATGAAGCGCAAGGGGAGAGGATACGCACTCAAAAGACAAAATCACACAATTCAAGCACTTGTTCATTTTATAGCCTTCAAAGCAATTGTGAGTTCTTTTTAAGCACCAAAACGAATTACAAACAAATGCAATGTGGACATCAAATCTGGCCACTTGCACATGAAATTGCATTTAATTGATTTATCAAAATCTTTCTTTTCAACTTGGCATAAAGGAAGAATATTATCCAAGTTTGAAACTCCCCCCCAAGTGGACATGTACACTCAACAGAGCATTTATGAGGCCTTACATGTCTCTTACATGTCCCCTTCCAAAGGTCAAACTCAGCATTCATTGCAAAATTTGAATTCAAATTCTCCCTCTCATGGGCACTCTTCCCAAATCTTGCACAACCATTGGCCTATCATCACTTGACAAGTGGCCTTATCTTATTGGCTTGATCTTCACATTGGTCCACTTAGCATTTTGAAAATCTATAAAATAGAGGCTTCATCTCTTATCAAATCCTTCACAACCTCCACAATTTCATCCAAAAAGCATATGCAAAGTTACTCTCCTTGAGAACTAATTTTGCTCATCATTTCCATTGCATCATCATCACTAGCTATCAATCAAGGATTGGGAAAGGGTCACTAGCACATGTGACACCAATCCAATATGGGATAGATTGATTTCATGTTTTTCTTTGTAGGCTTTTATGTATCTTGTTATTAGATAGCATTTTAAAACATGTTAGATATCTCATATGGATGTTGAAGGTTTGCTTTGCTTGGAAACTAATCATGTTTGTCTATGTTAGTTACTAACCATTTGCAGATTTGATGTCCACATTTCATTTTGAGAGCATGGAGAGTGACAAATTACAAAAAAATGCACGTCATGGCATTCCATCACCATAAGACCACATTTCTCTTAGGAATTTTTTCAAATAGTTCATTTCCTTCTCTATAGTATTATTGCTTACTATGATGCTTTGATAGAAATTTTTCCAAGCATCCATTGTTTGTTGGAGAGCGCCTATTTGAGGCTTTTATCCATAGTAGCAAGGATGTGAGTAGTTTGATAAAATGATTTGGTACACATGTATGGAAAATGTGGTATTATAGAAAAGGTGGTGAGTTGTTTGAAGAAATGCCTTGAAGAAATGTGGTCTCATGGTAATGGAATGGCCTTCCATCATCATGAGACCCCATTTCTTTGAGACATTTTTTCATACTACTAACTACCTTGTCTATGCTATTGCTTACTATTATGATTTGATATATTTTTTCCAAGCATCCATAGTTTGTTGGAAAGCACCTTTTTTAAGCTTTTAGCCATAGGAGTGAGGAAATGAACTGTTTCATAAAATGCTTTGGTAGAAATGTATGGAAAATGTGGTAGCATAGAAAAGTCAGCGAGCTGTTTGAAAAAGTGCCCAAAAGAAATTGGGTCTCATGGTGATGGACATTGCCATGAGACCACATTTCATTGAGACAATTTTTTCAAACAACTCATTGCCTTGTCTATGCTATTGCTTAATATTATTCTTTCATATATTCCTTCCAAGCATCCATAGCATAGACAAGGTAGTGAACTATTTGAAAAGACGCCTTAGTAAAAAGTGGTCTCATGGAATGCCATGACAAGAAAATGCAATTGGAAGTTGCTCCTAGACTTATTACTTATGCTATGTGAAGTAATTGCATCACTGCTTATGTTGAATTTCTAAACAACTATATTGTAGTTGAAATTTTGTCATCTATCAACATCTAGTTATTAGTTATGGAATGTGAAGTAATGCTTTGAGTTTGAAAGATGTGCAATGCAATGTAATCAATGATATGAATATAAAATAAACAAATATGTTAAGTACAATTCATTAGTTAAACTCTTTATTCTATTACCTGCATGTAGGTTTGACTAAATCCACTGGCACTGGGAGGTGTTCCCTCAAAATCTCTAATATTAGCCTATTCAACATCCAAAATCACATATTAAAATACCATTCATAAAACAATGCTATTAACATGTAATAAATTTATAATTGTTTACTAGTTACATACCTCAACAATAGGTGCAATGGATAAATAAGTAGGTGTAGAGCTGGTAATCTAGTATCAACACCGTGACCTTGCAATTTTATTAAAATCATAAAACTAAATTAGTTAATCTTGCATTTCAAAATTGAAATTTAATAAATTAAATTCAATGAACATGCTAACCATTACCTAAGTATCAATGCCATAGGCCTCATGCAAAATGTAATTAGCTTCCCTTGCCATCTCCATAGCTATAGACAGATCCTACATAGCAACCTCCTGAGTGTCGATGGGGTCATATGAACAAGTCATCCCACATGATTGACACAAATGGGATCGAAGCCCACCACTCAAAGACTCCCCTAGATGGCAATGTAGAATAGGGCTGGCATGTTGGATGACAATCTGGGTCAAAGAGCTAATGGCTTGCAAAGTCTCTATGTTGGCACTCTCCTTCGCAATGAAAGGGATGACGATGTTCTTATGAGGCGGCCTAGCGAGAGGTTGTCTCCCTTGCCACATAGGATCTTGCTATGCATTGGGTCTATCTTGAGCTGACCCCCCACCTCTCCTTTAGAAGTCTCTCATATCATAATAATTTGGTATTTTATTCAAGATGAACACACAGTATAGTTTCCTAAGGAAATACTGCGAGACTTCACAATTGTTGCATGGTGGGTCATCAAAAACCATGTACCACCTATCCCAAAAAAAATTCCTAATCTATTGGTGGTGGCACCAATGAATACGAAACCTCTTTACATTGAGGGTAAGATTTTCATTTGACTGTGGGTCAGTGAATAATGAGCACAAATTACCTTTTGTAATTTTAAAATATTTTACATCTTTATATGATAATTTATCTTGGTAATAAGCCCTAGCCACCTGCCTCCTATCCTACCAACCAATTAATTATTTGTTGATTGAATCTACATGTTTTGACATTTCTTTCAGTGAAGTTTCCAGGGTCATTCTTTCCATGATTGAACCGTTTGGATCATTCAACCTCCTGATTAAATCCTCAATTTTTTTTATTGTTCTCAATTTCACTCATTAAGTTTTGCTGAGTGCTAGGAGGATGTTGAGGGATTGGTGGAGAATATTAAGGTTGTGGTTGATTGACTTGAGGATTTTTGTTGTTGTTCTTGTTGTTCTTGTTGAGGATTTTGTTCCTCTTGTTGTTGTTGTGCTTTTTGAGGATTTTGAGGAGGGTTTGCAGGTTGATTAACATCTCCTACAAATTCAAAAAATAAATATTAAAAAGACCTAGAACTAACAAATTCAAAACAAAAAAAAAATCCTTACCTATCAAACCTCCTCGTCGATGTGGTGACATCCTCGCGATGGAAAAACAACCATTGATGAATAATTTTGCAACATACCTCCTCCCAGAACACGAGCATGAGAAATTGGGGTTTTGACCACAAATAAGAAAAAAAAAAGTCAACTGCAAGAATGAATTCAATTTTTTTTTCTTTTAACAAGTCATAACGCGAGCATGTTATAACATGCTTGCGTTATGAGTTTTCAAAAAAAATTAAAAATGTTCGCCACAAATTGGCTACCCATCTTTATGCACCCACCCTCCATTTTTTTGAAAATTCTTCACCAATTTCCAAAATAGCTACACCACCAAGCTTCTTCATCGAGCTTCTTCACCAAGCTCTGATACCAATTGTTAGAAATGAAGTGTAGATAAATAAACATAACAATAGAAATAAAGATGCAAAAGAGACAACACATAACACAGATATTACGTGGTTCACCATAAAGGCTACATCCACAGGAAGCAGGGGAATAGATTTATTAATCTCTGTTCTTTTTTATACATTATGCTACATCAACATATATATAATATTCCTTCAAGAGGAAATACAAAAGGTCAAAGAGAAAATGAAGGGACACAAATTTTTGTTGGGCTTCATATACCCAACAATCTCCACTACTTAGCTCTATTTCTATATTCATAAATATAGATGTAGTAATTAATCAAGCTACATAAGATGATTTAAAACCTGATAAGAATGGACTTGAAGAATGTTGATGCAGAGGATGCAACATAGTTTTTTCATACATTGAGTGTACATTGAAATTTTGGCATAGGGGTTCAAGTTATTGTAGAGGTGTTCATACCCAGGAATAAGGACAGTGCCATTTTAGATGATGTAGGAGATGAAATTGAGATTGTGTGTCCAAAAGCCATTCATTTTTAGCTTCTTTCTTGAAGGTTTTTAATTTTTTTAATTTCTATAGTGAATTGGTTTTCCAAAGTACACTTTAGTGCTTCTAATTTTTTACATATCTACAATTCAACTGCCATATCAAAGGGTTGCCAACCTTTTAAAAAAATCTGTTCAAGTTCAAATGGCTTACCTCCTCTTTTTTGGGGGTCAAATTTTATATGTAATAATCATTCTACTATTCTTAAGAATTCCTAAGAATGTTATTATCATGGGTTAGATTTTTGGAATGCAACAATCATATGTTCATGACAAGCTTCTATTGTAAGTTTCACTAATAAGTATCAAGGGCTATAGTTTTTTGACTTATTGTTTTTATTAGATAGACATTTTTTAACATAACTATAAATCGCAAGAGGGTTTTCAAAGGATCTAAAACCTTGCACACCAATATAAAACATAAAGAAGAACAAAAAGAAAAAAATATAAGAAGAAACAAAGTAAATTATAAATACCTGGTATTTTTCCATTCTTCCACCAATCATCTCCTCTAAACTAACCCCTTTTTCTCCCCCATTTTTATCATTCTCAAGCAAAGGAAATTATGAAAACCTTGACTCAAAGTAGCAATGTGACCCCAATTCTTAGTCTGACATCCAATCCATTGAGAAAAACATGAAATTCAATGAGACATCCTTTCCTATTGCTCTAGTAAATGTAAATGGCATGCTTAAGGGTCTTATAAGGTGATGGAGGGTAAAGCTCAAGAGTGGATTACTCAATAGGAATGCATAAGTCTGTTGGTCCACAATGTTCAATGCCTCAAAGAGAATTAATTGGTTATTAAAAAAATTCTTAGAAAGTTGGGTGCACATCTCCACCTTCTACAACAAATTCAACAACACTGGTGAATCATATGGAGGAAATCAAGCAGCTGGTTAGTAGTGATAAATATCAAGAAGAAACTTGGAGCCACAATTGAAAATTTGAAACACTAACAAATTATATAAAGGTTGGAAAACAACATGACCTTTTTGATGTAGCCACGGTCGGAGGGTCCTCAAAGAGAACAGTTTGGAACATGCAACAAGAGTCACACAATAGAAGCAACACAAAAAATGGAAGAAAATACCAATTCAAACATCCTTATTATCAGAGAATTCAATTACAAACAACTGGCAACATCCGGGCTTTACAGATTTGGCTTGTAGGCCTGATTACAACATACTCAAAATGCCATCTTCTTACATGCTCCTCAATACGAGTGAAAATCCTATAGAAAAAATCTTTCTTTCTCTAATATCTAACTCTAATCTTCACTACTACTACTTTCTAATGATCAATTACAATGTTGTATACATATTCATAGATCCAGAAGCATCCACATCAACCCAAAAGTTCATTACATTCTCCAATGAAAGAAAATATAACATGAACATGAATAGGTCTTCCTCAAATTTGAATTATTCTTCAACAGGTGGATAAGATGAAGTGTGGACCTATAAGGAAGGTTGAGGAAACTCCACAAAACAATTAAAATCACACCATCAATATCCACAAGATACGAAAATGATCCACAAGTGATCAAACTAGCCGTTAGATAAGAACATTGTTCTGATGCTGGTTCAAGAAAATGCCACATAATACAGAAGTGATAAATTACCAAAAAATGAACCAATCGTGCTCAAATCTTGGAATTAGGTAAATGAATATGTCCATGATGTAAAAATAGATCCATAAGGTCTAGCGAGAAAACATGAAGAACCATCGGATCTACCAACTTGAACTGAACTGAAACTGAAACAAAGACAAACTTGATTTTTTATTTTTTTTGGGGCGATGCAAGATTGCCATGACCCAAGGATGCTCCTACATCAGACACCCCTGGTGAGAAAATATGTTCCATGAGAGGAACTCATGAACATTGAACTCGGTTTGGGATGTAGATCCCATGCTCATTCTTGATCCAAATGTCTTCCTTGTCTGTACTTCTCTTCCTCCTAACCTCCCTTCTTTCCTCTGTCAGCTCCTACAAATTATTCTCTTTACATTCCTTTTCCTAACTCATACCTGCACAAGGTAGTAAGGGACATTTTCCACCCTTCTTCTTCCACCCATCTGATCTACCTCTTCTACAAGACTTCACCTTATCTACAACCCAAATCTTCTGCTACACATTTTTGTCTTTAATTTCTTCTAGATCCATCTCACCTTCAAATTTAGCCACACGGTCCTTCTCCAAATCCATGCCATCCTCCAATACAACTTATGCATCTTTCTTCTCAACTCTGCTACTCTCCACAAGACTCAAGTTCCTCACTTCCTTCTTCTTTTTCTTCAAGGAAACCAAGGTAAACTTTTGTCCATCCTTCTCTACAGTAATCAGATTTCTTTTGCAATCATATATAGCTCTTCTATCAAACTACTAGGGTCTACCCAACAAGACATGACAAGCACTCATAAACAAAAAATCACACAAAAAATCATCTCTAAAGGGGCCATTATTAAAGTTCACCCAACACTGTTCTTTCACCTCTTTTACATGATCATTTTGTAACCAACTTATCCTATAAGGACAAGGATGTGGAATCCTCTTCAAACCAAGTTTCTCCACCATCTCCTAAGATACCGAGTTATCAGTACTTCCAGTGTCCACAATAACCTTACAACACTTACCTACTGATTTTCACATAGTCCAAAAATGATTCTTCCTCTGTGAAGTTTCAACCTCTTCCTTGCTCTACCTCATTAAGACTCTCCTATGCATAAGAGATTCTCCCTGATCTAGTTCTATCCCATCTACTACTTCAGTTACTTGCTCTTCATGTGCCACACAATTTTTTTTACCAATTCCTTTACTTGATCCCTTAGGACACTCAAAAGATCGATGTCTAATTTCTCCACACTTGAAACATTTACCCAAAAACTCCTTGCTACCATTTCCTCTCCTTTGTACTCTTTTATCCGATTCTTTACTCCTCTTAGATCTTGATTCTTCTTCACTTGTCTACTTCTTCCTATTACTATTTATCTGCATTTCTTTCCCTCTAGGATTATTCTGTTGTCTTTTCTTCACTTTGTCTTTTTCCTTCAGAGCATATTGGTAGGCATCTTCAATTGTAGAAATCCTCAATATACTCATCTCATCCTGAATGTTAAATCTAAGGCCATTTATATACATTCCCACCTTATCCCTAGTCATCTCATAGTGCCCAAATCTGATTGTCATCTTGTAAAATTCCTCAATATACTCTTTCACACTCATGTCCTTTTGCTTCAGGTTCTACAACTTCTTAAAAAATTCCAACTCATAGTCTTTTGGAATAAACTTAGCCTTCAGCCTTGCAACCATCTATCTCCATTGGGTGATTCTTGTTTCACCATTCTCTATTTTGTCCTTCTGCAACTCTTTCCACCATAAAGAAACATGTCCTTTCAACCTAGTTTGTGCCAATCTAACCCTCAATGGGTCTCTAATATCCTTAAGCTCGAAATAGTCTTCCAACTCTCCTATCTAGTCTATCAAGTCTTCTGGATTCAATGTACTAGAGAATTTAGAACCTCCACCCTATGACTCCTACTTGCTTGTGCCACTTCTCTCAACAGTCTCTCTTTTCTCTCATCTATCGGTCCTTCAGCCTCTTTAGCCTCAATTTCTTCTATATCTTCTCCATATTCATCCTCTGGTTCATGGTTTCTCCTCAAACCACCCAAGAGGTTCTAGATCTCATTCCTCATCTCATTTCTAAAGTCCTCCATCATTTACTCCATTCTTCTAGGGTTCATCCTTTTGAGCAGAATCTCCCCCCTACTTGATGCAATTTTCTCAACTTAGCGATATGACTACAAGGTTTTGATTGCCTCTCTCTCAGTGATCTATTGAACACACTTACAACCTACCTCAAATCGGCGATCTATTCACCCAAGGAATACCACAAGGACCTCAACCCACTCAAGGTTGGAAACTAGCTCTGATACCATCTAATGCAGCCACGGTTGGAGGGTCCTCAAAGAGGACAATCTGGACCATGCAACAAGAGTCACACAATGGAAGAAAATAACAATTCAAACATCCTTATTATTGGAGAGTTCAATTACAAAAAACCGGCAACATTCGAGCTTTACAGATTTGGCTTGTAGGCCTGATTACAACATGCTCAAAATGCCATCTTCCTACATGCTCCTCAATATGAGCGAATATCCTATAGAACAAATATTTCTTTCTCTAATCTTTAACTCTAATATTCACTACTACTATTTTCTAATGATCAATTACAATGCTTTATACATATTCGCAAATCCAGAAGCATCTGTGTCAGCCCAAAAGATCATTACATTCTCCAATGAAAGAAAATATAACATGCACATGAATAAGTCAGCCTCAAATTTGAATTATTCTTCAACAAGTGCATAAGATGAAGTGTGGACCTATAAGGAAGGTCGGGGACACTCCACAGAACAATTAAAATCACACCATCAAGATCCACAAGATATAGAAATGATCCACAAGTGATCAAACTAGCCGTTAGATAAGAACATTATTCTGGCATCGGTTCAAGAAACTGCCACATAATCTGGAAGTGATAACTTAACAGAAAATGAACCAATCACACTCAAATCTTGGAATAAGGTAAATGAACATGTCCATGATGTAAATGTTAGGATTTAGGTGTCATCAACCTTGTAAATCCTTTATTTTATTATTCTCCTAAAGTGTTTTGTACATTTACCCATAAGAGGTGAAACTGTTTGACCAACAGTGGTGAAAGAGACTATGTAAATGCAGTGTTACCGTTACCGTTTATCCCTTATGGAAAAGGACAAATTAGCTAGGTGTCCCACCTTGGAATCTTCTAAAATAAGGTTGTGGGTCAAAATAGGGTGTTGTAAGAGCATCTATGACATGCATGCAAGTTTTCATAAGATGCTATGACAGTATGACAGATTCCCTATGACAGAATATGCTATTTTTAGACCCCAGGCACCCATGCATAAAAGATTCCTTATGACAGCCGTAAGGAAGCATCTGTAAGAGGCTATTTTTGGTATTTTTGACCATTTCAAGGAGGAAGGCGTGGGTTTTTCTAGGTGGTATTGCTGCCTATTGTTTGGTGAAACCATGGTGGTTTTCATCCTCACAAATCTCTATAAATTGGGGCCTTGAGCTAGTGTTATTAAGAATTCAGTTTTGTAGGGGTAACAGGGTGCTGCTGGATTTATAGGGAATGATAAGAGAAGTCTATTGCTGCATGTAATATTGAATATTATCAGTAATATACTTACCTCTCTTTTGGTGGTGGAGTTTTTTCCCTTCGGGGTTTCTCCACGTAAATCTGTTGTTGCATGTGTTATATTGTTCTATCTCTCTCTCCATTCCTTTCTTCACACTAAGGCTGGTTAATCCACATATTTCAGATTTGCATCTACATTTAAGTCTATATTGCAAGTCAATTTTGTTCAACATTTGGTATCAGAGCTAACGGTTTTGTTAAGGAAGGGACGCTTTCCTTTTAGAGTGTTAAAGGTTTTTTGCTGCAGTGGAAGCTTTTGTGTTGTGGGTTTTGCAGATTTGTGAAAGATTACATACCATGGCCTCCACCTCTCGTCTAGATATTGAGAAGTTCAATGGAACTGGTTACGAGATGTGGAAGTTGAAAGTGGAGGACCTTCTTGAGGAAAGAGATCAGTGGTTACCAGTTTCAGTTGAAAAGAAGCCATCTACTTCAACCTTGTCAGATGAAGATTGGAATAAGTTAGACAAGAAGGCTCGAGGGACTATTCGGTTGTGTCTCACAGATTCTGTCCTCCTGAATGTCTCTTCAGAAGACACAGCATACAAGCTTTGGAGGAAGATAGGTGAAATCTACCAAACTAAGAGTTTGTCTAACAAGTTGTATCTCAAAAGATGTTTGTATTCATTAAAGATGAAGGATGGTGAATCTATTGCTGAACATTTGAATGCTTTTAATTTGATTATAAGTCAGCTTGCATCTATTGATGTTAAAATAGAAGATGAGGATAAATGCATTTTATTGATTTGCTCTTTGCCAGAATCTTGGGAAAATTTAGTTATTGCTATAACAAGTGGTGGTGCAGAACCTAAGTTGGATACTATTATTCCCATACTTCTTTCAGAGGAGATGAGGAGAAAGACCATGCACAGTGGCTCCCAAGATGCCTTGCATGTGCGAGGTAGGCCCAAGGAGAAAGAGCCTAAAGGGGATAAGAAGAAGGATAAGTCTAAAGGATGATCTAAGACCCCTGGAAAGAGCAGAGTGAAGTGTTGGAACTATGGTAAATGGGGACATGTGAAGAAGGAATGTAGAAACAAGAAAAATAATGCAGATTCCTCCACGGAAAAGTCCTCTAATAATGGTGATTCTGATGCTTTGATTATTTCAGCTAACACAGTTTGTAATGATGCTTGGCTTATTGATTCAGGTGCTTCCTTCCATATGACTCCTCATAAGGAGTGGTTTTCTACATACAAAGAATATGATGGAGGAGAGGTCTTCATGGGTGATAATAGCTCACAAAAGGTTATTGGTAAAGGAAAGGTAAAGTTGTGTTTCAGTGATGGGAGGGTTAAAACCCTTGATGATGTTTTACATATTCCAAGACTTACAAAAAGTTTAATTTTAGTTTCCAAGTTGAATGATTCTGGGATGCATGTGACATTTGACAAGTCTGGTTGTAGGATGGTAAGGGGAAGTTTGGTGGCTGCTAAAGGATCTCGGATAGGGAATTTATTCACACTACATGCCTCTACTTTTTGTAACTCCTCTTTTGTAACTAGCGCTGAAAATGCATGTATGTTGTGGCACCATAGATTGGGTCACATTGGTGAAAAGGTCTTAGGACCATACTTGATAAGAAACTAGTAGACGGTATTTCTGATTATTCTGTTGGTAAAAATGATTTTTGTGAGGATTGTGTGTTTGGTAAACAAAACAGGTCATCATTTCCTAAAGGAACTAATAAAGCTAATGGATTGTTAGAACTTATTCATTCGGATGTTTGTGGTCCAGTGGCAAATTCTTTGGGTAGATCTCGTTATTATGTTTCCTTCATTGATGATTACTCAAGATATACTTGGATTTATTTTATGCATTCAAAATCTGAAGTTTTCACCAAATTTAAGGAATTTAAGGCATTGGTTGAAAAGCAAACAGATTATAAGATAAAAGTATTGAGATCTAACAATGGGGGTGAATATTGTTCTAAGGAATTTGATGAGTTTTGCAAACATGCAGGAATTGTTAGGCAAAAGACTACACCTTACACACCCCAACAAAATGGGGTAGCAGAAAGAATGAACCGTACATTAATGGAAAGAGCTAGGAGCATGTTAAGTAGTGCTAAGTTAGACAAATGCTTTTGGGCAGAGGCTGTTGGTACTGCTTGTTATTTAATTAATAGATCTCCTTGTAAAGCTCTTGTTGATAAAACTCCTTATGAAATGTGGTTGGGTAAAAAGCCTTCAGTTTCACATTTAAGGGTCTTTGGTTGTGAGGCTTTTGTTCATGTGCCTCAAGAGAAGCGGTCTAAATTGGATCCCAAATCTTAGAAATGCATCTTTGTAGGTTATGGTGAAAATGTTAAAGGTTATAAACTCTGGAATCCACTAACACGAAAGATGATATTTTCTAGAGATGTTATTTTCAGGGAATTTAGAGCTAACTCTAAAGATGTGCAATCAAAGGAAAAGTCAAAGACAGTGCATTTTGAAACCAAGCAAGAAGATGCACATGTGGAAGAACAAAGAGATGGACAAGAAGATGGAGAAGAAGAAGAGAGTTCTGATGAATCCATTGTAATAGAAGAAGTTGAAAACAATGAGGATGAACATGAGGAGGAACCTCTTACTCCACCTTTGAGAAGATCCACAAGACAACGAAATCTAGTTGACATGTATAGCCCACCATATTTTCATTGTAAATTTGCTTTGTTATGTACTGATGATGAACCTAGATCATTCAGGGAGGCTCTCTCTTCAGAAGAATGTGATTCTTGGATGCAAGCCATGCATGATGAGATGATGTCTTTGAAAAACTGTGACACCTGGGATCTTGTTAGTTTGCCTAAAGGAAGAAATGCCATTGGTTGTAAGTGGATATATAAAAATAAGTTTGGTGCAGACGAAAAGTTGGAACGGTACAAGGCTAGATTAGTGGCCAAGGGCTACTCCCAGAGAGAGGGAGTTGATTTTGGTGAAATATTCTCTCCTGTTGCTAAGTTAACCTCTATTAGATTCATTTTATCCATTGCTGCTACTTATGATTTAGAAATAGAACAAATGGATGTTAAAACTACTTTCTTGCATGGGGATCTAGAGGAAGAAATTTATATGCAACAGCCTGACGGTTTTGTTGTGAAAGGAAAATAACACTTGGTTTGCAGGTTAAAGAGGTCTCTATATGGTTTGAAACACACCTAGGATGTGGTACCAGAATTTTGATGCATTTGCATTAAATATGGGTTTTGTTAGAAGTGATGAGGATCACTGTGTTTATTTTAAAGTTATTGATGATCAGATATTGATTATTGTCTTATATGTGGATGATATGTTGTTCATTGGTAACAATAAGGCAATGATTAGGGAACTTAAAACTCAACTTTCTGCACATTTGATATGAAAGATTTAGGGGCTGCTAAATATATTCTTGGGATGGAAATCATTAGGGATCATTCACAGAAAGCTTTGGTTAAGTCAGAGCAAGTATGTTAACACTATTTTGCAAAGGTTTAATATGCAGGACTGTAAACCAGTAAATATTCCATTTCCTATTGGTACTAAGTTGAGTTTAGACATGTGTCCTAAATTGGATGATGATATTGATGAAATGTCTAAAGTTCCTTATGCTAGTGCTGTCGGTAGTTTAATGTATGCAATGGTTTGTACTAGACCAGATATAGCCCAAGCAGTGGGAGTTCTAAGCAGGTTTATGTCTAACCCTGGTAAAGAACATTGGACTTTTGTCAAAAGGGTATTCAGATATTTGCAAGGCACTTCTGATTACTGTTTGGTTTATCATGGTACAAAAAATATTGATAAGTCATTGGACATACAGGGTTTTGTTGATGCAGATTGGGCAAGTGACTTGGATAGTCGAAGGTCCACTAGTGGCTATGTGTTTACTTTGTTTGGAGGAGTAGTGAGTTGGATGAGTAAAAGACAACCTACAATTGCTTTGTCTACCACTGAAGCAGAGTATATGGCTGCTACACATGCCTCTAAGGAGGCAGTTTAGTTACAGAGACTTGGTAATGGTATTGGTTTTGATTGCAGGATAGTGAGGATCGGATGTGATAGTCAGAGTGCCATATGTTTGGCTAAAAATCCTATGTATCATGCTCGTACTAAGCATGTTGATGTTCAGTATCACTTTGTGCGAGAAATGGTTGAGAATGGACAAGTCTTGATTGAAAAATTTGACACTTTGGATAATGTTGTAGATTCTCTTATGAAGCCAGTCACCATGGAAAAGTTCTCTTGGTGCAGAAAGGCCATGGGCCTTGATCACTGTACTTAATTCTATGTAATTGTATCTCTATGGGTGTAATTTACAATGTATGATGTCAAGTGGGAGAATGTTAGGATTTAGGTGTCATCAACCTTGTAAATCCTTTATTTTATTATTCTCCTAAAGTGTTTTGTATATTTACCCATAAGAGGTGAAATTATTTGACCAACAGTGGTGAAAGAGACTATGTAAATGCAGTGTTACCGTTACCGTTTATCCTTATGGAAAAGGACAAATTAGCTAGGCGTCCCACCTTGGAATCTTCTAAAATAAGGTTGTGGGTCAAAATAGGGTGTTGTAAGAGCATCTATGACATGCATGCAAGCTGTCATAAGATGCTATGACAGTATGACAGATTCCCTATGACAGAATATGCTATTTTTAGACCCCAGGGGCCCATGCATAAAAGATGCCTTATGACAACTGTAAGAGCATCTGTAAGAGGCTATTTTTGGTATTTTTTGACCATTTCAAGGAGGGAGGCATGGATTTTTCTAGGTGGTATTGCTGCCTATTGTTTGGTGAAACCATGGTGGTTTTCATCCTCACAAATCTCTATAAATTGGGGCCTTGAGCTAGTGTTAGTAGAATGAGGTTTTGCAAGGTAACAGGGTGCTACTGGATTTACAAGGAATGATAAGAGAAGTCTATTGCTACATGTAATATTGAAGATTATCAGTAATATACTTGCCTCTCTTTCGGTGGTGGGGTTTTTTCCCTTCGGGGTTTCTCCACGTAAATCTTTTGTTGCATGTGTTATATTGTTCTATCTCTCTCTCTCTCATTCTTTCTTCATACTAAGGCTAAGGTTAATCTACATATTTCAAATTTGCATTCACACATTTAAGTTCATATTGCAAGCTTTCTTCACCTTGTTTTTCAACAGAACCAACATTCCTCTCATGAAGACAAGGAAGTTGATCTTACCAACTAGGCCTTCTCAACCTATCCTTAGCCTAAAGGAGCACTGCAAGCATGGGTGAGGCATCCAATTATCTTAATTAGTGTGAATTCTACACAACCTAATAATTTATTAATTAGGTTATCACTAAGTTAAGAAACTCCCAAATGGGCTACCCTACACACCACTTTGGGTTTTGGCCCCTATTGAGAGCCACTCCCCCTACTATCAACTAGAAGAACCAATACAAAAGCAAGGTAAATCCCTCTTGCATACTTAACCAATTTACATGAAACACATACAGAGTGGGGCATAGACCATCTCACTTATGAAACACAAGTACTAGAAGGAAAAAATAGTGCAAGGAAAACACTCTTGCACACATCTCAAGGACATAAACAACTATTTTCAAAATGAAATAATCATGAATCCAATACTCAAGCTAATTTACCCAAGCCTCTAGAAGTATACCCTTGGCCATTAGCATAAAATATTCCCCCCATAAAACATTAACCAAAGCAACCCAATGTCACATTCAAACACAAATAATCAATAATAAAATCAACTAAACAATGCATCTAGGGGAGATATTATTTGCACTTTTTCTAACTCATTACTTAATTACTAATTTCACTTAATAGGCCATTCACACAATAATTCTCAAATTTCTACAATATCAATTAATTGAATTTATAATTCAAAATACAGTCTTCAATTATTTACAAAATAGAAATAATATTTGGGTATGTGCAGGATCATCATGGAAAAAATAGACCCTTAAGTGGCAAAAAATTCAAAAAAATCAAAGTTAGGAAACTTGACGTAAAAAATTGAATAATTTATCTATATTATTTCAAAAATATGTAAGAATAGAATCTGTAGCAAATTGAATGTAGTTTCTAAACTACTAGGTTTGTTTAAAAAAAAAATCTATTTGGTGAAAATTTGAAATTTCAATGCAGTGGTACTTCAATTTCAAGGAAAAAATAAGTAGATGTTTGTCTGACCACCCTAACCACAATAAAATGATAATATTTTTTTATAAGATTTTAGATATAAGTAGAGGACTCATGCCCCGATGTGATGCATATTTTTTTTAAAAAAATTCAAAGTAAATAATTAATAATGATTTTTTTATTACAACTTTTTAAAAAATATAAAAACTCGTATATCTGACCACCTTAACTTGGTCAAAACTTCATGAATTTTTTTTTATTTTCTTAATCCTATAGTATGTGAAGCATAGAATGTGATGCATGTTTTGGATTCAAAAAATGTGATACCATTTGAAAGCTATAGATGTTTTTCAATTAGCCTATCAATCAGAACTTTAGCCGTAATTTGAATAGAAAATGAATAATAATTACTTATTAAATTCAAATTAAAGCATAATTTATATTGGTGGAAAGATGAGAATATCCTTTAAAAACCCTTTTCATTTCATCAATTTTGGATAAAAATATAGTCTTCAACCACATACCCATCATATTGCCACTTTTTGGCCCATCATGATCCTGCATATAGCCATTTTCCTAATATTAATATTAATATATATATATATATATATATAGTTACACATCAGTGAATCAATAATTATATATCCACACACACACACACACATATGCATATTCAAACCCATCACAATTAACATAAATGTTGATTAACATCCAATATCGAATACACATAAAGCTTAACACATCAAATGAGTTATCATCAACTAGCAACATATTATGGAGTTATCAACTTATACATAGTGGGTAACTTATTTCTTCAATACTTGTGGGTCAGATACCCACCATTGAAACCTACAGATTTCATTCATCATACAATGAATAAACATCAAATTCTTCCCTCTCATTACTAGCATCCCACCCATGAGTCAACAATAGATATATATACATTTGAATGGTTGGAAGATCAATAAAGACACATTAAATCACTAAAACAAGCGCATCGAATTGTAAGTTCAAGAAAACATTGATTGGTTGACAAATATAGACACACTTTATGAAGGATACTTCACTAACAACAATAACTAAAATCAACTTTCATCCATGCAAAGCTATCCATCGAAATATGGACTCAAACTACATTGAATGTTGGAAATAAATGGGGGGTGTATAGTGAATTTTATTGACCACAAAATAATGAATGCACAAATCTTCGAGCGAATTCAACATAAACAAGGAGCTTGAAATTATGAGTTTACAAATCACAAGCATAACAACGACTTCCAAACTTGCTAAACAATATCTAACAATGGACTTCATGCAATAATAAGGGTAGGCACTATCTCTTGGAATGCAATGATTATGGATGCGCACAATTCATTTGATAAAAGGCTTAAGAAAATTTCAGACAAATGCAAATGGTTGAGAATAAGGGAGACACCAACAAAAAAGTTTGTCATAATATAGACAATAGAAGGAGAGATAATTTATAGGAATAAAATAGATGGATAGTACATAACCAAACAACTCCAAATAGACTACCATTCATTTCAACCAACAAGAAAGAGAGAACAAATTTCATTTGCATTGATCAGTTAAATGAATCAAAGAACTGTGATGAAACCAACTTGGATTCCATGTGACTGAAATAGAGTCTGGTGCTAAGATCAAACTTCTATGGCAGCAACAATTCACTTCTCCAAACCCTTAAATCAGATCTTCGGTAATTTTCCCCCAATCCAATTTTCAAAACCATCAACTGAATGCAATTATTCTATGCTTAATTTCTTGTAGAAAATGTTCTCTATTCCAAAACAAAAATCAATTCCCCTTTTTCATAATGCCCATCTCCCAAAAATGACAATTATTAACCAAGGAAAACTGTTAATTTTTGAAAACAAAAATTAGATAAAAATCTCGCAAAACAACAAGTTTCTAAATGACAAGCAGTTTGAAGTCACGCATGTGTTCTAAAAATTATTTTTCTATATTTTTAATTGTTTTAGCTAATTATCCATTATCTCTTTCCAATATAATATTTTATCTTATAATATTTCCCCTACATTTTAATTTATTAGTAAAAACTAAACTTTAATAATAAATATCTCTATATTTAATTATCAAAATACTTTTTTACTTAGCAATTTGATTTAATAAATTAATTAACCAATGCAACTCAAATACTATTTATCAACATCATTTATTTAATAATTTATTTAATTTAAAAATTAATCGAACAACCTTATTACCCAATTTAATTTAACAACTAAATATCAATAATAATCACCCAAGCATAAACAAGGTCAAAAGTGAGAACAACTGACCACAAACAACATACAAGACTGACAGGGTGAACAATTAGATACTCATCCTCTTTGAGGATGATGGCAAGGGTAGCGAGCTATAAGTTATCTCCATTTCAACAATTTTCATTGGGTTTAAGGCACACTTAGACCTATCAATTCAGGTGGAGTCAATTTTTGGTACCTATAACCTTCATAAAAAAAATGGTCGAACATATATATATAATCACATAGTCAGACACATCATGAAATGAAATTGTAGTGTAGTAGGGTACTCACAAATGAGTAATGTGACATTGTCCCTTTCACCAAGACACATCAACCAAGTAACCACATCAATGTATAGAAAATAGTTACATACAAACAACATAGAACAATCACCAAATAATCACATAGTAACCATGATCAGATAAGCATATAATACTCATAATTAAATTAATCCACATAATCCCATGTGTCCATAAAATTTTCATAGCATGTGCATAACTCAAACACTAGCAATATTACCAAAGTATCATCTAAGTATCATCAAAGTGTCATCATAGCCATAAATCTAACATCAACAAAGTATCATAATGTCTATCCTAATAGAACAACTATCAATATAACATAAAATAACATGAGGGGCACTACATCCTCCCCCCCTAGAATCAAGCTTATTCTAGGAAGCTTGCAAACAAGTATGTGTATAACTCTCGCATCTGGGATGCATCTTCCCAAGTAGCTGAAGCCTCATCATTAGGATCCCACAAGACCCTCACCTGCTCAACATATCAACCCTTAAGGGTGAGTCTCCTATGTTGTAGAAAGGCCATAGGCTCCAATGCCAACTACCCATCCTCTACCTATAAAGCATTCTAGTTAAGAACATGAGAAATATCTGGATATTATGGTTTGAGAACAAAAACATGTAATACATCGTGAATGCATGATAGACTGGGTGGCAAAGCAAGATGGTAAGCAATAGGACCAATCCTCTCCAAAACCTCAAATGGCCCTACAAAACATGGTACAAGCTTAGATCCTTTTCCATATCAGATCGAACTCTTTCACATATGCACCTAGAAGAATACCTAGTCACCAACTAAAAATTGACGATTGACCCTATGAGTATCTACATGTTTCTTGTATGTCTTGCACTGCCACCAAATGCTTTTTAATATGGGCAACCTGCTACTCCATCTCCTAAAGCATCTCTAGTCCTAGAAGGAATTTTTCCTAAAGATAATCCTAGCTCAGCGGAGTCCGATAAGGATGGCCATACAATGCCTAAAAAGGGGGAATACCAATCAAACTTTGGTACCCATTATTATATGTGAACTTCACTAAGTACAAGTAATCCTCCCATTGAAACTATTGATCCATGAAATATATCCTAACCATATCCTTAAGAACCTGGTTGATTCTCTTAGTCTTCCCATCTGTCTTATGATGGTAAGAACTAAAGTTCAACTGGGTCCCCAAGGCATGCTGCAAGGACATCTAAAGCGCGGAAGTGAACACTGGATCTCTATTGGAGATAATCCTATGAGGAATTATGTGTAATCTGACTATATCCTCCATGAATATTCTGGCCACAGAAGAAGCATTATAGAATGACCAAACAGGAGAGAGGTGTGCCACCTTATTCAACCTATCAATGGTGACCATGATGGCATCATGACGACGAGAAGACATAGGCAAACCAACTATGAAATCCATTGAAATGATGTCCCATTTCCATTTTGGAACAAGATGCGGTTACAAAATACCTATGGGGTGCTAGTGCTCTACCTTAACCCTCTAGAACTCCAAACACCTTGAAACAAAGTATGCAATGTCCCTCTTCATTCCAGCCCAAAAAATACAACTGACAAAGGTCTGCATACATCTTCTTGACACCTAGATGAGTAGAGTAGGGTTCTTGATGTGCCTCTGACATGATTAGGGTGTGAAGACCCTCAGAAGGAGGAACATAAATGTGAACTAAATGTTGAAAGAGGCTGCCTAATTCAAGCAAATATCCCAAAAATCTTCCCTCCAAAGTTCTACCTGACTCAACCTCTAACTTCACATCTTGATACCAATTTTCTGAAGGAAGTGCTTCAAGAATCTGACTCCTCAACTCTACACCAAGAGTCATCGTTGAGAACTCATGTCTCTATCAACTAAGAGCATCCTCCACAATATTATCCTTACCCTAGATATATTTGACCTCAAAATCATAGGAACTCCATCCACCGCCTCTACCTAGCATTCAGGTTTGGCTATGTAAATATGTACTATAAACTATGATGATCATTATGCAACTCAAACCAATTCCCCAATAGAAAGTGTCTCCATCTCACTAAAGCATGAACGATGGAAGCTAACTCAAAATCATGCATAGGATAGTTCAACTCATGATCCTTGAGTTTGTGAGACTCATAGGAAATCACACAACCTTCCTACATCAAAACTACTCACAAACCCTCCAAAGACGCATCAGTACACACCAAAAAGTCTCCAGTAGGATCAGGAACTACTAAAATAGGTGCACTAGTAAACCTCTCCTTGAGAGTTTGAAAGGTTGTCTAACACTTCTCTGACCATATGAACTTCTTCACTTTCCTCTGAAGAGAAGTGATAGGGTGAGCTATCCTCGAAAATCCCTGAACAAACCATTGATAGTAACCTACTAAGCCCATGAAACTATGAACCTTTGAAACATTAGTGGGTGTAAGCCAATCTATGGTGGATTGGATCTTCAAAGGATCCACAAAAATTTATTCTCTTGAGATAACATATCCCAAATATCTCACCTCTGACTAAAAGAATTCACACTTAGCCAAGTTCGCATATAACTGATTCTCTCTCAGACACTGCAATACCTACCGTAAATGCTCCATGTGCTCCTCCATATTCCTTGAGTAATTCAAAATGTCATATAAGAACACAAGGAAAAATATGTCTAGGTAGTGTGGAACACTCCATTCATCAAGTTCATGAACATAGACAGTGTATTCCTCAACCTGCATGACACAATGGTGAACTCATAGTGCCCATATCGAGTGTGAAATGTAGTCTTATGAATGTATGCCTCAAAGATACACAACTGATGATACTCTAACTTTAGATCAATCTTTAAAAACACCTTGGCTTCCTTAATTTGATCAAAAAGACAATCAATCCTTGGTAAGGGGTATTTATTCTTCACTCTCACCTTAATCAATTGTCGATAATTGATACACAACCGAAGGGATGATTCCTTCTTCACAAATATGACTGGTGCTCCCCAAGAAGAGATAATAGGATGAATGAACCCCTTCACTAATAGCTCCTCTAACTACAATTGAAGCTCCTTAAGCTCCTGAGTGGTCATCCGATATGGAGCTCAAGAAATAGGTTATGCTCTAGGAACAAGGTCTATTGTAAAATTGATGTCATGCTTAGGTGGCATCCCCAGAATCTCACTAGGAAAGTGTAATGTCCCTAGAAAAATATGACTTTCTTTTCACCTTTTCAAGCCTTGGAAATGATCCGAGGGACAATTTTTTAGTGAAAATTGAAGTGTTCCCAATGCTCCAGATATCAGCTTCATCAGAAAGAGAATGACGTCCTGGTTCCAACGCAACTTGAACGGGGCGAAAAGGACTCCGTTTGTGCAAGTTACGGCCAGTCAAACTTCCAGTCAAACTGGCTTTAGGGGCATCCAGAAGGTGAAAAAAATAATCATCTCAGAAATCGACGAAATCAACATCATCGCGAAGAGCTCGTCAAGACGATTCCGACGGCGTTCGTTTCGTCGAAATCCGACATCGCATGCTCAAGATACAAGCAGTCAAAGTTTTGAGTTGACTTTCTAGCTGATTGTACGGATGCTGACGTCAGCAGATCGTCCGTACCATATGGATTCCATATGGGCGAATTCGGCCGAGACATGTGGCAGGTGAGTCATCGTACAGAGCCAATCAACATGTGACACGTGTCCCTGCCGTACAGTACGGTTGCATAGTCAGCATCCCACAGGGCAGTCCAGTCACCGACACGTCAGTTGCCTCATCAGCGTCTTCAGCAAATCAGAGCTAGACACGTGGCTTCCAGTCATAGTCTAGATGGCGCTTCATCAGCGGACACGTTGGCATTCTCTGCGAATAATGTTTTGACACGTGGCAAGTTTCTCCTTCACCTCATCGGCGGATTTGTTAGTTTGTTTTAAATAAAAATTTTGTTCTGGATATGGCTCGAACCGCCCGACGACCACTTAGCCCGCAACAATCGGTAGCCGTTAGACCAAACAGTGGCTTCGATTTATATATGGGATGCGTTTGTTTTGTTGAAATTTTTGGAGGATTTGTTTGTTTAAAACAAACGGCCGGCGGTTTGAACCCGCGCCGGCCACTTTACCAAAACATATATCCACCATTGCACCACGCGGGCCTTCTAAATATGTATATGAGCCCGGTGCATTTTGATGTAAGTTTGTTAGCCGAATGCCTAACAAAAGGCATATTAAGCCAAACAAGCAAGATTTATGCTAACCTCCTGGAACAAGAAGATGTCAGAGGATAAAACAGACCTGATACGAGCTAATCAGTGAGATTATGCAATTAATTGGGTGGTTAGGCCTTATTAGGCAAGTTTTTTTGTATAAAAGGAGGGGTATAGCCCTTTGTTTTACAAGTCCAGGTGGAGATAGCGAGAGAATGCCCGAGAGATTGAAGACGTTTCTGCATATCAGAGTACTGTCATGCTGCTGAATGCTTGAAGGAGATAGTCTTGAAGCCATTGTAATTGAATTTGGAGCTAATCGGATCGGTCCTCCATTGGAGAGGGACCCGGAGACGTAGTCCTTAGGGACGAACTCCGTTATCAACTTTGGTTTCGTCTCTCTATTCTTCTCTCTTTTCTTTCTCAGTTTATCTTGGCATTTATTTAATTATTTTATGTTCATTATTTCATTTGAGCATTTAATTTGTAATCATTTAAATTAAATGTTGTAATAATCGATCTTTTAACGTTAAGCATTCTGTAAGCAATAAGTCCTAGATCCTAAATAGATCAAGTTGGTATCAGAGCTATGTATGTGGCTTGTATTGCAATTTGAATGCTAACGAGATCCAGGTTGCAACGAGGCGAAGGAGAACTTGAAGAATACAATCCAGAAATCGGAAGACGAAGAGTTAATCAACCGTCACAGATGGAAGAAAAAGAAGGTGGTCAAAGTTCAGAGCTTAGTGTCAAGGATTTCCAGAAGCTATTTCTTGACATGAAGGCAATGGTGGACGAACTTTATGCTGAAAAGAAGAAGAGTGAAAAGGGAGATTCTTCAAAGCACAAGAAGCAGAAAGACACAGAGGGGAAAGCTCCAGAAATTCCTTCTCCTCCTTCTACTCCCCCTTCTTCTTCCTCCTTCTTCTCCTCCTTCTCCTTCTCCTTCTTCTAATGTAAATCCATTTAAGAGCAAGTCTAAGCCTGTAATTAAGCTTGATGTAAAATTTGAGTTACCTAAATATTGTGGGGAGTTAAATGCTGAGAAGTTAGACGATTGGGTCCAACAAGTAGAAGTATACTGTAGGATTCAAGGCCTAGTAGAAGATGCTTCTAGGATTCAATTAGCAACTCTCCAGGTTGGGAGGTACAGCTCTCACCTGGTGGGAGAGTAAAACTCGTGAAGAAATTGCTCGCCATGGTCATGTTAATATGTCTTGGATGGAGTTTGTTGCTGCCCTTAGGAAACAATTCTACCCTTTAGGTTACATGCAACAGTTAACCATGAATTGGCAAACCTTTAGGCAAGGTAAGGGGCAGTCTGTCCAGGAGTATACTCATGAGTTTAGGAAACGGGCCATTGCTCTAAGTGTTCCCTTGTATACCCAAGACACGTTACTTAAGTATATTGGTGGTTTACATTCTTACCTTAGGCACACTATTTTGATGTTGAGTCCCAACAATCTAGATGAGGTGTCTATTCAAGCTACTCATATAGAGTCAAGGGGTAAGAACACTTTTAGTGATAATTTTTCCAAGAAGCCATCTAAGTTCGAGGGTAAGTCTAAAGGGAAAGAAAAAGACAAAGATAACGGCAAAGGGAAGAAGACAGCTACAACTCAGAAAGAGGGTGAGAAACCCACATGTTCCCATTGCAAGAAAGAGGGGCATGATGATTCGAGATGTTGGAAGCTTCATCCTGAGTTGAGGCCGAAAAGATATGGAGGTAATAAAGGCAAACAAAAGACTACTGCAATGATTCAACAAGATCTTGGTTCAGACTCTGGAGATGAGACAAAGATTGTTGCTACCGGAATCCAAGGTAAAAGGAAAGGTATATCTCTCTCATCTGATGCAAGTTTTTCTAATGCCAGTGCAAGTACAAGTAAAGAATCTTCTCCTAAGGTTGATAAGCAAAGAAATGAATTGTTTCATATTCGTGTTGTAACAAAACATACTAAGATTGATACTCTGTTTGATACGGGTTCACAAGTAAACTTAATATCTGAAGAAGTTGTAAAGAAACTTAATTTGGCTACAACACCTCATCCGAAACCATATCCACTCAGATGGGTTTGCAATGATGCACAATTAAAAGTAACTAAACAGTGTAAATTGAGATTTGCTATCACTGCAAACTTTGTAGATGAGGTAGAAGTCGATGTGGTCCCTTTGGATATTTGTGGGCTTGTGTTAGGGAGTCCTTATCTTTATGATAGAAAAGCAATCTTTTATAGGGGGGAGAATAAGTATCATATTTTTAAAGATGGGGTAGAATACATTGTACGGGCACATAAGGTGAAGACTAATCTTACTTTGGTTAATGCTGGTCAAATGAAGAGGTTGGTCAACTCAAGTAAAAACTTTGTACTAATGCTTGTAAAAGCCAAAGAAGATGATAAATCTGAGGCATTCAAGGGGTGTGACCCAAAACATAAAACTGAAATGGTCAAGATTATTTCCGCTTATGATGACATGTTTCAGGAACCGAAAGGGTTACCACCCAAGAGAGAGATACAGCATGAAATCCAGTTACAGCAGGATGTGCCACTTCCTAATATCGGCATGTACCGTTTATCAGTTATGCAGAATGAGGAAATTAAAAAGCAGGTTCAAGAGTTGGTGGAAAAAGGAGTTATTCTTCCTAGTACTTCTCCTTGCGGTTCTCCAATTGTCTTGGTTCCAAAGAAAGATGGAACTTGGAGGATGTGCATCGACTATCGTGCCTTGAACAAGATAACGGTAAAGAACAGGTATCCTCTTCCCAGAATAGATGATTTACTTGATCAATTAAAACATGCAGTTTATTTCACTAAGTTAGATTTGAGAAGTGGTTATCATCAAATAAGAATTGCAGAAGATGATATCTGGAAGACTGCATTTAAGACAAAACAGGGACTGTTTGAATGGTTGGTTATGCCTTTTGGGCTTTGTAACGCACCAGCTACTTTTATGAGAGTCATGAATGATGTCTTTCGTCCTTTTATTGATGATTTTGTCATAGTCTATCTAGATGATATCCTTGTATTCAGTCGAACTTGGGAAGATCATGTAAGTCATGTAAAGAAAGTCTTTGATGTATTGAGAAAAGAAAAATTGTATGTAAAGATGTCTAAATGTGAATTTGCTAAGACATCCTTGGTGTACTTAGGCTATGTCGTAGGGAGTGGTCAATTGAAAGAGACCCGCGAAGGTCGAAGCTATTGTAAAATGGCCTAAGCCAAGTACAGTCACAGAGGTCAGAAGTTTTCTAGGTGCAGTTCAGTACTGGAGAAAGTTTATTGCAAACTTCTCTTTTATAGCATCGCCATTACATGCATTAACCAATACAAAGGCAACTTTTCAGTGGGGAGGTCCACAACAGAAGGCTTTCGACACTTTGAAGGGAAAGTTGAGCACCGCACCAGTTTTGGCCTTACCAGATCTACATCAACCATTTGAGATTGAGACAGATGCGAGTGGGTTTGCCATGGGAGCAGTACTCATGCAAGGAGGTAAACTAGTTTGCTACCACTCTGAAACTTTTTCAGGAGCAGTAAGTAACTATCCCACTTATGATAAAGAACTCTATGCTTTAGTTCAGAGTGTTAAAAAATGGAAACATTACATAATGGGGAAAGAAACTGTAATCCACACTGATCACCAGCCACTTCAGTATTTGCACTCACAAACTAAACTACAACAAAGTAGGCACTTTCAGTGGATGGGTTTTCTACAACAGTTTCATTTGGTTATTAAGTATAAGAAAGGTACCCATAACAAAGTAGCAGACATGCTCTCTAGACCTCCTATGATGAATGTTTTGATAATCCTTCAGAATAGTTCTATGGTTCATGAAAGTTTTCAGGAACAATATGCTAATGATGAGAACTTTAAGGATATCTATGCTGCTTTAATGAATGGTAAACATGTAGAAGAGAAAGATTATTATGTGCAGGATAAACTATTATATCACTTGGGTAAATTATGTGTTCCAAAAGATGAACAAGCACAGGTGATTAGAGAAGCACATACCTCATTGATTGCAGGACACTTTGGGGTAAACAAAACATTGACTCAGCTGCAGAAGTATTGTTATTGGCCTCATATGCAAGAAACTGTAACTATGTATATTAGAGGTTGTGTTATGTGTGCAACTAGTAAGCCTAGTAACAGGAAATTGGGCTTGTACACACCTCTACCTGTACCTTCTCGTCCATGGGAAAGTGTGTCAATGGACTTTGTTGGGGGGTTACCTATGTCTAGGAAGGGACATGATTATTTGTATGTAGTAGTTGATCGGTTCAGCAAAATGTGTATCTTAATGCCATGTAAAGAGCAAGTCACTGCTGAACTGACAGCTCATTTGTACTTTCAATTTGTATGGGTTCATTTTGGGTTACCTACTTCTATTGTATCGGATCGAGATTCTTGATTCTTGGGGGAATTTTGGTCAACTTTGTGGGGACTCATGGACACCAAGTTGAAGAAGAGTACAGCCTTCCATCCGCCAATCGACCCGCACGTGGTGCCGTAAACGTGACAGCCAGCATCTACTCAGAGGTTACTGCAGTAAGCATCCTACGTTGTGGGATGAGAGTCTTCATTATGTGCAGCATGCCTACAACCATGCAGCACACTCTTCTACTAAAAGGTCTCCTTTTGAGACATGCTTTGGTTATGTGCCCAAGACACCGATGGATTTTGCTTTTGGGAAAGATGATGTTGAAGATGGATGCCATGATGCAGAGAAGGCTTTGAAGTTCATCCAGAAAGTCCAAGCAATTCATCAGGCAGTGGAAGCACAGTTGGAACAGAGCCAAGCAAATACAAGGTTCGCCATGACAAGCATCGCACTGATCATCATT
>VDFB02292527.1:11032159-11166204 GCA_007258455.2 Sequoia sempervirens | reverse complement strand
ACCACATTCTAATGTTCAACTCTGGGATGACTCATATACCTGCTAACAACTCCTATGACATGTGCAATATCCGGTCTCAGGCATACCATGACATACATTAAGTTGCCTACAACTGAAGCATATGGTACCTTGAAAAAAATTTCTTCATCCTCTTGTGTCTTTGGACACATATCCTTAGTCAATTTGACATGACTGGGAAAAGGTGTGCTGACAACTTTTGCATTCTCCATATGAAATATCTGCAACACCTTTTCAACATAATCAGTTTGAGATAAAAACAATTTTATTTTTTCCTATCTCTTGTAATCTTAATGCCAAGGATTTTTTTTGCTACCCCAAATCCTTCATAGCAAATTAATTTGCTAACTATTGTTTTATCTCCTTTATGTGATCCATGTTAGACCTAGCTACACACATATCATCAACATATAAACATAAAATAATATAGCTATCATCATCTAACCTCTTAAAGTAAACACAATGGTCTGAATTACACCAGCTATAACCTTGCTCAGCCATAGAACTATAAAATTTAATATACCATTGCCGAGGTGCTTGCTTCAATCCATATAAACTTTTCTTCAATCTGCACACTAGTTTCTCCTTACCTTTGACCTCAAATCTTTGTGGTTGTTTCATATATATTTCCTCTTCCAAATCACCATGGAGAAAGGTTGTTTTAACATTAAGCTATTCTAAATTCAAATCTTTAACAACCACAATACTTAAAATAGTATGAATAAAAGTCATTTTATCAACTGGAGAAAAGATTTCATCAAAATCAATGCCCTTTTTCTGTGTAAATCTTTTTACAACTAACCTAGCTTTAAATATTTTCTTACCTCCATCTTCCTCTTTCACCTTATAAACCCATTTATTTGGTAAAGCCTTTTTACCTACAAGCAACTTCCATAAGTCCCAAGTCTGATTTTTCAACAAGGATTCCATTTCTTCTTCCATTCCATGCTCCCACTAAAACTTGGCATCCACCTACATTGCTTCATCATAACATTCCAGTTCGCTAGCATCAATTAATAAAATAGAATACAAAAAGGGAGAAAATCTTTCCGTAGTTCTACTTATCCTTGAAGATCGTCTAACATTCACTGAAGTTTTCGGTATTTGTTGTTGTTGTTGTTGTGGAGCATGAGGAACCACTAGTACATTGTTGCTTGTAGTATCATCCACCATTACATAATCATTTTGTTTCTTATCATTGCTACTACAATTAATATTTGTACAACACTTTCTTGTGAATGTGACATCCTAGCTGCATCATAATTTTTTGATTTTTAAAATCTAAAAGCCTATAACAAAATTCATCAATGCCATATCCAACAAATACACATTTCTTTGATTTTGCATCAAGCTTGGTTCTATTTTCAGAATCTACATGTGCAAATGCTTCACAACCGAAGGTTTTGAGAAAAAAATAACTCACCTTCTTACCTTTCCATGCTTCCTTTGGAATACCACAACCAAAGGATTAGAGGGACCTCTATTAATCAAATAAACAACAATGGGTGATCCCACAATAGTGGTTTAGAATTTTTGGCCAAACTAGACACTAAAATTATTATTTTTAACTAAATCTTCACAGTCGGGCACCTATAACAGCTAAACCATGAGGAATTTGAAGATAATGAAAACTAGAGTCTCATCACATTTTGTCACGTAGATTCTAAAATATTTTTTTCAAAATTTTTGAATCGGTTACACTTATTTTTTTTCCATCTCCCACAAAGAAATTGGTTTTCAAAAAACAACATTTTAAGAGGTAGCGAGCAGGTATACTTTTATAAATTTTTTTCCATGAGGATGAAATTATAATTCTTTCAAATTTAGATTTGTAACTCCAATATCTAGTGCTTCCACTTGAGTTAGATAGTTTTTTAGTGAATATTTTTTCTTTAATCAAGTTTAGAATTCAAACCAATTATAATTAGGACGTAACATGACAGGTAAATACATAACTTTTTTTTGTATTATCAAAATTCATTTTGTTGGATCAAGGACCTCAATATCTGGTGCACTCATATTTTTCAATTTTTGTTTTTGATAATCTGTTATTTTTCCACATGTGCAGAACATAGACCTTCATTTTTGATGAAAAACCTATGTTTAATAAAACTAAAAAAACAAATGCATAATAAAACCAAAACATATTAAGATTATATTCATTGGATAGCCTGTTCCGAGGACTACCTAATTCCAGTTGGGTTTGTGAAGATTCCTACATTTTCATCATCAACCCGAGCTCGGAAGTGCCAAAATTCAAGGGTTTTTTGTGTCTTAGAGGAGGGATGAGGAATAAGGGGGGTTCGAGCGAACCCCTAGGGGTTCACTCGAACCAGGGTTCATTCGAACCCCCCTTTTATAAGGGTTTTGTTGGAATTTTTGGCGAGGAAAGAGGTAAAGGGTTCCTTCCCAAGGCTAGGTTCTAGCGAACCCCTAATGGGTTCGGTCAAACCAGTATGTTCGTACAAACCCCTAAAATCAAGTTTTTTGCCATGCATTCATTTTCTATGAGTTTTCCTTCCTCACTTCAATTGTAAACCACTATTGTGGCTTCACCCCAATGTTTACAACCTCTTCCTACATGTTTAAAGGAAGCCCAACATACAATCTGATAGTTCGTGCATGCTCCATTATTGTACTATTCATGTGCTTAGCCACTCCATTTTCCTATGGAGTCCTTGGAACCATTTTCTGCCTATGAATACCATTAGAGGAACAATAATATTCAAACTCTTCTTTGCAATATACTCACCGCCATTATCGAGATTTGATACACTTCAACTTTCTTTTTATATTCTCAACCAAGCTTCTCCATTTCTTAAAAGTTTCAAATACATCATATTTCTACCTAAGGAAATAAATCCATACCTTCCTTATTGCATCATCAATAAAAGTGATGTAGTACCGAGAGCCACTGAGAGAAGATACTTGAATTGATCCCCATACATCTGTATGCACAAGCTCCAATTTCTCATCTTTCTTTTGCTTCCCATCCTTGAGAAAACTAACTCTTTTTTGTTTTCCATACACACAACTTTCATATAAATCCATATTAACACATTTTAGACCCGGTAAAACATTATTTGAATGAAGTGCATATGTTTTCACTCATATTCCCTAGTCATATTTCATAGTGTTGATTCAAAACACACAACAACTATTTGATTTTTTTCTACACATTGAATTATAACAACTATTCCTAGAAATTGGTTTTATCTACAATAGCTAAAGTAGAAGGAATAATATGACCTATACAAAGATATAAGGTGCCTACTTTCACACCTTTTTGCTACCACTAAGGCACCTTTTGTAACCTTACAATTTTTATCACTAAATGTAACAACACAACATTCATCATCTAGTTTCCCTGTTGAAATTAAATTTTTGTTTAACTTTGGAATGTGCCTTACCTAATGTAGTAGCCAATGATTCCCATTCCATAACTTGATCTCGATTCTTCTATTTCCAACAATTTGACAGGGTTCGTTATCTCCCAAATAAACCAACCCAAAATCCCCTTGGACATAATCAAGAAAATAACTTCTATAGGGAGTGGCATGAAATGACGCACCTAAATCTAACACCCAAGAATCATCAACATTATCAAGGGAAAGAATCAAAGCATCCCCATCAGATTTATTACTTACCATATTTTCCTCTTTATTGCCTTCCTTTTTTTCTCCTTTATTTTTTTGAGACCAGTGATCTTTCTTTAAATGAACAGGCTTACCACAGTACCAACGATCCTTCTTTTCTCTAGATTGGGACCTCTTGTCCTTTGATTTTCCTTGTGACTTACCGCGACCTCCAAAATTCTTTCCTCTCTCCTTTGTTTTGCCCCTGATTTTTGCATTCAAAACACTGCTTGATGTGGATGTACCACATGAGCTTTTCCTATGAATTTCCTCACTCAAAATCACACCAACAACATCATCAAATTTCAACGTATTTGAACCAAAAACAAAATTACTAACCACCATTACTAAGATATTCTAGATTTTAGGTAAAGAACACAGAATCAAAAGATCCCTAACATCTTCATTAAAGTTTACATTTGCAAAATTCAATTGACTGGTAACCATATTAAACTCATTTAAATGATCAACAACTTGCTCACCTTCTACCATTTTCATATTAAATAAACAATTCATAAGAAATACCTTATTTGAAGTGGAAGGATTTTATATAGTTTCTCTAAGGTCTTCATCAAATATTTTGTTGTCTTTTCTGTTGTAATATTAAATGTCGTCGATTGTGCCAGGCATAAGTGAATATTTCCAAGTGCCTTTCTATCAAGAATATCACAATCCTCATCAGACATAGCCAAGGGTTTCTTGGTTTTCCCTTCCAATAACCACCATAAATCCTTATACTAGAGATAGTCCTCCATCTACATTTTCCATAGCTGATAGTTCTTCCCATTAAATTTGTCTACCTTCAACTTACTCTCGTTTGCCATAACTCCCACTCAACTATGAGACTTCAACTCAAGCGTTAGACCTTCCTACAAAGGATAACTAAACACAACCTAGTGCAGGAGCACCTTGGCATAATTAGGCCTCCATGAAGAAATTTTTGGAATTTGATTCAATATTTTTGTTTCTACTTTGTGATAATGTTATTTGAGTCATTTTCATATATTTGAGGGGTCAACATTCAATGTTTTGTCAAAACTTGAACAAATGTAAAAAATTGCCAACTTACCATGTAAAAGTTGCATAGAAGGGTCTTAGGTGGTTTTAGGAATTAGGAGGTAGTTAGTATCCTTAAAGTTAGTTGGAATGCCTTTAAAAGGGCTTTGAAATCCATTTTGTATTTGTGGGTGGTTGAAGTTTTGATTGGGAATAAAGAAAAGCATTGTTTTCTTTCACTTTACTTCAGAAATTCACTATTTCAAGCCCTTGTACGGATCTGTACAGGCTCAAGTGCATGGGTAATGGTTTTTAATTGGTAATAGGCTAAACCACCTCCCATTTTCTTTATGTCTCATGTAAATTTGTTTAGATTTGTGCAAGATATTTGAAATTTGGTGTTGACAGGTAAAACCCTGATTTAGGGTAAACAAAGCTATGAAAAGTGATGTTTCTCATGTGTTAAACATTGAAACACATTTATTTTCAGTGTGGACACTCTTTTTGAAATATTATTCCATGTTCTAAAGGATTTGGAGCAAAAAGGTTATGGTAAAGTGAGTGGGATTATGATTTATGACTGTATTCTATGTCTCAGTTTAGAATAAGGCAGACAAGAGAGTAATGACTTAGGTTTTGTGTAAATATCTTGAGAAATGGACTTTTGGTGTTTTTTAAAGCATGATTAGGTCTGAATTAACATATTCCAAGTTTAGGATAGGATAAATTGTTTGTGGAGTTAATAAATTCAATAAACCCCTTTTGGTGTGAAGGCCTAATTAGGTTTAAATTCAAACTGAGAAAGTGGATTTTTGGAGAAAATGATACAAAAGGCTTATATCTCATTTTTGCATATGTTCTTAATGAGAAAAATGAGTATTCTGAAGTGGGATTTTTTTTATGTTTCTATGCATAATTGGGGAGTAAAATTCTGAGAGTCTGTGTTTTGATGGTTACAAGCCATATATGCCATATATATGCAGTCAAAGAAGGAAGTGAAGTTTGTGTGTAAGGGAAGACTTTGGGAAGTGTTTTGTTTTGTTATTTTTCCTCATATTAATATTTATCAATCTTTTAATGGATTAGTTGTGCCTTTGAAGGCTAAAATTTATATTTGTAACCATTGAGTTACATTGTGAAAGATTGGAGGACAGTCAAGGGAAGTGGTCTTGTAATGATATTTGAAGGAACTTATTTTGTTTTAATCAATAATTTACAAGATGGAAAAAGTGTTTGAAAGGTCCTATATGGAATTGGAACTCCTATTTGTAAATTGAATGTTTGAGTTGAGAGAATTGTGAAGGAAAAGTGAACAAATGATGAGTAATCAAACAAGGATGTTTTAAGTTTTGTTGACTGAGATTGATTGGTTGAGTTTTCTTCCTCTAGATCTGCATCACAACCTCACTCTGATACCACTTCTTAGGGTTAGAAGGTATATTTCAATCAATTAAATGAAGATCTAATCAATAAAACAAAGAAATAGAAAACCCAAAAAATTATAGCAGCAAGAAGAAAACACAAAGATTTAACGTGATTCACCCAAATCTGGGCTACATCCACCAACAAGAGGGTCCAAGATATATTAATCTCCCAAAAAATAACCTTTACAATGACATATAAAGACATAAAAATCCATACAACAATGTTTTTATCATGTTTTTCACTTGTTGGTTTTACACAACCATGGCTACAGGTACCCGCAGATTCTCCTGCATTTTTCTAGCCACTACTATGCAATTTTTCACTAACATTTTTCACAATCTACACACATCAAAACCCATCCTCAAGTGTTCTAATATGCTCCCACACATGTCACATTAATTACCAATGAAGTGTGGCCATTGGTTGTGTCTCATGCACCCAATAAAATGCTTTCTTTGGGCAGTTACATTTACTTTTTCTAGCTATCTGTAGACTTTATATTTAAGAATATTGTCACTAGTCACTTCTAGCTGTAACAAATCACTTCCAGCATTTAGTATTTTTTTGTAACCATATTTTAGATACAAGTGCAACATAATTATTTAATAAATAAAAATAATATGAATTTTTTTTTGAGTCTGATTAATCTCCATAACACAACACCCAAGACCTTTGGGGGACAAATACGCCCTAGGTGGCATCCTAGTCCCATTCCAAAAATTAGGGACACATAGCCAAAATAATTAAATTATCATTTATCCTTTGATGTTTGTCAGGATTAGTCATAAATATATATAATTTATTAGGCTTTTGGATGCAAAATAGGACCAATTAAGACATAAATAAGGATAAACAAAGCAAGGCGGACCCAAACAAGTGTGAAAATTCAAGGGTATGCATTTTCCTACACTCCATTTATCCCCCACTTTAGTGATAGGATGAACTTGCTTGAAACTCACACTAAAGTAGCCAACCACACAATCAAGAGGGATTAAAATGAATGAATTTTAGTAAGATAGGATGACAATAATCAAGATGGTGGCCAAGCCCCAAGGATCAATATCCTATGACAAACCAACATAGGCACCAAGGAACACACTTACGAATGATATATGAAGCCACAAGTAGATCACAAACATACACCATCAAAGATAGAAAAGGGAAAAGAATGAAAAAGAAAAATGCAACAGATCAAGCTTTGACTGGCCATCCAATGTACTGTGGACCGGGTCTAGGCTGTTTTTCCAAAAGAGGATTTACAAGTGGAATGTGTTGTCCACTATGAAAACAAGATGCATGCTCACAAGGGATAGTGAAGCTAGTTGTTCACTAGGTGAGCCCCAAGAGGTCCATATCAAAGTCATACCCCCATGAATATGATAAGGAAAAAAATAAAATGCACGCTCACAAGGGCTAGTGAAGCTAGTTGTTCACTAGGTGAGCCCCAAGAAACTATATCAAAGCCACACCTCCATGACTTTAATAAGGTATAAAAATGCAACGCAACAATAAAGAAGGATGTTCAAAGGGGTTTTTCTTAGTTTGTGCAAGGTCTCTTCTTAGGTAACATTGTTCCTAATGTCTCCAAGAGAGGAAAAGTCAAATAAATATCATGCTCTTGGAGGAAATCATGCCCAATGACACCACCAAGAAAAGGACGCATCGTAAGAAGAAAGAAAATCACACAATGAAACATGAGTGTCGATGTATGCCCCTACTTTAAATCGGTTGCTAACACCATTGATGTGAGAAATTTATTTAAATTAGAAGAAGACATGAGAGATTATTGAAAAATTCCTATGCTAAGTCATATGTTTCTAATAAGCTATGCCATGAGAAGGGAAGGGGTTGCGCCCAAAATGTATAACTCAGTACGTCACATGTGAGCCAACTTAAGGCATGTCATCCACATCCCAAGATTTCTCTTACACATACATGGAAGGTGGTCAACTATTCAAAAGAGACAATGATAAGTGACATATGAGGATAAGGATAATTAACCCCTTTCCCCCACTTAGTGTAGGACAAGGATGAGCTGAAATGATTGATGAGAAACATTCCCGTGTAAAAATCAATATCAATTAGAGGAATTAGGTGCTTCAACACAAGGAAGAGCATGACACTCCTTAGTATGTTGAATTTTATCACTTAAATCCTTACATTCATTAGTAGCATGACCATGAACTCTATGATATGCACAAAATGAACTCTTGTAGTAAAATTTCTTTCATGCTCTCAGAGGGAGGGATATCAAACGATCTTGGAGGAGTCTCGACAAGATACCCTCTTGATCAATGGTAGATATTGTTTTATTTTGCAAGAAAGATATTTCTTGCTTAGCACAAGGTGTCATACCTACACAAGACTCTTTAGGTTGTGAGATTTTATTCTCTTCTTTAAAGGAAGGTCTAAATTTTTTCGAATTCGAATTGTAAGTGTTTTGCATGATGACATTGATGTTAAGCGAGGATTTCTCTATTTCTTTCGAAGAGTAACAATTAAGACCACTAGTGTCTATCAATTTAGGATGCACTATTGTTAAAGTTGGCTTAAAGGAATCTTTTGTAATAGTGTTGATATTGAGTGAAGGCTTGTTTATGTCTTTCGAAGGACAATAACCAAGACCACTAGTCTTTTCTTGCATATGAGGCTCTATAGGGACACAAATACATTTCTCTCTAGCACCACATCCTTTTCCACTACAACCAAGTTGTTTCATCATTTCATAACCTTTTCCATAAAGATTCTCCATTTATTTTGGATTCAGTGGTTTCTCTTGATTAAGTTCATAAAATTTTGTTGTGTAATTTGTTGTCATTTGTTCTAAATTGGCTGAGGTGGATGCTTTCAAAGGGTCATCAGAATTTTGTGTTGACATTACTGCTTTTTATTTTCCCTTATCTGAATCTTTGTTTATGATCTTGTATTCACCCATGAATGTTGGTTCAAAATTCAATGATCCCAAATCATCTAGTGATATCATTGTGAAGGGTTTAGGACTTCTATATTTTTGCTAGTCTTGCCTGGGTTCCACTTGTGTAGTTGGTGTCAATGTTGCCAAAGGATCGATTCTCTTTTTTTTTTTTCTCAATGCTCAAACAAATGTTTGTTTTAGGGTCAAATTCAAGTGTGTACACTTTGTTGTTTTAGACATACTTCATTTTATGATGAAGAGTGGAAGGCACCTCATTCATTGCATAAATCCACGATCTGCCTAAAAGGAGATTATATGAAAGATCATGAGGAATAACATAAATCGGTGTTTGTAATGTGGTTTTTCTAGTTGTAATAGGAAAAGTGATCACACCAAGCAGTTGCTTTCCTACATTGTCAAATCCCTTAATAGATAAAGGTTTAGGTTGAATTTTTGATTTATTGAAGCCAACCCTATCCAAAAGGGTCACACTACACACATTAAGGGTTGATCCATTGTCAATAAGGGTTTGCTTTATCCCTGTCCTTTTATATCAAGATATTATTATGAAAGCTTCGTATTGTTTTTGCACTTCCAAAGGAGGGATTTCACTTAGGTGGAAAACAATGTCAGCATTTATTCCTTGAATCAGGGCTGCTATGTCATTTGGTTGTGCATTAGAAGGGATAGGAACTTTTTGTAAGGCTATTTGAAACATAGTGTGATAGTTAGGTGAATTCTGAATCAAGTCCCATAGGGATATCTTTGCAAGACTATTCTTAAGTTGTTCAACAAGATCATACTCCTTCTCACTATGCAAAGTTAAACAGGGAGCACTAGGTAGAATAGGATTAGGAAATGGGAGGTATGTTGAAGTTGTTTTTCTTGGTTGAGGATTGTTCCTAGTGTTGTATGTATGAGCAACAATATTGTAACTTGGTTGCTGCAAAACATTGTTAGGTGGTTCGAGGATAAGGACGGGTTTGTTTTGAACTTGTGCTTTTTGAGAGGTTGGAAAAATGATAGTTTAGGCTTGAGAGAGTACTCCAAGGGGTATCTAATGTGTATAACCTTAGAATAATTATTGCTATTTTAATGATATCTTAGTGAAGAAGAGTCTAATGTTATTTCATCATCTTCATCTAAGGAATTACTATTGTCAATGTTCTCATTTTCTTCCATCATTATATCTTCCCTAGTAGGAGAGTTTTAGGTGAACTACAAACCAAATGTTCTTGAAATTCAAGGATTGGTTCTTCCAAAATGACTTCATCGAAAGTAGGGGAATGATCAATAGTTGAATTTTATTTTTTATCAATGATGTCATTATCTTGCTCAATAATGTTTCCCTCATGACTTTCATTGGTTGTATTTTCTAACACCAAGGCATCTTCCTCGCAACTAGGAGAAGAAAAAATGTAACTATCATGATTATCCATAATTTAATTCCTTTTTTCCTATAATGTCTTCCAAAATAGGATAGATAGGGGAAGGATCATAAAGAGGATTGTCTTAGACCAACATATCTTCACTTACTCTTTCATCCTCTAGAACATTATCACAAGAGGTGAAGATGTTGGGAGATGAATGTAGACTAGTTGAAGTTTCAATGGTCTCTTGTTGTGTTATGTGGTCATCATGATTACCTATGGTTGTTTCTTCTTTTTCATAAATGTCTTGTCTGCTAAGAGAGGTAGAAGGAGAGAAACAACTAGGACTCTCAAAACTCTCATTGATGGTTCTTCTAACACCGAAATATCCTCTTCACAAATAGGAGAGATATTAGGAGAAGAATGAATATGATCGTTAGGATTGTCCAAGGTTGTATTCTCTTTCACTAAAACACTCCCATAGGGAGGGGATATGAATTTTTTCTTAACGTTCCAAGAAAGGTAAGGTACTAACATTGTTTGACCAAAAATGAAAAGCAATTTTAACCATCTCATGCAATGCTTTAATAATGTACAATGTATATCCAAAGATGCAAAACACTTTTATCCAATGTATGCAAAACTTTAAGAATGAAAACAATGTATATCCAAAAATGAAAAGCACTTTTATCAAACTTATGCAAAGTTTTATGAATGTAAACATTGTATATGAAAAAGTGAAAAGTACTTGTATCCATATTATGCAAAGATTTTTTCAGATCTAATGATACTTGTAATTGAAATGATTTCAAAATACACTTGAAATGAAAGAAATTGGAACAATAGTAATTCTGTAAACTATAACAGAAACTGAAAGCAACAAACAGAAGGATAGAAAAGCATATTTAAACCCTAAAAAATTGTACCTTCAAACTCAACAAGGACTAAGACGCCAACAAGGGCGTCTTGGTCCTATTGAAGGAATTTTGAGGTTCTAGAAACTGGAATAGAAAGAAAACAACCCAGACAAGGTTCTGAGCCAAAAACCCACAAAAGGACTAAGATGCTAATAAGGGTGTTTTAGTCCTAGTAAAGGGTTTTTCAAAAGAAAAAAACAACAAATTTTGGATTTTTTACAGTGTTTCTAGGTTGCCTACCTAGGGACTTGAAGTTTAGAAATAGAAAACTGTGCAAATGAATGCAAGCAAAAGTGACTAATGACAAGCATTGAATGCAAATTTGAATGAATTTTTTTTCAATTTTGAATCAATAAAAATGTTTCTATATGCAATCAGAATGATTAACAACACACTTTTTAGTTTTTCAATGAGATAAGACGATGCAAGAAAGTAAAAATTCAACCTATATGCACTTTCACTAATGCAAGATACAATACAAGGATGAATTCAACCGAGATCTAGGACCTTAGTAACTCAAAATTAGAAAAAAGAATGTCTAAAATGTCGGGTTCACCAAAATGAACAATGTGGGAAATGGGTGCTTTATAACCTAGGTCATAAAACACCACTATTTTCTACTTTTCATTCAAATATTCCCTAGGATCCCAATTTGGATTAACTATCAACCCACAAGTGAGTCAATTCTCAACAAGGAATACCTAGGAGGGGTTCTTTTAGGCTTTGAAGGGTTCACCATGAAGAAAAAGCTTGGAAAAGAAAACTTAACATTAAACACACAAAACCTAGTAATGCAAGCTAAACTATGAGTGCAAATGATAAAATTAAGTAACAACAAGTTAGGATATGTGTATCTGAGAAGTTTGGAAATGTGATGAGGATTCTGGAAATGCCAAAATGCTATCAAAATTTGCTAGGGAGGACTAAGACACCCTTACTATTGTCTTAGTCCCACTGCTAATTTTTGGGGCAGATGTAGAATCTTTGGATGTTAGAACAAAATCTGAAAGAATCTTTGCAAAATAGCCTTGGGAGGACTAAGAAACCCTTGCTGCCAACTTTGTCCCGTTTTGAATTTCTGAAATCTCTTCATGTGATCCTGAGGCTCAAGTCTGCACTTCCTTCTTCTTAGATCTCAAGTCCCAAAACTTCCAGATTTGGCTTGTAGGTGACTTTCTGTGAAGATGACAACTTTGCAATGCAACTTTGCAACTTTACAACTTTGCACTTCAAATGAACTTCAAGTCTTCAACCTAAACCTGCAAACACAAATATGCAAGAGAGGAAAAACCTATTGATTGTTAGATAAAAGGGGGTTTTTGTTGGTAAAACCCCTTGTTGGTAATTAAACCTTGAAATGAAATGGAATGATGAATGAACAAAGTGTTATGCTACAACTCACCAAACCCTTTTTATGAAATCTGCAAACTTGTGTGAGATGGCTAGCTTGAATGTAGATCTTGAAATTCTTGAATCCTTGACTTGAATTTCTTGCTTGGATCAAAACCTTACATCACAAATGTTAGCTCAAAAACACACATGATGCAAGAATATCTTTAATATGATGCTTCAATATTGATGATGGCTCTAAATGCTTGATGAATTTCTCTTGAATGCTCTTGATCTCATAAAATTTCCTTAGGAAAGCTCATTCAACTTGCTAGATATATCTTGGATGATAAAATGAGTGAAGGAACCTTGTATTTATACTTATCTATGCTTAATATCCCAAAATTACACCACAACAAGCTGACATATGAATTCATTAACTAAAGGAGACTAAATCCCACCAAGATTTGAAACTAAATCCCAAAAATAACCTAAGGGGGACTAAGATTCCCTAGGTGGCATCTTAGTCACAAGGCATGAAACTTGGGGCATGGACTCCAAATAGGGGCCTATTTAAGGTGCATTTGAAAAGGGGGTGCCAAGACCTCTAGGGGAAAAAGATTCCCTGGGTGGTGTCTTAGTCCTAGTCCAAAAATTAGGGACACAACCATAATCATTAAATTATCATTTATCCTTTGATGTTTGTTGGGATTAGCCATAAAAAGATATAATTTATTCGGCTTGTGGGTGCAAAATAGGACCAATTAAGACATAAATAAGGATAAACAAAGCAAGGTAGGCCCAAAGAAGTGTGAAAATGAAAGGGTATTTATTTTCCTACACTACAAGATCTTATTTAATAATATCCATGTTGTCATCATCCATGTCAACATTCATCACACCATTCTTTGTAGTTTCATTAGCTTTGACAAATGAAATATTATGTTTTGGCATAAGGTTGGTAATTATTTGAAAATTTTGGTTAGGAAGGGCAATGCAATTATTTCCTTCTATTAGGATTTAGGTGTCATCAACCTTGTAAATCCTTTATTTTATTATTCTCCTAAAGTGTTTTGTACATTTACCCATAAGAGGTGAAACTGTTTGACCAACAGTGGTGAAAGAGACTATGTAAATGCAGTGTTACCGTTACCATTTATCCTTATGGAAAAGGACAAATTAGCTAGGCGTCCCACCTTGGAATCTTCTAAAATAAGGTTGTGGGTCAAAATAGGGTGTTGTAAGAGCATCTATGACATGCATGCAAGTTGTCATAAGATGCTATGATAGTATGACAGATTCCCTATGACAGAATATGCTATTTTTAGACCCCAGGCACCCATGCATAAAAGATGCCTTATGACAGCTGTAAGAGCATCTGTAAGAGGCTATTTTTGGTATTTTTGACCATTTCAAGGAGGAAGGTGTGGTTTTTTTCTAGGTGGTATTGCTGCCTATTGTTTGGTGAAACCATGGTGGTTTTCATCCTCACAAATCTCTATAAATTGGGGCCTTGAGCTAGTGTTATAATATTTTCAGTTTTGCAGGGGTAACAGGGTGCTGCTAGATTTATAGGGAATGATAAGAGAAGTCTATTGCTGCATGTAATATTGAAGATTATCAGTAATATACTTGCCTCTCTTTCGGTGGTGGAGTTTTTTCCCTTCGGGGTTTCTCCACGTAAATCTGTTGTTGCATGTGTTATATTGTTCTATCTCTCTCTCATTCTTTCTTCACACTAAGGCTAAGGTTAATCTACATATTTCAGATTTGCATTCACACATTTAAGTTCATATTGCAAGCTTTCTTCACCTTGTTTTTTCAACATTTGGTATCAGAGCTAACGGTTCTGTTAAGGAAGGGACGCTTTCCTTTTAGAGTGTTGAAGGTTTTTTGCTGCAGTGGGAGCTTTTGTGTTGTGGGTTTTGCAGATTTGTGAAAGATTGCATACCATGGCCTCCACCTCTCATCTAGATATTGAGAAGTTCAATGGAACTGGTTACGAGATGTGGAAGTTGAAAGTGGAGGACCTTCTTGAGGAAAGAGATCAGTGGTTACCAGTTTCAGTTGAAAAGAAGCCATCTACTTCAACCTTGTCAGATGAAGATTGGAATAAGTTAGACAAGAAGGCTCGAGGGACTATTCGGTTGTGTCTCACAGATTCTGTCCTCCTGAATGTCTCTTCAGAAGACACAGCATACAAGCTTTGGAGGAAGATAGGTGAAATCTACCAAACTAAGAGTTTGTCTAACAAGTTATATCTCAAAAGATGTTTGTATTCATTAAAGATGAAGGATGGTGAATCTATTGCTGAACATTTGAATGCTTTTAATTTGATTATAAGTCAGCTTGCATCTATTGATGTTAAAATAGAAGATGAGGATAAATGCATTTTATTGATTTTCTCTTTGCCAGAATCTTGGGAAAATTTAGTTATTGCTATAACAAGTGGTGGTGTAGAACCTAAGTTGGATACTATTATTCCCATACTTCTTTCAGAGGAGATGAGGAGAAATACCATGCGCAGTGGCTCCCAAGATGCCTTGCATGTGCGAGGTAGGCCCAAGGAGAAAGAGCCTAAAGGGGATAAGAAGAAGGATAAGTCTAAAGGGCGATCTAAGACCCCTGGAAAGAGCAGAGTGAAGTGTTGGAATTGTGGTAAATGGGGACATGTGAAGAAGGAATGTAGAAACAAGAAAAAGAATGCAGATTCCTCCATGGAAAAGTCCTCTGATAACGGTGATTCTGATGCTTTTATTATTTCAGCTAACACAGTTTGTAATGATGCTTGGCTTATTGATTCAGGTGCTTCCTTCCATATGACTCCTCATAAGGAGTGGTTTTCTACATACAAAGAATATGATGGAGGAGAGGTCTTCATGGGTGATATTAGCTCACAAAAGGTTATTGGTAAAGGAAAGGTAAAATTGTGTTTCAGTGATGGGAGGGTTAAAACCCTTGATGATGTTTTACATATTCCAGGACTTACAAAAAGTTTAATTTCAGTTTCCAGGTTGAATGATTCTGGGATGCATGTGACATTTGACAAGTCTGGTTATGGGTGGATGGTAAGGGGAAGTCTGGTGGTTACAAAGGATCTCTGACAGGAATTTATTTACTTACATGCCTCTACCTTTTGTAACTCCTCTTGTAACTATTTCGAAAATGCATGTATGTTGTGGCCCCATAGATTGGGTCACATTGGTGAAAAAGGTCTTAGGACCATACTTGATAAGAAACTAGTAGACGGTATTTCTGATTATTCTGTTGGTAAAAATGATTTTTGTGAGGATTGTGTGTTTGGTAAACAAAACAAGTCATCATTCCCTAAAGGAACTAATAAAGCTAATGGATTGTTAGAACTTATTCATTTGGATGTGTGTGGTCCAGTGGATACAGATTCTTTGGGTAGATCTCACTATTATGTTTCCTTCATTGATGATTACTCAAGATATACTTGGATTTATTTTATGCATTCAAAATCTGAAGTTTTCACCAAATTTAAGGAATTTAAGGCATTGGTTGAAAAGCAAACAGATTATAAGATAAAAGTATTGAGATTTGACAATGGGGGTGAATATTGTTCTAAGGAATTTGATGAGTTTTGCAAACATGCAGGAATTGTTAGGCAAAAGACTACACCTTACACACCCCAACAAAATGGGGTAGCAGAAAGAATGAACCGTACATTAATGGAAAGAGCTAGGATCATGTTAAGTAGTGCTAAGTTAGACAAATGCTTTTGGGCAGAGGCTGTTGGTACTGCTTGTTATTTAATTAATAGATCTCCTTATAAAGCTCTTATTGATAAAACTCCTTATGAAATGTGGTTGGGTAAAAAGCCTTCAGTTTCACATTTAAGGGTCTTTGGTTGTGAGGCTTTTGTTCATGTGCCTCAAGAGAAGCGGTCTAAATTGGATCCCAAATCTCATAAATGCATCTTTGTAGGTTATGGTGAAAATGTTAAAGGTTATAAACTTTGGAATCCACTAACATGAAAGATGATATTTTCTAGAGATGTTATTTTCAAGGAATTTAGAGCTAACTCTGAAGATGTGCAACCAAAGGAAAAGTCAAAAACAATGCATTTTGAAACTAAGCAAGAAGATGCACATGTGGAAGAACAGAGAGATGGACAAGAAGATGGAGAAGAAGAAGAGAGTTATGATGAATCTGTTGTAACAGAAGAAGTTGAAAACAATGAGGATGAACATGAGGAGGAACCTCTTACTCCACCTTTGAGAAGGTCCACAAGACAATGAAATCTAGTTGACAGGTATAACCCACCTGATTTTCATTGTAAATTTGCTTTGTTATGTACTGATGATGAACCTAGATCTTTCAGGGAGGCTCTCTCTTCAGAAGAATGTGAGTCTTGGATGCAGGCCATGCATGATGAGATGATGTCTTTGAAAAACTATGACACCTGGGATCTTTTTAGTTTTCCCAAAGGAAGAAAGGCCATTGGTTGTAAGTGGATATATAAAAAGAAGTTTGGTGCAGATGAAAAGTTGGAACGGTACAAGGCCAGATTAGTGGCCAAGGGCTACTCCCAGAGAGAGGGAGTTGATTTTGGTGAAATATTCTCTCTTGTTGCTAAGTTAACCTCTATTAGATTCATTTTATCCATTGTTGCTACTTATGATTTAGAAATAGAACAAATGGATGTTAAAACTGCTTTCTTGCATGGGGATCTAGAGGAAGAAATTTATATGCAACAGCCTGACGGTTTTGTTGTGAAAGGAAAAGAACACTTGGTTTGCAGGTTAAAGAGGTCTCTATATGGTTTGAAACAGTCACCTAGGATGTGGTACCAGAATTTTGATGCATTTGCATTAAATATGGGTTTTGTTAGAAGTGATGAGGATCACTGTGTTTACTTTAAAGTTATTGATGATCAGATACTAATTATTGTCTTATATGTGGATGATATGTTGTTCATTGGTAACAATAAGGCAATGATTAGGGAACTTAAAACTCAGCTTTCTGGCACATTTGATATGAAAGATTTAGGGGCTGCTAAATATATTCTTGGGATGGAAATCATTAGGGATCGGATTCACAAAAAGCTTTGGTTAAGTCGGAGCAAGTATGTTAACACTATTTTGCAAAGGTTTAATATGCAGGACTGTAAACCAGTAAATATTCCATTTCCTATTGGTACTAAGTTGAGTTTAGACATGTGTCCTAAATTGGATGATGATATTGATGAAATTTCTAAAGTTCCTTATGCTAGTGCTGTCGGTAGTTTAATGTATGCAATGGTTTGTACTAGACCAGATATAGCCCAAGCAGTGGGAGTTCTAAGCAGGTTTATGTCTAACCCTGGTAAAGAACATTGGACTTTTGTCAAAAGGGTATTCAGATATTTGCAAGGAACTTCTGATTACTGTTTGGTTTATCATGGTACTGACAATATTGATAAGTCATTGGACATACAGGGTTTTGTTGATGCAGATTGGGCAGGTGACTTGGATAGTCGAAGGTCCACTAGTGGCTATGTGTTTACTTTGTTTGGAGGAGCAATGAGTTGGATGAGTAAAAGACAACCTACAGTTGCTTTGTCTACCACTGAAGCAAAGTATATGGCTGCTACACATGCCTCTAAGGAGGTAGTTTGGTTATAGAGACTTGGTAATGGTATTGGTTTTGATTGTAGGATAGTGAGGATCGGATGTGATAGTCAGAGTGCCATATGTTTAGCTAAAAATCCTATGTATCATGCTCGTACTAAGCATGTTGATGTTCAATATCACTTTGTGCGAGAAATGATTGAGAATGGACAGGTCTTGATTGAAAAAGTTGACACTTTGGATAATGTTGCAGATTCTCTTACAAAGCTAGTCACCACGGAAAAGCTCTCTTGGTGCAGAAAGGCCATGGGCCTTGATCATTGTACTTAATTCTATGTAATTGTATCTCTATGGGTGTAATTTACAATGTATGATGTCAAGTGGGAGAATGTTAGGATTTAGGTGTCATCAACCTTGTAAATCCTTTAATTTATTATTCTCCCAAAGTGTTTTGTAAGACAATTCCATAAGAGGAAACCCGCTGACCAACATTGGTGAAAGAGACTATGTAAATGCAAGCATATCAAGTACCATTTATCCCATGAAAAGGACAAATTAGCCAGGTGTCCCACCTTGGAATCTTCTAAAATAAGGTTGTGGGTCAAAATAGGTAGCAAGAGCATCTATGACATGCATGCAAGTTGTCATAAGATGCTAAGTGATAGGCATGGACAGATTCCCCTATGACGTAATATGCTATTTTTTAGACCCCAGGCACCCATGCATAAAAGATGCCTTATGACAGCTGTAAGAGCATCTGTAAGAGGCTATTTTTGGTATTTTTGACCATTTCAAGGAGGAAGGCATGGTTTTTTTTCTAGGTGGTATTGCTGCCTATTGTTTGGTGAAACCATGGTGGTTTTCATCCTCACAAATCTCTATTAATTGGGGCCTTGAGCTAGTGTTATTAAGAATTCAGTTTTGCAGGGGTAACAGGGTGCTGCTGGATTTACAGGGAATGATAAGAGAAGTCTATTGCTGCATGTAATATTGAATATTATTAGTAATATACTTGCCTCTCTTTCGGTGGTGGAGTTTTTTCCCTTCAGGGTTTCTCCACGTAAATCTGTTGTTGCATGTGTTATATTGTTCTATCTCTCTCTCTCATTCTTTCTTCACACTAAGGCTAAGGTTAATCTACATATTTCAGATTTGCATTCACACATTTAAGTTCATATTGCAAGCTTTCTTCACCTTGTTTTTCAACAGTAAACATAGATCCACAAGGTCTAGCGAGCAAACATGAAGAATCACTAGATCTACCAACTTGAACTGAACAAAAATTGAAACAAAGACAAACTAGAATGAATATATATATATTTTTGGGTGATGCAATATTGCCACGACCCAAGGATGCTCCTACATCACTTTTCCACTTTGATTATGCAGCCTCACAAAATACCTTGTCTTCCAAACCTTATGCTCATTTGGAAGGTAATGTTGTGGTATGGAGCTAGAACACTCAACAACTCAATGGGAAAATTATGCCAACTCACATCTATTATACTCCCAAAAAACACTACTCATGTGCTCATGCAGGTTACTGAAGATATACCATCCACATTCTCTTAATGTTAGAATACTATTACATATAGCTGGTATCTTTATACGTATCTAAATCTATCTAGGAATATCTAGTTCTCTGATGTTATATGGCTTGATTATCTCTCTCTTTCTCTTTCTTGAGGTTTGTGCTTTTTTTTAAGCTCCTAAACATTTTACCTAGATTACTCTCCTTTGGTATTTTTGTATCTCTTATCTCATATTAACATATTTACACATTACCAAAAAAGGGGTATGAATTGGTAGGTGAACCAATTTATTAAGCCTTACAATCTAATTAATTCAATGATAATTGTCAATAGGCACTTGCCAACTATCCACCATACTAAGTTTCCACATTTCTTTACTCCTAAACATCATCCTCATTGTATATTTGATTTTTTGTTTTTTCTGCCATAGGGAAAATGGTTTGTAGAAAATGTAACTTGTGTAGCATTCCAAATAGGCCAGAAAACTCACACAAACATTAGAAAAACATAAAAACATTTACTCCAAAAGCAACATAGGATCAAATAAGTAATTTGTATTCGATATGGAAAAAGATATCCGGAAAATTGACATATCACCATCTCATCACCTGCATAAGACTGAAACAAATACCCTTGTAGAATTGAAAGGAATGTCAAGGCAATCAATGCCTTAATTTGTAAACATCTCAATAATAGCTTCTTCAACAAGAGTCATGGATCAACATCAAGTATTGCCTATCAATTTTGACATGAGAACACGTCAAAAAGAGGTTTATCAACATGCAAACTAAACCATCCTTTTCTCTAAAAGTTTCTTCTTAATCAGTTTAAATTTTTGGTTTTTTCCATCAGCTAAGGTTGGAAGGAATAAAATTGCATTGTTACAGCTAAAAAAGCAATTTTCCTCTACTCAAAATAAACTTGGAGTAAAACCTTACACAACCAAGGGCTTCCAAACTGTTGTAGATACCTGTAAAAACCTCTCAAACTAACCACCTGCAAAATAAATAGCATAGCCAAGACAAAAGAATAGATTTTTTTTATGATGTATATTGCAATGCTATATACAGCCATGTGGTTTTTTTTGTTGCAATATTTTTGGCATTTGTCATGACAGATAATAGCTATCTATTATTATTTAGTTATATTATATTGTATTATTTATATTTATGCAATTATTATATTATATTATATTATATTATTATTTAGTTATATTATATTGTTCATAATTATGCATAGGGTTAGAATCAAGGTTGGAATTAGAGGTTAGGCTCAAGGTTAGAAATAGGTTGTGCTTAGACTTATAGTTAGAAAAAGGGTAAGGGTAGAATTAGAATAAGGGATAAAATTTGAATTAAATTTTGAATGACGGTTAGAATAAGGGTTATACTTATAGTCAACAAAATATAAAAAATGATCTCTTGAATCACAGTTCAAAAGTTGTCTTGATCTTAGGTTCAAAATGAGAGTAGGTATAGGGTTAGGTTTATAATTAAAATTAGATTTAGGGTTAGTGTTAGGGTTATAGTTATGGTTAATATTAGACTTAGGGTTAGGCTTATAAATAGGGTTAGAATTGGGGTTAGAACAAGGTTTATGGTTATGCTTGCAATATAACTAGGGTTAGGGTTGCAATTTGAATTTGGATTAGAATTAAAACTATGGTTAGGATTACAATTGAAGTTACAATTAAGGTTAGAATTAGAGTTAGGATCAAGGTTAGCATTGTGATTAAACTTGGGGTTAGAATTAGGATAAGAACTAAAATTAGATCAAAATAACTTTTCAAATAAATTCTAAGTAAATAATATACTTGTATTATTTCAAAAGATTCATTCTTGAACCTTTTCATTTATTTAAGATTTATGAAGTATTTACTTTTAAATTATTGAGAATTATTTTACTCACTATCCAATTAACATTTGTCCAGACACTGAAAATTGTCCTAGGCCTTCGACTCTAATTTTCATCATACTTTTAATCATCATTTTTATAATTAAATAATGTTAATTGTTTAATTATTTTCTAAAGTCATTTGTCCTTTATTAATTAAATAACTTTAATTATTTAAGTAATTCATTCTTACCTTTATTCTTCTTTGATTAATTAAATAAATCTTATTTATTTAATTGCGTCGCTAATTAACCCTATCCTCTATTAAATAATCATTTTTGAATTATCTAATTAATTCCTATCACACTTTCGACTATAATTAAATAATCACTTTAATTATTTAATTATTCTTTAGCCTTTTCTATCTTTAATTAAATAAATCTTTATTTATTTAATTTAATCCTAAAATCTTGAATGTTGAATTAAATTATTATTTAATTCATAAAAGGTTTATTCTTGGAATATTCCTCTATAATTAGATAATCTCTTTGTTATCTAATTAGTCATTTACCACTTAAGTCTAGATTTGATTAGATCAGTTAGTTATTTGCTGATTTAGTATTTGATTATTTTTTATGAACATATTTTCTAGTTTAATCATTCAATTATTTAGATTTATTCATATCTTCTATGTGCAAACATTTATTAATTAAATAACTTTAATTGTTTAATTAATTTATTCTCATCATCTATCTCTATCAATCTTTATCTTTACATGCAAACTTTATTCTTCTAAGTTTCAAATAGTCTTAACTAAAGATTAAATCATTATTTAATTTAATCTCCACTTTTTATGCTTTTTAACTTGCACTAATTCAACTCTAATTCGAATGCATGTCACATCTTTCAATCTTAATTGTTAGTTTATCTTTTAATCTGAACTTGCCATTTGAAAATCATATTTTCTATAAATTGGCTTGACCTTCATCATTATTACTCCTAAAATTTTATGAGTTTTGAAAGAAATCAACTTAAGAGAAATATTAACTTTGTTGTTAGCATATGTTTAGTTGAATTTATTCTTGTATTGCTTAACCTATGAATTTCCCTGCGTTACATTGGGTGAACCTGATGTGAAGACACAATCTTCAAAAAAAAATCTATAGAAATTTTAATTTTTTTTGTAGGTACAGGTATGACGCAACACATTTGAGGCACATAATGATGCAATTGATCCCATGAATTGCATATGAAGAATTAAACGACACATTTGAATACTCACGATCCATCTGTGGCTTTGTGTGATGCACTTGATTGGTAAAAAATGTGATGCATTTGATTGGTAAACAAAAAAAATTGATTTTTGAGATTTTGAATTTTCATTTTAAATCATTGCATTTTTTCTTCATGACTAATTCAAATTTGACAACATGTGATCTTGTGGAGCTAATAAAGTGTTTGTAGGATGATTCGTAGAAGATAAAAAAATACAAACTATGTTTGTAGGATGATTGACGAAGACCAAGAATCAAACTACTAATGAAATCTCTTGCAAGATGCTTGTCTGATTAGATTAGTTCATATTTCATTTGGGCTTTAAAAAGAATCATTGTTCTCTATGTTTGGTGCATTTTCACATTTTGTTAGATTAAAACCCGATTCAATAATTAAAGTATCATCTCCCCTTGTGCACTTGTGCTACCCTGAGTGCAAGAGAAATAGTTATTGAATCTAGAAAACTACCTTCCTTGGTGGGAAAAAGTACTCACCCCAAGGTGACTCAAACCAACAATGAAGCTTTTTAGCCAAGCTACTCTCGACCGGTATGCAAATGTGAATGTTAATGGAAAACTTAGCATTACAAGTGCAGATTTTCTATGCAGACAATTTAATCTTACCTCATGCATAGCCACCTAAATGGGTGCCCTTATTAAAAGCCACTTGTTTTTAGTTTACCAAAATCCTTCTATTTGCTGCTGCAAGAGGTTGAGCCTCTGAAGTCATCCCACATACTTGTGGTTCTTAGTAGAGATGAAAAGTTTTTCATGGAAGGTTCATTAGAACTAAAGCTTGGTTGACTCATAGAAGTGAGTGTTGTGGAGGGGAGCTAGTGTGGTCACACTTTGAATCATCTACTCTGAATAAGCACAACTAGAGAAATCCAAGTGGGAATTCATACAACCTTAGGAATCATACTTGTCTATTTGGATTTAAACATTTTCATGTTAAAGTCAAACCGAAATAGAATGTTTTTTGATTGTCTTCTATTTTCCAAAATTTGATCAAAAATAGATTGAGTCAAAACCTACAAATTTACAATAAACCACATTTGTTAATCAGAAACAAGCATATGCTATTATGAGTCGCATTCTGTCAACCAAAAAATTGCATCTATCAAACTAAGTCACATCTGTTAACCAAAAACATGCATCTACCATAGTGAGTCGCATGTGCTTTCCAAAAACTTGTGCCTATCATACTAAGTCGCATCTGTCAACCAGAGAACTGCATCTGCTATCTTGAATCACAAGTGTCAAACTTTATCTACCATTTTGTTAGACTGAAAATTGCATCTGAAACCTTTTGTGACACATTTGATCAGGTGAGCCACATTTGTAGTTTGGAATGACACATTTGCCTGTCGTAGACCTGAAACTTAGTTTACCAGAAAACTGCATATGAAATTGAAAACTACATTTGGTAATTTCTACGACGCATCTGATAAATTGAGTGCAATTTCCTGATAACTAGAAAACCAAAAATCACTATCACAGTCCAAAGTCAAAATAGTCTAACTAGTCCCTAATTATCCTTTCATAGTGATCTTTGAACAAAAACCATAATGATTTTCTCATACTTTTCATGATTGCATCCTTTAGGTATCATCTAGCCATAGCAATAGACATACTAGTTGCAAACCTTAGATACATTTTAGGATTCCTAGTTTACTTTCAGATCAATCAAACTTTTAGGACAATCACCTTTGAAGATTTTAGAATAGGCCAACTTTCCATACTTTGGATAAACCCTTGCTTCAATGAAAATTTTCATTGAACCTTGTCACTTGTCAACATATATTTTGTCACCTACGTGAGTCCTTCCAGCTCATCAGTCTAGTTTGGGAGCTCACTTTATGTCTTGATCCTAGTCTTAAAAAGGTCCCTTGACAAACTAAATTGAAACTATGGTTAAAATTTAGATGGTTGGTAACCTCTTTTCAACTCTTCCAAAATTGATTACTTTTAGAAGCTTTCCTTTTTATATACTTAGACATAGTCATCCTAGGATAACTTTATTTTAGATATTCCTTATTTTCCAAGAAATACCAAAAAGATAGTTGCATTAGCATCCATTCCTTATATCCAAAACACACCAAAAACATAGACTAAAATCATATCATTCATAAACATAGTTCTGCATCATCCACATTTTGAGCTTATCTTACATGGTTGAAACAAGGTCCAAAAGGAAACAAAGAAATGGATGATCCACAATATTTCATCAATCCATTTTCAAATCCCCCATCGGGGACATTAAGAGCTCACAAAACTTTATTGGACACATTTTAGTTGAAGACTTAGATGTTGTTGCACAAGACCTAGAGTTTGCCTCTTTTGTAGATGAGTTATTGGAAAATGATCCTCAATGATACTTAGCAAAATTTCTAGCAAAAGGTGCCACATTACCTCTTGGATTTGACATCCATACCTTACAAACCCTACCCACTCAAGGGAAAAACATGACAACTATTAGGAGCTCTATTCCTTAAGTAATTACAACTATACCATTTGGAGTACCTACATGAAGTGCTACAATAGTACATACATCACCATTTGGAGTACCTACATGAAGTGCTACAACAGTACATACATCACCATTTGGTACATCGAGCATGACACAAGGTATTAATTTCACCATAGGGGCATCATCATCAAATCCCTTCAGTCCTAATACTGGAAGCAAAAGGCCTAAAGTTGGCACAAACACGACAACTACTATACCAAGCATAAACATTACTAGTGACATACCACAAATAATTGTCATACCAAGCATGAATATCACTAGTTCCATACCACAGATAGGGGTCTCACAAATAGGAAACATACCTTCCATCTCACATGGAATCCAACCCAATCCTTTGCAAAACATCCCCATTCCTAATCAATCAACGTCAAATCAAAACCTATTGTCTCAAACGTCAAACCAAAACCCATTTTCTAACATTCCAAACCAAAATCCACCCTTCATTCCAACACAAAATTGAAATCCATCACATAACGTTGGATTCCAAAACACTTACATAGACCCCAACAATCCAACCAACACATCATTGTCACAAGTGGATGTTTTGAAAACACACATGCAAGCCCTTGAACAATAGATGGATAATATGGTGATGTCTAACAAGAAGACTTTTTCAGCAAAATACTTATGTCCATTTCCCTTTAACAAAGCTTTATACATGACACCTTTCCCACATAGATATGTTATACCAAACTTGCCTAAGTATAATGGGAAGTGTAATCCTATCGAACATATAAGGGAATTTTCCATAATGTGCATAGACATTGCATATGACCCCACATATCTCATGAGACATTTTTCCACGAAGTCTTATTGGAATAACACTTGAATGGTTTTCTCAACTACCATATGGCATCAAATCATGGGGTGAACTTGCTGAAAATTTTATCAAAAATTTATCTTTTAACATTGACAATGAAATCACAATAACAACCTTTTTTCACACTACACAAGATGAAGGAGAGAACTTTATCACCTTCTTCCAAAGATGGAGAAGTATAGCTAGTTGATGTCCTATTGAAACACTTGAAAAAAAAAGGTCACCATATTCTTAGAAAATATTAATTCAAAATTGAGAAGTGACCTAAGAGTACACTGTTGCACTTCTTTTGTGGAACTAGTTGAAAAGGGTATCATACTTGAAAAGGATCTCATTGAAAAAGGTGAAATCAAGATGTCAAATAGAAATCCAAATGTTCAAAACACTCTGAATGAAAGGAATAAATTATGGCTCCAAAACAAGAATGTAACCAATGATGGCATTGTCGATGCTAAATACCTACACATAGGACTAGTAATTACATTTTGAGGAAACAACCCCTCTAACAACACACCCAACAATGTCATCCAAACTACCAATTTTTTCCAAAACATACAACAATCGTGACCACAAAGGAGGTTTCCAAAACGCGAGTTCACTCCCCTAGGGGAACCAATTGAATCAGTCTTTAAGGAACTGTTGAAACACAAACTTATACAACTTCAAGAGCCAAAAAAATATGATCTTGGACAATTTAAACCCTCCTGGTGGGATGACAACACTTTTTACAATTTCCACTAAACTAAGGGGTACAATGTACAAACATGTTGACAGTTGAATAACATTATACAAGATTTCATGGAAAATGAAACTATTGAAGTTAATGGAGAAAAACAAACATCCTCAAATAGTGATCACAAGGTCTTTACTGATCCATTACATGACCATGGAAAAGGAAAAGCCTCTATTTCAGGAAATAACACTAATACTATGGCCAACTATGCTAATGTCAAGAATGACTATAACCAAGGCCCAATCATAAATCATATTCAAGTCGCCGATGAACAAATCAACACTTACCATAAAGAAAAGTCTTGAATGTGCTATCAACACTCACTGAATTAAGATAACCATCCAAGGTCCTCTGTCATAGAAAAAACCACAGTCCTCTAAGCCTCAGTACAATTTACTTGACCAGTTGGGGAAGACCCCAACACAAATTTCTATCTTGGAATTGTTGAGTATATCAGCTGATCATTGAGTTATTTTAGACAAAGCTTTACAAAGCACGACTGGCCCCGCCAACCTAGATGCCAATCATTTCCAAGAGATGGTAGGCTACCTAACCAACTCTCATCATGCTACTTTCCTTGAACAAGATTACTCAACTAAGAAGAAAAACCAGAATGAACCATTGCACCTCAAAGTTATTGTTCATAAAATAAAAGTCAGACAAGTCTTGGTAGACAAAGGAGCAAGGTTGAATCTTTGCACCTTGAAACTGGTTAAGGAATTAGGCTTCTCAGAGTCGTGTGTGGAAACCACTAAGAGTATTTCCATAAAGGAATATGATGATGAAGAACAATCAACTAATGGAGTTGTAACACTCCCCATCAGAATTGGTCCTATGGTCATGGATACCAATTTTCAATTCTTGGATCTCATCCTTCCATTTAATCTTCTACTAGGCAGGCCATGGATACATGCTATTAAGGTTTTCCCTTCCACTTACCATCAATGCCTTAAATTCCCATACAATGGCACATAGATCACAATATATGGTGATCTTGATCCTTTCCATTATTGTACTAGCCTACGAGGAATACCCCAATGACAGGTGCATATTAATCAGGTGGCTTCATCATCCAACTCATCCCATATATTAATTCATCCACTCTTTCCAAAACATCTACTTCCAAAACACCATTGAGACCTTCTACTCCTAAGTTTGAGATCCAAGCTAAGGGTTGTGGAGAGTATCATATGAAAGCATCTTATTGTGTTATCCAGTTGGTTCCTCCAAAATCATACAGTCTACCAATTGCAGATAGGAGGAAATCCATTTTCACATTACACATCCCTCCCATAATGACTTTTACAAAATGGGGGGAGCTAAGTAAGGAAGATATAAATGAAGAAGATGTGACCTCTTGGTTATAAAAAGAAGACAATGCAAAACCCCCTCCATCTGGTCAAATATCTATAGATCAATATGGAAAGGGTTTTACGATAATGTAAAACAAAGGATATGAAAGACATAGTGAGCTAGGTCTACATCACAATGGAAGGACTAAACCCATCATTGTCTCACAGTGACCAAAAGGCCTAGGGTTGGGATTTCAACCAATTAAGATTGGCGTTTCTAGTACCTTGGCACCATCACAAGAGGAAGTAAGTACTTTTGGAGATATCAAGACATCCAATGAGCCATCTAACCAATACTACTATGATTCCCTTGACTCTAATGAATATGAATGGGATTCCCTATCCTCCACCTCTTTCATGGACCTCGATAAACTATTTGGGGAACTTTACCAAATGCTTAATTCCTTGCAAAATCCACCTAATTCCTATCCACAAACGTCTTTGACAAAAGAAGAATGGATCAAATGTTACTATTGGTAATCCTTTAATCTTGCCTCTTGGGAACCTGAAAAATCCACTTCTAATAACCAAACCTTGACAATGGGCCCATCTCATAATCTACCTATTCCCAAGAAAAAGAGTGAGGAGGATTTGGTTAGAAAATTTTGTGGCTATGTCAACAACTCATCCTTTACCTTGACTCCTTTGAAATTTGATACTTCTGATGATGACATGCCACTACTGTATTTGACACCAATTTCTGATGAAGGTTTGTTGAAATTTCAACATACTATTGTCAGAATACCGACAAAACACTCAAATAATTTTCATCGCTAGTTCTTCATCGCATTCCCAATGAACTTTAAAACATTGAAACTATGACCCATTTTTCGTTGGTCGTCACCACAAAAAACTGATCTCTTGTTCATCGAAATCTCAACAAAAACTTTGTCGATTTAGCAATGCAAAGTAATTAGAAAACCATTGGCATGCCCCTCCCAAACCATCAGAACAACTTTGGAGGTCTGTCAAAAGTTCAAAGAAAGTAACCAATGGACTACCAAGAACATCCGACGCATTTTCTATACTTGCGATGAAAATTTTGTCAGACTCTTTTTTTTGTTCATTGGTTGCGTTTGTCGAAAGTTCGACGAAATAATGCAATTTTTTTTTTAAATATTTGTTCCTGCTATGAGGCCACATAGTCATTGTATAGTGTCTCATGTGCTTGTGGAAAATACTTGTTTCCATTTCTAGATGAGAGTATTGAACCCTTAATGGACTCTTTTGATGAAGAATATACATTCCTATATGATAAGTGGATAGCATGAGAGGAGCTAGCAGGGATAAAAGATGAAGATTAAATCTTTCTCTAAAGGAAAAGAATTGACTTGGCTTTGTTTGTGCCTTTTGTTTCTTAGCTTCAACCTTGAAATCAAGTTCAAAAGCTTGCTACAAGAAACTAATGGTGTAGAGCTATTAGTCCTACCAAAGATAGGAAAAAAACTCCAAGAAAAATTTGATGCAAAGAACATCACAATGTCCCTGTATCTTCAGCTTGATAGTTATGCAATTCAATTGTTTTATGTATTGCTCGACTAATTGGCAAAATGTTTTCCAAAGATAAATCCATCGTGACAATATCCATTTTTTTTTAACTAATAGGGTAAGAACACACTTAGGCAGTCACTTTGAAATCTATCCAAATATCAATTTATGTTTTCCCTATCACCTCCAGAAGCTCGATATTAGATTGCCACTAAGGAAGGGCTTGATCTATCTTATGAATCTCCACCATCATAAATTATTGTGGCTCTCTAAGATGTGACTAAATCTTGGACTATACATCCAGATTGTGCATCCAAGAATCTAACTTGTCTCCATCAATTGTGCCATCAAAATGAGGACATAATAGATTGGTATTCAACCTAAAAGTAGGTTGCATAAATCGGGTTGATCAAGGGAATGTAACTATTAGTTCATTGTTATACCATGAGCTATGGGAAGATGCTCGCAATCTACTAAAAAGGCTATGTTTGAAATGAAATTTCAAATCTAACAAGAAGACTTGGAAACAATACTTAAGCATGCAAAATGTTATAACCTAACTTTAACCAGCTGGCTAAACTTTTAACTTTTTTTAGCTGATAAAATATCCTAAAACATAATAGCTCAATTTTTTGTATAAAACTTATTTGAATTTAGTATTAGATTAAAATTATTGATAATTTATGACATTGATGAAATATTAAAAGTATAGTGTTTAAATATCTTTCTTATGAAATGAATAGATATAAAAGCTTCCAGTCTTTTAAAGTTTCCCATGATTTCAAGGTCTAAATGCATAAAACAAGTTTTACAATTTGTCTAAAGGGATGAATAGCATTGTATAAGTTCAACTATAACATCCAATTGGTAGAAGGTATACAAACCCTGTCAAAAACATTAACTATTAAGAAGCTTGTTTCAACTTAGATGGAAATGGTGAAGTTTTAGGATACCCACTTACCTTGATGAATAGAGCAGTGTGAGGAGGATAGAGCTTTACAAGCTTCTTCTCATCAACAAAGATATCTACAAGGAATTCTTCCATTAGAATGAATCTAGGACACTATATTATCAAGTGGACAAACCCAGAAACAATAGGTGGAAAATAGATACTTGTAACACAATACTAATATCACCAGCTAGTTTGGAATTTGCAAAAAAGGAACTAAACTAGACAAAATAATTCTGGAAACTTTGTGGATATGAAAAATAAAAAATATACAATTGAGATTCCATGAAAGATAAAAAAAATGCAAGAATCCAGTACTTTGCTTTGTGGAAATACTCGGCATTTGTAGCATGCAAATTTCCTTAGCTATGCATAGAATTTTAAATCTCAACACAATACCTTTGTCATTAAACTTCTTGAGAGTTGGACCAACCGACAATATGGTAGTTGCTTCCAGGTGCGACATCTCTAAAATAGGATTTTCCTCCAAAATAGATGCTATAGTAATAAAATGATCATTGGATAAAAATTACTCCAAGTTAATAGCACTTGTTGATACTAAAAAATTAAAGATAAACTAAACCATGGATATTATTCAAAACTTGACACACTTATTCAACTATATGCCTCTTTGTAACATCATCCAACTCGACATTTTGAAATAAGAGTTCCAACCTCCTTTAAGTTCTTCAACACACTCTTAACCATTAACAAGACCAGCTTCTTCCAACCTTTCACAATGGAACACGATGGTTACAAACACAAACTTTATCTTGCAAATCACAACCAATCAAATCCAAACATATGTCACCTTTATTTTGAGTCAAAATAACAGACAAGTGCTTTTACAAATGTGTTCCCTTTCATTTACATGTCATCCTTTGTGACTGTCCTAGAGTACAACTGTGGTGTCTACAAGTTACCAAGCACCAAATTTTGGTTTCAAGACACATAATCCATCCAACAAGTGGAACAACTTTAAGAGACCTAATCCAACATGTACAAACTCTTCCAAACCTTAAGAACTCGGTTAGGATGTGATTCTTTCATGACTCTACCCCCTTCCTAGTAGGACTTCCATAGATCTGACAGAGCTTATCTTCAAACACAAACTCTTATTACCGACTGTAACCAACTCTTTAGATTCCCCTTGATGTGTCTTAAAACATATTAAAAATAGAGCATATTTTGATTTTGTAAACATGGATCAAACAAGACTATTGCACTGCTAAAACAGGGCTAATTAGGTTCCAAATCCAAGAGGGCTTATTGATTATATAGGTTCCATTAATGTTTTCTCTTGAAAAATGATTCAAACATGTTTATTTAGACCTATTTAAACTTAAATAACCATTAGATTCCCACTTCTTTGAGGATTTTATAAAACCCTAGCTCTTGGCTTCCTTAATTTTGTCTTTATAAGACTGAAACACAGAAATACAGTCAAGAACTCAATACTTCACTCCTTTCTCTTGTACCTTTAACCAAAAAACCCTTGAATATATAAGAATACCAAGATAGTAGAAGACCATAACACAAGAATATGTTGTTGTTTCAAGACAAAAACTAAGTTTTTCTACCCAAAAATGGAGGTTTCGAGTAGGGTATTGAAGGAATAACGCATACATGGGCTAGGAGATGATTCTAAAAGCATAATAAGACATAATGAAGCATGTTTCAATGATTGGCCGGAGTATTGGAGGTTTTTAAGTATACGTTTCATGAAACCCTCCTTGTTTTGGTGCTTGTTCACCCTATAAACAAGGTTTTGATGGTTTAGGGAGTTTTAAAGCCTTTCAATCCTTAAAGTTGATTGAATATTGATTTTTGTGGCATGTATGGTGACTGTTTGAAGTTTATTGGTGTTTTGGTGAAGATTTATGAGCACTTCCTTTGCAAAATAGGCCTACTTTAGTAGCCTTTTAGCAGTGCACAGTGTAAGAACCTGATGATTTCTTTAAAGAAGAATATTTAAAGCTTTTACTATGTTGATATGGATAGTAAAAGGTATTTTAATGTGTATTTTACTTTTGGGATTAGACTTTGGTTTGTGGGATTCACCCGCTTTAGGGTATGGAAGCCTATTTAAGAAGTGGTGCTTGTTTGCATGGATAATGGTAATTTGATAAAACAGTGACAAAAGGAATTGTTAGTGGTTGGAAAATATTATATTCATGTTGAAAAACATGTTTCAAAGTTTAGGATAAGGTATAGAAGGCATTGTATGTCATTTTTAATGATTTAGGTATGGTGAAACTAATATGCATGAATGATGACTTGACTGCAAAAAGGACAGTAAGTTGGAATGGACAGAGTTGTGAAGTAGATGATTGATTGTTTCTTTCGAAACATGATGAACCTATTTTCTTGAAGGTATGATAATTGGTTATAGTGAGAAGGTATAGATGGTTGTTAATGTGCCTTGGTGATTGGGTATAAGTGTTTGATTGTTTTTCCTTGAAGGGATACAATTGCAATGTAGAATGATATGATGTAAAGTAAAGGATGTGAATGGTTCTCTAATCAGGTTTTGAAGTTGTGAAGTAGAGGATGTGAATGGTTCTCTAATAAGTTTTTTGATGCAATGACATACAAAAGGAACATCATTGAGAGAAAAAATGCAAGAAAACAAATCATAGAGCAGGAGTCATGTAGAGCATGAAGTTTTTTGTGGAAAGACTTGTGCCGTGAAATTTTTGTGGATAGACTTGGAGGCATGAAGCATATGAGGACATGATTCTTAGGTTTTACATGCTAAATTTCAAGACATGGAAAGTGATCATAGATATAAATTTGTAAACAATCCAAAAGACTATCATGTGCCCTTAGCAAAGGTTATGACTGTGATGTATTTTCAATTGTTTTATGCACTGTGAGTCTCTAATGGATTGGTAGACTATGGTTTATCCTCCATAGGTCTTTATGAAATATGTTTACCCTTAGTAATGTATTAATGAATATTATCCTTTTTGTCAAGACAAAGATTAATGACTGAGATTGAAGCATTATGACAGTGTGCTAGTTATGGTTGTGGCTTAACAAGGGTAGATTTTGGTAAGATAGTAAGTTGAATGAATGTAAGTAGAGAAATGTTTGCATACCTACAGATGCTACAAAATTTCATGGTTAATTGGAAGTCTCCTATCAACAACAAGATCCAAATATTCGTGCATCTATCTCAATTGAGCCTCTAAACCCGTTAGAGCTGTCAATTTTTCCACTAACCCTATTATGCACAAAAGTTAAGTTTTAGAGTTATGTCACCACTAAAAACAAAAGAAACGGAGCTTTGAAACCAAATCCACACACAACACAATGTGGTATTCATACAAATCAATGCAAACAAACTAAACTCAGAACATTGGAATGGAAACAACTTCAAATTATGATGCAAAGCATGGATTCAATTTACTCAACTGGAGGCACATTTCACAATAATGGTTTCTTCATCTAAAACATCTGTACGAGGTTCAAATAGTAAAGAGATTGATGAAAGATAGAGGAATTAAAAAGATACTTGGATGTAGTTGGATTGAGCTTCTCTTTGTTTAAGAATAGTTTAATATTCTCTACTTAACAGGGCCAACCATGTGATGGTGGAAGCTCATTTGGCTCCTCCCCCCCTTCACATCACTCTCAATTCCCCATACTCGATCATATAACATTAATCATTCATTCATCCATTAATAACATATAACATTCATTCATTAACATATTCACATTCATTCATTCATCCATTAATAACATATAATATTCATTCATTCATCCATTAATAACATATAAAATTCATTCATTAACATATAACATTCATTCATTCAGTTTTTACATATTATCAAAAGTATGGTTGTCATAATATGATTACAATCACTTTTTTTTTGTTTCTTTTTTGAAGCTAAAAAAAGCTGAAGTGGAGTATCATTTTCTAAATCATCTATCCCCCCTTTAGTTGTTCTGCCCTCTACTCATGATCTTAATGTACGCCTAGTCATGTACTAATCATGACATGGAGGCCGCTGCAAGAGGGGTTTGTTGCAATAACAAAGAAATGTTAAATTGATATGTTTTGTTATTATTGTTACAAGTATTTTATTAATTAAAAGAACATTAGAGTGGTGCTCTTTATCTGATGGGGCCACATCATGTTCCTGATCTTGTCTTATAGCCTCATGCTTAACATGTTGAACACCCTCTAAATCCTGATCTAGAGTTGAAACATGAAAGGTTACATTAATTAATACACCAATTGCAATTAAATGTGTTTAAAACAACATTAGAGTGGTCCTCTTTACCTAATGGGGCCACATCATGTTCTTGATCTTCTCTAGCCTGATCATGCTCTACGTGCTCTAAAGTTGAAACACGAAAGGTTACATTAATTAATAAACCAATTGCAATTAAAGATGTTTAATTTTATTAATCCATACTACATTTTGTATAGCACATGAATACATATAGTACCAGGATGCACACCATGACCTTCATCTGCAAGTTGTGCTCCACCCTCACCAGCTTGCATTCCAATGTCATGTGCAGTATTATCATTGCTTGTTTTTTAAAACAAATAGGCACATAATTACTTTATGGTGGAAATTAATATTGAATAGATTGCACAAGTATTCAATTTTAAATAAACTTTATTGAGTTTATTTACCTACGTGTTGGATGCAGTGGACGATTGTGTTTTCCCAGTCAAGACTCTTAGGTGTTCAACCATGGCTTCATATTGCTGGAAGGAAATATTCATGTCCTCTTCTATGGGTGCTCTATTGAATTTAGAGCCCTGCATTTTTACATAAGATCATGAATTTTTCTTCTATGATGTGATAAAACCAAAATTGTTTGCAATTTATTATTTGGATGCAATATTTCATTTATTGATACTTACAATTCATGCGGCTAATTTCATAAAACCACCAGAGCCAATTTTGTGTTGCCTGTGTTTTTCTAGTCTTTCCTTTGTTGCCTTTGATGTGTTGGGTAGCCTATTAAAAGTTTGAAATACGTTAGATTATGTAAAAAGAAAGATTAATCAGTATATAATTACATTGTTGATAGTATAACATACCTTCCTTGTCCTAATGGTGTCTTTCATTTTTTCTTTTCATCCTTCTCCTTTCCATCTGGCACTAGGTCCTTCCACTCCCTCTACGGAATCATGGGGGGACACTCGTACTTTTTGTTATTCTCTAAATGTGACCTATATTGGTCCCTCACATACTTTATATAGGTACCAAATTTCTTAAGGACCTTGGTTTGGTTGAATGTTTTATCACTGAATAACACAACTAAATGGTTAATGAGAGCATCTTTTAAATCTTGATTTTGGGCATTCCACTGTGTACGTATGATGGGCCTAAAGAGCTCCAATGTCATATCACCTAGATGTTTATAAAAAACATCATTTCCTACAAAATGATCATGGGATCATTAGTCTAAAAAGAGTGATCAATAAGTAAATTTCAATTGGATTATATATATATAATAATTAAAACATTTTAAAGTACCTGAGACCTCTATCTTTATGGGAACAAAATCCTCTGTCACCAAAAACGTGACTAGAAATTTTCTCGTACTAGTAATACGAGATCCAGGAAATGCTACTAAAACATCACCAATACTAGTGGCCTTTACATCCCCAAGTACATGTCCTAACGCATGTTCTGGCATGTGTTCACTGCCAGAGGGTGCACTACCTGATGCCTGCATGCTATGTGTTGATACCATTTCAGTCGACAATATAGACATAGATGATGGGGTCGAATGATGTGATGTATGTGCAGGAAGATCAGGATGGACACTTGTACCAACCCCTACTTCATGGATAGCACTTGTAGTACCCTGATCATGGCCAGCAGCATCATGAGGACGCAAAAAAATCCTGTAAAAACAACACAAATTTTAGTTAATGACATAAAAGAGTACAAAATATAAAACCATGAATGAACTTATGTTATAATTAAAGACCTCATGATAGCTTACTTGCAAGTTTTGTACTCTCTCAGTCAATATTTTAACCCTCTCTCTTATCTCATCTGTTTGAGGCACTATGAATAACAATTGAATGATTTCTTCATTGCACTTTTTGTGTCTTCCTTATCATATCGAGAGGATTTACTAAATATGCAATGTCATCATCCAATAACAGTGACTACACCTCAGCCCTATGGATGCTCTCCTCTACTACTAGTGCATTTCCTCGATCAGTCAACTGCAACAAGAATATTAAAAACATTATCAAAATTAACCCAATAAACTTATGAAAAACACATAATAATAAAACATTTCACTCGTATCTAATTTGTACAATTGCAATGAGGTAAACTTATTGGGTAGAAGCACTTAAAGATGCATCATGATTTGTGGTCTTGGCCAGAGCCTTCCCCATATGATCAATGTCCCATTGTGACAAAAATTAAATATAAAAACACATTACCGAAATGAAACCAATAGACTTACTAAAAAATACATAATAATAAAATGGTATATTGGAGTCATTAATTAGAGGTTGGGTAAAATGGTATATAGTACGTACCACCCCCATAGTAATTGTGTTTATATCTAAGCGATTCAAATTGTAATGGATTAGCAACTCTTCCCCTGCAATTATTGATTTTATCGCACATACGAATACATGGTTTCCCTTGCATGCCTCGAATATGCAATCGGGTTGATTATTTGTTGACGCAGGTCGTGTACTTTTTATAAACCCTATAATATTCCTTGATACTTTTGGCCTTCCATCAATGTAGATAGCCACTCCTTTATTTTGATCCTTATCTTTTAGTTGTATATAATTTGTTGACAGTGCATACCTACGCATACTTCATGTATATCAAACTAGTTGTATCCAATATTTGTAACTATAACAAGGTCCGACATACTCCATCAATTCAATAACTTTTTTGTAACAAACCTTTATGTTGTCCATGCCAAACAATGTAATGACGATGGTGATATGTGATATATCCTCTCATTGACAAAAAAATTAGTGTTTATTGGAGGAAGTTCCTTGGGTACCCATTGTTTCCATAGATGTTTGTACCTCAAGGGTACCTCGATGATACCTATGCTCTCATCATTATAAGAACATGACCCCCCTTTAGCAAGAAAAAATTCCATGTGTTTACAAAATTTTCTTCTAATATTTTGACCTCTAGTTGATCTCCCTCTTTTAGACCTACTACATGTCTCACTTTTCGCTTCTCTTCCTAAATTTCCCTCGCTCGAGGAAGAAAGATCTGGAAAATACCTATTTGATGGTACCTGCACTCATAAGGATGTTGGATGAGGTTCTTTCATGGTGATGTGATCCCAAGGTGGCATTATGATTAATCTATCATTTCATCACTAGAATTTAACTAGTTATAAGGTAATCAAGTCTTGATAGATTGCAAGTTATTGTTACTACCGTCTGAATGTGTCCATCACAAATCAAATCAATGTATGAAGGAGATTGTCCCTTGCAATTAATGACTTTAAAATGTCATTATTTTACAACCTAACTCAAACATGGAGTTTGGGAGATGTAGTTCATAGTAGTTGAGGCTATGGAAGCCTAAAAAACCTAGACTCAGTGATGAATTTTCCTACATGAACAATGTATGGAAATTTTCCAAGGATTTTTGCATGACAATTGAGGGGCAAAGGTAATGAATGATAATCATTATCAGTCTCATAGTCCTAATCCAAGTTATTTGATTTACTAGACTTCTACTTAACATTTTAACTCCCAAAATTTGTAACAAGTGTTAAATGTGACTATTCTTTGGAAATAAAAATTGTTTAAGTCATCTTAAATCTTCCTGTGTCTAATTTCTAGGAGACTTTTAGTATGTTTTAAGGCAGGATGAGTGGTTGCATCAATGTTCTAGTTCTCTATGACAAGGTTTCAACATCTTCAAATAGTGAAATTTAGTGCTCAGTCATTTGAAGCAACAACATTTTAATTATGTATGATGGTAGGATTTGATAACTTAAAAGAATTGGCTACCCAACAAACTTAAAGTTAAAAAAAACTTTTTCAGTTTAAGGGGTTAACATTAAAAGTTGTCAAAATTGCAATTTTGCAAAATAATGGGTTGTTAAGTGTTTGTAAGTCAGTTATGGACATTGGTTGAAGGTAGTTGGGGTTTGAGTTGATTTAAAAATCCTTCCAAGGCCTGAGAAAAGGTTGTTGGAGGAATTGATACCAAAATTTCATATCAAATACCACATTCTTGAAGCAATTTTCTATGCTTTTACTATTTTTTTGAAGTTCTTTTGTGTTGTATGGATCTATAAAAGCTTGAAATGCTCTGAGATCATTTGTGTAGATAAATATATGTGTTCCCTTTCATTTGAATTTTTTTGTAAGTGCTAAATCAATATTTTGTGGGAGAAAACAATCAAATACAAGGACTACCTTGTTTTTCCTATGTAAGGGTTTGAGGGCTAAATAGAAATGACTTCCACAATCCACCCATTGTCTTGGAACTATAATTCAGTGGATTGGTGTGCAACATGGTATGATAGAGGTTCATTGCATTTAGGGGTCTGTTAAAGCAAAAAAATTGGCATTGAAGTGATGCCTTAGGGCTGATAGGGGAAATTTTCTTGTGAATTTGTGGTTGTTAAGTCAGGGTTTGTCAATTTTATGGATATCTTCGTAGAGTTATGGTGACACTATTTGATGGTCCAATCTCTACTTCGAAACAAAAATATCTCTAACAACTCTAAGAGTTATAATGGGATGGCATTAAAGGAACCTTCATATGAAGGATCTTCTAATGAAGGACCTTTGAATTAAGGTCTTCATTTTAAAGTCCTTCATGCAAAGGTTCCTTTTATAAAGCAGTTTGGACATGAAATATTTAAAATAAAAAATACCTTCATTTTAAAGTCTTGACATGGCATCATTTTTGAATGAAGGTTCTTCATTCAAAGGTCATGAAAGGAAATTTGATGCAATCATATGCCTTGTTAAAGTTTTAAATTAATATTAAGGGCATCATGAGTAGTTTGTTGGGCCCATTCAACAATCTCTGATGAAAGGATTTAATTGTCTAGAATGTATCTACTATCAAGAAAGCCAATTTTTTTACCTATATGACTATACCTCAAGCAATAGGTTTAATTGTGATGGAAATGATATTGACAAAGATTTTGTAATCTAGGTGTTGAGAAGCATAATAGGCCACCATCGTAGGAAAGATTCTTCATTCTCACTTTTAGGTGTTAAAATTTAACAATACCTTGATTGATGAAAGAGCCCAAAGAGCCTTTCTCCATGGTATCCAAGTACACATATCAGCGGTCTTCTCTTATACAATTGGACACAATTTAAAGAACTTACCTAGGAATTATTCATTTAACCTAAGGTTTTCTCATAATGCCATCATTGGAAAAGTATGATCAAATTCTTCTATTATGAAGAATTGGTCTATGTGCCTCTAGTAATCACTATAAGTGTTTGTAAGGATAAATGACTAATTGCATCAGGTAGGAGAGAATCAACTTTGAGTTCTTCAAATATTATATTCCTCTATTCATAATTTTTAAGGGTTGTGTGTGGAGGAGGTTATCACTACCAAGAAGGGAGGATACCTTTCCATGCATATGTTTGTGGTGGAGGTATTAAAGAAGAATTGTATGCCTCTATTTCCATTCTTTAGATCTAGCTTAGCCTAGGATATACTTGGGATCCTTTTCCCCTATAAACTTCCATATGTTTGAGTTTATGTTATGTAAGCGTAATTCCATGCCATGTTGAAATATAAGATGTGGAGGAGGCCAAAAGGAAATAACCCCTTTTTAGTTGTACCTTCAAAAAATTTCTTGTTGTTTTATGTTTTTAGCAACTTTGTGGACATAAGATTTGAGGTAGGTCGTACAACAAAGAATAACATGTTCCCACCAAAAAATTGAACCTCAAAAGTTAGTGGGACTTAATTATGAGTTCTCAAACATGATATCAAAGCAAAACGAGTTCATTTATGACCTAGTATTATTGCATAATTAAATTAAAAATGTGTTTTTATTTACATTCAATATCCCTCCTTTTGTGTAGATGATTCCTTTTGTGTAGGGTACTTGTGAAATCCATGACATCCAAGTTCCTAAAAAAAATTGCATACAATTTTTTGTTGTGTATATGGATATGTGTTTTGTGTTTCCATTTTTTTTGTGAAGCATTGAGCAAAGAAAATATCGAGCAACATCTTCTTCAAGGTATTTATGCACTTGAGAGAGGTTTTGGGTTTTAATTACCTATGTACATTGTTGTTTTGAGGCTATTAATATAAGTTGTGGGGTTTGTAAGTTGCTTGTGCATGACGAAGTAAAGGCCAATTTGTAAAGAATTCATAGATTCACATTTAGCATTGGAAAAATTAGATGCAGATCATTATGGCATGTGAGGACCATGTATTAGGTTGATCTCTGTGCATATCATTTGTGAACCATGAGCTTTTATCTAAGGTTTTTTTTCTACTTGGCATGAATCTCTTTTCCTGTGTGATCATGTGTGTTAATATGTATTCATGATCTTTGTGCATGCATGCTCTAGATGCAAAACTTGAGTGAAATTGTTGGAAATATGTGCCTCAATCTCATAGGCTGTAACCTCTAGAAGAGAAAAGTTGGTATAACATTCATTGTGTTTGGCCGACTAGCAGTTGAAACCTTGTTGAAATGTTCAGGTCACCGAGACCTTGTTGGTGTCTTGCCGAAGGAGCCTATCACTATGACATTTCATTCGGTGTGACTTTTCTATCTCTAACCACTTGTGGAGATCTCTTATCGACTGTTGGTGTTTATCAGATATCGGGGAGACTTGGCTGAAAGGTTTATGTTTTGATATGAAGTCTTACTGATATGAATGTCTTGCCAATAGTTATCTTTTGGATTCATTGGTGTAATGAAAGGGGTTGCTATGAACTCTTGGTGACATACGTTTGTCTCACCGATGTTGTGGGATGTGTTTGATATGACTCTTGGAAAATGGTGGTCTTGGGGTAACATGGAGGCTTCGGTATGAAGTCTAAGCAACAAACGAAGTCTTGCTGACTAATGAAAATTTTGGAGTAACTTTTGAACCTCGGTATGATCCCTTGTCGAAGAGTGATAGTCTTTCGATGTAAATTCTATTGTCTATGTGACTTTGGTGCTTCGGTATGATGTTTCACTGATAGCAATAAGTCTTGGCAATAGTGATACAAGTTGTGTTCATCGGTATGAGGTGTTGGTGACAAGGTGAAGTCTTAGCGATAACCTTCTAGACTCGGTGTAACCTCTTGCTGATTGTAAGGACTCTTGGAAATATCGAATGCTGGCTTTGTGGCATCGGGGAGACATGGTTAGTGTCTCACCAACATACGAACATAGGTTAAACGCCTTTGACAGAGTGATGATTGTCTTGTGTGGTGAGTCTTTGACCAATCAGAGAAGTCGAATGGGAACCATTGGAAGTTAGTCTATTGTGACAGTTCTGTGAGGAAGTTCAATAGACAGGGATGACATGGATATATGCTGAAGTTACAGATGTTGTTCTGTTCGATGGATTGTTTGATGGTTGTAAGAACTATAGATGAATTGTTCGAAGTGTATCAGTGTGAATTCTATTCTGAGAAGACTATAACTTGAATGTTTTCTGAAGCAAGGTTGATCATTGTGAATGCTGTTGTAAACTGACATCAGAAAGATAATTTTGATCTCTATATGTAATCTTCATTACTGTAATACAAAGTGACTTCTCTTGGTGTGGTGGGTTTTTCTCCCATAAGGGTTTTCCCACATAAATCTGGTGTTCATATGTGTATGTTTAATTCTCTATTTTTGTTATCTCTTTCAAGTGCATCTTAATTGGACTGTAATTGTAAAATTTAAAAGTGTCTCTGCATTCTTCCCTGAGGTTTTGATGTTAGGAGAGTTGTTTCTGCACTTAGCTTTCCTTACAAGTGGTATCAGAGCCTAGCCAGTTGTGTTATCCTTGTGGGTACGTTGGGTTTTTTGAGTCAATTTCAGTTTAGTGGGAGTCTTGTAGAAGTTTGGTAATTCAAATTACAAATTGAGATGGCAAGCACGTCAGGAAAGATTGAAATTGAGAAATTCAATGGCAGCAATTTTGAGTTGTGGAAACTCAAAATGGAAGACCTATTAGTGGATCGTGATCTTTGGATTGTTGTGTCTGGAATGAAGCCTACATGCATGAAGCAAGAATATTAGGACCTTGCAAATAGAAAGTCTAAGGGGCTGATAAGGCTTTGTTTGGCAGACTCCATTCGTCTAAATGTGCATGAAGAGAAGATTGCATCTTCCTTGTGGAAGAGACTGGCATCTATTTATTAGGGGAAGTCCTTGGTGAATAAGTTTTTCTTGAGGAAGAAGTTGTATGCTTTTAGAATGTAGGAAGGAGGGTTTGTTGCTAATCATTTGAATGCATTCAACATGTTGATTGCATAGTTAACATCTGTGGGTGTGAAGATTGATGAAGAGGATTGATGTATGCTTTTATTGTGTTCTTTGCCAGACTCTTGGGATCACCTAGTGATGGCTATTGGGAGTACAACATCCAGTTTCAAGATGGAAGATGTTGTTGCTTCTTTGTTATCAGAAGAGATGAGAAGGAAATCTTCTGAGATGGTGAAGGAGGCTCTTGCTATTAGAGGTAGATCAAAAGAAAAAGGCAAGAAGAAGGACAAGAAGTCTAAATCAAAATCAGAGGGGAGATCAAAGTCTCCTAGCAAGAAGTCCAAGGTGAAGTGCTAGAATTGTGGGCAACTTGCTCATGTTCGAAAGGATTGCAAAGAGGAGAAAAAGAAGAAGAAGAAATCTTCTGACAATGATTCTTCTTAGAGTGATGTGACACCTTCATTGCAGCCTTGGCTACGCAGGCATCAGATGATGTCTGGATGATTGATTTTGGAGCATCTTTCCACATGACATCTCATAGAGACTGGTTTATGAAGTATGAAGAATACGATGGTGGAAAGGTGTACTTGGCAAGTGATTCATTGTTGGAGATTGTTGGTCGTGGAAGAGTTAGAATCCAATTCCCTGATGGAAGAGTGAAGGGAATCAAGGATGTGATGCATATACCAGGTCTGGCTTGAAATATGATGTCTGTCAGTAAGCTGAATGATATTGAAGTGCAAGTCACATTCTCTGGAAATGGCTACAAGATGACTAGAGGCTCAATGGTGCTAGCAAGGGGTGCTCGTATTGGTACCTTGTACAAGCTGGATGCACATGTTGTTCAATGTAACAGTGTCTCTGTAAAGTCACAGAAAGCTACTCATGGAGTTAAAGAGGGAAATGTTCCTAATTGTATAAACTCTATGGAAGTTAAAATTCCAACAAAAAAGACTATGTTTTGGCATCATAGGCTAGGCCACATTGGTGAGAAAGGTTTGAAAACCTTGAAGAATAAAAACCTAGTTGAAGGGCTTGAAGATTGTAACCTCGAATTTGAATTCTATGAACATTGCATATATGAGAAAAAGCACCGTGTTTCATTTTATTCCAGTCCTCACAAATCTTCTGGTTTGCTTGATTATGTACATTCTAATGTTTTTGTTCTAGTGAATGTTCCTTCTTTGTCTAAGTCAAGGTACTATGTATCGTTTATTGATGATTATTCAAAAGAGAATTTGTCTATTTTTTGAAAAGTAAATCAGAAGTGTTCAGTCGGTTTAAGGAATTTAAAAACCTTGTAGAAAATCAGACTAGGAGAAAAATAAAGTGTTTAAGGATTGATAATGGTGGTGAATTTTTTTTTGACGATTTCGAGAGGTACTGTAAAGACCATTGGATTAAAAGACATAAGACTACACCTTATACTCCACAGCAAAATGGAGTTTTTGAAAGGTTCAATAGGACAGTGATGCAGAGAGCACGAAGTTTGCTGAGTAGTGCTGGCTTGGAGGAAAATTTCTAGGCTAAGGCTGTTGCTACTACATGTTACTTGATAAATCGTTCTCCAAATTCTACTCTTGTTGAGGAAACACCTTTGGAAGCGTCGTCTGGTAAGAAGCCCTCTTTAAGACATATTCGAGTTTTTGGCTATGAGGCATATGCACATGTGTCGTATGAGAAAAGATCTAAATTGGAGAACAAGGCTGTCAAATGTATTTTTAATGGCTATAGTGTTGGTATAAAAGGATACAAGCTTTGGAATCCTAATACGGTGAAGGCTCTGTACAATAGAAGTGTAATCTTTCGTGAGCTGAAGCCTTCTACCTTGGATCTGCAGTCAGAAATAAAATCAGAAAACAAAAAGGATGTAGTTGAAATTCCTCTGACACCAGATAAAGAGGAATTGAAAATTCAAGATGTACTTGAAACTAAGGAGAACTCAAGTAGTTATTAAAGTTCTAAAGAAGAAGGAGAACCTCAACCTTAGCAAGTGAGGAGGTCAACTCGTGAAAGAAAGCAACCTGATAGGTATGAGTTTTCTTTGATAGATTCTACTTGTGCATATGCTTTAATCTCTAGCATTGATGAACCTAGGACTATGAAAGAGGCATTTAGAATTTCTAATTGAAACTCTTGGTTGGAAGCCATGAATGAAGAAATGGCATCATTAGAAAAGAATGAGACTTGGAGTTTGGTGCCCTTGCCTAAAGGCAGAAAAGCTATGGGCTGAAAATGGGTATTTAAAAAGAAAATAAGTCTGGATGGCAGTGTGGAAAAATACAAGGCAAGGTTGGTTGTAAAAGGTTATTCCTAGGTACAGGGAATTGAATACGGGGAAATTTTTTCTCCTATAGCTAAGCTGGTGTCCATTAGATTTCTTTTATCACTTGTAGCAGCGTATGAATTAGAGGTCGAACAGATGGATGTGAAGACAACATTTCTTCATGGTGATCTTGAAGAAGAGATTTATATGTCCCAGCCTGAGTATTTTGTGGAGAAAGGTAAAGAGAAACTGGTATGAAAGTTGAAAAAGTATTTGTATGGGTTAAAGTAGTCTCCTAGAATGTGGTACCAGAAGTTTGATACTTTTGTATTGTCTTTGGGATTTGTAAGATCAAAATATGATCATTGTGTGTATTACAAAGCTGAAAGTGATCAAGTCCTTATTATTGATCTTTATGTTGATGATATGTTGTTCATAGGAAATAGTAAGTTAATTATTTCTAATCTTAAGTCTTAGTTGTCTACAAAGTTTGAAATGAAAGATCTTGGTGCAATGAGGTATATTCTGGGAATGAAAATAACCAGGGACAGGAAGAATAAAAAACTTTGGCTCAGTCAGAGTAATTATGTTAAGACTGTTCTAGAGAGATTTTGTATGAATGATTGCAAGCAACTAGTTGTTCCAGTTTTGCAGGAAACGAAGCTATCTATTGAAGACTGTCCAAAATCTCATACTGATATGGAGGATGTGACTAGTGTACCTTATGCTAGTGCGGTTGGCAGTCTAATATATGGAATGGTTTGTACAAGGCCAGACATTGCCCAAGCAGTGGGAGTACTTAGTCAATTTATGGCTAATCCTGGAAGGACACATTGGGATGCAGTGAAAAGAGTATTCAGATATTTGAAGGACACTTCAGAATATGCTTTGTGTTACCATGGGAACTTGGTTGAATCACAAAGGACTCTCAACATTCGAGGTTATGTGGATTCTGATTGGGTAGGGGACATTGACAGAAAAAGATCCACCAGTGGATATATTTTCATGTTGAATGGTGGTGCAGTGAGTTGGATGAGTAAGCGGCAGACTGTAGTTGCTTTGTCCACTACAGAGGCAGAATACATGGCAGCTACACACGCTTGTAAAGAAGCAATCTGGTTAAAACATTTGTGTTCTAACATTGGTTTTGATGCAAGGAAAATAATAATTTATTGTGACAGTCAAAGTGCTATTTGTTTGGCAAAGAATCCTACTTTCCATGCCAAGACGAAACATATAGATGTACAGTATCACTTTGTACGAGATATGGTGGAGGATGGAAAGGTTTCATTAGAAAAAGTGGATACTCTAGAGAATGTTGCAAATGCATTGACAAAGCCAGTGAGCATAGACAAGTTCAAGTGGTGTGCCAATTCGATGGGCCTCAGTGCCCATGAATTTCAATATTTTTTTTGTGCTCTGGAGGTGCCTATGTGATCTTCATCAAGTGGGAGTTTGTTGGAAATATGTGCCTTAATCTCACAGGTTGAAACCTCTGGAAGAGAAAATTCGGTATGACATTCATTGTGTCTGGCCAAATAGTAGTTGAAACCTTGTTGAAATGTTCAGGTCACGAGACCTTGTTGGTGTCTTGCCGAAGGAGCCTATCGCTATGACATTTCATTCGATGTGACTTTTCTATCTCTCACCACCTGTGGAGATACCTTACCGACTATTGGTGTTTATCGGATATCGGGGAGATTTGGCTGAAAGGTTTATGTTTTGGTATGAAGTCTTACCGATATGAATGTCTCACCGATAGTTATCTTTTGGAGTCATCGGTGTAATGAAATGGGTCACTATGAACTCTTGGTGACATATGTTTGTCTCACCGATGCTGTGGGATGTGTTTGATATGACTCCTGGCGAATGGTGGTCTCGGGGTAACATGGAGGCTTCAGTATGAAGTCTAAATGATGAACGAAGTCTTGCTGACTAATGAACATTTCAGAGTAACTTTTGAACTTTGGTATGATCCCCTGGTGAAGACCGATAGTCTCGCCGATGGAAATTCTATTGTCTATGTGACTTTAGTGCTTCGGTATGATGTTTCACCGATAGCGATAAGTCTTGGCGATAGCGATACAAGTTGTGTTCATCGGTATGAGGTCTTGGTGACAAGGTGAAGTCTTAGTGATAGCTTTCTGGACTCGGTGTAACCTCTTGCCAATAGTAAGGACTTTTGGTGATATCGAATGTTGGCTTTGTGGCATCAGGGAGACACAGTTAATGTCTCACTAACATGTGAACGCAAGTTAAACGCCTTTGATCAAGTGATGACTGTCCTACATGGTGAGTCTTCGACCAATTAGAGAAGCTGAATGGAAACCATTGGAAGTTAGTCTGTTGTGATAGTTCTATGAGGAATTTCAATAGACAAGGACAACATGGATATATGATGAAGTTACAAATGTTGTTCGGTTCGATGGTTGTATGAACTATAGATGAATTGTTTGAAGTGTATTAGTGTGAATTCTATTCTGAGAAGATTGTAACTTGAATGTTTTTTGTAGCAAGGTTGATCATTGTGAATGTTGCTGTAAATTGACATCAGAAAGATAAGTCTGAGCTCTGTATGTAATCTTCATTATTGTAATACAAAGTGACTTCTTTTGGTGTGGTGGGTTTTTCTCATGTAAGGGTTTTCCCACATAAATCTAGTGTTCATATGTGTATGTTTAATTCTCTGTTTCTATTATCTCTTTCAAGTGCATCTTAATTGGACTGTAATTGTAAAATTTAAAAGTGTCTTTGCATTCTTCCCTGAGGTTTTGACGTTAGGAGAGTTTTTTCCGCACTTAGCTTTCCTTACAGTAATATCATAGAGGTCAATCCACATTTACTCCCATTGAATGTTTGAGGCAAATTTGAAACCCTTGTTCGAGGCATGAAGCTCCTATAATCCCTATTATGCATGCATAAAGAGCTTTGGAAACTAGGCATGAAAAATGCAAGTTAAAGAGAATGGGGGTGCCAAAATTACAATACTCATTTTCCCTTGGTCGTGGATTTTCCCTTAGTGCCCTCAACCTCATCCTTGGCACTGGTATTGACCTTTTTTTCACTCCTCCAAACTCTTCCTCAGTGCTGGTATTCACCTTGTTTCCACTCCTCCAAACTCTTTGTCGGCATTGGTATTGACCTTGTTTTAACTCCAAACTCTTCCTCGACACTCGTATTGATCTTGTTTTCACTCCTCAAAACTCTTCCTCGGTGTTGGTATTGACCTTTCACTTCTCCAATTTGATGAGCTAGGTTTTTAGAGTATGTTAATTAAATTGAAAATTCATGCACCATTTAGCTAGGTTTTAATATTCTACAATATAGTTAAGTATATATTAGCTATATTTTTACATAATAAATTATATAATTATTCAACTTATTATAATTATATATTATATTCTTTAACAAAATTATTATAATTAATAATTAATAATAAGTATATTTTTATATAATACAAAATATAATTAATATAATATATATTTAATATAATAGTAATATTAGATTAAATTATATATAATATAATTATATTTATTATTATATAATAGTATATATAGGCTTTTACCTGATATTTTAGTGAATTTTACCATTACACTACAACTGGTTTACCATTAAATGGCAGTTGAAACTTGTTTTCCAACGACACAATATATGTAGCCTATTAGCTAACACAAAGAGAGATAGAAACTAAAAAGATAGAGAATGAGAGAAAGAGATTAACTTAGATAGATAGGGAGAGAGAAAGAGACAGAGAGCATGAGAGAGAAATATATGAGATACAAAGGAAAATAGAGAGGGAAAAGAGAAACTAAATTTTGATTTGTTGTTTCATGTCAACAATCCAAGGATGGCATGTGTCCTTAGGGAGTTATGCTCAAGGTATCATGTCATTTGATTAAAGATATGATAATTCTCCTTTAAAACCTCTTCAATGTACCCATTGCACACTTAAGCAGACAAAGATAAATAGAGGGAAGAAAATATAGAGAGAGAGGGAGATAATGAGAAACAAACAAATAGAAAGGGAGACAAAGAGATAGAGAGAGGTAGAGAGATAAAGAGATAAGGATGAATAGATAGAGATATATGGAGGGTGATTGATATATCTCTCCTTGTCGCTCTCTATCTCTCTATATCTCCCACTATCTATGTCACTCCCTCTTCCCCTCTCTATATATTGAGCTATCTCTCCCTCTCCCCCCTTTCTCTCTCATTTAGTCCATCTCTCCCTTCATCTCTCCTACTCTATATCTCTATCTCTATTTCTCTTTTTATCTCCCTCTCACTCATCTCTCTCTCTCTCTTTCTATCCATATCTTTCTCTACCTCTATCACAATCTCTCTATCTCTTTCACCATCCCCCTCTATCTCTCTATATCACCCCCTTTCTATGTTTCTCCCTCTCCCTATATATTTATTGAGCTATCTCTCCCTCTCTCCCCTATCTTCTCTCTCTCCCTTTCTACATATCGCTCTCCCTCTCCCCCTCTTCTCTCTCTCCCTTTTCTACCTATCTATCTCCATCTCTTCTCTCTCTTCCTTTTCAACCTATCTCTCCCTCTCTCCCCCTCTTCTCTATCTCTCTTCCTCTACCTATCTATATCCATTTCTCTCCCTCCCCCTCTCTATCTCCCCCTCTCTATCTCTCACCATATCTCTCCCTATCCCCCCTATCCATTGACTCTCTATCTCCACCTCTCTTCCTTTCTCTTCCCATATATCTCCATCTCTCTTTCTCTTCCCATATATCTCTATCTCTCTCTCTTTCTCTTCCCATATATCTCTATCTCTCTCTCTTTAACCATCCCCCTCCATCTCTCTATATCACCCCATTTCTATGTCTCTTCCTCTCCCTCTATATATATTAAGCTATCTCTCCCTCTCTCCCCTATCTTCTTATCTCTCTCCCTTTCTACATATCGCTCTCCCTCTCCCCCTATTCTTTCTCTCCCTTTTCTACCTATCTACCTCCCTCTCTTCTCTCTCTTCCTCTTCAACCTATCTCTCTAATGTCAAGTCTTCTAAAATTAGTGTTTTATTAAACTATAAGTAGATTATTGTCACCACTCTTCATTCTACATGAAATTCCAAATGTAGCAATTGTTTTTTTTCTTTTGTCAAGTTTCATTAACCAAGTTATTTAGTGGGTTGAATAAAATTGTGATATGACCCTTGGTCTCTTTAAAATAATTAGAAAATATTAGGGAGATCAGGAAGGGGAGAAAACTAAACTCCTTCAAAATAGGGTTAGTTGGGGGTTTGTTGGTTTTCTTTGTATACTATATACTTAGTTCCTCTAGGATAAATAAGTCACTATAGAAATGAAAGATGTTTGATTATCTACCTAATATTGTTTTGTGTTTTTGAAATGGAAGATATCTACAACTCTATAGAAATTGTTATATGTTAACAGTCAAATTATTAGACTATTTAGATCATTTTCTTAGTTGTGTATCCTAACTAATATAGAGTAAGATTTTTCATTTTAATTGACTACTACATAATAGTTTATGTGTTGAAAGAATTGTTTCCATTCTTTTGTAGTTTTTACATTGGAATACAAATCATATTTAATTTCACGCCAATATACTTCTTTCATAAATCATATTTGTTTAATATCTTAAAAGATGTTAGTTAAATTGGAAAAGTTGTTTGAGTTAATTACTAAATTTGATCTAAAAATGTTCAACACTTTAGATAAATTCAACTAGATATATATAGTTAAATTGGAGGTCTCATTTGAGTTAATAATTAAATAACATAATAATCAATTAAAGCAAGGGACATAATTTTGGATGTGTTTGAATTTAATAAATTACAAATTAAAATAGACATAAATTACTTGAAATAAGTGCTTCATAACCCATCTAATCAAATCATAACCTATCAAAAAGGCAATAGGAATTTTCTAAAGAAAAGAACACTTGACCCAAAAATAAGTGTATGGCCTTCGCAAAAAGGAGTAATCCACCTTAGCAATAGAAACTACCCCATCCAAAATTTTCTCACATTACATAAAGCCAGAATGTTCCTCCAAGATTAGCCAATCAAATCCTACCTTATGTGTCCTAGTAATCAAATTGGAGATGATCCAAAAAATGACATTGGGAAGGGTGATTGGTCTAAAAAATCTAAATGACTTTGCAAATATTTCACTACTAAGATCAATGTGTCATCTTTCATGAAATTTCCCAAAACACTATTCATTATGATCATATGGAAATTTCTACGAGCTACAATAGTTGTAACATCATGAATTAAAATTAAACATTAAAAAGTACATCATGAATTAATTATGTAACCACATAAGTCAAATATAATTCTATCAAGAAATTAATAACAAATAGATAATATAATCACATAACTCATACATTTCAATGTCATTGATCTTCTTCATCATCTAGCTCTTTTTCTGTATCATCCAATCCAAATTCGACATTGTAAGGATTTGTCATATCATCATCATCGTCATTGATATCAGTTTTGATAATGTCATCATCCACATGGATATCATCTTCATGAACATTAACTCCTACATCATCATGTTCTAGTTCCTCTTCTTTGATATCTTCGTCAAGCACATCATCAACTAACTGTTGATCCTGGTCATCATCTACATCATCTTCTAGTTATTCGGTAGCTTCTTCTTCCACTACATTATACTTTATTAGCCTTCCTCTTGGATCATGTCTAACAACAAATGACGACCCTGTTTTACCTAGAACCTCTAAGTAAAATACCTACTCACATTGGATTGGAAGAACATAGGGCTCATTTCCAGCTCGCTCGATTGACCTTGTATTAACCATGGTAAATACATTATCATGATCAATAATAGTTATCTCAGGATCATTTTCATTCAATAATAGCCTGTACCTGGATGAAAAAAAAAAAACTAATTTGAAGGACTTAAATTCACACTCAAGTATATCATCCAAAATCCCATAGTATCGATTTTCTAAGACTTCTGGATGTATGTCACTTCTAGATGAAACATTAGTCACTTGAAAGACTACAGTTATCCCAGAATGACAATTTTTCTTCGTGTCATCCAACTTTTTGATTCTAAATTTATGACCATTTCACCACATAGCCTTGTGGTGTTTCACCTGCAATATGTCAAACATGTAAAAATTATTGCAATATCGTCAGTTGATAAACATATTTATTCTTGGCCGAATGTATCAAAAGAAAAAAATCTCAACATATATATACATCAATATAATTGAAAATAATTAAATAATATGGGTGATTAATATATTTATACATACCTGTTTATCTCTTAAACCATATGCTAAATCGATTTCCCTTGGTGTAACATTGGAATCTCCATTACGATGAGTTTCTTTAACCAATGAAGCCACACCTTCCCATGTTAATGCATGAACATATTTTTGACATTGTTCAATCCATACCATCATCCAATCAAGATTTTTTGTGACAAAAAAATGTAGTGCATCTCACTCTTGACCAACTGTATAAAAAAAAATTGAAATTCACAAACGACGTATAATTAGTGGTGCAGGAGCACCTATACCTCATTCTCAACTTTTTTATTTGGATTTTGAGGTTTGGAGGCATACAAATTTCTGCCCCAAGATTTCATGGGCATATGAAAAGTTTAAAGACTAGTTGCTTTGTAAAATAGGCCTAAACAACCTAATCAACATAACCTAGAAAGGGTGATTTTTGTGATTTGGTCCAAAGGACTTGTACTTTCCCTTGTATTATGTTTAATAATGCCAAAATGGGTGTCTAAAACAATCAAGTTTTTGTTTGGTTTTTTGGGGAAGTTTTGAGTTATTGGGAAAAACTAGGTTTGCACTGCTATAAGGATTCAAGGAGTCAAAGTGTGAAATATGACTTCTATTGTTTGTCAAGCTTTGAGAGTTGTTTGGATTGTTTAAAGTGGTCATTCTAAACTTTTTGGAAGCCTCTTAAAGGTAGGTTGATAGGTCGGTTGAGTTGAGCCTCCCAAGTCTACATCAATTAGTTAATTACCATGGTATACGACCTTAATTTATAATTGATGTATATTGAAGATTAATAATTAAATTGTTGGAAAAAAAGGACACACAACCGAGAGGGGTGGGTGAATCAGTTGTATCAGAAACTATAAATTTTCTTACTAATCTTAACTTAATCTCAGATCTGATGAATAAGCAATTAACCATAAACAATCAACAAATTAGAGAGACAAAGAACATATTTTTTTTGCATGGAAATCATGTTGGGGAAAAAACATAGTGGATGTTAGTCCACAAGATTATACTCTACTAGAATTATAAGAGATTAATAAAGGGAATGCACATGCATTCAGGCACACTACCTAGAGCTCACTGCTCAATTACAAAAGAGGACTCACTGTCCAACAATAGGGTTTGGATTAAAACCATCCAAGATTTGTGAATTGATTAAATAGCTTCTTCTCTAAGCCTGATTATAGTTCCAATTAAGCTCAACACTTCTTCACACTTCACACATTATTTTTCACTCTCTGCTCTGTAGTCGAATGATATTCACACATATACACATAGGAGCACACAAAGCACACCTTCAACAATGAAGAAATCACCCTTATATATCTGTTACATGGGATTTCAATTCAACTTAGACGGCCAAGAAAATAAAACATATTTTCAATGTCGACCCAACTTTACAAATAAAATTTTAATACAAATCCACCAAGGTCGGCCACAACATAGTGGAGACCCAAAATAACATCTCCAATGTAAGAAGACTCACATTAATTTCACCTCAAAGATCCACACCACGCTATCTTCAACATGTCAACCATGAACAAGAAAAATTGAACATGTGCAAGACAAGATATTCAACCAAAAAATCTCCAAATAATGTGGATGTACCACAAAGATAGACAATGATCTAGAGACATTAGAGAACACCAAGAAACAATAGAGAAGAATTTGCAACAACTGAAATAACAAGAATTACACAAACTTCATTCTGGAACACTAATAAAGATCAATAAAACACTGTCAAACCACAACATACTCAAAACTTCATGTGAACCTCTGAAACTTTTGCTAGATGATCTAGAAACATTCAACAATAAACCCTTTAATCCACATCAGCTAGTCTTTAACATACAGAACACAACACCTTCTTGACTTGCACAATTCCTCTGGGAATTAACTGGAATGCTTTCTTTTAGAATTTTCTCAATATCCTTGACATATACAACAATTGATACACCAAATGCTAATAGTGTTGACATCAATGATAACCACATATTAGCAACCATGTCCACAACATCCAACAATGTCCCCCTTTGGAATTGATGGCAACACATGATGTGAAAAATAGACCATCAACCCAACACACTCACTTCTTCTCATGCACTTCTCCCCACAAGACTTCTCTTCTTAGAAAGATTTTTCACACTACACTTCTCCCCCTTTAACATCAATGGAAAAGGTAACCATGACCTTTCCACAAACAAGATCTGAGCCACATATCTGCACATCTGACTACTCCCCCTTAGTAGCATCCATAGAAACATCAATCTGAATCAGAATATAGCAATGAAGCTCTTGGATTGATGCAAATAAATGTATCTTTAGTTCTTATCAGGAGGGGTAATCACCCATAGCATTCCTCTGAGATACTCAAAAGTGTCTTTTGTTAATGGTTTAGTAAATATATCTGCAATATTTTCTTTGGTAGGCACATACTCCAATCTTACTTCTTTCTCATTCACTTTCTCTCTCAGGAAGTGAAACTTAATTAATATATGTTTGGTCTTGGAATGCAGTACCAGATTCTTTGAGATATTTATTGCACTTGAATTGTCATAGTATATGGAAATAGATTCATTATATACCACCCTAATATCTTTCAGCATCTGTTTCATCCATATCACTTGAGTATAGTTATTTGCAGCAGCAATGTATTATGCTTCAGCAGTAGATAGAGAAATTGAATTATGCTTTTTACTCAACCAGGACACCAACTTCTTCCCTATGAAGAAAGTACCACCACTAGTAATTTTCCTGTCATCTACATCTCCAGCCCAATCTATAATAGTGTATGCACACAAAGTGAGATCATCATCCTTTGGATACCAAAGTCCAAAGTCAAGTATTCCTTTCAGATATTTGAAAATTCTCTTCACAACAGTCACATGGGATTCTTTTGGATTAGCTTGAAATCTAGCCACCATACATACAACATTCATAATGCCTAGTCTAGTCTGAGTTAGATAGAGAAATCCATTGATCATTGACCTGTACCAAGTTTGATTTGCTTTGGGAGAATCATTTTTTTTCAACTTACTTCCGATCACCATGTGAGTACCAACAGGTTTGGGGTCATCCATTCCAAACTTCTTCAGTAGTTCTTTCACATATTTGGACTGAGATATGAAAATCCATTGGTCTAATTTTGTAATTTGCAATCCTAGAAAGTAATTCATCTCACCAATCATGCTCATCTCAAATTCACTCTTCATTTCATCAGAAAACTTCATACATAGATTATCATCTCCTCCAAAAATGATGTCATCAACAAAAACTTCTATAATCAACTCTTTATCATGATCTAATTTGAAATATAAGTTGCTATCAGTAGCACCTTTTGTGAATCCAAGCTTCAACAAATATTTGTCTAATCTAGTGTACCATGCTCTAGGGCCTTGCTTAAGTCCATATAGAGTTTTCTTCAATCTACAAACCATATCTCCCTTATCTATTAGCTGGAATCCATTTGACTATTCAATATACACTTCTTCTTCAAGTTCTCCATTCAGAAATGTCAATTTCACATCCATTTGATAGACTTTGTAGTCCTTGTATGCAACATAAACAAGAAATAATCTTGCAGCTTCAATTCTAGCTATAGGGGAAAAGATTTCTTCAAAATCTATACCTTCCATTTGAGAATACCCTTTACATACTAGTCTTGCTTTATTTTGGACCACTTCACCTTCTTCATTCAGCTTGTTCCTAAATACCCATTTGGTACCAATCACATTTTTGTCTTTAGGCCTAGGAACCAATAGCCATGTGTCATTCTTCTCAATCTATGTTAGCTCTTCCTTCATAGCTTCCAACCAATTTTCATCTTGACAAGCTTCAATGACACTCTTAGGTTCAATCTTGGACATTAGACAATATTCTTCTACAATTTTTCTTCTAGTTTGCACTCCATTACTCTTATCTCCTATGATTTGATTTAAAAAATGATTCAACTTTACATACCTTGGAGTTTTGGGACTTTCTTGGACTTTTGACTCTTCTGGTCTTTGCTCTACACTTGCACTTGTTTGAGCTTCCTGACTAGCTTGATTTACCAGAACAAATTGAGGTTATTTCACCAGAACATATGGAATAATCTGAAGTAGATTCGGTGACTGAGTTTTCTTTTCTTGACTTGTGTTGTCTTCATCTAAATCATAGCTGTATCATCCAGATGATTTGATAGAATCCTCATCAACTCTGACATTTTCACTCTCAACCATCTTTCTTAGTTTTTTTTTATAACACTGGTAGGCCTTACTCTTAGTGGAGTAACCTAGAAAAACCCCTTCATCGCTTCTAGCTTCAAATTTTCCTATGTCGTCATCTATCTTGATATAACACCTACTTCCAAAGATTTTGAAATACTTAACAGTAGGCTTCTAATCAAACCATAACTCATAAGGCGTCTTACTATAATTACCATTCACATTTACCTGGTTCAAGGTATACATAGTGCTTACCGATTCACTCTAGTGCATTTGAGACACATTTCCTTCCATCATCATGGTTCTGACAACATCCATAATCGTTCTATTCTTTCTCTTTGCAACTCCATTTTGTTGAGGGGTTCGGGGATCAGATAATTGTCTTTTAATTCCATGCTCTTCATAAAAAGAGTTGAACTCCTTAGAAATGAACTCACCACCTCTATCAAATCTTAGACACTTTATTTTCAGACCTTTCTCATTTTCTACCATAGCCTTGAAACATTTGAATTTCTCCAGTGCTTCACATTTTTCTCTCAAAAAGGAGACCCAAATCATTCTAGAATAATCATCAATAACCAACATAAAATACCTTTCTCCATGAATACTTTTGACTCTAGAGGGACCACAAAGGTCAGTATGTAGCAACTCCAACAAATTACTTGAATGAAACTATTTTCTCTAGAAAGAGACTCTAGTTTGTTTACCCATATGATATTCCTTGCAGATTACATTAGTAGGCTTCATTAATCTAGGAAGATCTCTTACTACTTGAGTAGAGCTTATCTTGATAATGTTGTCAAAGTTTACATGACACAATCTCCTATGCTACAACCAACTTTCATCTACTTTAGTAATCAAACAACTTCCACTAGCAATATTCAAGTGAAAAATATTACCTTGTGTTTGTTTACCTATTGAAATCAAGCTTCCAGAACTTCCACGTATCTTGCATCTTCTATCTTTGAACTGTAGATCATATGCCTTGTGAACCATCTGTCCAACACTCAACAATTTGTGCTTGAGCCCTTCAACATAGAGGACATCATCAATGTTATCTTTACCACCAAGGAAAATAGATCCTCTGCCAAGAATCACACTAGCATTATTATCTCCAAATATTACAACTCCACCATCATACTTCTCCATACTCACAAACTTACTTTTGTCACCAGTCATATGATGTGAGCATCCACTATCAATGACCCACTCATCTTTTTCTTCAACTTGAGTTGCAAGAGCTTTTTCATCTTTAGTAGATTTAGTAGCCACAAGAATATTTTCAATGGTAGCAATGAAAGCCCAATAATCTTCTTTTTTGTTATCTTTATCAAATTCTTCATCAGTCACTAATTCTTTAGCAAAGTAACATCTCTTTGGGAATCTTGACTTCTTAGGCTTAGATCTAGGAACTCTTTTAGGACATCTTGATGCAAAATGACCTATTTTACTGCATGAAAAAAATTTAATAGGTAACACATCTTCATACCTACCTTTTCCTTTCCCTTCTTGCTTTGCAATCATTGCTTCTAGTTATTCTACCTCTCTTTCTTTATCTTCAAGCTGTTTTAGTTCTTCATCATACTTTGAGACCTTTTTGGAACTCTCTCCCAGACTATATCTTTGTTTTTTGCTTCTGGATATAGTAGCCTTGAATGCAGATTCAGTCTTTGGTGTAGATTCACCAAATTGACTAAATTCAAAAGTAGCAAGCTTCCCGATCAATGTATCTCTTGTCATCTTGTTTACTAATTTGAATTCTTCTATAGCATGAACCTTCATTTTGTAGGAGGGAGGAAAGGATCTGAGTATTTTAGCCACAATTTCATCCTCATCCATAGAACCACTAGCACATCTAATACCCATCACTAATTCATTTACTCTCTACATAAAAGAAGTGATATTTTCATCTTCACCCATCTTTAAATTCTCATACTTTCCTTTCAAGCTCTGTAGCTTGGCCATTTTCACCTATTCATCTCCTTCATACAAAGTTTCCAGTTTTGTCCAAATCTCATGAGTTGTCTGCAATCCTACCACATTAGCCATCTCCGAATTTGTCAAAGCACTCACCAAGGCTTCAATAGCCCTAACATTATTTGCAGCATCCTTGATCTCATCAGCAATAGAGGGACCATTATGAGGAATAAAATATGAATCTTTTGCAATTTTTAGAAGGCTTCACCAATACACCTTAAGTGACATTGCATCCTAACTTTCCACGGTGAATAGTTAGTGCCATCGAATCACAGACTATCCTTCTTGAATGTTGTTATTTCCATTTCGGATCACCTCAAGCTTTTAAACTTCCTTCAGAGGAACCCACTCTGATACCAATTGTTGGAAAAACAAGGACATACAACTAAGAGGGGGGGTGAATAAATTGTATCAAAAATTAAAACTTTTCTTACTAATCTTAGCTTAATCTTAGATCTGATGAATAAGCAATTAACCATAAACAATCAACACATCAAAGAGACAAAGAACACAAAGATTTTTTTTGCGTGGAAACCCTATTGGGGAAAAAGCATAGTGGATGTTAGTCCACAAGATTATACTTTGCTAAAAGTATAAGAGAATTAATAAAGGGAATGCACATGCATTCAGACACACTACCTAGAGCTCACTACTCAATTACAAAAGAGGACTCAGTATCCAACAATAGGGTTTGGATTAAAACCATCTAAGATTTGTGAACTGAGAAAATAGCTTCTTCTCAAAGCCTAATTATAGTTCCAATTAAGCTCAACACTTCTTCACACTTTGCACATTCTTCTTCACTCTTTTCTCTTCAATCAAATGATATTCACACATATACACATAGGAGCAAACAAAGCACACCTTCAACAATGAACTAATCACCCTTATATATCAGCTACATGGGATTTCAATTCAACTTAGTTAGCCAAGAAAATAAAACATGTTTTCAATGTCGGCCCAACTTTACAAATAAATTTTTTATGTGAATCCAGCAAGGTTAGCCACAACATAGTGGAGACCCAAAATAACATCTCCAATGCGAGAAGAATCACATTAATTTCACCTCAAAGATCCATAACACGCTATCTTCAACATGTTGACTAGGAACAAGAAAAACTGAACATTGCGCAAGACAAGATCTTCAACCACAAACTCTTTGAATAATGTGGACATACCACAAAGATAGATAATGATCTAGAGACATCAAAGAACACCAAGAAACAATAGAGAAGCATCCAAAAAAACTAAAATAACAAGAATTACAAAAACTTCATTTAGGAACACTGACAGAGACCAGCAAAAAATTGTCAGACCAAAATATACTCAAAACTTCATGCGGACCTCTAAAACTTTCGGTAGATGATCTAGAAACATTCAAAAATAAACCCTTTAATCCACATCAGCTAGTCGTCAACGTACAAAACACAACACCTTCTTGACCTGCACAGTTCCACTAGGAAACTGGAATACTTTCTTTTACAAAATTCTCAATATCCTCGAAATATACAACAATTAATACACCAAATTCTAATAGTGTTGACATCAATGACAACCACATATCAACAACCATGTCCACAACATCCAACATAAATAAGTACAATATACATAAAAACCAAATGTAAAATGTATTATAATCACCTCTCACTTTCCTCAATCTACCTTTCCCATCAGGTACTCCCCTTCAAATTTATTAATGGAGTTGGGATCCCAAATGCGATCTACATGAATCTTTGCAGAAAAATTAGGAAGATATTCAGTAATGTACACCATGGTCTAGTATACCATATATCCCTCCACCATAGAACCCTCAGGATGTGCTCTTTGTCTAACCAAAGCCTTCAAAAATTTTAAGTGCCTATCAACCATCCACATTGACCTTGTGTGTATAGGTCCACACAATTCAATCTCCTCAACTTGGTGTATGAGGTAGTGTTCTTATGCATTGAAAATGTCGAAGGTAGACACTTATGCATTTCACACATTAGACGAGGAATTTTTCTCTTCCAATAATTTATATCTTCTTTATGGATTTCTTTAGATGGTATCCATCTACAAGTGATTCAAGGCACAAATATATTAATGAGATTTAACAAAATATATAATATATTACATAACAAGTAAAAAAAATGGCAATTATAAGATCTATACAATGAATTGAACAAATATTGCTATTCCAAGATCATATATAACTTTCTTGACATTGTTGTCGAAGTTGTCTAGGAGAGATAGAAGTAAAACATACTACAACAATTATAAAATGATCTTTTCATTATTTTTCCAAAAGTAGTAAACATAATACACTAAAAAGTACATGAAGTATACAAATATATATATAATATACCAGAATAATTACCTTAATGAAGGTATGCCAATCATGCGTTTTCATCCCTAACCCAAATTCACCTTTCTTTGTTATGATATTGTTTATGTTCATAGCAAATCCTATGGGAAATTGAATTTTTTGTATTACTTCTTTTATAGCATTGCTTTGTTGCTTCATTAATAACCAAGGAAGGGCACTTATATTAATTTGGTCTCCATTTCTATTTAATTGAATGACATTTTTCATTGCATGATTGGCTTCCTAAATGTCACTACAAATTTTGACAATTTTTTCTTTTTCATGTCTTCCATCCAATATTTTCCATAGTGCTTCTGTTATATTCTTTCTGATATGCATTATATCAAACAAATGCACAATTTTTAGCTTCTCATAGTAGGGAAACCTACTAAATTATCTGGGATAACTTTTCATTCCCTGTGGAAGCTAGCCATTAATGTCTTGATGACCTTCATGAAGCATATAAGTTAAATAAATTAACAACGACAATCATTGTCAATTACAACATGAGTAAAAAAAACACAATATAAAAAAATAAATTTCAAACATATCATATATGATAGATAAACAATTTGATTTGATGTATAACCTTGATGATTAATTCTATTATATTCCAACTTTCATAGGTGAGGTGTCATTCTTCATGGTTTTGATGTAGTCTCTTCTTTCCCATTAAAAAGATCTTTTCCAGTAGCTTGATACTTATGATTTTTGTGGAGGAATTGCCTATACTCATCAAACACCTGCTTTCCTAAACTTGTTGAATGACAAGATTTCATCTTTGGACCACAAATTGGACATGCAAATTTTCCCTTTGTTTGAAGACCTGCAAGATCATATATAATTGGATTAAATATGTCAATTTTTATAATTATATATAATGAATAGATTATTTAAAAAATGTGCATGATATCTACTTCATAAAATTAAATATCGTTAAAGTGTAGTTGACTGTTAGCCTTGGGACATCATGAATTGTCCATACAAGCATTGCATAGAATTGAAATTGTCTTTGTCCTATTGGTCTAGAAACATCGTACACAGTGATGCCATTCCATAACTTTAGTAGCTCGTCAATAAGAGGCTCGATATATACATTCATATCTTTAACTTGGTACTTACCTAGTTGAATGAACATAAACATTACATAATTATTATAACCATTTTACTGCAATATATATAAATTAATGTACATGTCTCTTAAATGAAAAAAATATGTCATTATGCAACAAATAAGAAAAGTGAGATGCTACTATGTTAAAGAAAATTGATGTAAACAAAAACCTGGAACAATCATTGCCAACATTATGTGCTCCCTCTTTATTGACATCCATGGAGGAATGTTATTTTTTATAAAAAAAATAGGTCACACCGAGTAAATAGATCTCATATGTCCAAATGGATTGACATCGTCCACTGCCAATGAAAACATGAGATTACGAGGTTCTTTGTTAAAGTGTGGCCATTTTTCATCCATGTCCCTAAATGCAAAACCATCTATAGGCATTCGAAGAATGTCATATACACTTCTATTCCATGAATGGTAATCCATAAATTGTGCTAAGCTTTCACACCTAAATAATCGTTGCATACGTGAAATAATGGGAATATAACAATGAACCTTGTGAGGCACCTTTTTTGTTAGTTGATCTATTCGATATCTACTGATATGACATTCTGGGCATTCTGTTGCAAATTCATGTTGTTTATGATATATAATATGATCATTGGGACATGCATCTATTACTTGATATTCCATTCCAATATCTTTCATAATGCCATAAAAATCTTGATATGAGTGAGGTAAATTATTAGATGGTGGTAACAAAAATTCACCTATCAATCTACAACAAAAAAATAATTTGTTAATATAAAGAATATTAATGGTACAAATTTCATCCCTTATTTACTAGTGATGAACTACAACAATTAAAATAGATGAAAAAATATGACATATATGACATACTTGAACATCCGTGAGATTGCTATGTTGGATAAACCATTCATAACCTTCAAGTTCACCAACAATAATACAACAGAGAGAATATTTGTTTTAGAGCCTTCATCAAGGGGCTCATGTGCCTTCTCAAGTACAGGTAAATCATGAACATCATCAAAGTCATCTCGATCATCATGATCAACTGCGCCACTAAATGTGTTATGGATCAATGTATTTGTACCATCATCTTCAACTGTGTTTTCTGGCACATGATCATCTTGTTCCATAGGATCATTAACTTCATCTTCAATATTCATAGCTCCATGTTCCTCCGGTTGCAAAACCACATTCTTCGGGGCGTGATAATCCATATCTTGTGCCCTAGGGTGCCCCACCTTTATAATAATGATCAACAAAAAATAAACCATGATCATGATCAAGTGATTTTATATATATATATATAAATGTTAAATGATATAAACATTTACAAATTCAATCAATATAAAGACATATAATGAACAACTACCAATGGACAATAATCATGCCCCCCTTCAACATGACCATGCTACCTAAAAAATTTCTCAGTTTTTATGATTAAAAGTCTTCTCGTCTTTAAGCCCTTGCAATTATTGCAAGGACAATAACATTTCCTATCACCCTTTCTTTTCAATCTAGCCCACATTCTAGCAATTTTCTGTTCATTTTGTTCTTCACTAATATTATCCGACATGATTTTTCTTTACCAAGCTTGAATATTTAGATCTTCAAAAAATATCAAACTCAAACTCCAATAATTTTTAATCATAGACAGGAAACAAAATCTAATAATTCTGATATTTTTCACCAAAAAAAATCAGCATGCAACCACCCCTGCAAAAGAGAAGATAGTCTAAAGTTAATGAACCCAAAAAACACTTTAAAATGCTAATTCAATAACTTATTAAATTCTGGTTTTACTATGATTTCCAACCGTTAGACTCCTAAAATCAGAATATTGAACTTGCACAACAAAATATGGAAATGAAATTATGAAAATGCACAAGTCTAAAAATGAAATCTGATGAGATGTTGCTTTAAAATATGTTTTTCAAACCTAGAAGTACAAATATGACTTCACAAATGAATTCTGGAAAAAGACAATGACTACCCTCAACCTAGCAATATCTTCTTGAATTTTTTTAGATTTTTCCCAAGAAAATTGTCCTTAGTTCTCCACAAACTATCACAAGTATAGAAAATTCGCAAGTAGAGAAAATTTGCAACTATATCAAAACATTGTCACAATAATTAGGTGAACTCACTTTTATTTATGTCGGCCACAATTTTTATTTTTTTTATTTTGTATGTTTTTCAAAATTTCAAATAAAATTTTAAAATATTGAAAATTACACATCAAATATCACAAGTACCTAGAAATACATCAAATTATACATCTTTCATTAGATTTTTTAGTCAAATGAGTTAGTGTGCCCTTAGCATATCCCCAACTTATCGATTAGGATCAACAAGACACCCCTGTCTTAGATGTCTTTGAGAATGACAAAGAAATAGCCGAGTTCATGGGGCTGCGAGAAGGCATAGTCCGTTCAACCCTCTAGTCGCAAACGTAGAAACAATAAGAAAAACAATGAAAAAAATGAAAATGACGAGTCCCTAGGTTAAAATTGAAAGGCACCTTTGGACAAAGAAAAATTAAAAAATAAGCACGCATCTGAGGGTGAAAACCTCTTTGAGGAACCCAAGGATGGATGGTTGAAAATTCTCCTCGTTTCTCAAGAAAAGTCACCAATGTTGGTTGAGGAATTTGTGGAGATCAACATAGGAACTGAAGATAATCCCCGGTTAATCTATTTTGCAGCATCTTTGATAGAAACATAGCAACTTGAATTTCATAACTTATTCACACAAAGACAAATTAACTTTGCATGGCCATATGCCGACATGCCTAGATTGGATCTCGACCTAGTATTACATCATTTAAATCCATTATAACTAGGTGTTAAATCTGTGAAGTAGAAATTATGAAAAATGCACCCGCAAATTGCTTTATTAGTCAAATCTAAACTAAAGAAACTGTTGGATGTTGGCTTTATCAGATCAATTGACTATGCAAAATTGATTTCCAATCTAGTACTACTGACAAAACCAACAGGGGGAATCTGCATCTGTATAGACTTTTGAGATATAAAAAAAACATGTCCTAAAGATGACTTTCCTTTGCCAAATATTGACATGATTGTGGACCTAATAGTAGGATATGAAATGTTATCCCTCATGGATTGTTTCTTGGGATATAATCAAATCAGAATCGCAATTGAAGATCAACATATGACAACCTTCACTTGTCCATGGGGAACTTATTGTTAGAACATCATTCCCTTTGGACTTAAAAATGTCGGAGCAACATATCAATGTGCCATGACAACCATTTTCCATGATCTTATACACATTCTTATGGAAGACTATGTGGATGATCTAATAGCTAAATCATTAACAAGGGTTGATCATTTACAAGTCCTAGATAAGATTTTTCAAAGACTAGAAGAATAAAAAGTGAGGCTAAATCCAAAGAAATGTGTATTTGGTGTGTACTCAGGAAAACTTCTAGGATAGTTCATTTCTAGATGAGGCATTGAAGTGGACCCAACAAAAGAGAAAGCTATAATGGGCATGCCTCCACCAACCAATATAAGTCGACTAAGGACACTACAAGGGAAACTACAGTCTATCAGATTATTCATAGTGCAGTTAACAAACAAAACACATCCCTTCCAACATCTAACCAAAAAAGGGTACCATTTGTATGGACAGGTAAATGCCAAGAAGCTTTTCAACAGATCAAGGATTACCTACTTACACCACCAGTGTTAATGCCACCTACTAATGGAAGACCTTTGATACTATACATTTCAACAACTACATCAGTGCTAGGAGCCTTGCTTGCACAAAATAACAATGTTGGTCATGAAAGGGCAGTGTAGTATATCAGCCATACTTTGGTAGGTTATGAGCTAAATTACAATACCATAGAATGTGCTTGTCTTGTAATGGTATTCACTACTCAAAAGCTTAGGCACTACATGTTAAACCACCAAACAATGTTGGTCACAAAAATAGATCCTTTGAAGTATCTACTTAGTAAAGCAACACTAATAGGATGCCTAGCAAAATGGGTAATGTTACTCAGTGAATACAATATCCAATATGTAGAAAGAAAAGCTATAAAAGGAAAAGTTATTGTTGACCAGCTAGTAGATACATCGATTAAGGTAGATCATCCTCTAGTTTTAGATTTTCCTGATGAGTTCATCTTCACTCTTGACATGGGAATGACATGGAAGTTATACTTTGATGGGTCCCACACAAATCATGGTTCAGGGGTTGGCACACTATTTATCACACCACATGGTGAAACTATTCCTAAGTCATTTAGAATTTCTTTTTCGCGCACCAATAATATAGAAAAATGTGATTCTCTTGTAACAAGATTACGAATGGAAATCAAATGGAAGATCAAGCATCTACAAGTTTATGGAGATTCTTAGCTAGTAGTTCGACAAATCAATGATGACTATGAAGCCAAAGATGAAAAGCTCGCCCCATACAAGTGGATGATAGATAGTTTCAAACAATATTTTGACAATATTATCTTTCATCAAATACACTACATTCAGAATAGGGCAATAGATGCCACGGCAACCATTGGCTTACTCTTACACATACCTAGCAACGTGCCTAAATTTGAGTTTTTGGTAGAATAGCATTTGATCCTTGGCTTTGATGTCCCAAATTCAGAGATGGTGTGTGAACTTGTTGGTCCCAGTTCCTCATGGTACAAATACATCTATGACTACCTCCATGCCCAAATCCTACCCCTTGACCTTTCGAACAACCAACGTAGGACATTTATCCATAAGTCAGCTAATATACCATCATCAGAGATACCCTTTATAAATGTTCCCTAGACAATACCCTATTGAGATGTCTCGATACTGAAGAAGAACAAGTGACCTTAAATGGGGTACATGAGGGTATATGTGGATCCCACTCTAGTGGTCCCACCTTAGCCAAAAAGATCATGAGACTAGGCTATTATTGGCCTACGATGGAAAAAGACTCATATGTCTTTGTCAAGAAATGTTGACAGTGCTAGATTCACGGAGGCTTGATACATGCACTAGCATAGGAGCTCCATCCAATAACATCTCCATGGCCCTTTTCCCAATTGGGAATCGATCTCATAGGTAAGATACATCCTATATCCTCAAATGGTCATAAATTCATCATTAATGTGACATAGATTTCTAAGTTCATCCTTAACTATATCATTTGCTGGTATGGTGTCCCTCAATCCATAATCACGAATAATGGCCATCCATTTAAAAATAAAGAAGTCCATCCCCTGTACGAGGAATTCTATATCCAACACCACTTTTCCACTCCATATTACCCACAGGGTAACGGCCAAGCTGAGTCGTCTAACAAAACAATCATCAGAATCCTTAAAATGACTGTCAATAATGTTGGTCGTGATTAGAATTTATAGCTTAATCCTGCCCTATGGGCTTACCACACAAGCATTCGCACTCCCACTAGTGCCACTCTATTTTCCTTGGTATTCAATTTTGAGGCCATCTTGCCTATTGAGCTCAAGATTCCTTCCCTACAGGTATCTCTGAAAGGGAATATTGACGATGAAGAGTACTGTGTGTCTAGACTACATGAGCTAGAGTTCCTAGATGAATGAAGACAAAAGGAATTCGATCACCTTCAAGAATATCAAAATCATCTTTTTCGTAGCTACAACATGAAAGTCTTGAATCAACATTTTAACATTGGTGACCTAGTTTTAATGGAAAATCCAAAGAATCAAGTAGAAAGAGAAAAACCAAGAAAGTTTGAACCAAACTGGCTACAGCCTTATATTTTCACAAAATCCTTTGGATCAAGAGCATACCAACTCTCTACCCCTGAAGGAGAACCACTATCAACACCAATCAATAGCCTTCATTTGAAGAGGTTCTACCCATAGCTTCTGAGAGCCTTGTCTTAATCATCAAAAATATACAAAAAAAAAAATCGTTCCCTCGGTGAAAACCTAGAAAATAGGCATCTTAGTAACATCAAAAAAGTTGAAAAATAAAAAAATTAGTAAAAAGAATGAACATTGATTTTTGGTTCCTAGGGCTTCTCTAACTCTTCTAGGGTTTTTCACCTAAAAGGAGAGAAGTAGGCCAAAAATGCTAATGGTTCATTCAATTTAATGTTATGTGTTATGTTTTCTAACCTAAATGAAGCTAAATAAATGCAATCAATTGATCTAAATGAATGAAAACGAATGCAAAAGTACAATTAAAGCTATGTTTGAAAACACACTGTGATATGCAAACAACTAAATGGATGAAGAAATTATGCAGAACATAAAGGAAAAGGGATGAATCTAAGTGCACCTGGATTAAGTGTGATGAAACTAGAGTTTTCTAGATGCTAGTGTAAATTATTGATTTTTCACAGTGGGACTCATTCGCCCAGGGTGGTGAATTAGTTCTCCTCCTGGTGAAAAAGTGTCAGAAATAAGTTTTTGTCTGCCAGGATCTAGAATCTGACAAAATTTAGATTTTCAGTCCTAAGGTGGGACTCATTCGCTATAGGTGGTGAATCAATCCTCTACCAAATTTATGAAAAATTAGGAGACAACTCTGCAACACTAGATATGGAAAAGTCTGCTTGTCGGGCTACCGAAGTCAATTCTGCAGAAAATGGACAGAAAACCTTCTCCAAACTTGAAATAGACTTAAGTTGACTTGAAGCACCCATTTGACTTGTAAACCAATCTTCAACACCAAAAATCTTGTCAAATCTGCATACCTAGGTCTGTAAACAAACATGCAATAGTGAAAAATGGTTTAAGGCTAGTGAATAGGGGTTTTCTTGGTCAAACCCCATTTTTGGTAATCAAACCTTCAATAAAATAATGAAATGCAAAGGAATGATAAAATAACAACATGCAATTTCTATTAACTTACCAAACCCTTGATGATGCAATTCTGAAGTAATGTCAATGGCTACTTCAAAGTGCTTGAATAGTGCTTGAAAAGATGTTGTAAAATGCTTGAATACTTGAAATATGAGATGAAATGCTTGAATGAGTGAGGAGATTGTGGGAGATGTAAAATGAGGTGAAATCACATATTTATACACTCGTGCCTTACTTGCCCGTTCATACCTCATCACAAGCCGACATCAAGTGATTTTGAATAAAATCCTGAAAGGAAATTTAAAATATTTTGAATTTGGGGCCAAGGGGGACTCATTTGCCACCCATGGCGAATGGGTCCCACCTAGGACCTAAAAAAATGTGTTGAGAAATATGTTGTATTTAATGTTGTTTGTTGGGATAATACTCAAAAATACACTTAATTAAGCATATGAGAGTATAAAGGGGGTCAAATAAAGCATGAAAAAGGGATAAATAGTGAAGATGTGCCTAGAAAAGTGTGAAAGATTGTTACAAGACTTTACAACACTTCAAAATAGGGTTTTTTGATGAATAAAAAGGTGATTTTTAGGTGAATTAAAAATTAATAGAGTCTAGAAGAATGTAGAAATGTCTTACAACACTTCACAACACCTTCACAAGACATCGTTCTTTGATTTTTAGTACCTAAATAAGCATGTTCAAGCCATGTCATGACATAAAATCAAAGCAACATAGTTCCAACACCATGAAACAAGACCTAAAAGGCTATGAAAATGACAAGGGGCCATTTTTCTATGGCATAGAGAAATAAGTCATCCAATAGTGAAAACCACTTCGGTGGTGCTTTGGATGAGTACCATGGTGAAAACTCAACAAATAGGCGCCATGTGTAGTTGACTTTGCTCCTTTTTCCACCATCATTCCAATCTAACTTCCCTATACATACTACCCATAATGAATGGTTGTCCTTTCCATAACTTGGAATGATTAACGTTGAGCATACTGTACATCCCCTTTCTGTCTTATTCACGATACATTGGTCTTATGCCCGATTGGGGGTAGGAACTTGACTTACATTATTTTGGTTCTAATAGTGGCTATTCTGAGGATGTAAAACCATTGAAAAAATCCAAAAACATCATAAAACTTAAAAAATATAAAAAAAATCAAAACATGTCAAAAATCCAAAAAATAGAGTCAGAGTCAGTCGCACTAGTCAATCTTTGTCATTGTTGAACTATGTTGCCTCTACAACTATACATAGGCAAGGCCATCTATCAATGTGCCCTCAAGGCATTAGGTTAGTCTTTTATTTTTAGGTTTTTCTATATAAAATCATGACTTGGTCCTTTTTTCTATAAGACAAATTCATTGGTCATGTCGAACTATGAGGTCTTCACGTGTATAATGTAGGCAAGGCCATCAATTGATGAGCCCCCAAGTCTGCACTAAGTCAGTCCATTAGGGTTCATCACTTTCACTATCACACACATCCGATATCTTCAAGTAAACCAAATCTTTTTTAGTTAGTCTTGTCATTAACATTTTGTTTGAACTACGAGGTTTCTATGTGTATAACGTAGGCAAGGCCATCAATCAATGAGCCGCTGAGGCCACACTAGGTCATTCCTTTAGGGTATGTCGTGTTAGTAAAAATAAGGTGAACATTATCATCAAAATGCACACAATTTCCAGAACATCAAGACAAGTCACGCATCAACAAGACAAACAAATCAACAAGGTCATCAAGTCAAATCAAATAAATTTCCAAAGAAATAACTAAAAAAATTAACCTATTTCTTATACAAGATGTGTCCTTCTCGGAAATGGACATGATCATTTATTCAAACAATCATCATTGCCTTATAAAGGTGGTCACATGATCAAAACTAGACTCAAATTCTTATATAATATGTGTCTTTCTGAAACCAGGCTTCGTCTTTGCCTTATATAGATAGTCACATGATTGAAATCAGACTCAATGTCTTATATGGTATGTATCATTCCTAAAACTAGGCTTTATCAAAAAATCATCTTATCAATCCCCTAGATAATTAAACAACAAACAAATAAAATTTTGGAAAATATTTTTACTCGTTGTTGACATTATGTCTTGTTTTGTCTTATCTTTTCATTTAGCTTTATCTTTGAGTCTAGTTAATAGCTTTCTCGAGGATGTCCCATGAAGGATTTAGAGAATCAAGGGTGTATCAGGACTTGTTTTCTTTGATTACTACTTATTGACTATTTTTTGGCTTTGTCTTTGTGTCAAGTTACTAGTTTCCTCAAGGATATCCCATGAAGGATTTAGAGGAGAAATAATGTCTCATGACTCATCTTTTATTTTCTTGTTGTCTATGGTTTGTCTTGTCAAAAAGACTAGGGAAACTTTTCCCTTAGTATGAGTTAGGGCATTCCTTGTCTATGATTATCTATTTCTAGAAGGTGGATGACCTTGCACACCTTGATCTATCTCATATCATGGTGTTTGTTGCCCATTTGTATCATTTAACACCCAATGATGATTTAATGCAAGGCCTATTATGTTTTGACAAAACATTGAAGATTTCTAGTACTAACATCCATGTCTTTTATGTTACTATTCATTGTTCTCGTACTAACATTTCTTCTTTCTTGCATTATGATGGAGTCCTGTGACACACAAAAAAATAAGCATCCTACATATGCATTCATGTTAGAAACATCATTAGAAACATCATTTAGAAATTTTCATACATATGTACATATTAAATCATACATATATGTTACATTTGAAAACAAAAAATTATATATGCATTCATCACATCTAGGAATCCATGACATAACATGCATTCATCATCATAAATTGTATAACATATTATCACAATAAGTACATCTACATAGCATTGTAAATGCATAAATCACATTGCATTTCATAATCATAAATGCATACATGACATCCATAACACAAGCATAAATAGAAGACCGCATAATCATATAAAGAACTGCATATCATATAGTCATCGCTAAAAATGATATATATATTGCTCAAAAAAGTGTCACAGTACAATGTCATAATATATATCCAAAAATGGAGCTCATAGGCTCTATAATCAATATACAATGTCTACAAATATATAACATATCTCTAGTTTGAACTCCTAGTACTTTGATGAGGCGAATGAAGAGGTGACTGACGGGGAGGTGTTGATGATCGTTATGCAGAAGGTGGCTTATCATAAGGTCTTGACCTATGAGGTCCTAGGACACCACCAGTGCTCTGGGATTCGCTATGCAATGACCTGCTCTATGATCTGCTGCTAAGTTCCTGAGAAGCACTAGGGCCCTGTCTCTTAGAAGGTACCTCATGCTCATACAAATCTCTATAATATCTCTCTCTCTATCACTAACCCTGACTAACTCTCGAGCCATAGCTACAGGTGGTTTAGTACAAAGGGCTATAAACTCCACAAATCACTACTCAGTCTCCTGCCTTTGTGCCACTACCCAATATCTCTCTAGATATGCACTATCCCTCTGCATCTGTATCTCATCTCCCTCAATAACCACCACTCTAATCCACTACTCTAAGGCCTTAACTGTGGCCTGTAAATCATCCAGCCGCTAATCAATGGGACCCTCCTCCCACCATTGCCTATCTCCCTTATCAACATCCCACTCCTCAACAATCATGTCTCGAAGCTCCCTCTCCTAATCCCCCATCTCCTCTAGAAAATCATCATTTATGTCCTCGTATTCTACCCATAGTAGAACAAGGGCATCCATCTCCAGATCCTCCCCAATGACCTATTCCTCAACAACCTCCTCCCCAACTGCCCCATATTCAACATGCTCCTCCCCAACGGCCCCCTCTCCTCGACCAACCTCCAACATAGGTACATCCTCTCCCTCTCCCTCATCCTCGTGGACAGGTGACAGATCTCTACCTCGACCTCTACCACCTCATCGACCTAGTCGACCACCCCTCCCACCTCCTCCTCTCCCATCACCTCCATCACCTCTACCACCTCCCTTGCCACCACGTTGACCTCATGGGCCTATCCCTTGACACTCTATAGGCACTGGCTGATCAAGATCTGTATACAACATTGGACAATGCTATGCCCACCAAGTGTCATATTCCACTTTCATCCATGGATCCACAACTCCACCCCTCCATCCCCACTGAATAGGTTGTAGTGCATCTACGCTTTCCTTTGTCATCACTATAGGAATATATGGCCCCTATTGATGCAAAAAATTGATGAGGTAACAAAGCCTTATGGGAAACTCAGTTTAAGGGGGACCTTTTGCGCTAAACTAAGTAACCTCCAGATTTTTAGAGAAGTCGACTTCTTCTATAATGGGGTTTGGAAAGGGAAAAAGAAATAGATATAATAAAATAAAGTCTAACCTAAAGAGATGCACCAATATTTAATGATGGGCATGATAAATCATAGATTTAAGGGCTTGAATGGTGTTGTAGTGTTCCAAAACATCAAATAATTAAGATTATAGCATAAACAATTCATTCATTGACATAAAATAACATTGCATACATTCCTACTACCAAGAAGAGTTCTTAGACATGATCTAGGTAAGAAAACTTGCATCCAACATATATAGAAGATCTCAAATGAAGTGTCAAGACAATAAAAAGCATAGTTCACAGTTTGATCAAATAGCATGAAAAACAGAAAGGCCGAACAATTGACATAGTCTGAGAGTTTTGGCAATCAAATAAAATAGTAATAAAGGCCTTGCATCTTTTACTAAAACCATCATTTTCCTTCTAAATTCTAGACCTTTTTCTCATCACAAAGAAAAGTATATATAGCAGAAAAACTTCCCACTGCCTCGGAAAGTAGTAACAGAAAAGATTTCGTGATCCCTGACAATGATGCCTGAATTAGAATATTCCCAAGGCAGTTACAACAGGATCAATCTGGATAAAAAGCATCCAGTCATTTTAGGCACCAGTGTGTCTTCTGTAATGATAGCGGTGGTTCCAGCTAGGCACGATTAGACAAGTGTCACCCCTAGTGTGAATGATTATGACACGCAATGACCAATAGTATTATTCAGTTCATCCGGTCCATCGACCGCATATGAGATCCACTGGTTAGGCACGTGGCAGCCTTTCGCTACCCGTATAAACCTCTCTCCCCTCACCGCTGAGGACTTGCATTAATGCTACATGTGTCAAGTGGGCAGAGCCTTCATCAACAATAGAGGGAATGAATACCAGACAGGCACAAAAGAGATGCATGGCAGCATTTCGCTGCCCACGATTGCTAATTCATCTCTGCGCTAAAATATGTGTGAATGGAAAATACGTAGCAAGTATACACCGTAGTTAGCACCCATGGGACCCACCAAAATCCTTTAGGAACAAGGGCTTCGTGGTAGTATTTTGCAGCCCAATGAGGCAGCAAGAAAATATGATTAAAAGTATCCCATAGTCGCAACACGTGGAAGCATAGCAGAGTTTCCTGGGATGTGAAAGGAAAGTCAGGAGTCAGAGTTGTGAGGAATAGACATGTAGAATGGCAGAGAAAAACTTAGATAAAAGTGCGAGCAGACCTTGCGATGCACGGGTCTGCGCATGGAAAAATAAACTTGAAGGGAGCTGGTTAAATATTTGTTAACAATTTTTGGCGACTATCAGGGGCGTTTCGACTAAGGAACGGAGAACCCAAAAAAATTTGGGTTTATAGGCCAGAGTGCCATTTCATTTGGTCAATGGAGTCAGAGATTGGAAAGAGCTGCCTGCAAAGGCAACCATTCATCCTCAAATGGCTTCACCATGTTGCGCAAATTCTCTTGTACTCCACTTAGATCAATAGTTTCTTTGTGAGGCAGCACATTGGGTAAACCGGCCCCTGCTTCATAATGGAATAGTAGCTGTGAGAGTGGATGAATCACTCCCTCAATGTCGGTCACCATGGGAGGATCACTGAAATCCCTGAAAGCCTCTGGATCATCTTCCCTCTCTTCTATCCTTTCCGCAATCTGCTCAGTCGTGGCAATAGAACCATCATCAAGGAACAGGTATGGAAAACCCATCCCATTTAACTCGATGAAACCTCCCCATATGCTATCTAGTGTCTTACTCAGAATAGTCGTGGCTGCTTTAGTGCACTGGAAGGCGGAGTGGCAATGGATGAACTTATTTTTCATTTGAGCAGCAACATCCTGATCTTCAATACCCGCTCCTGCAAGGCTCTCATTAGAGACCGAGTATAGTTTGGTGAGTAGATCTTTTGCTTCCAGAACCCTCTCCAAGATGAATTGTAGGAACTGCTCAATCATATCATGGGCCTCCTGGCTCAACTTTGATGCCTTGGTGATGAATCGGAGGGTAGGTTGTCTTAGGCAAAAGGCTTTAATTTTTTCCCAGTGAGAGATGTATAATTGCTTAACCAGTGGAATGATATCTAGCTATGTAGGGGGAGGCAAGAGAGAGCCTTTAAGAGAAGCAATCTCCATGTCTCTTGAAATAATGGCTTCAGCCAATTCTTCCCTTTTCTTTTTCTCGGATGCTAGCTATTCTGTAGAGCTGCTCATTTCTTTATTCTAGTTCCTCTCAGCTTGGGAGTGATTTTCTAAGTGCTCGTTCAGAGAAAACTTTGTCTCTCAGAGTTCTTCCTCTAGTTGAGCTTTTAGGCTTTTAAATTTAGCCTCTTTTTCTTATATTTTCTGCTCATATTGAGCCTGTTGGTGTTCCAATGCTTCATTTCTCTATGCCATTCCTTGACTATACTCAAGGCGAAGACACTCCAATTCTTCATCCTTCAGTTGCAGATTATGTTCTGCCTCCTGATACTTAGAGAACAACTCCTTTATCTCGACAGGGTCAGTGGCCTAAGTCTTTGCAAGTTCGCTCAAAAGTCTATTCCTCTCATCCTCTATTGTCAGTGCCCTTTCAGTCATACGGGCAACATCCGACTCCAAGGATTTATCTTTCCTCTCCAGAAAACTAACCCTTTCCCTTGCTGCTTTAAGTTGCTCATCCTTCTTCTTTAGCTAGTGACCAGTTTTAAGGAAGTTGGAAGTGACTACCCATTGTGTTTCCTCCATGATTTCAACTTTATTTTGCGGTCAGGCTACCTTCATGTCAAGCCCTACCACATATATCTCATAATATTCTAGTTTCATTTCTCCCTGAGGCTTGCTTACTCGCAGGTACATGGTTGCGAACTTCAATTCTTGTAGGGCCTCATCATAAAGAGCCTATACTTTTGGCTCAGTAGAAACGCTATCATCTTTTGCCCTGCGCTTTCTCATTCTATTTGCGCGTGCCTCTTTTCCGTAATTTATTTGTGCTATGAATTCAGCTGGTGATGAGACTAGTCCACCTGTGAAAGGAGCACCAGAAGGTAGGGCATAGAGATAGGTAACCTTCATAGGCGGGGGAATTTGTTTCTTCTGGAGAGTGATAGTTTGTGGGGAGAAGTGGGGCACATTCCATAGTTTGGTTTGATAATCAACAACAGGGCTAGTCATTTGTAATGACTGAATTGGGGAATCAGCCACAAGGCTCATTGGCTGGGATGGTGGAGGGGTTGTGAATGGGGTGTCAGTGTATTGTGATGGAAGAGGATATGAAATAATAATGGAAAAAGAAGGGGAACTCACAGGGGGAATGCTTTCCGAAAGCGAGGTGAGGAAAGTTTAAGTGGCAGCGATGGGTGTAAGGATCCGTGGAGGAGTAAAGATGAGCAAAGTGGTTTACAAAAATTGGGTGAAGCCTACGAATATGTCAGACTAAAAGTAGAAGGCAGATGACCAGTACTTATGGTAGGGATCACCAGTGAGGCAGGGGCAGATACCAAGGAATCAGAAGTAAGGGAAGAAGGAGCGAACTTTACCTGTTGACTAGTTTATGGAAGCTCCTGAATCATTAGCGACTCCTCCTCAGCCTCAGGCTCTTGGCTAGCTGTAAGCACATTGTCTCTGGCGGGTTCCTATATACCCTCTCCGATAATGCTCTTTGTGTGCTGCCGTTTTGTAGGTGGGGTCTCTCTAGCTTCAGCAGTCATCTTTGTTTGCTGTAGTGATAACCTAGTTGGTTTAGCAACCCAAGTGAGTGTGTGCGAGCCCTTTGATATATTAAAGCGCACATTCATGGCCACATAGGCAGGCTATTCGGGACCTTTTTCTTTTGGTGCAGACGAGGCCGATGTCGCCACTTCCTCTTCCTGCTCTTCAGACTCTTCCTTTGGGTCTCTGCTCCTATTAATACTAGAACTTTGGCTAGGGTGGCCCTCCTTCCACCATCTTTCAAATTCTTAGTCATCCTTCAAATTGTTGTAAGGAGCATCTAATTGTGCTATTTCTTGGTGATACTTCTAGAAAGCCTCTATTTTTTCCTCATTCCATTCTTCATCCTTCTTCAACCTATTGTACATTCTATACTCCATAAGGACATTATCCTAGGCCACTGCCATAGCAAAGTAGAACTTGTACCATGGCCCTGTAGTATCTTGCATAGGGATATGTGCCAATTCAACAAAATTTTCATCTTTGCCTGCCCGTGGGTTACGCTGCTTCTCGTAGTAAGGTTGAGGAAGATGGGTAACTCTCATGTGTGGCTCCGAAAGGTCGTCAAAAGGGTTGTATTCCCACTTATCATTTACTAGTACCAACCCTAGATAAGCCAGCTTGTTCTCCAACAATTGGTCTGATTGTTTCTTTATCAGAGTTACCGACTTGAAATTCTTTGGACAAGAGAAGAATCCCTTCTTCTTGACACTTTTGTTGCTACAGAAGGTAAAATCAATGATACACACCTGCCGAAACATTTTCAGTGTGAGCACCCTATCTGTGACACAGGCTGGAAGCAGGAAAGGTTTACCAGTAAAGCCTCGCATCTGGAGAATCGTGAAATCCTTGCCTAAGAACCAGTCACAGGCGGGAGTGAAACTCTGCATATATCCAATCTGCTCCTTGTCAAGCCTAATTATGTCACCCTTTCTGATTAAATCATGCAAGACCAGAGCTATGAAATAGTTTGAAAATGCATAATAATCATATGATGCAGAAAGAAAAGGCGTCCACATGGACACTGGCTTCCTTTTATTTTGCTCATCAAAAATTGATAATGGAAAATATCGGGCAAAGAAATATGGGTTTTGATGCAGAAACATGTGGACCAAGAAAGAAAGAAACCTAAATTTTTTCTCTGCTGGGTAATTCTTTATTTTCCGTATCGTTTCCTCTACCATAAATTCAGCAAAATCATACTAGAAGAGATCATGTTGCTTGCGAAATTGTAATTCCAGTCCCAGTTGAAAAGTCTCCACCTTCTCATTAGAGTCTCGACCGCACACAAAAGCTAGCATGGACATGGCATTCTGTAGATCATCGAATGCACCGTGTGACAATAGAATACTTGGCAGTTTAGTGGCTGGGATGTCTTTCCTACCAGTTTCCTCCAACAAGAACTCTAAGTTCTTTTTCATCCTCTTCCATATTTTCTCTCCTTTGCCAGGGTGAAAGGACTTGATATTCTCTCTTCTCTTACTTGAGTCTGGGATGCATAGCATGTGCTAGATGGCCTGTGGAGTGATGTGCACCCTTAAGTTGTAGCCTTCAATGTAGTGGGTATCAGGGTTATAACGCTGGATAGCAGCATCAACTACCTCCAGGCAGTAGCGCACTAGTGGGACCGTGTATTGAGGGAGACCACTGTACCAAATTCTCTTCATCGTAGATTGGTCTACCTTTGGTGCCGTCAACCTTGCACAAGCTACCTCTCTTAGAGACTTAGTGTTTTTCGCGAGTCATGGATCATAGACATTATCCTTTTTCTCTTCAACCCTTTTCTGGTTTTTGTAATTCTTGGGTCTTTTCAGCTCTTCTGTAAAGGCCCTCTTTGGCCTGCTAGGTATACTAGGTGTAGCATACACCACATCCTCATAGACATATACCTCCTCTGAAGAACGTATAGCTGTAAACAGCTCTTGGCTCATTTCTTCTTGCATTGGCTGAGATGAAGTCTCTGACATTTTTCTTTGGGTGAAGATCTCTACAAATTCTTGGCTCTGCAATTTTCCTCAGTTCTGGATACACAGAAGAAGAACAACTCTACACTTTTAGCTTTGGTGTTTGTGAAAAGACTTTGAAATATTAAGCCTTTTCATGCAATATTTGACAATCTTTCCTCAAGGTGGTAGGCGAAATCATGCCTTTTGCATTTAATTTGGCATGTACAGTTAATTTTGCAATTCGTGCAAAATGAACTGCTTGCCATTTTGAGGTGGCTGAAGTTCATTATTGTATTTGGCAATCATGTGATACGCTGTGATCCCCTTGGAACTTGAGCCATCTATTTGCTTTCTAACCTTGCATTAGCATGCACTGGTAATTAATATCCTGGCCAGAATGATTATGCCAAAGCAAATGATCACAGCTTAAAAAGATATGAATATTGCCTTGGGCTCTGGGAAACACTTGTGATATGACACAATATCCTACGGCCATACGTCTTACTATCAATGAGCGCCACCTTTTTAAAGCTAATTAATTAGCTCCTATTAATCTAGCATGCATTGAGTCATACTCTCGCAGATGCAACTGGCCCAGAAATGTGAGCAAACGCAGACATGCCTTTCAAGTTAGCAACTAGCTTATTATCACATTTTCTTGAAATAGATTAGCAAGCGTCTTGTCATTTTTTCTATAAATAGGCCAGTAAGTAGTAAGGAAATCATACTTAGCATTCGAGCAGTGATAGGTTGGTAGCATAGTTTTAAGCAAGACTTCTCATAGGTTAGGTGATAGATAAATTTTAGCATTAGCTCAAAAGCATAGGAATAGTGTCAGAACTATTGACACTCCAATTTGTTTAACCTCATATAAGTCGCAGACGACATTCCTAGGGGAGGTTTCTACTAGGAGGCTAAAACGGATGACCAAGAATAAACATTCTTTGGTCCTGATAGTCATAAAGTGGGTTCTGGGTAAAGACTGCATAGAGTATGAGGACAAGTATTGGGTGAATACCAACATATGTTCCCACTTTCTGGCGTCCATACTAGACATCAACGTCTCTCAGCCTCTTATCCTAAAACTTGTTAAAGAAATATTTCCCAAACAGTACCTAAATGGCCTTGGAGAGGTTGTTGCTCATGCTACCTATGGAGTAGGTCTGTCGTCAGTTAGTGACCTCCATCGCTTTATCAAGGAAGAAGTTGTAGTCATTTGGCTACCATTTCTCAATGGATTTTGCCTATAGACACGCGATGAGCACCAGCAAAGGGTTACCCAGACCTTACATTTCATGTTCCGTAGCTACAATGTAATACCCTTCTACGAAGTAGATTGGTATACTGATTTCAGGAACCTGGTATTCCCCCTGCCAATGACGGTTGTGCCGTATGATGCTACCAGTGCTGCTGAAGAACCTGTGGATGAGGAAGAGGTGGACGTTGTTGTTAATGTGTCAATTTCCACCTCCCATGCCTTTTGATGAAAACCCCCTTTCTGTTCCCAACAAATGTCTCCTTGTTTACTCAATTTCCTGTTGCTACTTAGACTACCTTCCTTATAGTTTGTATATAAGCCTGAAAAAAGGCTATCATATATATAATAGCTCAAATACTTGTAAATTTTTGGATTATGGCTTCCCAACCATTTTTGCAATGTAAAGAATATATATGAATAGATATATATCTTTTTAAAGAAAATCCATGTTCTTTCCTTCATTTTGTATTTCAGTTTATGGGCTCTCAACTTTCATTATGTTATTTCTCCACACATGGGTGTGTTTTGTGTAAAGCAATCCAGGTATTCCACCCTCTGTAATAATGGGTTAATTTCGCAAAAGCACAAAATAATTTCAAAAAAGATCGGCCAAAGAAATAGAAATAAAATAAAAGCACTATTCACGTATGTACAAAAATAAAGCTCAGTGCCTAATGGAACAGCTTAAGATGAATCACATTGACCAGGATTCCTAAGGGTTCCTATTCCACATTTTCTAACTCAAAAGAGTTACGTTCTTTGCACCAAATGATTTTAAAGGGGCCCTCCCATAGGCTATCAAATTTACCATGTTGTCTTGGCTTAGCAGCCCTTTTATCATACTTGAGCACTAAGTTTCCACATTTTAGACCTTGGTCAGAAGCCTTCTTGTCAAACCATCGCTTGACCACTTATTGACAGTTTGTCATGGCTATTAGGGAATTCTCCCTTTTTTCCTGTACTTCTAATAGTTTGGCAAGCTGAATCTCCATGGCGTCATTTTGTTCTATCTTGAGAGATTTCAACAATTGCAATGCTAGAATTTCCATGGATATAGGTAACAATGCCTCTTTCCTGTATATCAACTTATAAGGCGAAGTCTTAAGGACTTGCTTAGGAGTTATGCAATTTTCCCAGAGTGTTGCTCGGAGGTTTTTATGCCATTCCCTTTGGTGTTTCAAACCAATCCTTTTAAGGAGCTGGACTAGGCTCTTGTTCATTGACTCCGCTAGACCATTTCCCTATGGGTAATAGTTTGATGATGTCTTGAGGAATATTCCATTCTTTAATACAAAGTGACTTACCTTTTCACCTAAGAAAGCTCTTGCATTATTCAAAATGATAGTTTTTAGAGGACTGAACCTTGTCACCAGCTCTTCGAGGAAATTTACAATCTTTGTTTCTGTTGCGCTTTTAAGTGGAACAACCTCCATCCATCTTGTGAAGTAATCTATGGCAGTCATAATCCACTTGTGTCTAATGCTAGAAACCGGGTTGATCATTCTGATGAAGTCTAGGCCCCATTGTGCAAATGGTTCATCTGCCACTATGGGTTTGAGGGGCATTGTGGAATTCTTCCTTTTTTCGGTAAAGAACTGACATTTTCTGCAAGATTTTACCAAAGAGTGGGAGTCATTAAAAAGTGTAGGCCAATAATAAACAGTACGCATGATTTTAATGGTGGTGGTCTTAGCAGAGAAATGTTCGCCTATAGCGCTATTGTGGAACGCATCGAGGATCCTCTTTGCTTGCTCCGAAGTGACGCATTGTAGGAGAACACCATTGAAATTCCTTTTGAAAAGGACTCCCTCTATTAGCATATATCTGCAATTTTGTAGCCAGTAATATCTCCTTTTTTGGGATGAGAGACTTGGCAGATACTTTCTGGTTTGCATGAACCTCATTCTATCAGTCAGCCAACCGCCTTCTAATTCTAATTTATTTATCAAGACGAGCTCTGATTTCTCCTTTGTGGTAGGTACATCCTCATTCTATGCCATGTACTCACACAATCCTCTTCCTTTAATAGTTTTAGTAGGCTTGACTTCAATGTCATATTCAAGGATCTTGGTGATCCAATTAGCCCTTTTTTCTGTGATCTCCTTTTCCATGATATATTCACGCACACTAGAATGTGTGACATATACAAGCACCCTGTTGCAGGAAATTAGATGGCAAAACTTTTTAAGTCCCTTCACTATTGCAAAGTCCTGCCTTTCGATGAAATTATAATTCGTCTCATATTCCTTTAGGGTTCGGGAATAGAACGCCACTAGATGTTCCCCCTTTTCTTTGTCATCCTTTTGGGTTAGGACAATAGCAATACTAGACTTGCTACTGAATGCATACATTATAAAATCCTTGGATTGATCTGGATTAACTAGCACCGGAGCTATGGAAATAGCGTCCTTGAGCTTTTCAAAAGCTTCCCAAGCTTTGGTCGTCCACTTGAATTTCTAATCTTTATTCAGCATCAGGGTGATTAGCCTAATTATTCCTGCGAAATTGGAAATAAACTTGCTAACAAAATTTACTTTGTCTAAGAAGGATTGGAAACCTTTCTTATTCACTGGAAGGGGAAGCTCCCTGATAGCTTTCACCCGTTCGAGGTCAATTGAAACCCCTTCCTTAGATACAACATGCCCCAACAGCTTACCCTGTGGTACTCCAAATACACATTTCTTTAGGTTTAGGGAAACTTCAAACTCTTGGCATTTTTGAAAAACTAATTCTAAGTGATCAAAATGATCATCCTTAGATTTAGAGGACATAGTAAGATCATCCAAATAAATTAGAATAAACTTATTGATTAGTTCGCTAAATGCGATGTCCATCGCCCACTGGAATGTTTCCCCTGCATTAGATAAACCAAAAAGAATTTTAGCATATGCAAATTTTCTCCACTTTGTGGTGAACGTAGTCTTGTGTTGACCTTCTTCTTTACCTTAGATCTGATTGTAGCTGGAGAAACCATCCAGTAGAGAAAAAATTTTTGATCCTGTAACTATTTGTAGGATTGACTCCATTGTAGGTAGTGGATAGTGGTCCTTTAGGGATGCTCTGTTTAGGTCTCAGAAGTCCACACATAAACATATATCTCCATTCTTCTTTCAGACCGAGACCAAGTACTATGCTTGATTGGGAAGATAATGTGTGACTCAATGAGCTTAGTTAGATCTTATGCCATTAGGGCTTCAATTTAGGGTTGACGGGCCTCTGTTTCTGTCGGACTGGTTTTACACCTTTTGTTAGCTCAATAGTGTGCTAAATGATGTCAGGATCATGTCCCTCCAGATCATCATAGGACTAGGCCACTACTCCATATTTTTTGCATAAACTGATGAGTCTTTCCTTATCATGGTGTGGGACATTTTTACCGACTCTAAGATTCCTACCATCGGAGACCCGAAGGTCCACATAATCACTTTTTTCTGCTATGAACTTTTGTTTATCATTTCAGGCACCATCACAATCAAAAAAAAATTCGAGAGTAACCAATCCTTTCAGAAGTTTATTAGATTTGAGCTGCATAATTTGTCCTTCATAAGCTTCGGCAATCTTTGGTTGAAGCTGATCGACGAACTCCCCTGAGTGCTAGATAAACGAGGTGATGTGTTCATCACTTTCAAAAACTTTCCAACTCTGATCATTGTCAAGAATCACTGGTCAGACTAGTACTCGTACTAAATGTTTATTATGAAGAAGGTCAGAGACAGGATCAACCTGAGCACCAATCACGACCATGCGATTTGCGTTGCTATTTTATCCTTGGGGAATAGTCTTAATGTTGAAAGCTTCAAAACCATCAATCAGGTCCCAGACTCGATGCCGATAGGATCTCATGCGAAATTTTTTTGCCGTGAAAATTCCTCAAACTTGGTTGACTACTAGTTCAGAATCTCTAAACACAACTAATTGCTTAATGCCCATTCGTTCCGCAAGACTTAAACCTTGAACCAATCCTTCATATTCAGCCTGATTGTTTGAACAGGTGAAATGAAAGTAGAAAGACCTCAACAATTTTTCATTTTATGGGGATATTAGATATATCCCTGCTCCAGCACCCACTTTGCTTCTTGCTTCATCAAAGTATAGTGTCCATGGCTCATTTTCTTGGCTACCTTTGAATTCTTTGGTGACCCTCAGAAGCACTTGGTCTTCACCATAAATTACATATGTGCCTAATCTTGTAGCATGATAATTGCCAAAAGGATCATTGTCTATGTGTTCACTCAATAGAGCATCTATCATTCCAATCTCTGCTCACTTTCTCTTCCTCTATCAATTCAACACAATACATTTCTTTCTTGGTGATAGAGGTATGCGCACCTTCAAAATTGATCAAGGCTTCATTCACTACATGTTCAGAATGTAAAGCCTCTGATTCTATCTTCATTTTTGCACCGTGTTTGGTCCTAAGTATCAGATGTGACCAATCCAAGGATAGGTATCTACCCACCCTTGAAGTAAATTCTCGGTATAGAAAGAGACCAAACATAGGAGGAACATCTATGATCACCGTGTCCTACGAGACCGTGATACTAGGACAAGAAAATAGAGTTAAAGGAAGCACTTTGATGACACCTATAGTCTCAACTTTATTCCCATCAAGTTGTATTACCCCTCTTTTCATAGGTTCGTAGCTGAGTCCCAAAGCTTCGGCTATCTGTTTAGGCATAACCATGGTACTAGCACTAGAATCAATCATAGTGTTATGCAATAACTTCTTTCCTATAATGAGAGTCAAGAAGAAGGGTTGAGGTTTCAACTTATTCCTGTCATCGGTAGGGGATTCCTTTGTATTGTTTGTAAGGACTTTAGTTGGCGATATTTGATAAACAACCTTTGCATTGGCAAATGACTCTGTTGGTGCCGGGTTGATCTCTTCTTGAAGCGCCTTCTGTAATAGCATCTTTTGTTCTGAGATAGCTAGAATGTCCCATAGAGACACATTAGTGGATGATTTCTTCAATTTCTCTACCACATTAAAAGGTGACAAACTCAGAGGTTTCTGCTCCTTGGTTCTTGCTATAATAATTTCCTTTCGTGGTTGAGAAGGTGAAGGGACTGTTGAAGTACTGGGAATTTGATCAGAAATGCCTTTGAGTTGCGGGTTGTTTGGATGTGAAACAACTAACTCACCGATGAATCTCCTCTTTGAGCATGTGTTATAATCAGACTGCACTTGTAGTTTTTTGGATATGAATGTGTCATTAGAAAACACTGTTTCTTCTTCCTCCATCCAGGAGAAGAGTGCATGATCAGGAGTAATATCAGATTCTTTTTCTAAAGACATTCCTTGTATTTGTGTGGTAAGTATCGCACTCTCCATTTTTGGTAAGGCATATATATAACCTCCATATTTTGTTGCCATGCTTTGGCTGCGTTGCTTCACCACCTTTTGTTGTAAGTTTCCACGCAGACAGTTCTGGGGCATATGTGCATCGCTGTAGGGGAAGCACCATGAATTGATATCATCAATAAGGTTGTTCTTCCCTATGGTTAATTCCCTACTCAAGCTTGGCGACGTGCTCATCAGTGGAGTAGGCACCAACACCATTTGGTTTGTAGTCGGGGCTGGTGGATTAGCGCGAGGCGCATCTTGGTATTGATTCTGCTGAAAAGAAGACCACCCACCTTGATAGTTTTGATATGCAGGCTTCGAAGGTGTTACTTGGTTCCACTTAAGAGTGGTTATATCATTTTCCATGGTTCACAACATCTCTTTGAGGTCGCTCATTTCATCCTTGGAAGAACTTGATGTAGAAGCCACATTTTGTGGGCTTGCCGCATATGTGTACATTGACTGGGCAGGTGTCGGTGTGCTAGTTGGTGCGACCTCTTGCGCAGAGATCAATATTTCAGGAAATATCGACATAATAGGTCGAGGAGGAAATTTTCTGTAATCTATTAAATGATTCTCGGCTTTGATAGTGATACCATAAGCATCTGGTAGAGTAGCTTCTCCCAAAGACTTGATCATCACAGAAATGTTAGAATTGATGGACTTTAGATAAAATATAAATGATAACTCAGGAGTTGGGCATATGGTAACAAGAATCCTCTACCAATTTGTGTGAAATCAGGCATTAAAGTTCACCAGAGCCTCCTAGGGGGCTTGTTTTATGATAGATACTTGATAATTCAATGAAGAACGATCTCTGTCATTCGATAACCTCTTATAGAACGGATCTATGAGCTCATCCCAGGTGCGGATTGAATTAGGTGTCAATGTTCGGTACCAATCTAGCACCTTGCCTTTAAAAGATGCAGCGAAAAGCCTTAGGGCTACATTTTATGCTGTAATCTCATGTACCAGACATACATCCACCACATCTTGCAAATGTTCTGTTGGCATTCTTGAGTTGTCTCCGGTAAACTTCGGTATAGCTTTCATGGCTGAAACTGGGATAGCGCCCCAGACAATGGGCGCTACCGAGGCTACTAGGGGACTTTCGGTGTCCCATGCCATGTAATTTTTGTTGGCGGCCAGCAACATGGTGAGAGGAAAGGGTGGCGGGAATGGAACGGTTACCAGTTGATTTGTGACTTGGACTGTCCCTAGGGGAGGTACTAGTAAACTGGGGTTGCCCATGGTTTGAAATCTAGTTACAGGCTGATGGCTCATACACCCTTCTAAAATGTAATTTAATTTAAGCTCAGTCCCATTGGGCGTGCCAGAAAAAGAACAAACTGTTGATGCCAAAATTTGACGAGGTAATAGAGCCTTATGGGAAACTCAGTTTAAGGGGGACCTTTTGCGCTAAACTGAGTAACCTCCAAATTTTTAGAGAAGTCAGCTTCTTCTATAATGGGGTTTAGAAAGGGAAAAGAAAACAGATATAATAAAATGAAGTCTAAACTAAGGCGATGCACCAAGATTTAATGATGGGCATGATAAATCATAGATTTAAGGGCTTGAATGGTGTTGTAGTGTTCCAAAACATCAGACTTAAGATAATAGCATAGATAATTCATTCATTGACATAAAATAACATTGCATACATTCCTACTACCAAGAAGAGTCCTTAGACATGATCTAGGTACGCAAACTTGCATCCAATATGTATAGAAGTTCTCAAATGAAGTGTCAAGACAATAAAAATCACAGTTCACAGTTTGATCAAATAGCATGAAAAACAAAAAGGCCGAACAATTGGCATAGTCTGAGAGTTTTTGCAATCAAACAAAACAGTAATAAAGGTTTGGCATCTTTTACTAAAACTAGCATTTTCCTTCCAAAATTTGGACCTTTTTCTCATCATAGAGAAAAGTATATATAGTAGGAAAACTTTCCACTGCCTTAGAGAGCAGTAACATAAAATATTTCGCGATCCTCAGAAATGATGCCTAAATCAGAATATTCCCAAGGCCATTACAATAGGATCAATTTGGAATAAAACATCTAGTCATTCTAGGCACAAGTGCATCTTCTATAATGATAGCAGTAGTCCCAGCTAGGCACAATCAGACAAGTGTCACCCCTGGTGTGAATGATTATGACACGCAGCGACCAATAGTATTATTCGGTTCATCTAGTCCATCACCCACATATGAGATCCGTTGGTTAGGCACGTGGCAGCCCTTCATTTCCTGTATGAACCTCCTCCCCTCGCTGCTAAGGACTTGCGTTAATGCTACACGTGTCAAGTGGGCGGAGCCTTCATCAACAATAGAGGAAATGAATACCAGACGAGCGCAAAAGAGATGTGTGGTAGCATTTCGTTGCCCGTAGTTGCTAATTCATCTCTGCGCTAAAAGATGTGTGAATGGAAGACATGTAGCAAGTATATATCGCAGTTAGCACCCGTGGGACCCACCAAAACCCTTTAGGAACGAGGGCTTCGTGGCAGCATTTCGTAGCCCGATGAGGCAGCAAGAAAACATGATTAAAAGTATCCCGCAGTTGCAACACGTGGAAGCACAGCAGAGTTTCTTGGGATGTGAAAGGAAAGTTGAGACTCGGAGTTGAGAGGAATAGAAAATTGGAGCAGCAGAGCAAAACTTAGATAAAAGGGCAAGCAGACCTTGCGATGCACAGGTTGGCGCATGGAAAAATAAACTTGAAGGGAGCTGGTTAAATATTTGTTAACAGCCCCCATAGAGGAACCTCCCTCAAAGATATCACAAACTCAGCTTGGGCATGCAACACATCTTGAACCTCACCAAACTGCCGCAACACTCTATTGGTAGGTGTCTCTCAATGATATGAACTCTCGAAATGGTCTTCCCAATCAAAAATCATGTCTATTGGTAGAAAGGCAGGTGTTGATGCTCATCCCGCCATTGTGCATAGTCCATGTACAACCTCCATATAAACTAAACGAGGGTGTCAATAACTTCTGCCTCCAATATCCAGTGTCCCCAACATGAGTCTACATGATGGTGCCAACATATCAAAAAACATATAGAGATCTATCATCTAACTTATATACAATAGGTGGGTGAAAAATAACAATGTGCTCCCACACCCAGATCATCAGAAGAGTAGTACCAGCTCATAGATTGTGCCTCCTTGTACACTATATCATGTAAGTGGAAGTATAACATCACCAGAAGTCAAGGGCCCCATGCATATACACCCTCTCTCTCCAACATCCCTACCAACATCTCCCCCCAGCCCACATGAAACCCATGCCCTCAACGGTCTGGTAACACAATCCCACCAATCAAAGTACACAATAAATAATCCATCTGCTCATATCTATCTGCCAGTACATGCCATCTGATCTCATAATGTTCGATACCGAGTTTTCTGCCATCCTCATTTTCATAATAATGAGTGATCTTGTTGTAACCCCTCTGGATGTCATAACAGACTCTCTCACTCCTAATCGGTAACTGAAGTATCCTATAGACATCCTCTAATGTAACAGTCGCCTCTCCTGTGGGCAAATGAAAGGAGGAAGTCTCTGAGTGCCATCCCTCACAAATTGTGGTGAGCATCCCTCGGTTTTCCCGAATGGTGGGCATAAATGTAACATGATGCAATCCAAGATGCCATATCACTTATCCCTCTGCACTGCACAGTTGGTCCCACAAATCGTATGTTGCCGACCTCAACTCTCAGGTATATGTTGAATCCAAAACAACCTGAAAATGCATAACAAATACCTTGTGTCAGAAATACAAATCCAAATTTTACACCATAAAATTTCAAAAAATTTGACAAGAAAATGCGTCGTTTTATATCAAACATGTTGCGTGCTAGGAAAATGCGTCATTCAACATTGCAAATGCATCGCATAAATGCAAATGCATCCCAAAATGCACATGCATCACACAAGGCAACCATGTGCGCTATCATGCATATGTGTAAAAAAATCAAAGGAAAATGTGTCAATACATATGTGACACTATATCTATCAAATGTAACTCGATAACACAAATGCGATGCAAAATTAAACAAATACATTGATACAAAAATAAATAGAAAATGAGCCTTTACGTGTTTTTACATATGCGTCATATTGCGAGCACATGCGTTGCATATGAACGCATATGCGTTGAACCCAAAATGACACATTTGCTAATAAAACTTGAACGTCCTAAAAATGCGTGAAAATTAAAAAGTCAAAGGTCGATTTGGGGTACGTATTGGGGGTCCTACGTTGCCTGGCCATTTGAAAGTCCTAACTCGATATTCGTGATGCTTAATGTATGAAACGAGCAACATTTTGTTGAATGCTCCATAGCAAAATCAATGTTTTTCAAATTTGAGGGGTGCAAATGAACTCATTTTTCACCCAAATCCTATTTATATCTAGGATTTTGGAGGGTTTTCTCTCACACCTTTGTACTGGCCACACTATTTACAAAATTCCAACGACCATTTCACATACCAAACTTCGTCGAAACTAATTTTTGTCACCACCATTGAACTTTTGGCTATCAAATTACCTAATCAGGGCAATTTGCAATTTTTTCTGAATTTTTCAAAAATTCATCAAATTTCTTGAGGGGGCATACCCTTACCTATTTCACACTGTGGCATGACTGGGGCATGTTATTTATTATTCTTCGACACAAGCGCCAAAATGACATTATGTCAAAGAGGGGCAAACTATAGACACTGAAAATTGTCTTAGGCCTATGACTATAATTTTCATCATACTTCTAATCTTCATTTTTATAATTAAATAATGTTAATTGTTTAATTATTTTCTAAAGTCATTTGTCCTCTATTAATTAAATAACTTTAATTATTTAAGTAATTCATTCTTACCTTTATTCTTCTTTGATTAATAAAATAAATATTATTTATTTAATTACGTCGCTAATTAAACCTATCCTCTATTAAATAATCATTTTTGAATTATTTAATTAATTCCTATCACACTTTTGACTCTAATTAAATAATCACTTTAATTATTTAATTATTCTTTAGCCTTTTCTATCTTTAATTAAATAAATCTTTATTTATTTAATTTAATCCTAAAATCTTGAATGTTGAATTAAATTATTATTTAATTCATAAAAGGTTTATTCTTGGCATATTCCTCTATAATTAGATAATCTCTTTGTTATCTAATTAGTCATTTACCACTTAAGTTTAGATTTAATTAGATCAGTTAGTTATCTGCTGATTTAATATCTAATTATTTCTGATGAGAGACTTTTTGGTTCAATCATTCAGTTATCTAGATTTATTCCTATCTTCTACATGGAAAAATTTATTAATTAAATAACTTTAATTGTTTAATTAATTTATTCTCACTGTCTATCTTCATCAATCTTTATCTTTACATGCAAACTTTATTCTTCTGATTTTTTAATAGTCTTAACTAAAGATTAAATTATTATTTAATTTAATCTCCACCTTTTATGCTTTTTAACTCGCACTAATTCAACCCTAATTCAAATGCATGTCACATCTTTCAATCTTAATCATTGGTTTATCTTTTAATCTGAGCTTGTCATTCGAAAATCATATTTTCTATAAATTGGCTTGACCTTCATTATTATTACTCCTCCCGAAATCTTATGAGTTTTGGAAGCAATCAACTTTAATCTTTGATTTTTTTCTATTAACACTATCATGAGGCTATACTTGCACACTTAAGAGAAATATGAGGAAAATTATCATACAATGACAAAATGGAGAAGTGCAATCGAGGTTATTCATGGAATTACATAGATGTTTGGTGAGATCATTCTTGTATTTATGCTTTTTATTATATTTAATTGTTCTTTGTTTTTTATATTAAAAGCAACAAAGCAAGGGTGTTGTCCCATTAAAACAAGGCAACCAGGGCCATTCACAACAGATTAACACTAACAACACATTGACAACAGGTCTAAGACCAAACCATCACCCTAAGCAGATCATATAAAAAACATCACAAAAAAACACACAACCAATCTAGAGCTACTAGCAGAGTCCATCATGAAAGCATGATATAAAGTCATAGACCACCAAGGGTCATACCAGTCATAGAGGAAATTAAACATAACGACAAAGTCTTTCAAAAAATGAAACATAAACAAAGGCTGAAACAACCCATCCCAGTCAAAAAACAAAAGACCACTAACCACTAAAACTATTTCCCACTACATGGCTTAACAAGAGTAATAGTGGCCCAATCTTCAAAGAAGAACTTAAGTAGTTCTTTGTTGACAAGGTCTTCCTCCGCATTGTTCACAACCTTATTCTTCTGCAACAGACAAAGAGTAGTAGCAGACTTGTGCATGATCTTCAAGGAAAACCGAGTGACCTCTTGTAGTCTTTTCTCCAAGCTCTCAACTTTGTTTTTCAAATTGACAATCTCCTCACAAGTAGCATCCTATTTACTCTGACCTTCCTTCGTAGGAGTCTTACCCTCTACAATGTTAGAATTGTGAGGCTCAACTTCTTTAGTTTTAATGCTGGAAGGGCCCCTTTTAAGGCTTTCAGAAACGTGGGAGGAACTACTAGCAAAACCCGAGAGAGCCTCCACATCCATATCCTTCTCCTCCATACTCCTACTTTCTCCTCCCCATTATTAGAGTAAAAAATCTCTTTAAAATTCTTCTCTTTTTCTTTCATGGTAACCAGTCTGTTAGACTAGCGAGGAGTATTAGTCTCCTCGGTGATCTCAATATCTGAATCAATGTGATGGAGCCGAAATTTAGTTTTCTTTGAGGCTTTGGCCTTGCCTCTCAAGGTGGGAGCAGTGTTTTTTTTCTCCTTGCTTTCCATTGTTCTTTGTTGTTAGTGTAGGTTTAGTTGAGTTTATGCTTGTATTGCTTAATCTGTGAATTTCCCTATGTTACAATTTGAATATATTAAACTTGCAAGACTCTAGTGATATCAACCTATTACTAGCTTGCCTCTAAATCACTATATCACATCAACAAAAAATAATTTTATTACAATACTACAAAAGAAAGTACTTTCCATTACATGACACTTGTTATTACTATTACAATGTGACACTTGTTAAATAGATTTTTATTTTTATAAACAAAATATTTTATTTTATTTTTATTTGAATAATTTTTTATTTTCTTATGAATTTTTATAAAAAATTTAAAGACATAAACATAGAGTTCAACACAAACATACAATAAAATCCTAATTAAAATCTCTTAAATCAATTATTACTATTAAAAACAAAATATTGTAGAAAGTTAAGAAAAATCAATTGTAAAATTAAATGTTAATAAATGCTAGCTTTTTTAAATAGAAAATGTTAATGTTGTTAGCAAAGTGGATATCTTTCTATGTTTTGTATTAAGACTCTCGAGGATTGTAAATCTCTTGATCTACATGTAAGAAACAAGACCTTGATCAATCATACAAGATTCTATTAAAGATGCTTAGTCTATATTCAAATTGCATTCTAATGATAAAGAATAATAATAAATAAATAAATAAATTTAACAATAATAAAAATATATTAATTAAAAAAAATCATATGATAAAATAATGATGTCTATTAAAGATGCTTAGTCTATATTCAAATTGCATTCTAATGATAAAGAATAATAATAAATACACAAAAAAAAATTAACAATCATAAAAATATATTAATAAAAAAAAATCTTATGATAAAATAATGATGAAGTACTTTCCATTATAGTTTTGGAAAAGATTGAAAAGGACAAAAAGAATGAAAATGATGGTCATGTGGCTGGGCCCTCTCTGCTCTCCACCATTCACCGAACTTTTTCTTTCTGCGTTCAGAATGCATTTATTATTTAGTGCTGGCAAAACTAATTTATAAGCTGCCCCCACCTCAGTCAGTAAAAAGAAAAATCGTGTCCTTAAAAGAAGATGAATGGCTTACAGTTAAAAGCAACATGGTAACGCATCTTCCTCGTATTATTTTCAATTCAAATTCAGCGGATTGGTGGAACGTAGTCGCCCACGGGTCATCTAGTGTCGTGGCTTATTCATTTTGGTCCACATTCATTCATCTCACCGACCCATCCTTGTCTAAAGGCTGTCGGTTGGTTGAATCTGCCCTTTCTCTTCACCAATCGCGTCGAGACATCCATCCATCGTCACACCAGAGTCTTTCTCGTGAATCCATCCATGTTGAATTATGGTCTTTTAAGATAGTTCTACCATGATCAAATAATATTGTCTATTTGTTTTACCTAATAGAGATGTCGATGAATAATATAAATAAAAAAAATTATTTATGTTAAAATATATAAGTAAATTTAATGTGTTAAGTAAAGGTTATGGATTGGTTTTATTATATAGGTTCTATATCATATATTTATATCTCACCAGGATCATAATAAGTATACACATCTACTTATATGATATATGTCATCCACTTGTATGATATAAAGGTTTATTGGTCCAACAATATATGTTATCATAATTCTCAATAATATACAAATTTATTTTTTCCAGTTGATTCCGAGAGCACTCGATTAGGAATGCAATAACATCCTTCTTAATCCTTTCTTAGAGGAAGAAATTAGATCAATATTTTTTAAGAAATTTTAATTTGAATTCTTCTACTAGTGATTCTTCAGTACATGACATGTATCCCTCTACTTCCTACCAACTCAAAGTTGTAAATGTTGAATTCTCTCTTGATGTGATCCCTCTAGTTTCTATGATGTGCATTTGTGTCACACTTGACTTCTACATAATTGTTCGCTTGCCTACATTTATAGCAGTGTGGGTTACACCTCTTAGTTTGTAGGCTCTTTCTACCTCTTTATATGGCCTCAACCTTTCTTTCTTCTGTAGCTACTGTAGACGCCTAAAAATGACCTAGCCCTACAAGCTTCATTTTTACCGCTTTCGTCCTGGCATAATTAGGACATTTAATTATGTCCTTGGTCCACATTCGACTGTTGATTAAATAATTCATAATTATTTAATTAATTCATGTCATTTATTCTTCATGATTATTAAATAAATAAATTTTATTTATTTATTAAATATGTCATTAACTGTCTAAGTCTTTCTTTTTATTAAATAAATTCCTTAATTTATTTAATTTCCCCTTTTGCATTTAATTCTTATTGATTATTAAATAAATGAATTTTATTTATTTATTTAATACGTCACTGATTGTCTTAATTAAATAAATTGATTAATTTATTTAATTAATTGGTCTTATCTACTAAATTAAATAATTAAATTTAATTATTTAATTGCCAATTTCATATTCTTCTCATTTTAAATAAATTAAATTATTTAAAATGTCACGTCAATCCTAACTGTTAGTCCTTTTTGATAAATAATCTAAAAAAGATTATTTATTATCTCTCAAAATCCATAATTTGAATTATTTTAATTCAAATTAGTAATTAATCTTCCAAAAATAAAGCAATCGGGCAAATTCTTGATTTTCCAAATCTTATCTTCAGTCCACATCTTATCTCTTTGATTTTTCGAATCTGGCAAATCGGGCAATCTTATCTTCTTGATTTTTCGAATCTTGCAAATCGGGCAATCTTATCTTCTTGAATTTTTGAAAATCTTCATTTTTCTAATTAATTTCTCATTTATTCTCCACCATCGATCCAATTTTATTCTGACCGTTCGATTAAGGATTTTGCCCTAACCCTAATTAGGGATTCTTAGGTTTAATCTGGATCGCTCATTTTAGGTTCTCATCATCAATTTATCTCGTCTGTCCATTCGAAATGGCCTTTTCTATAAAATGCCATCTTCTTCTCATTTTTCAGGACACACACATGCTGACATTTTGCGTAATTATTATAGGCATTTATTTTCACATTTATTGTCATATGCAATTTTAGTATTTAATATTGGCATTTGTTTTAGACATAGGCATTGGTTTTTAGATATAGGCATTTAGGCATATCAAATCCTTCAAGACTTGTTGTAGGACTTAGGCATTTCCAGATTGCTCGAACGATGAATCTGAGGGCAACATTATCCAGCAAGTAAGAAGGTGCTACAAAAATGAATCATGGAGACTTCGGAGATCAGGTATAATCGTTCTTTTATGTATTTCCATTGTGTTTTGTAGCTACTTTGGGTTTTTGTCATTTTGCTTTCAATTCAATTGATTTGATCTAACAACCTAGAAATAACCCTCAGTTACATTAGTGAACCCGACTCTGTTTTCTCGTTTCCGTACGGTTTTTTCTTATTTTCTGTTGTTTTGCAGGTACAGGTACGGATTGATGCAAGTGTTTTTTAAAAACATCGCGACGCATTTGATGCGTTGTGACGCATTTGCTGACAGAAGCGCCACAATCGCCCTGACAAGCCGCAATCGACAACCAGAACGACGCATCTGATCTGTCGCGCCGCATTTGACAACTAGAACGACGCATCTGCCCTGTCGAGCCGCATTTGTCTGGTAAAATTTTTCTTTCAGTTTTGCCATTCTGATTTTTAGATTTTCGGGTTTTTTTGGTTACTGGTTTTCTAGTTTTCTATTTTTCTGTGTTTTTTTAATTCCTGCATGTTAACTAGATTAGATTTTTTGTGTTACTAATCTTTTCTTGTAGCGTGTGGCAATCCTCATTTGTGTGTCGAAGACCATTGCTTAAAAAGATTACTAATTCATTGTTTGTAGATTCGCATGTCAAAGAAGGAATAAACAAACTTTGTGCTTGTTTTTCTTAGATTAGCAAATATTTGATTTTGGTGCATATAAAACGAACTCATGTCTTCTATGCTTGATTGTGGTTGCGGAATGGTAGGTGAGTATGCTCTCACTTGGTGAAAACCTTGTGATCAGAAAACTAGACCCATTCTTATTTGTTATTTACCCTGACTTGGTATATCGGAGTATCCTCTCCCCTCGCGCTTTCGGGCGATCTTGGGTGTAACAGAAACGGTTACCAACTCTAGAAATTGGGCCTGCCTGGGGATTTCATCACCCCAATGCGACTCAAACCGGCAATGGAGCTAAAGCTAAGCTACCCCCAACCGGTATATAAATGTAAACCTTAAGGGAAAACCTAAGGTTGCGAGTGCGGATGTGTCATATGGACAGAGTTGTACTCCCTTAAACCTTGTTGAGCTTAACCTCTTCAAGCTGGAGTGCCATCTTAATGGTGATTAATCTCTTGCCCCATGTATGGCCACTCAAACGGGGGTCCCGAACTAAAAACTCTTATGTAGTAAGCCAAAATCCTTCTATTTGCTAGTGCAGCACCGGTCGGTGTGAAGGCATCCACACTTTCGCAGTTTGTAGTAGAGGTGATCAGCTCGCCATGGGAGTTTCATGGGGGTTGGAAGCTTGGTTGGCTTGAGAAGAGAGTGCACTGTAAGGGGAGCCCGTGCAACCAAGCTTCTGAATTCACATGCTACAGATATGCGGTTACGTGGAATCTAGCGAATATTGTCATGGCCTAACCTAGGATCGTGCTTATCTGATGTGTGTTTGGTTACTTTTTTTTTAAAATGTTGTGTTTGTCAAGTATTTTATGGTTTTACCAAGTTCGAAACAAAACATTCACCAAACAGATCAAAATTTCCATCAAAACGACAAGAAAATCACTGTCAAATTAAACTGAATCGCATCTGTTGAACCGTAACTAATTATCTGCAACACAACTGCTCTGCTAAACTGCATTTGAGACCTTTAACGCCGCATTTGTCAGCATCGCAACACATCTGCCAACTTAAAAGCCACATATGATAAACCGAGTCACATTTGACAGTCTGAAAGCCGCAATTGCAATACTAAACCGCATTTGCTAAACTGCGACGCATTTGCATTTTTGAGTGACGCATTTGCCTGTCAAAACTTAAAACTTCACATCCGAGAATTGAGGTCCTCAACTTGTCCACCATTTGTCAAACACTGTCACCAAGAAGACTCTGTCAGAAACCAAAACTTGAAATTGCTCAAAGCCTTGACCATTAAGTTTGCATTAGTCACCATAGGTTTCATACCTCATTCCTTTTCGTGGCATACATTCAACATTACATTGTCCCTAGATTCACATTTTGCATACTTAGGATTAGGTAAATCTTAAGCACACTTTGCAAAGTCATTGTTTTCGAAATTAGACCCTTTTGGACTAAGTTATCAAACCTCTTTTTTTAGTCATTGTCCTCTTTTGTGAGATTTCTTCCAACTCAAAAGTCTAGTTAGGAAGACTCACTAGTCATTTAGACCTAGTCAACTTGTCATTTCCAACAAAGTCCTTTGGCAGTCAAAATCGAAAACAAAGTTTGAGCTTAGAAGTGCTTAGATAACTTTGTCTTACATTGCATACAAATTGCATACCTTATTTGCAAAAAATCCAAAAACATTAGTCATTCTAGTTGTCATTTTGAACATTAGACTTCATGTAGTGCCATACTTGCATTTAGTTGTCATTCCCATTTGAGCAATCTCATTTCATGGTTGAAACCAGACTTCAAAAACAAAAGAGACAAATGGAAAGCTTTAGGCAAGACCCCCTAATTACTGTCAACAATCCTCCACATGACCCAAATTGGACCTTTTACAATCCATTTACCAATGTAGACAATCAACCTCCAACAACAATGCAATCCCCATCAAACAGTCCATTCGAACAATTTTTGCAAAAAGATGAAAATGGACAACTACTTCAGGAAAACATAGAGGCATTGACACAAGACCCCGAGGCCTGTCAGCTTGCTGAAGCTATGGTCCGTCAGGACAGAGAAAGATTCTTAGCTATGCTCTTGAGTGAAGGAACTAAGTTACCACAAGGATTTGATGTTAACACCCTAAATTTGACACTTCATGACCCTAATGCCAACAATGCACATAACATCTCACATAGCGGTCAACTTCTAAATAATACGAGCAATACTTCCTTTGGGATCACAACGACAATGCATACCACTCCCAACGTCCCAAACACCACCAACATCCCCAATACCACAAATACCACGATAGTAAATGCCATGGGGGCATCATCAAGTCACAACAATCCCCCCTTGACAACTTCATTGACTACCATGAACACAACTTCGACAATCCCATCCAGTGGTATGTCACAAAATCCTTTGGGAGGAGCCATAGGACATATCTTTATCCAAGGACAACAACAAAACGTTAACACAACAACCCGGTCAAATGTCATTACCTCCCAAGGTATGAACATAAATGTCCCCCTTGTACAAAATCAGCAATTTACACAAGGTGGCCAAATAACACAACCCATGACATCATTGACACACCATAACATTCATGGTCACAACATCCCCCAAATAATGACACACATGGCCAAGGGACACACCCCAACATACTCATCCAACATTCATACTCATCAACATGCACCAAATCATAACTTCCAATACCAACAACACACGTCATACGTACCACAACAATCCATACAGCCACAATACACCAATATTCACACACAACAAATAGGAACACATGGTGTACCAGGAAATCCAATGCATGGAAGCATAAACAACCCTACCATAGATGAACTCAAAGCAAGAATGAGGGATATGGAGAAAACTATGCAAAACATGTACATTTCAGGCAGGAAATCAGAAATATCATATGACTTGGATGTATACCCATTCGACACAAACTTAAACATGCCTCCATTTCCACCTGGATACGTGTCACCCAACTTCACAAAATATAGAGGCAAGACAAATCCCATTGAACATGTTCGTGAATTTGCAACCAACTATATGGATATCGCCTACAAACAAACGTACTTGATGATACTTTTTTCCAAAAGTCTGGTGGGTCAAGCCCTTGAATGGTTTTCAACACAAAAAGATATCCAGACATGGGATGAGCTCAAACAAAAATTCATAAGAAATTACGCGTACAACATTGACATGGATACCTCTATCACTACCTTGTGCAATCTCACACAAGAAGACTCTGGTGAGACATTTATTCCATTCTTTCAAAAATGGAGAAGCCTTGCTAGTCGATGTCACATTGACATCCCCGAAAGGGAAAAAGTCGACATGTTTGTCCAAACACTTCTAGGACCCCTAAAATTCGCATTACAAATACATTGTTGCACAAACTTCACAGAATTGGTTGAAAAGGGGGTCCAGATTGAGAAAGCCCTTATCGCAAAGGGAGAACTGAGATATGGCTCCAAAAACACGAACGTCAATCCACTCACTGACAAAAACAAATATTGGGTTAAAAATAAGCATGTTACAAATGATGGTGTTGTCGACGCCAAGACTGCAAACACTGTAGGCCCCGTATTGGCCTTGAAGGGGGTTCAACAACAAAACAGACCAACAACGACATGGAAACCTCCTCCCAATACTCCGTCAAACAACCAAAGTAGTCAAAACAATCAGGGACAATATTGTCTGATGAGACAATTTCCTAGGGGTCGCACATACACCCATTTGGGTGAACCCATTGAAGAAGTCCTTAAGAAATGCATCCAACATGGGTTCATCACACTTCCGGAAATAAAACCATATGACCCAGGACAATTCAAACCAGCATGGTGGAATGACAATGCACTTTACGAATACCATCGAGCAAAAGGGCATACAACCTCTAATTGTCGACAATTGAAAAACATAATACAAGACCTTATCGAAAATCACACCATTGAAGTAGGTGGATCGCAATTCACCTCCAACTTAGATCATACTATCCACAAGAATCCAATGTAGGACCATGGTTCTCATAATGCTTCCACTTCAGGTTCACAGAACCAAGCTAACTTTACCCGAGCCAAGTACGATTATTCTAGTGGACCAATTATAAATAATGTCAGAACTGACGATGAGTACAACAATACCATTATAGTCAAGAGAGCACCCCGGTGTAATGCTACTACACAAAGTGGCAAGGTCACTATAGTTGGTCCACCTCCCCCTAGACAAGCCAAAATCACTATACTGGGCCCATCTGCTAAACAATCACAACCTGCTGCATCGGCTAAACAGCCAAAACCTGTCTCAACCCCACAACAGTGGAAACCCAAAAGTCAGTTCAACCTCATTGACCAACTAGGAAAGACTCCCATGCAAATATCTATCCTTGAGCTGCTTCGTATCTCTCCTGCGCACAAAGAAATCCTAGAAAAAACTCTCCTAGAGTCATCTGTCCCTAAGGACATCGATGTCAATCAGTTTGAAACTATGGTGGGATATCTCACCATGCCGCACCACGTCACCTTCTCGGACCAAGACTATTCATCACATAAAACCAACCACAATGACGCATTACACATAGAAACTTTTGTCCATAAGCACAAAGTCAGACAGGTTTTAGTAGATGGTGGAGTAGGGTTGAACATATGCTCCCTCAAATTGGTTAAAGCTCTAGGGTTCTCTAATGCGTGCGTAGACCCAACGAAAAGTATAGTGATCAAAGCATACAATGACGAGGAACGCTCTTCATGGGGTGTTATCTCTCTCCCTATTAGAGTGGGACCAGTCATTGTAGACACAACCTGCCAGGTCCTGGATTTGGAACTACCATATAACATCTTACTTGGTCATCCATGGATCCACGCTTTAAAAGTTGTTTCGTCTACATACCACCAATGCCTCAAGTTCCCATTTGACGGCACAGAAGTAACCATATACGGAGACCCCGACCCTTTCCAATATTGTACCAACTTAAGGGGTATTTCTGAAAACCGAGTACCTATTAACTAAGAAGCACCTGGCTCCTCATCATCCAAGTACATCGACCCTTCCACACTCACGTCATCTTCCACATCCACTCCATCCATGTCTTCCGCCGTACCACCACCTTCCACCAGCCATAAGATTGAACCAATTGTCAAAATTCAGGACCTCGGCTACGGAGAGTTCAAACTAAATACAACATACAGCATAACTACAATACCCACTCCTCCAAAGGTATATGGTCAGCCATGTTTCAGAATGGAACCTCAAGAAACCTTCAAAGTTCCACCGAATACAGTTTTCATCAAGTGGGGAGACATGAGTGATGAAGACCTTGCTGACATCACAGGATGGATTTATAAGGATACAGTCACATTACCTCCATTACCAGTTCACAGATATGGCAAAGGCTACAACATCATGAAGGCTAAAGGCTACAATGGTACTAGTGGCCTTGGAAAAAATAAAACCGGTCGAAGGGAACCCATAGAAACTTTTCAAATTCTAAAGTATCTAGGTTTAGGGTTTGGATCACTCAACAATGACAATCGACGTACCTCTGGACTTTCAAATGAGCGAGTACATGCTTCTAACAATGTCGAGACTACTAGGGAAAATCTCACCAAAACGGACTCCCATGAGTGGGAATTTGGCTCAAAACGATCCCTAAGCGACTGTTGTCTTGATTTGTTTGTCAAACCAGGGGAACTGACCTCTGAACAACGATTTTGGCAAACATTCAAAATTGAACAGGCACCAAATAGTCAAAGTCCTACTACCCCCTCCCATGTCGTACAACAACCATCACCTGAACCCCCTCAGTCTAATCTATCCGAAGTGTCAGACGACATTGATAACCAGGGCTCTAAAACCTTCACTCCTTATTACGACAATGAATATGACACTAGTGAAGGAGAATATTGGATAGAGTCTAATGTAGAGTTGGATGATGATAACCTCATCTACAACATCACCTAATCCATCTACATGCTGTCTGCATCCTCACCCCAATTCACTAGCCTTGACTATGGCATTTCTTTAGTTTACCCTGAACTAGTCAATTGGGACCAACAAGGACCACCAGTTCTAGACACGTTTCAAAATGATGAGGCAATTGCCAAATTCATGGAATTACGAGAAGGTATACCCAGTGGGAACCACAAATCAGGATTTGCAATTGATTTAGACTGCATGGCATACTTTGGCGAGACTGTTCAGTCCTCTAGTCGCAAAAGTAAAAATAAAATAAAAAATGAAACGTCTCTAGGTGAAAACTGAAAGGCACCTCTTGATAATAAAATAGTAAAAATAAAGGATGAATCTGCGGGTGAAAACCTCTCTGAGGCACCCAAAGATGGAGGACTGGACTTTCTCCCTGTGCAACAGGAGAAATCGGCCATGCTTATTGAGGACACAATAGAGGATAACATTTCAACTGCAGAAGACCCCAAGATGGTCCTATTTGCGGCATCATTGACTAATGAAGAGAAACCAAAATTTCATAAATTCTTTGCAAAATAGAAAATCAACTTTGCATGGTCCTACACTGACATGCCAAGATTGGACCCCAAACTGGTTCTGTATCATCTGCCACTATTACCCAATGTTAAACCAGTCAAGCAAAAGTTGTGCAAAATGCACCCTCAAGTTGCTCTATTGGTCAAGGCTGAGTTAAAGAAATTACTAGATGCCGGATTCATAAGGTCTATAGATTATGCTAAATGGATTTCCAATCTAGCACCGGTGACAAAGCCAAATGGGCTGATTCGGGTATGTACAGACTTTCAGGATCTAAACAAAGCATGTCCAAAGGATGACTTTCCCTTGCCCAACATTGACATCATAGTTGACCTAACTGCAGGACATGAGATGCTATCCCTCATGGATGGTTTCTCAGGCTATAATCAAATCCGCATTGCTCCTGAGGATTAGCACAAAACAACATTTACTTGCCCATGGGGTACATACTATTGGAACGTCATGCCATTTGGTCTCAAAAATGCAGGTGCCACATATCAAAGGGCTATGACCACGATCTTCCATGACATGATGCACAATATAATGGAAGATTATGTAGACAACTTGTTCGCCAAATCAGCAACTAGGAATGACCATTTGAAGGTACTCAACAAAATTTTCAAGAGAATTGAAGAGTACAAAGTTCGGCTAAACCCTAAGAAGTGTGTTTTTGGGGTCACGTCAAGTAAACTATTGGGGTACATAGTTTCCCGAAGAGGCATAGAGGTTGATCCGGAAAAGGTCAAAGCAATCATAGACATGCCTCCACCTAGAGGGATTAGTGAACTCAGAACTCTGCAAGGCAGAGTACAATCTATTCGTTGTTTCATAGCCCAATTGGCAGATAAGTGCCACCCATTCCAGTATCTGTTGTGCAAAGGTGTCCCCTTTGTATGGATAGATAAATGTCAAGATGCCTTCCAAAAAATAAAAGATTACCTGCTATCAACACCAGTCCTCATGCCGCCCATTCATGGAAAGCCATTGATTCTATACATCTCGACTACTAGTTCAGCATTGGGGGCATTGCTGGCCCAAAATGATCATGAAGGAAAAGAAAGAGCAATCTATTACATCAGTCATGAACGTGCATGCCTCGCTGTTGTCTTTGCATCCCAAAAACTAAGACACTATATGGGTGATCCCATAATAGTGGTTTACAATTTTTGGCCAAACTGGACACTGAAATTATTATTTTTAACTAAGTCTTCACATTCGGGCACCTATAGCGGCTAAACTGTGAGGAATTTGAAGATGGTGCAAACTAGAGTCTCATCAAATTTTATTTGTAGATTCTAAAAATATTTTTTAAAAAATTTTTGGAATCAAATTTCACTTCTTTTTCCATCTCCCACGAAAATTGATTTTTTCAGAAAACAACATTTTTAAAAAGTGACGCTACCGTATAACATATAACTTTTGTTCCATGAAGGATAAAATTCTAATTCTTTCAAATTTAGATTTGTAACTCTAATATCTAGTGCTTCCACTTGGTTAGATAGTTTTGTATTGAATATTTTTTCATTAATCAAGTTTCAAAGTCAAATGAATTACAATTCAGACACAACATGACCGTATAATGCGTAACTTTTTGTATATGTCAAAATTTTTATTTTATTTTTTGTTGGATCAAGGACTTCAATATTTGGTGCACTCATATTTTTCAAATTTTTTTTTATAATCTTCTATTTTTCCACATGTGAAGAACAAAGAAATTCATTTTTGATGAAAAACCTATGTTTAATAAAACTCAAAAAACAAATACATAACAAAACCAAAACATATTAAAATTATATTCATTGGATAGCTTGTTCGAGGAATACCATAATCATTTGAAATAGAATTTTAAATGAATTCATTTGATCCCCCAAAGCTAAATCAAAAGTGATTTTTTATCAGCATTTTGATAGGTGTAAAGGAGACGTATTTATAGGTATGGTTTAAAACTAGCGAGGTTCTATCCAAGGGGTTTTGATCTAAGGTGATTTGATCAAACCATCTTCAATTGGAATCCTTAAAATGGAACAAGATATCTCACCAATCCATTTGGTGGTTGTAATAAGCAAACAGTTCACTGTGAGGTCAAGAAAAGGCCTAAAAAGCCCTAATTTCCACAAAAATAGGGTTACACCTGTGTACGGCCTGTGAAGGCCCAAAACCTCAAAAATATTGGAGAGATAGGAAAATGAACCAGGGTCCTTTTTGGAAGTTTGTGATGTTCTTTGGAATATTTGGATTTTGAGCCTACTTTATTGGGTTAGGAGGCCTAATTAGGGCCCAAGGGCTAGTAGCCCTTCTTAAACCCTAGGAGAGAGTTTGGAGTGAGTGATGGAGAAATGGTGATTGGTGATTGATCTTAAACCCTAGAGGAGTGGTTTTGAGGCTTTGGAAGTCATCCCACACCCCTGCATCAAGTTAGTGAAGCATTTGAGAGATAGCTAGTCTTTAGGTAGAATAAGGGCTAAGGAGAGAATGAGAGAAAGAACACCAAGATTGGCTTGGTTAGGAGAATGCAGATGATAGTAGGGTTGGCCAGGAGAACCATGGGTGCATAACAAGCATTAGGGACTATAGGTTAAGAAGGTGGAGAGTGACACCAAAGGGTTTGCCAAGGTGAGACCCAGAGCATGGGACAGTGAGTGTCTCATCCAACCCTACCCTATGAGATTGGTATCAGAGCAAGTAAAAGATTTGGGAAAGAATAATATATGTCAGAGGTTGATTCAAGTGATACTACCATCATGGTGACAAATGCACAATTGGCCAAGATGGTTGAAGAGCAGGAGGAAGATAATAGGCAATTAAGGGAAAGAATAGCCCAACTTGAGCAAGCAGTAAGGAGTGCACAATTTGAGGGAAGGATACCAAAGGAGGAAGAGGTTGCAGAGGAAGACAAGACCCTTGAACCTGACCCTGTCCTAAAAGAAGATCCTTTCTTGAAGGCATTGAAATATTTGAGTGGAAAAGAACTTGAAGGCATACCACTATTTAGTGGAAAAATGGAAGTTGATTCAGTTCTGGACTAGATAGAGGGAATGGAAAACCATTTTGAGTGTGATGGAGTCACTAAAGCACAGAAGGTAAAGGTGGCCAAATCAATACTAAGAGGTTCTACCTTGACATGGTGGAAATTCATTCAAACAAAGAGGGAAAAGGAAGGCAAGCAGCCTATAACTACTTGGAAATGAATGGCTGCCAAAGTAAGAAGCATATATGCCAAATGACTATGAGATTCAGTTACACAAGAAGAGACAAAGCCTAAGACAAAAAGACCAAGATGTAAACACTTACACTGAGGAGTTTCAAAAACTTTGTATGAGGTCCAATGTGATAGAGGATGAGAGTCTCAAGGTGGCTAAGTATCTTAATGGCTTGAAGTGGAACATCCAAGAAGAGATGGCTCTTTTAAGTCCTAAGACAGTACATCAATGCTACCAATTAGCTATCAAGATTGAGGAAAGGAATAAGAGGAAGCAAGACCAGGCTTCTAAGGGCAGAGGCAAAGGCAGAGATCAAAGAGATCAAAGAGGGCAGCGTGGTGGCTACCAAGGTAGAGGAAATGATCAAATAAACCAAGGTGAGTCTAAAATCATAGAGCATGGAGGTGAAACATCTTCTAGAGGAGGATACAACAGAGGTAGAGGACCTCAAGGAGGTTCAAACAGAGGAAGAGGAGCAGGCAGGAGCAATTCTTATTTTGCAAACATGAAATGCTACCATTGTAGTCAAGTAGGCCATCTTGCTTATAGGTGCCCAGAGAAAGAATATTCATCAAGTAATGAGAAGAGAGTGGCTTATGCACAAGAGGACACCATGAGTCCTGAGTCATCTGAGGTCAGTCATATTGAATCTAAGGTAGGAGAGAATCTGATGTTCAACAGAGTTTTGATCAGACAACCGGTTAAAGAAGAACCTAAACAAAGGAGAGCTCTATTTAGAGTAAGGTGAAAGATACTTGGTAAAGTATGCAAGGTCATAGTAGATTCAGGTTCAATAGATAATATAATCTCAGAGGAGGCAGTAAAGAAACTAAAATTGGAGAAGGTACCCCATACTAACCCTTACAAGGTCACATGGCTAAACAAGGGACAAAGTGTTTTAGTGAATGAGCAAGTAACGGTGGAGTTTTCCATTGGTGGGTACAAGGGAAAGTTAGTTTTTGATGTGTTACCCATGGATGCATGCCATCTACTATTGGGCAGACCATGGTAGTATGACAGGAGTGTCATATATGATGGGAAAGAGAACACCATCTCATTCAAGAAGGATGGGAAGACTTTTAAGTTGCAGTCATTGTCAGAAGAAGAAGAAGGATAGTCAAAGATACCAAACATCATGTTGAGCAGTGGTAAAGAGTTCCTTAACAACCTACATTAAGGGAGTGAAGGATATGTGGTTGTGTTACAACCTAAAGAGGAAGATAAGGCTGAAAAGATAGTCCTACTAGAAAGAGTCCAAAAGTTACTTGACAGGTATAAGAGCATAGTTAGTGATGGGACACCTGCAACTCTACCACCAAAGAGAGCCATAAGTCATCAAATTGACTTCATACCTGGAGCTTCATTACCTAATAAAGCAGCTTATAAGCTTACACCAGATCAAAACCTAGAGGTAGCTAGGCAAGTGCAAGAGTTGTTGGATCAAGGATTGATTCAAAAGAGCATCAACCCATGTGCAGTACCAGTGGTTTTAGCAACCAAGAAAGGAGGTAAGTGGAGGTTATGTACTGATTCTAGAGCAATAAATAGGATCACAATTAGGTATAGGTTCCCTATTCCTAGAATTGAAGACTTGATGGATTGTCTTGGAGGAGCTCAGTACTTCACTAAGTTGGATCTCAAGAGTGGATATCATCAGATCAGAATTAAGGATGGAGATGAGTGGAAGACAGCATTTAAGACAAATGATGGATTGTATGAGTGGAGAGTTATGCCATTTGGCCTCTCTAATGCCCCTAGCACATTCATGAGGCTCATGAATGAAGTACTCAAGGACTTACAGAGATATTTGTGGTGGTATACCTTGATGACATCCTCATATACAGTAAGACAACAGAAGACCATTTGAAACATGTGGAGTTGGTTCTTAGAAGGTTGCAAGAAGAGAAGTTGGCAATCAATCTAGAGAAGTGTGAGTTCTTTAAGCAAGAGCTTGTCTATTTGGGTTTTGTAGTGTCCAAAGGATCATTGAAGATGGATCCAAGCAAGGTAGAAGCCATCCTAAACTAGCCTACTCCAACTACAAGGACAGAGGTAAGAAGTTTTCATGGATTAGCCCAATTTTATAGAAAATTCATAAGGAACTTTAGTGGTATATGTGCACCAGTCTTAGATACAATCAAGGGTAGTTTAAAAACTACATTTGTGTGGACTCAAGAAGCTGAGAAAGGGTTTGAGAAACTGAAACAAGAGGTGGCAACTCAACCAATTCTCTTATTACCTAGTTTTGACAAGTTGTTCACTATTGAATGTGATGCAAGTGGAGTGGCAGTAGGAGGAGTGCTAAGTCAAGAGGGTAGGCCTATAGCCTTCTTTAGTGAGAAGCTCAATGAAGCAAAGAAGAAGTATTCAACCTATGACTTAGAACTTTATGCTTTGGTTCAGTCACTTAGGAAATGGAGGCATTACCTTCTACCCAAGGAGTTTGTAGTCTTTACTAACAATCAGGCATTGAGTTTTATCAACACTCAAGAGAAGTTGAGTAATAGGCATTTGAAATGGATGGAATACATCCAAGATTTTACCTTCACCATCAAGCACAAGAAGGGACAACTAAAAAAAGTAGCAGATGCATTGAGCAGGAGATTGTTGACAGTGCAAGAGATACAGATACAGAGCATTGGCATAGAGAGTTTCAATGATCTATATGGAGAAGATGAAGACTTTTCATAGGTCTATAAGGTATGTTCTAACTTTGAGAACCATTTCCATAGCCAATACTCTGAGTATACATTGCAAAGTGGGTTATTATTTAAGGGAAATCAGTTATGTGTTCCAAAAGTTTCAATGAGGGAAAATCTGATTCAGGAAAAGCATAATGGTAGTCTTAGTGGACATTTTGGTATCAATAAGACTTTAGAACTAGTGCAAAGATTCTATTATTGGCCTAAGTTGGCAAGAGATGTTAGAAAGTATGTGGAACAATGTGTTGTGTGTATGAAAGCTAAGGGAGGAGCTAGCAATGCTCGTTTATATCAACCCCTACCCATTCCTAATAGACCATGGGAGTGTGTGAGCATGGATTTTGTGGTAGGGCTTCCTAAGACCAAGACTAGTTTTGACAGTGTTTATGTAGTGGTAGACAGATTTAGTAAGATGAGTCATTTCATTCCCTGCAAGACTACTCATGATGCTAGCTACATAGCTCATCTTTTCTTCAAGGAGGTTGTAAGGATCCATGGATTTCCTTTAAGCATTGTTTCAAATAGGGATGTGAAGTTCATGAGTCATTTTTGGAAGACTCTATGGAGTAGATTGGGCACAAATCTGTCTTTTGGATCAGCTTACCATCCTTAGACCGATGGTCAAACAGAGGTGGTTAACAGGGTGCTAGGTAATCTTCTAACTAAAGAATATGGACATACATGGGATATGGTTATCTCCCAAGCTAAGTATGCCTATAATGACAGTGTAAACCAAACCACAGGAAAGAGTCTTTTTGAAGTTGTGTATGGGATGCACCCAAGAGGCATATGTGAGCTCAAAGATCTTGGAGCTATGGACCAAAGAAGTGGACATGCAGAAGACTTCAGTCAGACCATGAAAGAGATTCAGGAGTAGGTAAAGAGGACAGTCACTGAGGCTACACAAAAGTTGAAGGAGAAGGCAGATATGTCAAGGAAAGATGTACAATTTGTAGTAGGGGACTATGTTATGGTCCACCTTAACAAGTCAAGGTTGTAGAAGGGAATTTCAACCAAGTTGCAGATGAAGAGAGTGGGTCCATGCAAGATATTGGCCAAGTATGGTAAGAATGCATACAAGGTGGAGTTACCTACCGATCTAGGAATCTCACCAGTGTTCAATGTAGCTGATTTGATCAAGTATAAGGGAAAAATTAGTGATGAGGTTCAGAACAGTCAAGAGATCTTTAAGGACATCAGTAATGTACCCCTACCTAATCAAGAGAAGCCTCAAGCAGAGCAGATCTTGGAGTCAAGAGTATAAAAGTCTGCAAGGAACAAAGTGTACATGGAGCACCTTGTCAAGTGAAAGAACAAACATGAATTAGAAGCCACGTGGATTCAAGAAGATCAGTTCAAGAAGTTTGGTATTGACCCATCATTGGTCTCTCCTTCCATTCCCTAGTGTTTGGGCTGAGAGGGGGAGAATGGTGCAGGAGCACCTAGGAGGCATTTGGAAACACTAGGCAATATGTTGGAAGCCTAGGAAGAAATTTTGTGTTTTTACACTCTAAGGTCATGTTGACCATTTAATTTAATTTTAGTTTGTTCTTAGTTGTTTAGGAGTGATCAGGAGGAATTTTGTAACTCAGGTTCCATTGTTGTTTAGGAGTTAGCAATAATTGGAAAAGGTGGGAAAATGGGACATTTTGCACCTTATTTCCATTTGATTATGCAAATTTCCGATCCAAGGGATTGGTAACTACCTGGGAGAGGAGTTATAAGGGGTTGCTCAAACTAAGAGCAAGGTTGGTTGATTGGAAAAGCATTCGGTCTTTTGAAGATTATTGTTCATATGAAGAAACATTGAAGTTCTTGCATTTTTTCTATTTTTTAGTTCTTTTACTATTTTAATGGAGAGTTTCTGGTTGTGAGCAGTGTGTGGAATGTGTGATTACTATCTTACAAGCTTTGTGTAGTCAGTAATTAGCTTGACTCACCATTTTATAGCTTTTCTTTTAGTTAGTTTTGTTTCTTTTCAATTTCTGATTAGACCTGCAAGCTGTAAATCATGGAGTCTTAGACCTCTGTTTTCCTCTATACCTAGTGTATAGACTTTGGGAAATGAGGCTAAGCTCCATGCATGTAAATAGGATAGGTCTAGGAGTCTTAAAGAGGAAGGAAACCAGCATGTAATGAGGCTAAGCTCCATGCATGTAAGTTTGCGATGTTCTTTGGAAGATTTGGATTTTGAGCCTGCTTTCTTGGGTCAGGAGGCCTAATTGGGGCTCAAGGGCTAGTAGCCCTTCTTAAACCCTAGGAGAGGGTTTGGAGTGAGCGATGGAGAAATGGTGATTGGTGATTGATCTTAAACCCTAGAGGAGTGGTTTTGAGGCTTTAGAAGTCATCCCACACCTCTGCATCAAGTTAGTGAAGCATTTGAGAGATAGCTAGTCTTTATGTAGAATAAGGGCTAAGGAGAGAATGAGAGAAAGAACACCAATATTGGCTTGGTTAGGAGAATACAGATGATAGTAGGGTTGGCTAGGAGAACCAGGGGTTCCTAACAAGCATTAGGGCCTATAGGTTAAGAAGGTGGAGAGTGACACTGAAGGGTTTTCCAAGGTGAGACCTAGAGCATGGGATAGTGAGTGTCTCATCCAACCCTACCCTATCAGTATGCCATCATCCCCACAAGAACCTAAAGGTATGTCTTCTAATCCACCATTGATCGAAGGTATTCAATCTATCCCATCTCAATTAAATATTGATTAAATTCATAATGTTGAGATGTATGTACCTAGAAGAACACCTAAAATTTTGCGTAGAAAGCCAAAGTATTTGATTAATATTGATGAGGATATTTTGCAGCACATGGAAGGTAAGATTTCAACATGCACTTGTAGAAGATATGTTGATAAGATTTGGAAATTCTACTTTGAAAGGCTAAATGAGACCACAAGATGTCAACTATTTTTTGAAATGATGCAGGGTATAAAGTATAGAGACATCATGAAGACTCTTGGGTTGAGAACATCGAATGTATTGAGTGAAAACACTATTGAGAAGAATCTAATGGATGCATATGAGAGTGTGGATAAGACCTAATGCTCAAAGGATAGTAATGTCACACGATGTTTCATTACATCTACTTTGGTAAGCAGTTAAACAAAGAGAGCTCATCTCATTAGAAAGACGAGTGAACAAATGAGAATTAGTAGAAAAACTTTATCAAAAGTCATTCAAAGGCGACAAAGAATTGAGGGAACCGATTCAAATGAATTATGGGAATTCTCAGGGAGACTACCACAAAAAGATTAAAAAATTGTTGAAGCATTGATAACACTAATTGAAGATTATTGGAAGAATAACACAAGGCCATTTTCGAATCAAAGGGATGTGGTAAGAAGGAGAATCGGTAGTCGGAACCATGAGCCACATCCAAAGCATTTTTTGGATGACTCAAACCCAATTTTTTCATAAATTTCAAATGGATTATCCTCAAATTAGTATTTGTCAAATATTTTTTGAAATGTTTAAACCTTTTTATGTCAAGATAAATCACACATGCACTATTTGTTGTTGTAGACTACATATTGAATTCTCTAACCATTGTGATGTTTATTGTTTTATATGTTGTGATTTGCATACTAACAATGTTTTGTAGGATTGTGGCATAGAATCCCCACCAAAATATTCAAGATATTTCTTATCAAAAAAATTATGTGAAATAGAGGATGGCCAAATATTCTTTAGAATAGCATTCTTGGATGGTTCATGCAAGCGTTGCAGTGGCTTGCAGCATATGCTAGTATGTCAACATATGGAAAGCACATATGAGGTGGGACATAAACTAGTAGAGTTCAGGAAGTATAAACCAGTGGCATACACTATAAAAGATGGGTTTCAAGCAAAAAGGTGTGATTTGGTTATTCAAAAGATTCCAATGTATCAATTTATGTCCATGTTTCATGATAATATAGTGTATGATTATGCAAGGCATACCCATAGAGCCCGATGGTTGGACACACAATTAAAGACATGCAAGGAAACCTTTCTAGTTGGAAGCATAGTATCAGTGGTTGAATTTGCAAAGAACTACACTCTACAGCCATAGCGTGAGGTATAGTCATAGTATTACAACTCCACACAGGTTTTGATATTTGCGGAAATAGCATTCATTCATGCAACTAATAATACAGAGGACCAAAGGAAGGTATTGAGGGAGTATCACTTTTATATTAGTGATGATCGCAAACATTCTCTAGAGTTCGTGCAAGGTTGCTTCTAGATGTTCTACAGTGATTTGGCTCAAAGGGACATAGCATACGGTTGGCATATAATATGGTCAGCTAACTATGCAGCACAGTTCAAGAACTCATGCATTTTCTACTAGTTGAGTAGGATGCATGTCATTACAAGTGTACAATATATGTGGAACTTTTGTGACATCGGGCATGAAAAGGGGGAGCATGATGGTGTAGGAGCATGCGTGAAAAAAGTATTATCATGAGAAGAGTTAAAGTATAAAGACAATGTAAAGTTGACAAATGCAAGATTAATTGTCGAGTGGTGGAATGCTTCGATGGGTCCAGGTAATGAAGGTACGTCTTTAGTTCATAAGTATTTTTGGTTGATGGATGATACTAACATTGCACCATATGAGGATTTTTGTATACTAACAAGATCAAGTGAGCTACACTATTTCCTTAGCTCAAATGCAGGTTCATGGAGTATCGATACACAAAAGATGGCATTCTTTTTTTCTTCATATACAATGCAAGCCTGGAATGATTGTGATTTAGGGGAGTGGGTTGACAAATTGTTGGCAAGTTATCTCAGCCCACTTCACACATATTGCCCTCTGACGGCATTGGAACTAACATAGATGGAATCATCATTCGACTTTGACCACATATCAGATCTAGTTCAACCAGGTAATATATCTATTTGCTTATTTTTTGAAATTCCATATTGTTATATTACTTTGTAGTGTATTCATAATGTTGACTAATTTCAAGAGATTTGCTGCACATATCAATGCAGGGAAATTTTATGCAATTATTGCAGATGAAGACAATGAAGAGAGAACAGACTATTACTTGTGTCATTGTGTTGAGGCCAAAAATAAATTGGATATAGGCTTGGTTTTTATTACTCAAACCTGGCTTAGAAGGTACCCACATAAGGGTGTTAAACATTGGCTATTTTAGGGCTTTGAAATGCATCATAAGATTCTTCATTACTCGAACCTTGTTGTGGCATCCAATGTTTTTTTGACCAAATATGGGGTAGACCTTTGAACAAGGTCTTGTGGAAGTTATGTGAGTTTGACCATGAAGCAATACTTGACACAATAAAGAGTAGAGTAGACCCAAATGGTTCATTGAATTAATTTGTAAGGATGCACATTGGTTTTTATTAATTTATACTTTTATGCACATTAATTTGTTTGATGGAAATCCTATCATCTTCTTTTACTTTTCCTATTTGTAAGTAACTTACTACAAATTGATTGGTGTCCCCTTGCTGAAAATGCAGATTTATGAGCCATCCAAGAGAATGTTAGCCAAAAAAGCAATGCAACATCCTTATTTTGATTATCTTGACAAATCTCAATCATGATTTTAAGCCATTAAAAAATTGTGTGCAAAGCTTGGTGAGGGAATTTTAAGTTATTCATTTGAAGTTAACTTTATCATGAGCAGCTATGATGTAGACATTATAAGAGCATCTCAAATTTCAACTTACTCTATTCATGAGAGGTGTTGTGTAACATAGGTATCTTAGAACTCCTAGTGAAGATGTATGACGAAAAGTGACTAAGTTGTGAGACTGGCATGCCTATTTGTAAGTTCCTTCCATCTATTTTCATTTCATTTCCATTTTGGATGCTCTTTCTTTTTCTCTTTTACTTTGCTTATTTGTAAGTAAACTACTAAAAATTGATTGGTCTCTCATTGCAGAAAATGCTGATTTATGAGCCATTAAAGAGAATCTCAGCCAAAAAAGCAATGCAACATTCTTATTTTGATGAACTTGAAAAATCTCAATTTTAATTTGAAGCCATTATAAACGAGCATGTGAAGCTTAGCAAGGGAATCTCAAGTTACTCGATTGAAGTTAACCTCATAATGAGCACCTATGATGTAGACATTTAAAGAGAATCTCAAATGTATGAGTGGCATTGTAAAACATCTATGAGAATGAATTACCTAAGGAATTATAATGAGATTTACTCAAATACTGTAATTTTGGAGTTCATGTTTGGTGCAGTAGCACCTTGTTCTCTAAAATCCTTCAATAGGAAAATTTGGAAAATTTGAATTTTGAAATGTAAACAATGTGAAAAATGTCATGTGAAGGTCATATGTAATGTATTAAAAGTCTCAAAGAGGTCATTAGGTGATTAGAAAAGTGATATAAAGCATGTAAGGTCGAGCAAAACAAAGATATTTTGTATTATTGAATATTTACAATCAATAAAGTCCTTGTTTTAGTGATTTTCTAAGTTTTTCTAGTTGTTCATTAACTTGTACGACCTATACAGTAGTTTAAGGCCTTGAATCTTATTGTTCAAGGTAGAATAGTGAATTATCTTTCATTTGAATCTATTTAGGAGGGTATCCATTGAGTTTATCATTAGTTTGAACTAATTTTTCTCAACTCAGTCTGTAAACCCTCAAGATTGGGGTTTTGAGAGTCTAGATAACCAATAATGACTACTCCACCAAATTTGATAGTTTAGATCAATGGAGTAGATTAGTTTTAGGATTTTTTAGGTGTTTGTGTGTTTATTTGTGTAGGGGAATTCAATAAAGAAAGGTGGAGTTGCTGCTACAAGGTTTTATGATGAATTTCCAAGTGAAAAGTGTGGCTCCAAGTGATGTTTTGAGGAAAACTTCTCAAATGACTTCACAAAAAAATGACTGATCTAGATAGCTATTATTGAGTTACAACACATACTTCAAAATAAATAGTGACTATCTTGGAACATGTGCATCAAAAATGACCTTTGTTATCCTCATTAGGCTAACTAGGCCTAATTTACAAAGGAACATACCTTTAAACATTCAACAACCCCCTGAACTTGTTGGGGAAGCAATTCTCATGTATCCAAACCCTCAGATCCACAATTTGTCTCAGGAGAAACTCACTCCACCATGCGAAACCACAAAACCCTTATTTTATGCTAGTATGAGGAGGGTTTACTAAAAGGAATGGTTCCACACCTTTCCAGAACATTCCACCACCTCAAACCTTCTTAAAATCATCTGTACAAACTCAAAATAAAATCACCCAACCTCTACATGCAATATTTTATCAAACCCTAGGGCGAAACCTCATTTTTCATGCCCTTTTCCATCAAAATCTATAGGGGAAGCAACACAAACCCCATAAAACTTATTCACTTTCACCAAATAAGCCCCCTAACATAAAAATGGGTTTCTAAATATGTATTGGGTATGTAGAAACATAAACAGATTGAAAAAGAGAACACAATCACCCTATACGAAATAGTATAGTTCAAGGAAACATCATATTTCTAGTAAAAATACATAAAAATGTAAGGAAAAAATGAATTTTATTGATCTTCTTCTAATTACATGGTACATTTATGCTAGGAATGGTACATTTACACTATTAATGGTCCTCTTTTGCACCCAAACATGCAGAAACACTTTGAGTTACGTTCAACCGGCTCGATCCCTTAAGGGTCCAAAGTGCAAAAGGGCAGTAGTCTTTGATGGGGTATTACTCAAAAACCATGGTGCTTATGAAATATCCTTCTAATCCTATGAGATCATGTTGGGCCCCTCTACAAAAACCCCTCTCATTTTTTGCTATCTCAGAGTGGTTTTCCCATGGTGTCCAGTTTTCACTTGATGGAAAAAAAGTCAAATGCAAGTAGTGCAAAGTTGCAAAGTGGTGCAACTTCATTCTACAACTCGTGTGACCAAGTGGACTATTCCAACATGTACGAATAGGTATTCTTACACTAGGCATGGTCCTCTTTCACACCCAAACACGCGAAATCACTCTGAGCTATGTTCCACTAGATCGATCCCTTAAGAGTCCAAAGTGCAAAATGGCTACAAAATTTAGCATGCTATTACTCGAATGTCATGATGCTTAGAAAATTATCATATAATCTTACAAGATTATGTTGGGTCCCTCTACAAAAACCTCTCCCGGTTTTGGCTATCTCGGAGTGGTTTTCCCATAGTGGTGGATTTTCACTTGATGGAAAAAGTGTCAAATGCAAGCAATACAAAGTTGCAAAGTAGTGCAACTTTCATTATGCAACTCGTGTGACCAAACAGACTATTCCAATGCATATGAATAGGTATTTTTATGCTATAAATGGTCCTCTTTCACACCCAAATACGCTGAATTGCTCTGAGCTACGTTCAACCGGATCGATCCCTCAAGAGTCCTAAGTGTAAAATGGCTGCAAACTTTAGCATGTTGTTACTCAGATACCGTTATACTTACAAACTTCTCATTTTATCCAACAAAATCGTGTTGGACCCTTCTATAAAAACCTCTCTCGATTTTGCCTATCTCGAAGTGGTTTTCCCATGGCGGTGGATTTTCACTTGATGGAAAAAGTGTCAAATGTAAGCAATGCAAAGTTGCAAAGTAGTGCAACTTTCGTTCTACAACTCATGTGACCAAATGGACTATTCCAAAGTATGCGAATAGGTATTTTTATGCTAGGAATGGTTCTCTTTCACACCCAAACACGTGGAATCACTCCAAGCTACGTTTAAACGAATCAATCCCTTTAGAGTCCAAAGTGCAAAATGGCTACAAACTTCAACATGTTGTTACTCAGATATCGTGACACTTAGAAACTTCTTGTTTGATCCTCCAAGATCATGTTGGGCCCCTCTACAAAAACCTCTCTCAGTTTTGGCTATCTCCGAGTGGTTTTCCCGTGGTGGTGGATTTTCACTTGATGGAAAAAGTGTCAAATGCAAGCAATGCAAAGTTGTAAAGTGGTGCAAATTTTGTTTTACAACTCGTGTGACCAAACGGATTGTTACAACATGTCTAAATAGGTATTTTTATACTAGGTATGGTCATCTTTTACACCCAAACACGTGGAACCACTCTAAGCTACGTTCAACTAGATCGATCCCTTTAGAGTCCAAATTGCAAAATGGCTGCAAACTTCAGCATGTTGTTACTCAGATACCATGATGCTTAAAAATTTCTCATCTAATCCTACAGGATCATGTTGGGCCCCTCTAAAAAAACCTCTTTCGGTTTTGGCTATCTCAGAGTGGTTTTCCCGTGATGGCGGATTTTCACTTGATGGAAAAAGTGTCAAATGCAAGCAATGCAAAGTTGCAAAGTGGTGCAACTTTTATTCTACAACTCATGTGACCAAACGGACTATTACAACATGTCTAAATAGGTATGTTTACATAGGAATAGTCCTCTTTCACACCCAAACATGCGGAATCACTCTGAGCTACGTTCAACCAGATCGATCCCTTTAGAGTCCAAAGTGCAAAATGGCTACAAACTTCAGCATATTGTTACTCAGATACCATGATTCTTAAAAAATTCTCATCTAATCCTACAGGATCACGTTGGGCCCCTCTACAAAAACATCTCTCAGTTTTTTCTATCTTAAAGTGGTTTTCCTGTGGCGGCGGATTTTCACTTGATGGAAAAAGTGTCAAATGCAAGTAGTGCAAAGTTGCAAAGTGGTGCAACTTTCGTTCAGCAACTCATGTGACCAAACAGACTATTCCAACATGTCCAAATATGTATGTTTATAGTAGGAATGGTCCTCTTTCACACCCAAACACATAGAATCACTTTGAGCTACGTTCAACTAGATTGATCCCTTAAGAGTCCAAAGTGCAAAATGGCTTCAAACTTCAGAATGTTGTTACTCAGATACCATGATGCTTAAAAACTTCTCATCTAATTGTACAAGATCCTGTTGGGCCCCTCTACAAAAACCTCTCTTGATTTTGGCTATCTCATAGTGGCTTTCCTGTGGCGGGGGATTTTCACTTGATGGAAAAAGTGTCAAATGCAAGCAGTGCAAAATTGCAAAGTGGTGCAACCTTCGTTCTACAACTCATGTGACCAAACAGATTGTTCCAACGTGTTTGAATAGGTATTTTTACACTAGGAATGGACCTCTTTCATACCCAAACACGCGAAATCACTATGAGCTACGTTCAACCGAATCGATCCCTTAAGGGTCCAAAGTGCAAAAGGGAAGCAAAATTTGAAATACTATTACTCAAAAACTGTGATGCTTACGAACTCTCTGTCCGAGCCTACGGGATTGTGTTGGGCCCCTCTATAATAACCTATCTTGGTTTTTGTTATCTCAGAGTCGTTTTATGTGGTGTCCAATTTTCACTTGATGGAAAAAGTGTTAAATGGAAGCAATCTAAAGTTGCAAAGTGGTGCAATTTTTGTTTTGCAATTTGTGTGACCAAACTAACTACTCCAACATGTCCTAATAGGTAGTTTTATGCTAGGAATGGTCCTCTTTCCCACCCAAACATGAGGAATTGATCTGAGTTGCGTTCAACCAGCTTGATCCCTTATGATGGCATGTAAGACAATGGAAAAGAGAAACATACACACAATAGTTGAGAAGTCTGAGTATTCTACACAAAAAGCATATGATCATTGGTGCAGAGCACCTTGTTCCTCCATTTGATGAAAAAGGTCTAGTTCAATGGTTTTAGTCATTATAATGTCAAATAAGGCCATGATAGACCATTTTGTAATCTTGCTTTTATTTTTGAGTTAGTGTGGTGTCATTTGAGTCAATTATGTAAGTACAAATAAGAAAATGGTATTGGCAAAGGAATTGGAAGAGATTACTAGCATTGCCCCTATTCAAAATTCAGAATTTAGGCCTTAAAAGCAAGGCTAGACTAGGTGAAAAGAAGAAATTGCTTGAGAATAAGTTATAATAGGTTGGAAATAGGGTGAGGTTGTGGATTTTGATGTGTTCAAATGGTCTACAAGGATAAGGGAGGTCAAAATTATGTTATGGCATGATGCCCTAATTGGGAATAGAAGGGTTTTGAATGAAAAATAGAGGTTTGAGGGAGTAAAAGTGGGTAAAGTCAAGGGGCAACATAATTTGGTGGTCAATTAAGTTTGTCCAGGTAGAATGAAGAGTGTTGGAAGAGGTTTTGAGGTTGTATGACATATGGATATGGGGTTTTCAATATACCCTAGTGAAATTTGAGAAAAGTGAGGGTTTAGAGGATAGTGGGGTTAGAGGGCCAAGCACACCCTAAAAATTGTGGATTTTGTGGATTTGTAGACTGGTAAATGCTTCCCAATGGTGTTTTGCAATTGGAAGAGTGATTGAGAGTGTGTTTCTTTGTTAAATAGACCTATTCGGGGGTCTATGACAACGTTGAGTCCATTTCTTATTTGTATTATAAATTATAACTTGCTTTCTCCCAAGTCCATTTCGTATAAAAGAAATAATACTTAAAAAAGTTGACATATAAATCGTTTGATGTGTTTATATGGTGATGCATCAATAACATATTGGAATCTTTTTATGAATCATTTCATGGAATACCAATTGAAAATGTGTTTTTTTGTTTTAGATAAATTTGTTTAGCATCAATCAATTAATATTCAAGACAAACCATGAAGGACAACAATGATCAATGCTAGGGCTAACCAATTAATAAGTATACATGTGAATAAGTCAAGCATGTACATGTGAATAAGGGAAGCACAAGTACTCAAAAATGCTTAAGCCTTGAAGTATACACACGAATACATAGTATACACAAATTAATACAAAGTATATGCACGAATACAAGGTATACACATGAAAACACGTAAGTCACAAAGTATACATTGGAACACACGTAAGTCACAAAGTATACACATAAGTTGTAAAGTATACACTTGAATACACGTAACTCATATCCATTGAACCATCAATTTAGAATGCAAATATAGACACCATCGATAAAAAATATTTGTATTAACCAAATAGCCATGTAGGCATACATCAATATATGTTGATATAAGTATGAAATATATGTACAAAATAGCCTTATAGGTTTACGAGAATTCCATATAGGCATACAATGTCAAATATATCCAATACAAAATATGTACAAAACTTCCATGTAGGCATACAACAAAGGGCTCTAGAATCAAAAGTCATTGCTCTCCATGCTCTGGAAATAAATTCTTTCACTCTGCTTGTCAATCGGATGGCAATAGGTTTGTCACTCGTTTGTGTTGCGCTTGAGGAGTGCTCCTGCTGCTCCTCCTAGTGTTTAGTTCATGGTGAAGTTTTAACTATTACAATAAGAAGTAAAGACATGAATATATAGAAATTATGTTATAAAAAATGATATATTTAACAAAATAATCACTTACTACCATCTTATGATCTCTCTCCATGAGGGAAATATTCACATTCCCATGCTCAGGTGTGCTCAAGTCCTGTATAAACCAACCAAATAGAAATTAAACTATGAATCAATAATGGTTTGATTTTTCACTAACTAACATCTATAACAACGAATGTAAATTGAAATTTACTAATTTTCCTCATACCTCCCCTATCAGAGCCATCAAGGATTGTATAGCAGATGAAACACTAATCTCCATTTCCCTCATCAGATTTAGAGGTGTTTTGGCTTGCAACATCTGAAAATAAAACAACAAATTAATCAATCACAAAAACTACAATAGTGATCCACGTCACGGCTTATAATGCATGAGATAATGAACAAAATTTGGAGTACTTATTAAACTATATATTTCTGATTATCATGCTTACTATTTTCCCTGTCCAAATCTTGTTCAAGAGGACTTGTTTTTAGGCTTTTACCCATAGCAGCAAGCTAGTGAACCATTTGATCAAATGCTTTTGTAGACATGTACGATAATTGTGGTGGCATAGAGAAGGCAATGAACTATTTGAAAAAATGCCTCAAAGAAATGGGGTCTCGTGGTGATGGAATTCCATTACAAACAAATGCACATAATGGCATTCCATCACCATAAGACCGCATTTCTTTCAGGCATTTTTTTAGAAAGTTCATTTCCTTCTCTATGGTATTATTTCTTACTATTATGCTTTGATAGATATTTTTCCAAGCATCCATAGTTTGTTGGAAAGCACCTATTTTAGGCTTTTAGCCATAGCTGCAAGGAAGTGAGTAGTTTGATCAAATGTTTTGGTACACATGTATGGAAAATGTGGTATCATAGAAAAGGTGGTGAGTTTTTGAAGAAATGCCTCAAATAAATGTGGTCTCATGGTGATGGAATGGAATTCCATCACCATGAGACCGCATTTCTTTGAGGCATTTTTTCAAACTACTAACCGCCTTGTCTATGCTATTGCTTACTATTATGCTTTGATATATTTTTTCCAAGCATCCATAGTTTGTCATGTAGGTGCACCTTTGCAAGCACATGCCTCCATGAGGAAAATTTAGGAGTTTGAATTGGTTAAGGTGTTTTGATGATGTAATAAGGCTTAAATAGCCATTTTGGAGGTTGTAATAGTCTTAGTTAATTTAGGCATAAAGTGCAAAATTGCAAAATATTGACAAAGTTGTCAATTTCAAATTTTGTAAAAATAAAAAAAAGGTGTAAAGGCATGGAATTCCAAGGGTCAAAGTAGTTATAGAGGTTATTGAGTCATTGTAGGAAGTTAGAAAGGTTGGGAAATGTTTAAAAATTATATGATCCATCGATGTAAGTTGTTGTTGGAGAGATTGAAAGAGAAAACTAATAAAATATCACTAATCCAAAGGAGTTGAAATTGAGTTTTTGATATGTGAAAGTAGGTCGTGATGGGTGCCTGATTTGGGGATTTGTTGACAAGGTTGTTTAAGAAAATTGAAAGTTTTGACAGGAAAAGTGGGTTGGCTGACGTAGTAGGAAGACTAGGTAGAAGTTTGAAAACAAAGAAAGAATTGAGTTTTTGAGGTGCAAAGTGGATTGAATCTTTTTGAATGATGAAGTTAAGTTATTTGACTGCCCTACATTGCATTAGTTTGTTGGAAAGCACCTTTTTTAAGCTTTTAGCCATAGCAGTGAGGAAATGAATTGTTTGATAAAATACTTTGGTAGACATGTATGGAAAATGTGGTAGCATAGAAAAGGCAGCGAGCTATTTGAAAAAGTTCCTCAAAGAAATTGGGTCTCATGATTATGTACATCACCATGAGACTGCATTTCTTTGAGGCATTTTTTCAAAAAACTCATTTCCTTGTCTATGTTATTGCTTACTATTATTCTTTCATATATTCCTTCCAAGCATCCATATCATAGACAAGGTAGTGAATTTTTTGAAAAGATGTCGAGTAGTAAAATGTGATCTCATGGGATGCCATGACAAGAAAATGCAATTGGAAGCTGCTCTTAGATTTATTACTTATGCTACGTGAAGTAATTGCATCACTGCTTATGTTGACTTTCTAAACAACTATATTGTAGTTGAAATTTTGTCATCTATCAACATCTAGTTATTAGTTATGGAATGTGAAGTAATGCTTTGAGTTTGAATGATGTGCAATGCAATGCAATCAATGATATGAATATAAACTATAGAAATCTATTAAGTACAATTCATTAGTTAAAATCTTTATTCTATTACTTGCATGTAGGTTTGAGTAAATCCACTAGCACTGGGAGGTGTTCCCTCGAAACCTCCAATATTAGCTTGTTCAACATCCAAAATCACATATTAAAATACCATTCATAAAACAATGTTATTAACATGTAATAAATTTATAATTGTTTATGAGTTACATACCCCACCGATAGGTGTACTACTAAAATAAGCAGGTGGAGGGCCGATGTATCCAGTCTCAACACTGTGACCTTGCAATTTTATTAAAATCATAAAACTAAATTAGTTAATCTTGCATTTCAAAATTGAAATTTAATAAATTAAATTCAATGAACATGCTAAGTTTTACCTAACTATCAATGCCATATGCCTCATGCAAAATGTCAGTTGCCCTCTCCATCTCCATAGCTGCAGATAGATCCTACATAGCAGCCTCCTGAGTGTCGTTGGGGTCATATGAACAATTCACCCCACAAGATTGACACACATGGGTTCGAAGGCCACTACTCAAAGACTTCCCTGGATGGCGTTGTAGAATAGGGCTAGTATGATAGATGACACTCTGGGTCAAAATGTTGATCGCCTGCAATGTCTCTACATCGACACTCTCCTTCGCAACAGAAGGCATAACAACATGCTCATGAGGTGGCCTAGCGAGAGCTTGTCTCCCTTGCCGCATAGGATCCGACTGTGCACCGGGTCTATCCTAAGCCGACCCCCCACCTCTCCCCTGGAAGTCCCTCATATCAAAATAATTTGGGATTTTGTTCAATATGAACTCACTGTATAGTTTCTTAAGGAAATATTGTAGGACTTCACAATTGTTGCACAGTGGGAAATCAAAGACCATGTACCACCTATCATAAAAATAGTTCCTAATATGTTGGTGGTGTCACCAATAAATAGGAAACCTCTTCATATTGAGGGTAATATTTTGATTTGTGTGTGGGTCAGTGAATAATGAGCACAAATCACCTTTTGTAATTTTTAAATCATTTGCATCTTTATATAATAGTTTATCTGCATAATAAGCCCTAGCCACCCACCTCCTATCTTTCCATATAGTTATTGTTTGCTAATTGAATCTACTTTTTTTTAACATATCTTTCAATGAACTTGCTAGGGTCATTCTTTCTGCGGTTGAACCATTTGGATCACTCAACCTACTAATTAAATGCTCAATTTTCTTTTGTTGTTCTCAATTTAACTCATTAAATTTTGTTGAATGCCAGGAGGGTGTTGAGTGATTGGTGGAGGAGGTTGTTGTTGTGGTTGATTTTGTTCTTGAGGATTTGGTTGCTCTTCTTGTTGAGGATTTTGAGGGTTTGCAGGTTGATTTGCATCTTCTACAAATTCAAAATTATATATATCAACTACAACCTAAAACTAACAAATTCAAAACAAAAAGCAAACAATCCTTACCTCTCACACCTCCTCCTCGTCGTGGTGTCATCCTTGCAAAGAAATAGCAACTGTTGGTGCATATTTTTGCACAATGCCTCCTCCTAGAACACGAGCATGAAAAATGGGGGTTTTGGCCACAAACACAACAAAAAACACAGTCAAAATGAAGAATGATGAGTTACACTTTTTTTTTAACTTTTAATATGTCATAATGCGCTCACATTATAACGTGCTTATGTTATGGGATCGTTGTGGCCGAGCCTTAAGCTCAGCCCACCAAGCCATAACGTGAGCGTGTTATGACTTTTCAAAACTCTTTTTTGAAAGTGGCCACAAATTGGCTACCCATCTCCATGCACCCGCCTTGATCTTGTTTGTGATTGAGGTTTAGTGGCTAAACTATGTTTCGATTCATCATGGATCAAGCATAATCAAACCACCCTAACAATCCTCCTCTCTCTCTCTCTCTCTATCTCTCTCTCTCACACACACACACACATATACACGATCTAGTTCCACTACTATACATTTGATATTCAATGTACATCTTCACCTTAAAATATTATAATGTCATATTTTGCTACTCTCCTACCAAACTATTAAATGGAATCTATATGTATACACCAAAAATTCCTAGATATCACATATTATTTTGGAGGGAACACTTTTAGTTTCTAATATATTCACTACACAATATCTATAGATTCAACAAATATTATTTATTTCCTAGCCTTTTCACATGTTTTTAAAATAAAAAACATCTTCACTTAAAAAAGAAACTAATGTTGCAACAAAGAGATTTATGGGATGTCACATTAGTAAGTTGTTTTAAGATAAAAGTAAACAACATTAAATAATACAAACATTTGCAATTTTTAAAATTAATATGCTATTCATAATTTTTGAGCCCTTGAATATTTATTTAAGGACTAAAACTATATAATAATTATTATATAATTATGAAGTAACATTAAATAAATCTTAAGTAAATAAAATAGTTATAAAATAACTCATTAAGTAAATAAAAAATAACTCTTCCCCATTATTTTAAATATTAGGAATTAAATAATGTAGAGCTATAATGGAGGATATTTATAGTGATAAGGTGAGGGATTAGATAAATGTGAACAATACATCTTTAGGCTAGAATTTTTCATGGAGAAACTTTGATGTGTTGTTTGATAGAGTGAAACCAATCCTACTAAATAAGCTCTCAAACTAGATCCTAATACTATCCAACAAGGAGGGTGAGTTAATCTAGTGTGGAGCCAAATCTAGGAGATAAATGGTGAAAATGGGTTATGGAATATAAAATCTCATGTGGATCTATCTCAACCTTTGGTGAAGGAATTATATCGGGGGTGCCAATGTTCTACTGAAAGTTGATTCTTTTGTGTGGTTTTCATTACATAACATAATAATAATAGGAGATAGGATGCCAAATATGAGTTTCTTGATGCCCTTTTGGCTCCCTTTATGTGAGAATAATAATGAATCTAATGACCATTTGTTATTACAATGCCCCTTTTCCCAATAATGTCAATATCGAATTTGATAAAAGTTATGATGACACAATGTTCTTCCCCATAATATTTCTAAGGTAGTTTCTATGGTTATATGAAAACTATGGAATGAGTATAATTCTAAAAAATTCAAGAGAAAGGCCTCCCCTAGATAGATTCTGCAACAAACAAGATCGAGCTAGTAATGTGTGAGCATCAGAACTCATAGATTAACAAGATTAAAACAATTTAATTATTCATATTAGGAAAATAATATATCTAGAGTAAGGGCGGATTCAACCAACCGATAGGTGGGTGAGATGTGGAATAATGCAAATAAGCCATGGCGCTAACTTTACGTCGCCATCTGGTCGAATCCTTGGTGTATGCACAACCCTTTTCCTATCATTGCTAATGAATAGAATCAAATTTTTCCTTACGTAGGCTACCGAATCAAACCTTTTCCTGCATCGACCAACCTCAATAGATAAATTTTATATATTATATCCCTCAATAAATAGATTTTAGGAATCTTCTCATTTGTTTACTTATCTTAGCTCAATCAAGGTATGGATATTTGTTTATGCATTGTTTTTCAATATTTTGTTCTATATTTTGATATGCATATTTTAGCCCTCTTGGTGGAAACATGCTCCAATTTAACTTTTGTGTGTTTCAAGTGATTTTTATATAGTTTTACATATATTTGTCATTTTCTTAGTTTGATGTAGGTGCTTTGTGTATCGATGCATATGTTTTACATGTTGGCATATCCACACTTTGTCCCAATGCATCTACATTTAGTCAAACCTTAAGCCCTAAACCTTGGCCCATGGCATAGGCACTTTATGTAGTAGCAAAATTGCACAGCCTCATGGCACATGTGCACCTAGTATGGTCTATGTGCACTCAATGTTTTCTGAAGTTGTTTTACTACATGCACATTGCACCCTATAATGCACCAACACGCTAAGTGACATATGCACAATAATTAGTAGATTCACCTTTCAAGGTTCTACACTATCTTTTTAGCATTTTTGCATTATCTAACAATGCATTTTTGTTTTTTAATCATTCAATATAAGTGCTCTATGTAACAATTCATGTACACTCTCTTGTATACTCTATGTGGCATATATGCTCAATCTAATAGTGCATATGCTCCCAATTAATCATTCTTATATTTTAAGACTTTTTTTGCCAACAGTAATTATTGCAAGGGTCCATTTAGATTTTGTCATTTATTAACCCCTTATGTAAGTGCATTTGTTTGAAGACAACTTATAATATCATTTGACTAATGACTCATGACTAGTAGATTAATTTGACCATGTGTGTGCATAAAAATGTGTTTAGTGTGAATGATTTAAAGCAATAAAATCAAACAAAACACAAAGTCAAACAAACACTCAAGATAAGGCAAGAAGGCTCAAACCAACATGACGAGCCTCCCGTTGAGTAGATTTACACAAGATTATTGATTAGATGTGTGCTCACTAGAAATTTTGGTAGTATAATGGCACTTCAATAAAAATGAGAGATCTCTTGATAAAATGGTTAAGTGATGGATATATAGATTTAGATGAAAATAGATGAAGGGCTAGGATTGCTTGATGGAGATGAAGGGTTGACAATGATTGGGATCTCTCAAGCTACAAGATTGTGCCAAGAGGCACAATGAGAAGGCTTAAGAGGGAGATTGTACCTTTGAGGGGATAAGGCCCATCTGACATGGTACCAAGACCATGGACCACAAGTACAAAGGGCCATGTGCTTGATGTGATAGGGAGGGTTGACCTACTTATTCATGGATTAAGCATGTGCAACCACTTAGTGGGTAGGTTAGGTGGGGATTAGGATTAGGACTAGTGCAAGTGGAAGAGTTGGAGGATAAAACATGAGGTGAGAGGAAAATATAATTAAATAATTAGATTTAATTCCTATTTGGAGGAAAGGGTATTTGAGGTTTAAATTAAATAAATAAGGGTAGTTATTCAATTTAATGCATGAATAGGATGGGGTAAATAATTAAAATTAATTATTGACTTTAGGTTCAAATTTAGGGATAATAAAAGAAATATATTAAGATGAAGGTTGAGATAATTGTATATAAATGAAATAATATGTATTATTTAATTAAATATAGAGGATATGAAATTGGTTGAATCAAAGGTAAATTGACCAAACAAAAGTGGTCAATTTTAGGTGTCTACATTTTGCCCCTCTTTGAGATGGTGTTACAAAGTAGCATCATTTCAAAGAAAATTAAAACACAACATTAGGAAGAAGATAGTTAGATTAGGGAAGATGTCTTATTCATTCAAAGGAGTGACTAGGAAGAAAGATGGTGAGTAAAAATGAGAACTAAGATTGAGGATTCGAAGGAGTGACTAGGAAGAAAGATGATGAGGATTAGGATTGACAATTCCCCCACGATAGGATGGGTAGGTTCAAGAGAACACAGTTGTGCTCTTTAAATGGATGAGATGATGCAAGATAAATGAGAAAGATGATGCACGATGATGGATAGAATGAAAGATGGGATGAGGAAGAGATAACGAATGAAGGAGATGATAAGCAAGAAAAGATAAAAGGATTCAAAGAAAAACATGACATTGCCTTGATCATGCAAAAAATCCATTATCAATTTATAGAGGATGGAATATTATTGGTGTGAGACCGATATTCCTGAAACAACAGAAGGATTGGGAAGGATACATCCCAATGATGACAATTAGAGTGTTGATTATGTGAGAATGATATATCGTGAAACAACACAAGGATAGGGAAGGATACATCCCGATGATGATGATGATGATGGGAGTGTTGTTGATGTGGGAATGATGTATCCCAAAACAACACAAGGATTGGGAAGGATACATCCTGATGATGATGATGATGATGATGATGATGGGAGTTTTGTTAATGTGGGAACAATATATCCCAAAACAACATAAGGATCGGCAAAGATACATCTCGATGATGTTGAATGGATTTAAATCAAGGCTAGTGACAAGGTTGAGAACAAGACCAAAGATTTGATTGGATTATTTATGTTAGATTGGATATATTGGGATTTTCCAAAAGCAATAGAATTGATGAAATGAATAAAAATTATGGGAGGAAAAGATGCTTAGACCAACAAATCTACATTAGCCCAAAAATGAACTTGATGGATGATGAAAGGATGGGATGGATGGAAAGGTTCTTAGACTTAAAAATCTCTCTTAGCCTAAAAGAATTGAAGGAATGGTGAAATTATTAGGAAATAGTTGGATGGATGAGATGCACATGATTATTGTGTTAGGAAATATTGCATTCAACCCACAATCTTAATCCATTTCCTACATAACCCCATGAGAGATAAACATGTACACAAGTAACCACAATGCATAGATCAAATAGACAAGCCATAAGATAACATAAGATATACCCTAGGAAAACCCTCAAGAGGGAAAAACTAAGCCTTGAAAATCATGCATACTCCATCATATTATTCAACAATAAAGAAATACAAGAGTTACAATGAATACCTATGAAGCATCAAGCCTCTCAATGCATCCTTATGTGTCCAAGCATGGAACCACGCATCCCATGCCATGCTTCACATATGCACTCCTCAGAAAGACTCAATAATGACATCCAACCTAAACCACTACACATGTGTTTTCTTTTATAGACACAGGCTTATAGAAAATACAACTAGTGGTAAGATAAAACCATGTACCACAAAACCATGTGAATACAAAACCACTAACCCCTTATTTAATATTGGGTACTAAGGCTTCACTTTATTTAATGTTTCCCCAATATTAAGTTATTATCACATGTCTCCCACACATTAAATAATAATACAATGTTACAATACAACATCAAGTGGTTAACCATGCCACCAAGGTGCATCACAACTAAATAATTATTTAATTACAACATTATAGTAAATAATTTTATGCAATGGTGTACAATACCATATCCTAACATTCTCCCACTTGTTGTATACATTGCATAAGGGATCAATACATAAAATGCATCATCATAGCCATACATGAAATCACATGAATCTATAACATGCTCTTGTGCTCCATCAAGATACCTGTAATAAGAAAAAAGTGACCACCATCTCAAGCAATAACTCCTCTCATAATCCAATGTGCTACCTATGGAAGAAGAGGAACATGCCAAGGTGAAGATGCACCTTGATCCATGAGCACAAGCATCAAATCCAAGTGATAACAAAGGCTCTAACCAAGCTACTGTCAAATGAAAAAAACTGACATGATCAGAAATAACATCCACAACACATGCTAATACATCCAACCATCCATACTTAAAAGGTATCAATACATCAATAAACTCATGCCAAGAACATATGCAGCCCATAAACCACAATCGTAAGATCCATGTATAAAACATGTTAATGAAGAACATACATATCCAAGAACTCCCACTACATAGGTAATGTAAAAGCATATCAAGTCTACCAATCAACACTATATCAAGGTGTGATAAGTAAATCAAAACATGAAATACCAAGAACAATAACAATGATCCACACATACAACCCAAAGAGCTACATAATCTCTCACAACATGTTGCTGCCATCCTCCCAAAACACATGAAAATGAAAACCAGGAAGGAACCCTGAAGAGAGAAAACATGTAAACCAGAATGCCCTCATACCAACACCTCAAAAGTGCAATGTTGTGTCAAATATGATCTCCTAACAACGCCAAATGAAAAGCATCAACAACATCCATAACACCCAATCTCATAGATCAAGTACAACATATGAATCAATGTAATAATGCCAACATGGATGTAAGTATCTCTAATAAAGAAGATCAAACTCAAAGTCACCATCCTCAAAACTAGAAATCAACCCATAAACCATCTCCTAACAATCCTCATCAAAGAATGATATCATAAACTCAAATACACAAGGAGCTAACCATGTCATAACACCCCTCAAAATGAATCCTCTAAAACTAACTATCCATAGCTCAAGATCCATATCTATGAAAGATAAAGCATATAAACTCATGCTAAACCAATCCTCAAATGAGTATACAAAATCAAACACTATGAATCAACTCAATCCCATGAGAAATAAAAGCACAAAATATAACACATATGAAAGGTATAATGGGAAAATACCTCTCAAATAATAAAATTTTGAGTAGACCAAGAGTGGGAATGAGAATGCTCCTCCAAGATAACCAAGCCATCATGGCTCACTCCAAGAACAATCTACTCTATTGGTCCATCACGAACTCATGTCCATACCCAAGTGAAAGCTCCTTGGTCTTCCTGTTGAAACCTCCAAAGAGTAACCATCTCAAGAAAATCTCTCTAATCACAAGAGAACTCCAACCATCACCTATGTCACCAAGTATCCATGAGTACCTATAACCAATCAATCCATGCCAAACTCCAAATGCAACAAAGTACCATCATAAAGCAATCAAGCAAATGATCAATGTGCCCAATACAAATAGAACTACCATGATCAATGTCAAAGCTCCAACCATAGAATTAGGAACCTATCATGAAAACGTGATCTAACCATCTCCTCCTAGGAGATCACATGCACCAATGTATAGATCCTAGTCTCAAGAGAACATGTAATATTCCAAACTCTAAACTAGTATCAAGAGTAAACCATGACATAATATCAAACATACTCTAAACCAAGGAATCATATCTCCAATCACATGAAGATAACCATCACCAATGATGCATCCACATCACTTCCAACAACTCCTACAAAACCGTGATACGGGCTACACATGGCATCATGACAACCATCTCCTCCATGAAGATCATCTAGGTCTACACACACTCAGCTACAATATTTCTAACATACAAGTGAAACAAAGATCTCCAAGTCAATAAGATACATACAACCACCATCAAAACATCACAAACCAATACAATATCACCAAGTCATCACTGTAAAAATGCTCCCACTAAAAGTCTATAACAAATGAATGTAACAAGCTATCATGAAATTGTGATCAAACCACATGCTTCAAGTCCCATCAACCAACCAATCAAGTACTCAAATCATCCATCCTCTCAATCCTAAAACAACATACCAATGCACAAATGACAACAGAAAAGGACAACTAATGAAATTTGCAACAATGAATTAAACCTAGTAGATATAGACAGGCTACATCTAAGTCATCCTACTACAACCCAATAGGATATACAAACCTAAAAGTTGCATAACTCATAGATCCAACCACTAAAACATGTAAGGAAAGTTAGATGAGGAAATTCCTTCCAAATACAAATCTTACAGGAGAAAGTAATGCAAATGATACTTTTAATTTTCAATTACAGTTACACTTCATTTACAAAACACATACACAAGAATAGATAGACAATTTTACACACAAAATTGAACACTAGATTTACGTGGGAAAACCCTTACGGGACAAAAACCCACACACCAAGTAAAGTCACTTTGTATTACAATAAAATGGATTACATACAATTGTAGAACTTCACTTCCAGTGTTAACTCAAAATACAGTTGCTCTTCACACTGTTATAATCTTCTTCAAGGTACAATGTAGAACAACACAAAAAATTGTTATTCAATAGTCTTCAAAACCACTCCTTCAATCACTTTACAAAGTGATTCAATACATTCATTGGTCACTTAAGTTCCTGACACCAGAAAATTTTTGGATTTAGTTCACCAACCATCAATTTTCAAACTATATCGGGTCATCGGGGAGACACCTTCCACAGTCTCTCTCATGACACCCAGTTCTAGTGATGTACATTCATTCGCCTTGTTAATCGTCAACCATTCAATAGTTGTCTCTAGCCAATTATCACTTTCCAACTGAGTAGTAGTCAGGTCCCACAATTTCATTACTCATTAGTTATTCATCGTCGTAGCGGGGAAACTCCAAATCGTCTCCCTCCAACAATACTTCAAGTGGTCCCCACTGCCTCTAGCTCAACACCATGTCACCACCAGTCAAAAACCTTTAGGTATAGGGCCATTAGGTGGACTCAAGTTAGAATCCTACTAATGGAACATAGTCCCATCAATGATACTTCCTTTTACACCATCATGAATCCATCAGAGAGACCGAAGGTAGAGTCCCACCAATGAAGCCATGTCTCGGCAATAAGCTTTCATAACATTTTGTTGGCCCATCGACGAGACTTGGAGTATGGTTCTACCGATGCCAACAAGTCCTATCGACAGAACAAGTCACCAAGTTGGGAGAAACCTGAACTTCAAAACTTCCAATTGGAGGTTAGGAATTTTCCAAAACCTGCGACATGGCGATAACGAACTTGGTGAAAAACATGAAGACTCATTAGACCATCATTGGGACAAAGAACAAGGTATCATTGATAGAGCTTTGTCAGACTGATGAAGTAAAGAAATAAAACCCAAGAAGGGATATTCAGCCAATAAGTTTGAGGCACTATTTCCAACATGCTCCCACTTGACGAAGAACTTACCGATTTCTCCAAAACCAAGATTACTAAATGATGAGGGCACAGTGCGAGACTTAGAAAATAACCCAAAAACAAGAGAATAATTTTATTATTCAGAAAATGGAGCTTCTTACATGCAGAGGATCTCAAATGCCTAAGTTCTACAACACATGCAAGTTACAAAAAGCTATAGAATCACCCTTTCGCAATATGCGATCTTGTCCCTAAAAAGTTACCCAAAAATTAGAAACCTGCCATAAATAGAGCTCCTCTTAGTTTGGAGCCAAAACAACATTCAAATTTGAATTTAGGCAGTTTGGTGCCAAAAATTACAACATGAAGTTCAAATTTCAAAAGAGCATTTGCAATTGTATTTTCTAGAAACTGCGCCAACTTCCTCGGGCCATAACTTTTGATCCGGGACTCTGATTCG
>VDFB02292527.1:10899728-11027519 GCA_007258455.2 Sequoia sempervirens | reverse complement strand
TGCCTCAAATCTAACTCAGAAGATTTTCAGGTGCAAATCTTGGAAACTAAAACTGTAATATCTTTCAACTCAGGAATAGAAAATAAAAACCGTAAATTGGGAATTTCATTATGATGAAAAGGGTATCCAAAAATGTAAAAACATCTAAAAATTGAGAAACTTGAAATTTAACTATTTTTGGGTGATGCAAGATTGCCCTTACACCATTGGATGCTCCTGCATCACTAAATGTCATAGGCCCCAAGGCCCATCAAATTGGCACACCAACTAAACTTGTCTATGCTCACTGGTTTTGCTAACACATCTGCAACATTTTCTAGAGTATCCACTATTTCAAGACTGACCTTTCCATCCTAGGTGATCCCACAATACTGGTTTACAATTGTTGGCCAAACTAAACACTAAAGTGATTTTTTCTAACTAAATCATAACTTTCGGGCACCTATAGTGGCTAAACTGTGAGGAATTTAAAGATGATGCAAACTAGTGATTTGTGAAATTTTTTCTGTAGATTATAAATATATTTTTTTCAAAAAATTTGGAATTATATTTCACTTATTTTTCCATCTCCTTTGAAAACTAGTTTTTTTCAGTAAACACCATTTTTAAGGAGTGACACTCACCGTATAACACGTAACTTTTTTCCATGAAGGATAAAATTCTAATTTTTTCAAATTTAGATTTGTAACTACGATATCTAGTGCTTCCAATTGGTTTTATAGTGTTTTATTGAATTTTTTCCCTTAATCAAGTTTTGAAGTCAAACTAATTACAATTCAGACATAGACAAACTATATAACACAAGTTTTTTTGTATGTATTGAAATTCAATTTTTTTTTTTGTTGGATCAAGGACTTCAATATCTAGTCTACTCATATTTTTCAAAAAAAAATTTAATAATCTTCTATTTTTTCACATGTGCAGAATAGAGAGCTTGATTTTTGATGAAAAACCTACATTCACAAGAAATAAAAAATAAATATAATAATAAAATTAAATTTATTTAAAATTATACTTTTTGCGAAGCTTATAATAAGTACTACATACTTACAAAAAATAAATTTTAAATGAATTCATTTGATCCCCCAAAAGGTAAATCAAAAGTGGGTTTTATCAGCATTTTAATAGGTGTAAAGGAGACTCTGTTATAGGTATGGTTTAAAACTAGAAAGGTTCTATCCAAGAGGGTTTGATCTAAGATAGTTTGATCAAACCCTCTTCAATGGTAATACTTTAAATGGAAATTTTTAAGGCTTAAATCATTATATTTTCTAAAAATATGTGATTTTAGCAAAAATCAGAATCTCCCAGAAATTGTAAACCAACTTTGTGGGATCACCCTCCTCCACCATATCCCATACAAAATGATACTACACATCTATATGTTTCATCTTGGCATGGAAAGTTGGATTTTTTTTCAAATAAATAGCACTCTAACTGTCACAACAAATAGTAATTTTCCTTGCATTGAACCCAATATCAGAACACAAACATCTAAGCCAAACAACTTCTTTATAGGCATGTGTTACTACCATATATTCCACCTTCGTAGTAGATTTAAAGTGACTATTGCTTGCTACTTGCTCATCCAACTAATTGTGCCACCATTCAACATGAAGTTGTATCCACTGGTGGATCTACTACTGTCAATTTCCCCTTCCCAATTAGAATCCACATAACCTCGAATGTTGATGGATCTCTGTGACCCAACCAAGTTTCCATGATAGCACAAAGCATACTAAGAGGTACCTTTCAGATATCTAAAAACTCTTTAATATCATCCCAATGTAGTCTACCTGGATTTTCCATAAAAAGGCTAAGTACTCCCACTGCTTGGGAAATGTATGGTCTTGTACAGACCATTGCATACATTAAACTATCAACTGCACTTGCATAAGGCACTCTAGTCATGTCCTCCATCTTACTAGGATATTTTGGACAATCTTCAACAAATAGCTTCATTCCCTGTAACACTGAAACAACTAACTACTTGCAATCAGTCATACAAAATCTCTCTAGGATAGTATTGATATACTTACTCTAGTTGAGCCAAAGCTTTCTACTTCCTCTATCCCTTTTTATTTCCATCCCCATAATATACCTAGCTGCACCAAGATCTTTCATTTTGAACTTTGTATACAACTGATGTTTTAGATCAAAAATCATAGTCAAACTATTTCCTATGAACATGTCATCAACATATAGGGAAATAATAAGCACTCAATCATTTTTAGTTTTTTAATTCACACAATGATCATATTTTGATCTTACAAATTCTAATCATAACACAAATGTGTCAAACTTCTGGTACCACATTCTAGGCAATTGTTTTAAACCATACAAAGATTTATTTAACTTGCAAACCATATTTTCTTTACCTTTTTCCACAAAGTGCTTAGGCTGGGACATATAAATTTCTTCTTCAAGATCTCCATGAAGAAATGTTGTCTTCATATCCATATGTTCAATCTCTAAGTCATATGTTGGTGCAAGTGACAAAAGAAATCTAATAGATGTCATCTTAGCTATAAGAGAAAATATTTTTCCATAATCAATTCCCTCTACTTGGGAATAACCTTTCGCAACCAACCTAGATTTATACTTTTCAACACTGCCATCCAGACAAATTTTCTTCTTAAATACCCATTTATAGCCAATAGGCTTTCTACTTTCAAGAAAGGGCACCAAATCCCAGGTTTCATTTTTTTTAATCATGCCATTTCATCATTCATGGCTTCCAACCAAGAATTTGAATCAAACATTTCTATATCCTCTTTCACAGTCCTAGGCTCATCAATGCTTGTAATCAAAGCATAGGAACAATTTACATCCAACATGGAAAAACTATACCTTTCAGGTTGCCGCCTTTCATGTGTAGACCTCCTCAAAGGCTAAGGCTAAGGTTGTGGTTCTTCTTCTTCAGAACTCTCAGAGCTGCTAGAGCTCTCCTCAATTTCAAGTACACTTCATAGTTCCTCTTTATCTGGAGTTCAAGGAATTTCAACTACTTATTTTCCTTCTTTCATCTCTGACTACAGATCAACTAAAGAAGGTTTCAACTCTTGAAATATTACACTTATGTTGTGCACAACTTTCTTAATAACAGGATTCCAAAGCTTGTATCCTTTCACACCAATGTCGTAGCCAATGAAGATACATTTGACAGCCTTGTTCTCCAAATTAGATATTTTTTCATTCAACACATAAACATATGTTTTGCAGCTAAAGACACAAATATGTCTCAAAGAGGACTTCCTACCAAACCACGCTTCTAAAGGTGTTCTATCAACAAGAGCCAAACTAGGTGAACAGTTGATTAAGTAACACACGTTAGCCATAGCCTCAGCCCATAACTTCTACTCCAGACCAGCACTGCTCAACATACTTCTTACTTTTTCCATCAATGTCATGTTTAACCTTTCAGCAACTCCATTTTTTTGTGGAGTGTAAGGTGTAGTTTTATTCCTTTTAATCCCATGGTCTTTGCAATACCTTTCAAAATATATAGACTATAATTCATAACTATTATCCATCCTTAAGCATTTAATTCTTCTTCCAGTATGATTTTCTACCAATTTTTTAAACTCTTTAAACTAACTGAACACTTCTCACTTACTTTTAAGAAAGTACAAAAATGCCCTTCTCAAATAATCATCAATAAAAAAAACATAATATCTAGAATTTGATAACGAAGGAACATTCACTAGACCAAAAACATCAGAGTGAACATAATCTAGTATGCCAGAAGATTTTTGAGGACTATAATAAAATGAAACGTGATGTTGTTTTCCATATATACAATGTTCGCAAAAATCAAACTCAAGGTTGCAATCAACAAGCCCTTCTACCAAGTTTTTATTTTTCAAGGCCCTTAAGCCTTTTTCTCCAATGTGATTGAGTCTATGATGCCACAGCATGGTAATCTCTACTAGAAGTTTCACCTCTAAAGAGTTTGCACCCAAAGGAATGTTTTTTTTTCTTCCCTTTGTGAGAAAATTTTTCTAACTTTATAGAGACATTGTTGCATTGGACTGCTTGTGCATCCAGCTTGTCCAGAGTACCAATACGAGCACCCTTTGCTGGAAAGATCGAACCTTTAGTCATTTGGAAGCCACCACCACTCAAGAAAGAAACCTACATGCCAACATCATTCAACTTACTAATAGAAAGAAGATTACGAGCCAAACCTGGTATGTGCATTACACCATCAATTCCTTCAATTCTTCCATCAGGAAATTGGATTCTGACTCTTCCACAGCCAACAATTCCAAGAGATGAATCACTTGCCAGATACACCTTTCCACCAGCATACAGTTCATACTTCGTGAACCAATCTTTGTAAGATGTCATGTGAAAAGATGCACCTAATTCAATCAACCATACATCATCTGATGCCTGAGTCGCCAAGGTTGCAATGAAGGCATCTGCATTTCTTTGAAAGGAATAATTATCAGAAGAGTTGTTCTTCTTCTTTTTCTTTTTCTCCTCTCTGCAATCCTTTTGGATATGACTAGTCTGCCCACAATTCCAACATTTTCCTTGGACTTCTTGCTAGGAGACTTTGATCTCTCTTAAGATTTGGACTTTGAATTCTTGTCTTTCTTCTTTCCTATCTCTTTTGATCTACCATGAATAGCAAGGGCCTCCTTGGCCATCTTAGAACATTTCCTTTGCATTTCTTCAAACAATAATGAAGAAATCACATTTTCGATCTTGAAAGTGGTTGTACTTCCAATAGCCATCACTAGATGATCCCAAGTGTCAGGAAAAGAGCATAACAAAAGCATACAACAATCCTCTTCTTCTATCTTCACACCCACAGAGGCCAACTAATCAATGAGCATATTGAACGTATTTAGATGATCAACCACAGACATGAATATTGAATGTATTCAGATGATCAATCCTCTTCTTCTATATTCAGATGTTCTTCCTCACAATGTTTCTAAGGTAGTTTCTATGGTTATAAGAAAAATATGGAATGAGGGTAATTCTAAAATTTTCAAGAGAAATTCCTCCCCTAGATAGATTCCACAACAAACAAGATCAAGCTAGTAATGTGTGAGCATCAAAACTCATAGATTAATAGGACTAAAATTTTTAAGTATTCATATTGGGACAATAATATATCTAGATCATGGTCAATGTTAAGAGCACCCTCCTTGATCTGCAATTTGATGAATAACATGAACAAAAGAAAGTAGGCTAAATGAATAACCCCACCAAAGGGAAAATTGAATCTCAATTTTGATGGGACCTCAAGAGATAACCCTAGACCTTCAGATGTCAGATAAATTATAAGAAATAAATCAAGGGTTGTATGTTAGGCTAGCTCATTCAAGCTCCCTGATGGCACTAATACTAAAGTAGAATCTACAACATTGTTAGAAGGTTTAAAAATTTATATAAATTATAAAGTATTCTTGATTGATATTGAGGGGGATTCAAAAATCATAATTAAGGTCATGTTAATGAAGAAATTCATAAGTTAGAAACATGAAAAATGGGTGGAACAAATTTGTATGCATCTTGAATAGATTGGGCTGTACATGACCAAGAATGCATATTCAATGGCCAGCCAGGTAGTTGACTTCTTGTCCAATCATGGAATCAACTAGGTTGAGAAAAGTATAACCTCAAAAGAGATGATGACAGGGTATGGATTCAAGTGGATAATCCAAACAAATAATATGCACAATAGGGATCAAGATGATTCTAAGTGCATAATATAAATTTATAGTATTGATAATATTTCATAAGATTCCTTGGATGGATGTATGGGCTCCAAGATTTTATAATCTTCTTAATCTATGTGAGCCAATTATTTATTCAAATGTGGATTTGAATACATGGAAACAACATGAAAGAACAATTAACCTTCCCTAACTATATCTACAACGATGATCAATTTAGTTTGGAAGTTCAAATGTGACATAGGTATTCATGATTCCCTCTAAGGATCTCAAGAAAGCAATTTGTGAGGTAATAGGTGAGAAACACTTGGCCTCCACCCATGTACATGATTGATCACTACTAGAAAATTTTTTATAGAACATTGTGAGGATAATTGGAAGTGTAAAATAGCTATTCCTAATGATTGATAAGTTCATCATTTTGAGGCTCATAAGGGAGGTGGTCAATGCAATATCTACCCTCAATGAAAATGTATTTTTTGGACTCATCAAGTATGCAATCTACATTACAAGTGTCAAAGAGATGAAGCTATCAAACAAGTGATCACACTCTTCAATGATAAAATTGGTGGGAACAATATAGAAACCTATGCTTTCTTCATGGCCCATCAAGATAAAATTTATATACATAAATAAAAGGGCTGCAAGAAAAGGCTTCAATATTGCACACAATATTACACTATAAAGTATAGCATCTTTGCAGGCAATGTCCTATGTTTTATATACTAGTTTCTTTCTCAAATTTTAATTGTTCAAAAAGGAGCTACCCCCATGGTAGAATTTTTCCCAAAATAAAAATAACTCTTTAAGTAAATAAACTAACTCATGAGTAAATAAAAATAGTAAATAATTTTTATCTAAATAAGAATAATTTTTCAAATAATAAATACCAACCAAAATAAATTAAACATTTAAATAAAATAAAGTACTTTTTAAATAATTCTAAAGTAAAATACAATAACTCTTAATTAATTATAAGTATTATGTAATTTTAATAGTAAAATTAAATGTATCATCCATGGCATAGTGTGATGGTTAAATTGTGGCATTCTTGTTGTATCCACCAAGGTTTAAATCTCTATTGGGTCATTGTGATCATGGGTATTGTGCTTTCGTTGATCCAATGTGCTTGCAAGATTGAATCATTGTGTTGAAGTTGTAGGTGTTCATGCTCATGTATGTGTGCTTCAAACCCTGGTTGGGCCATTATGTTCAGAGGCTTTATGCCCCTACTATAGTAGCTGAGTAAACATGCTTGGACTATTTGCATTAATGCAATGCATTTGTGTTAGGGATGAAGTCCCCCATTTGTGGGCTCACCTAACTTGGACTAGGCTAAAAATCCTCATGTTACTAATAAAAAATATATTATGATTAATATGTATAAATAATTTAGTTTTCATTTTAATTATTTCATAAATAAAATAATATTAATATTTAATTATTTTTTATGAGTGAATTTGGCTAGATGGGCCATTCCCATAGAAAATTCAAAGAGAATTTTTTTGTTAGCTACTCTAGAGAAAGGCTTTTTGAAAATATACATCAAGAGAATTTATATTACATGCACAATCTAATTACATATCAAAAAGATTTTATAAACTAATACATATTAACTATATACTAAATTTAGCATTACAAAAATTGAACAATTTTCTTGTGTGATTTGTGCTTGTGGATCCATTAGAATCAGTGCCATCTAAAGTGAAAGAAAAAGACCAATCCACTATTTGATTAGAAAAGATGCATCCATTTACAATCTTCAAGAACTCCACTCCCCATTTGGTATTGTGTTTGCAGGCCTCCTCCCTCTAACCTACCAAATATTAATGTTTAGTTCTTATACTAAAGAAGTCACTAAAGTTGTTCTTTTTAAAAAAAATTGAAGTTCCAATTGATGAGAAATGGTTTTTAATAAATTAAAGGTTGAGGTAAAGAGAATATAGTAAAAAAAATCAAATATTAAAATATCTATACTAGTTATAAAAAATAAAATTAAATAATAGTTTTTTCAAATAAAAATAATATAATTCTTCAATAATTACAAAATAACTTAAGGCTATATTTTCTTGTTGTAATAAAATAATAATTATTTAAAAATAAAAAAAATTTAAATAAAAAAATTAATCTTCTAAATAAAATAAATTGATTCTAATGTAAATCAAATAACTCTTAAGTCAATAAAATAACATTAAGATTGATATTTTGGGTGTTTCTAGATAGGTGTGTTTAAGATATTTATACTAGCAATTTAACAATTCAATAAAATATTATAATATCTAGTTATAGATATTATATTAATATAATATTAGGCACAATATTTATAATAAATATATGAATTCTTAGAATATTTGTATTCTTATATAATTTCATTCCTTTTTATTGTAATTTAATTTTTATTTATTAACTTTTAAATATTTTTGAAGTTTTCTTTCTTTGCATCTCAGTTTTCTTTCAATATTTTTAATGATTAATTTTTTTAATCTAATATGACTAGCCTTATGAATGGTTCCCCTACTACTATTAGCAATAGGAACCTATAGATGGTAGATCTTACCATTTTCATCACCTAATGAGAGATTACAATTGCAACCCTCTTTGTCCTTATGTCTAAGGGGGAGGGGACCAATCTTGATCCTTAAGATCGAGTTCCTAAGTTGTTCAAGGTAAAAATCTATGATTAAGTGCCCACAATGAAGGGGGAGGGGTGAGTGATTTATCCTCATCTCTATTGGGGTTGGTACAATTAGGGAACTTCCTTCACTTTAGGAGAGACTGTGGAACTCCTTCTTGATAGCCCCTACTAAATAAAGAAAGAGGAGGGATCTTTTTATAGCTACTACTAAGTGCAGCCATTTCACTATATGAATACTCGATAATTTCCAACTCTCTAGGTAGCTTCTTTAACACCAAGGCCAACCAAAGGGTTCCCCCAATTATCCCTTTCATGGTAGTTATTCTAGTAATGGTTGTTCCTCTCTCTATAATAGGAGGTAGCACCTTTATCACTATTAAATATAGAGTGAGACCTAGGTGATTATTCTTCCCTATCTTAGTAAACAAGCTCACCCATCTCTCTATAATGAGAGGAAAAAACTTTATCATTATTAAATATAGAATGAGAGGTCTAGGTGTTTGTTTCATCATCTCAGTAAACAAAATTTGAATCATATTCATTCAAACATAGAGTTTGAATTAAAATTTTGATGCTAAAAACTTATATAATTAAATCTAAAAAAACTCAAAACATTTGCATATACTATGGGAAAAATCATGTCTACAATTAAAAAGTAAACTTGTTGCAAAGAATCATAATATTTCATGTCAATCTATCTTTATAATCCTACTATGCATCCCTTATTCCAATGTCCCATGCTTATATATCATGAATCATAATATTATTTATAAATATTGAATTGTTTCCTAATTTTATATTTGAATTCCTTCAAGGCTTTGTCTCCTACTTTGAGCTAGTACAAGTGAAATTGAAGTTGAATGCATTGTGATCTACAAACATTTACAAATTTGAGCTAGTAGGAAATAGAAGGAGATGCATCATATATAGAAGAACCACTAGTAGAAGAACTTAATTTAAGATTTGTTAAAAAAAATGATCTAATTTCTTGCTTTGAGAAAGGATTAAGAAGGATGTCATTACATTCTTTATCAATGACTCTTGGAATCAATTATTATTTTTTAACTTGTATACTCATTACAATTCTGATGTCATATTTCATAGAACCAATAAGCCTTTATATCATATAAGTGGATGTCATATATCATGCAAGTCAATGTGTATACTTATTATGGTCTTAATGGGATATAGACCTTTCTTCTAAGATATGTATCATAGAACCAATAAATAGCCTTTAGTTACACATTAAATTTACTTGTATTTTTTTAACTATGTAAATAAAAAGTTTATTTATATAATCTACTAACAGATCTATTAGACAAAACAACGAGGCAAATATTATTTGATCATGGTAGAACCATCTTAAAAAGCATAATTCAACATGGATCCTAGCAACATAAACTAATAACCTAACATAAATTATGTCATCAAATTTTACATTAACACTATTAGTCTAAAAAAATTAAATAATATTTCTAGAACAAATTTAAGTATACTTGTGAAGATACTAATGTTGATGAAAACAAGTCATGGATTATAGTTTGTTTCATGAAAGTTTTGGTTGAAAAAATAGAAAAATTGATAGCAAAATTGGTATTAATAAAAAATATAAGATCTATTTCACATGTTAAATAAAAATTTATTATTTATTTTTATTTGAAAATTATTATTTATTTATATTTTATTTTATTTTATTTTTATTGCTTATTCTACTTATATTTACTTAAAAATCATTTTATTTATTTAAGAGATTAAATCCTTATACTATAAATAATATATTGATTAAAAATATTTTTGATAATATAATAGCCTATTGCTTTTTAGTTTGTGTTTACATTTTCTAAAAATGTCTCTTTGTTGAAACTTCCAAAAAAATTATAGATTTTTATTGAAGATGTTTTTTATTTAAAAAAACCATGAGAACAAACTAATTCTTGATCAATGATTCTTGAAAAATGTCGTTTTGTTGTATATTTCTAATGAAGATGTTTTTTTAATTAAAAAAAACCATGTGAAGAGACTAGAAAGTAAATAATGTGCGGGGAATCTGGCGGAAAGGACAAAGATGTCCATTGAATATGAGATGCATGAATGAATTCACTCAATATACACATTGGCATGATGATGGATGGAATCTGGTAGAGAGGACGAAGATATACATGCTGGCATGACGGTGGATGGATGGCTCAAACACGACTGATGAAGACATAGGGCGGATTCAACCAAAACAGATGTAGGAATCTGGCAGATATAAGCTCAGCTGGGAGACCTGTCAAGCGAAAAGGATACAGGGAGGGTGGAAAGCCTCTTTCCTGCTACAAAACAGATGTAGGAAAGCTGAACTTTGGGATTGGAAAACCAAGAAAACTCTTTTTGGTTTACTTGTCACGCCAATTGTACTTTATGGGTGTGAAGTGTGGGGAAGCAGTATGTCAAATTGCAGCTGGAGACAAATTGAAAGAATCCAAAAACACCTAATAACAAGCAATCTCAAAGTTAAGGCCACTGTCCCATATGAAATTCTTTTAGCTGAAGTGGGGGCTTTTCCCTTGGAGGCATCAGCAATAACTCGGTTGATAAGTTATCTAAAGAAGATTGAAAACATGGACAACCACCGGTGACCCAAAGTGGTTATGGAGGAGGTGCTAAACCATAGAAAGAAAACTTGGATGAAGCAGAACAACAAGTGGCTGAACAAGTGGGACATCAAATTGCAGGAGTGTCCCAACACCAATAGTGAAATAAAAGATTACGTGAAGGAAAAATTTAGGACTCCCATGTGGTCAAATCAGATTGGGCGAAAAAAAGTGTACTACATCAAAGAGTTTAACCCGACAAAGGATCATGGTGAAAAAACATATTTAGGGGCTGCTATTAAAGGGAAAGCGAGGGTGTTAATAGCACAGATGAGGACAGGATCACATCATCTTAGGTGTGAGACCGATAGATGGAAGTCTTCTAAGGAAATGTGGGAAGAAAGAACCTACATATTCTACAATAAGGGGGTGGTTGAGACAGAGCGACACTTCCTCATCGAATGCATAGTTTATGAAGACATCCATAAACAGTATGCAAATAGTTTGGGTATGGACGATATGCAATAGTTATTCGAGGAGGATAAGATCAACCAGACGGCCAGCTTTCTAGTCAAAATCAATAGTAGGAGATCTGATTTAGAAAAGAGCATGAAAGAAAATTAAGCTGTGTCTTGGTCCCATAGACTGTTTAGTCTCGTGGACGTCATTAAAATCTTTCATTCATTCATTCATTCACCAAACGATGGGTGGGTGAGATGTGGACCAAATTGAATAAGCCACTCAGCTAACCTTATCTTGCCATCTGGTAGAATCCTTAGTGTATAAGCAACCTTCTTCCCATTGTTGCGAATGGATAGAATCAAATTTTTCCTTGCGTAGTAGACCAACTCAAACATTTTATTTTTGTCTCTTTGTTGAAACTTTCAAGTTTTTATTTTTTATTTCTAACAAAGATGTTTTCTATTTTAATAGTAAATAATGTGCGGGGAAAGATTCCTGTTGAATACGAGATGCATGAATGTATACACGCTAGATACAGGCTGGTGTGATGATGGATGGATGGCTCGAGTAAGGGTTGATTCAACAAACCGATGGGTGGGTGAGATGTGGACCACTCAGCTAACCTTAACTTTCCATCTCGCCGAATCCTTGGTTTATGCACAGCCCTGTTCCCATCTTTGTGAATGGATCGAATCAAATTTTTCCTTACATAGCCTACCAAATCAAACCTCAATAAATAAATTTTATATACTATCCGTCAATAAATAGAATTTAAGAATCTTCTCATATGTTTAATTATCTTGGCTCAATCAGGAGTTTATTTTTCACAGGTATTTCCAGGCAGGTAGGCAGCGTTTCCAGGCAGGGCAGGGAGCGCTCTAAGGCTTTTCAGGCGTTTTCCTGTTCGTGGGGACTGTGCAGGTCGGGAAAAGTCAAAGCGGGCCCTGGGACCCCACAAGCCAGCGAACAAAGGTGAAAGAAAGTCACGGGAAGATGGGGGCTGCATTTCCTATAGGTCTCCCTATCGCCCTTCCCTGTTTTCAACTATTTTCTTCTATTTTATAGTTTATTCTGTCTCCTTTTCTTCGTAAGAAGAGAAAACTAAAACAAACCTACATAAAACAACACAAAATCACAACATTTTAACACATGAGAGTTAAACAAGGGGTTATGGGTGAAAACCTAGACCTGGCATGTCAGAGGGTCCCTGTAGAAGGGATAGAAATCTTGAACAAAAATGCATTTTCAATACAGTTGGGAGCTCTAGACCGTATACTAGGCAAGACAAATATACCCCAGTTGCAGCTGAGTGATCTCTTAACCCTTCTAGGTCAAGAAGGTTTAATATCTCCAAGTAGGCACACCCCATAATGGTCAAACGGGTGGTCTACCTTCTACCCTAATATTCAAGATGAGGGTTTAGAAAATAGTTGGGGCTCTTTGCTTACAAGATTTCCTTTATCAAGCATATTGAATCATGTAAACACAAAAGAAAGGCTGATATTTGTAAATGCAAAGCAGTATAATGGGATTTTAAGACGGAGACAAGCTTAGAAACGGAAACTAAAACAAAATTAAAAGAAGAAATTCACTCAAATTCTACCAAAGGTTCATAACAGTAAGGAAGGAATATCTAAAGAGGCATCTCAAAAAGAAGAGACAACTAATAAAACTGAGTACAAAGGAAAGGGAAAGGTAACAGGAGACATAGGGAACCTCAGGTCAAACACAAGCATGATGGAGGGAGTTAGGGGCAAAACAAAAGAGATCACTACAGGCAATGTCATTGAAAAAGTACCCACAGAACTTTAAAGCCCTATGTCTTCACCACTACTATGGTCATCGGAGTTATATGTAGAGGAGCTCATGAGAATGAAAAATAGACTTGACGTTCTAGAAACAAAGGAGAGGTTTGAGGACAGTAGGTTTAAAATAGTTACAAAGACCAATGGCAAGCTGGAAAGGGATAATAAAATACAACAGGAGCAAACTTTGAATCTACAAGTTAACATGGAGAAGGGACAACAAGAATTGATCATTCTAAAGCAAGAATTACATCAACTAAAAATAGCTGAAAACAATAAGCTAGAAGTGGAGGAGTTGAAAACAAAATGGAATTAAAGATGATCCAATCAGCATTAGTAGACTTGGAAAAAAAAGAGAACTAGCTAAGAGACCAAATAGAAGAGGCCAAATGATGGTCACATGTGGTAAGTGGATCACCAAATGAGCATAAAGTAATTATTGAAAATCAAGTTAAGAGACAAATAAGGGAAGAAAAAGATAAACAAAGCAAGGCTACAAACATTATTAGTAAAGGTTTGAAAGATTTTGGTGAAAGGGAGAGAACTGACATCCTAGCAAGGGACTTCCTTAAAGACGAGTTGAAATGGACAGGTTATATTCAACAAGCAAAAAGAATTGGAAAAAAGATAGATGGTGGAAGAGATAGACATGTAAGAGTCACCTTGAGAAGCCTAGAGGATAAGAATAGGATTTTAAAAAATAGAGGGTTACTTAGAGGCACACATATTTACCTAGATGAAGATTTGACTTTTGAGCAGCAAGAAGAACAAAGGAAAGAATGGGAGAAAGTGAAAACAACAAGAAATGAAGGAAAGCGGGCATGGCTAAAAAATGGGAAAGCCCAAATTGGTGATTGTTTTTCAAACAAGAAATAGGGATTGGGGCCCCCCCAGGAATACTTACGTGTTGTAAGTTGGAATTGTAGAGGGTATCCTTGGAGAAGAGGACCTGGACTGGGGCCCATAGCAAAGGGTAAAGATATCATCATTCTTACTGAAACGCATGAACATGAAAGTTGCAAAGTTCCAAATTTTGAAGGGTATAAGAAAGTTTCAGTTTGGAACAAAGGGAGTGAAACAGGGAAAGGTCATGGGGGAGTTACTGTGTTAATAGGTGAGAAGTGGAAGGGAATTGTTGAACTTGAAAAAGAGGACGTAAATAAATAATACATATGGCTGAAAATAATAGAAAATGGGATGACTTTCATATTGGCTGCTTGTTACTTTGCTCCAAAAAATTCTAAGTTCTACAAGAAGAGAAATTTAGACAACGAAGATCTGTATGCCTCACTAAAAAGAGATATATCTATTTTTAGCACACTTGGAGATGTTGTCTTAATGGGCGACTTTAATGCTAGAACAACAAATAATCAATCTCTTCAGTTGAGTAGGGAAGAGAGAGGGGAGAACAATCCTTTATGGTTAGAGGAAGGTGGAGATCAAAAGTGGGAAAGAACATCTCAAGATGGTAATGGTGATGTCACTCCGTTTGGGGCAGAATTACTTGGGCTATGTAGTTTGTTTGGCACAGTTATTTGCAATGGGATGAGAGGTTAGCCAAATTCAGGGGGTATCACTTGTAAAACTTACAATGGGCAAAGCATGGTGGACTACGTGATTTGTTCTCAAGGTTTTGTCTCTAGGCTGCTAGTGTTTGACATCGAGGACTGCCCTATTGGGATGAAATCGGACCACTTACCTCTTCTAGTTAATCTTGGCATGTCTTCAATCAACTAGCACATCAAATAGGATCAGCACATGCACAAAAAAACCCTTCCAAAGGGTAAAATCCTCTTGAATAAGGAAAATAGAGAAATATTTAACGCTGTCCTTAAACAACATTTCCATGATTTAAAGAATAACAAAGAGGTCAAAACAACAAAAGAGGGGATGTCCACATTCATAGCAATTCGTTGATCCCAATAATTCACAAGGCCTTAAATGCATGCAAAAGGTCTCACCCCAAGGTGAAGGCTGCAAACACTTTTCTAGAAAATCCATGGTACGATGAAGAATGTACGACAGCCAAGAGATCACTAAAAAAGAGAGGAATGGATAAAGAATACAAGAAAAAATATGAAAAATTGGTGCACTCTAAAAAATCTGATTATGTAAATGAAAGAAGGAAGGAGCTAATCACACTTGGAAAATAGAACCCTAAAGGTTTTTGGAGAGAATTGCAGCAAAAGAAAATGAAGATTGAAAACAGTATTATAGATGTCCAATGGCTAGATTATGCTAGGCTTCTTTATGAGCGGGTTCATGAGAAAGACCAACCACCTGTTATTAACACATCTAGGGAACTATTCACTATGGATGATACTAAACAATGAATAAAGAATTTGGCGAGTGGTAAAGCACAAGACATAGATGGGTTACAGGCTGAATTTTTTAAGTGGGGGATTGACAGTCTTGCTCCTCACATAAAATGAATTTTCAATAATGTCAATCAAGAGGGTTTTCCTATGCAGTGGACTACCAGTGTGGTCATTCCTTTATTTAAAAGTAGTGATATCAATAATCCATCTAACTACCGCACGATTATGGTCGACCCTATCTTTGGCAAGCTCTTTGAGAGCATGATTGAACGAAGGATCAGCAATTGGGCAGAAAATGAGGGCAAAAGAGCAAAGGGGCAGGCAGACTTTAGGTCAAGACACTCTACCATTGATCACTGCATCACCCTCAGACATTTGATTGAAAAAATTTGGAACACTCAAGGTGAAGAAGCTTACTCTTGTTTTGTAGACTTCAAGAAAGCTTTTGACACAGTACCTAGAGACAAACTATGGAATAGAATGGAGGAATTAGGCATCCCAAATGTGTATAGAGCAGCTGTTCATAGATTGTATGAGAAGGTTAGAGCTAAAATTAGAACAAGTGAAGGTATGTCAGAATGTTTTGGTAGCGACATTGGAGTTAAACAGGGCTGCCCTCTATCTCCCACGCTTTTTGGGCTATACATTGATAAGTTGGAAGCTTGGTTAAGCAAGACGGAAGGGGACAGTATTCAATTGGAAGGTTATGTGGTGAAGCTACTTTTATATGCTGATGATCTTATCCTAATTTCAAAAATAGCTCATGGGTTAAGAGAACATTTGAAATCTCTTGAACTCTTTTGTCACGAGGTTGGGATGCAAGTGAATATCACCAAGACCAAAATCATGATTTTCTCATTGATTAGAAAAGATAAGCAGAATACCTTTCTTTTTGAAGGCAGCCCGCTCGAAATTGTGAAAGAATACAAGTATCTTGGGATTGACTTTCATTATAAGCTCAGTTGGGAGACGTGTCATACGAAAAGGATACAGGGAGGTTGGAAAGCCTCTTACCTTCTACAAAATAGGTGTAGAAAAGCCGAGCTTTGGGATTGGAAAACTAAGAAAACACTTTTTGGTTTGCTTATTATGCCTATTGTACTTTATGGGTGTGAAGTGTGGGGGAGCAATATGTTAAAGTGTAGTTGGAGACAACTAGAAATAATCCAAAAGCATTTAATAACAAGCAGTCTCAAAGTTAAAACCACAGTCCCATATGAAATTCTTTTAGCTAAAACGAGGACTTTTCCATTGGAAGCATCAGCGCTAATCTAGTTGATAAGCTATTTAAAGAATGTTGAAAACATGGATAACCACCGGTGGCCCAAAACGGTTATGAAGGAGACACTAGATCGTAGGAAGAAAACTTGGATGAAACAAAACCACAAGTGGATGAACAAGTGGGACATCAAGCTGCATGACTGTCCTAGCACCAATAGTGAAATAAAAAGCTATGTGAATGCAAAATTCAGAACTGCCATGTGGACGAATCAGATTGGGCGTAAAAAAGCATATTACATCAAAGAATTTAATCCGACAAAAGATCATGGTGACAAAACCTATTTAGGTGCAGCTAGTAAAGGGAAAGCGAGGATGTTAGTGGCACAGTTGAGGATGGGATCGCATCACCTTAGGTGTGAAACCAGTAGGTGGAAGACACCCAAGGAAACTTGGGAAGAAAGAACTTGTATTTTCTGTAACAAGGGGGTTGTGGAAACGGAATGGCACTTCGTCATGGAGTGCACTGCTTATGTGGATATCTGCACTCAACATGAGAATTGTTTGAAAGTTGACAATATGCACCAGCTATTTGAGGAAGATAAGATTAATCAAACGGCTAGCCTTCTAGTTAAAATTAATGGCAGGAGATCCGACTTGGAAAAGAACATGAAGACAAATTAGGCCTATTTTGTCTCGATCCCATAGACTATTTAGTCTCGTGGACGTCATTAAAATCTTTCATTCATTCATTCATTCAATCAAGGCTTGGGTATTTGCTTATGCAGGAGAATGCTTCAGAGGGAGATTGTCTCCATGAGGGGATAAGGCCAATGTGACATGGTGTCAAGATCATGTCACAAGTAGAAAGGGCCATGTGTTTGATGTGATAGGGAGGGTTGACCCACTTAATTATGGATTAAATTTGTGCAACCATTTAATGGGTAGGTTAAGTAGGGGATTAGGATTAAGATTAGTACAAGTGGGAGAATTGTAGGATAAAACATGAGGTGAGAGGAAAATAAGAATTACATAATTATATTTAATACCTATTTGGAAGAAAGGGTATTTGGGGCTTAAATTAAAAAAATAAGGATATTTATTCAATTTAATGGATGAATAAACTGGGATAAATAATTAAAAGTAATTATTTACTTTAGGTTCATATTTAGGGATAATAAAAGAAATATATTAAGATGAATATTGAGATAATTGTATATTAATAAAACAATATGGATAATAAAGAAATATATTAAGATGAAGGTTGAGATAATTGTATATTAATGAATAATATGGTATTATTTAATTAAATATACAGAGGATATGAAATTGGTTGAATTAGGGGTATTGTGCTTTTGTTGATCCAATGTGCTTGCAAGATTGAACCATTGCATTGAAATTGTAGGTGTTCATGCCCATGACTTTGTGCTTCAAATCCTTGTTGGGCCATTATGCTCATAGGCTTTATGCCCCTACTACACTAGATGAGCAAACATGTTTGCACTATTTGCATTAATGCAATGCATTTGTGCTAGGGATGAAATCCCCCATTTGTGGCCCCATCTAGCTTGGGCTAGACTAAAACTCCTCATGTTACTAATAAAAAATATATTATGATTAAATATGTATAAATAATTTATTTTAAATTTTTTATTTTTTTTATTTTTGACAAAAGACTAATTTAGCACGTATATTATATTAATATAATATAAAATAATTACAAAAAAACCTTTGGACAACAACGGCTATGCAGTCTGGTGTTTTATATGGAAGAATATTTGACAACCCAGCTGACAAAATTTCATTAGAATGCCCAGCTTTGGACCCTATACAATACGAATTGTCAACATAAAACAAAAAGCTATTTTCCAAATTTTAAATGCCCTTGTGAATTGAATTTTCTCCTTGCTCCTCCTGTTTGAGCTTAGATGATTAGAACAACTTGTAAACCTCATTGAGCCAAGTCTCATCCCATTATTCATCTCCATCTATTGCCTTTGACCTGCTCATAAAAAAATTAATTTAATAAAAAAAAATTATTTTAATTATTTCATAAATAAAATAATATTAATATTTAATTATTTTTTATGAGTGAATTTGGGTAGATGGGGCCATCCCATAAAAAATTCAAAGAAAAAATTTGTGTTAGCTACTCTAGAGAAAAAATTTATGAAAATATACATCAAGAGAATTTATATTGCATGCACAGTCTGATTACATATCAAAAAGAATTTATAATATTGAATTTAGCATTACAAAAATAGAACAATTTTCTTATGTGATTTATACTTGTGGATCCTTTAGAATTAGTGCCATCTAAAGTGAAAGAAAAAGACTAACTCACTATTTGATTATAAGAGATGCAATTTACAATCTTCAAGAACTCCACTCCCCATTTGGCCTTGTGTTTGCAAGCCTCCTCCCTTTAACCTACCAAATATTAATGTTTAATTCTTATACTAAAGAAATCTATAAGAGATGCTGAAGTTTTTTTTTCAAATTGGAGGTCCAATTGATGAGAAATGGTTTTTAATAAATTAAAGGCTAACGTAAAGAGAATATAGTGAAAAAAATCAAATATTAAAATATCTATATTAGTTATAAAAATAAAATTAAATAATAGTTTTTCAAATAGAAATAAAATAATTCTTAAATAATTATAAAATAATTGAAGGCTATATTTTCTTGTTGTAATAAAATAATAATTATTTAAAAATAAAATAACTTTAAATTGAAAAAATTAATCATCTAAATAAAATAAATTAATTTAACATAAATTAAATAACTCTTAAGTAAATAAAATAACATTAAGATTAATGAAGTTGGCAGGTTCTTGGGCACGATGGCACTCCCATTGGGAAACTAGACTAATCACCATTCGAAAGCTAAGGCTCCGTTCATCAATATTAAGTTTGTGTTGGACAAGGGCTACTCCAAGCTTTGGGTCAAGGGTGATTCACTTAATATTGTTAATTGCCTACTTGGCATTCAGAAGCCAAGCTGGACAATTGATCAACTAATTGAGGATGCTATAATGATGCTTAGATCCTTTAAGGAAACTTGTTTCACTCATATTTATAGAGAGCAACTAATTGGTGGATTTCTTTGCTAATGAGGCTGAGGCTGTCAAAATTAATGATTTTAAGGCATGGGAGGAGTACTCCCTCCTTCCCGAGGATGCCAATTTTTTATTATGAAATGATGGCTACGGTTGAGCTCATTCTCTGGATTGGTAATATCATTATTGTCTGCATTGTTGTTGCACACTTTGTGGGTGTTGCTTCTCCTATTTTCTTGCCAACAACCGTCTCTTTACTAGGGTTTTAGTTTATGGTGAATGTGATCATGGGGGGTGAGCGTAGTAGGATCAAGCCCCATTCTTGTGCAGATGGAGGAAGAATCATAAAATTTGGAGGATTTTAGAGCATGGAAATTTCACGCCTCTTTTGGAAAGGCTACATGACCATGATCCTAAGGATTCAATAGATTTTGTTAGCTATTGACATAATCATATATTATAGATCAAGGGGAATGGAGTTTTTGATTAATGAGGAGTTTATCACTTCCATTACTAGTTTGTCACTGGTGGGTCATAAATTTTTCAAGGAGAGGAAGAGTAATGAGGACACCATGGACCAGTTCTTTAAAGATGATGAACAAAATAAGCTGATTAAGATGCCTTCTTAAGGCTACGGACGCACATCTCTAAAGAAAATTTGGGCTAATGTAGCATAGGTCATCATGCGGTATGTTACCCTAGAGGGTTGGTTTACTGCAATTTTAGGTCACCATTTCACTTTGTTGAATCATTTTAGACATGAGTTATATATTTTGTTCCCTTTCTTTATTTTTTCTTCATTGGAAGTGTCCATGCATACTAATATAAAAATAGGAGAGCTCTTGTTCTCTGTGAGGGCCTCATACTACTCATAATGGAGCATGTGAGAGCCCTTATCCCTTCCAAGATGATTAAGGTAAGGAGAAGGCTATCAATGAAGAATCCCTCTCTACTGGTTTGGATACCAGTGCTACTGGTGAGGAGGAATGGAATGAAGAGGATGAGGGTGGGTCTTCATCCCCTACAACAACCCCTTCTAAGAAGAGAAAGAAGAGGAATCTCAAGGGGAAATGTGTTGCTGAGAAGATTGTTTTACAAGAGTCAGAATCCCATTTTGTTGGCAATGATACTAATGTCATTTCTGGTGGTTCCCAGTCTAAGGGAAATAATGAGTTTAATGTGCAGGATTTTGTTGCAGACGGTCATAAGGAGGAGGACATGCCTGATAGTGTTGGGGATAAGGAAGCCCAATGTGGAGATTTCTAGTGGGAATTCTATGCATGAGGATGAGGGGGTTAATCCGAGTCTTAGAAAGCCAGAGCCACTAATGGTGAATCCTCTCTTTGAGGATTTCTCATACCTAAATGGTGACAATACTTCAATGTTCAAGCTTCTAGACATGGCTCGTTTGGGGGCTACAAGCACATTCAAGCTATCCAAGTGCATGTTGTAGGAATTTAATAGGGTGAATATCAAGATCAAGGGTCTGAAAGAGAATATGCAAAACATGTTGAAGGGTTCTTCCTCGGATATTTTGATTGAACTACTATTGGACTTAGAGTTCTCCTTTACAGATTTTAAATCCTTGTGTGAGCAACGCCTCTTTGAAATGGAGGTTAAGATTAATGAAACTAATGAAAAAATCAAGAAGCTACTACAAGTTAGCCATAGTTCGATAAAGAATAGTGTTGAATCTTTGGAGGTCTTTTTTCACAAGATAAGTCAACTGCTACTACAAGTTAGCCATAGTTTGATAAAAAATAGTGTTGAATCTTTGGAGGTCTTTTTTCACAAGATAAGTCAACTAAGGGAAGATCAGCTTCACTTTGCAGAGTTGATGGAGAAGGACCAGTCTTGAAAGGGGAAGGGGAAGTAGGTAGGAAAATATGAGGCAAAAGGCCCATGTACAAGAGGTAGGGGTAACTTGAGGAAAACCTTTGAGAAGGAGAAGAAAGAACTAATGGACATGGTTGAACTGCATCGTAACTAGGAAATTGAGGTGGCTAACACCTTAAAGAACATGAAATAGTGTCCCTTTATATATTTTTTTTGTTGGTTCTCTATTTTTTGGTTGTTTTGCTAATGGCTGCTACTGATGGTTCAATATTTTTATCTACAAGCAACTTTTCGTCTGTTTTGTTGTAAAGGGTTTTAGGTCCCTTCAAAACCTATTTTCCCCTTATAATCAAAACATTAAGATTGATATTTTGGGTGTTTCTAGATAGGCGTGTTTAAGATATTTATACTATTAATTTAACAATTCAATAAAACATAATTGTAGAGTTCGAGATATTCTAATAATATAATATTTATAATAAATATATGAATTCTTAGCATATTTGTATTTAGGTATATAATTTCATTCCTCTTTATTGTAATTTAATTTTTTTATTATTAACTTTTAGATATTTTAGAAGTTTTCTTTCTTTGCGTCTCAGTTTTCTAAGTTCAATGTTTTTAATGATTAATTTTTCTAATCTAATATTACTAGCCTTATGAATGGTTCCCCTACTACTATTAGCAATAGGAACCTGTAGATGGTAGATCTTACCATTTTCATCACCTAATGAGAGATTACAGTTGCAACCCTCTTTGTCTTTATGTCTAAGGGGGAGGGGACCAATCTTGATCCTTAAGATTGAGTTCCTAAGTTGTTCAAGGTAAAAATCTATGATGAATTTCCCACAAAGAAGGGGGAAGGGTGAGTGATTTATCCTCATCTCTATTGGGGTTGGTACAATTAGGGAACTTCCTTCACTTTAGGAGAGAGTGTGGAACTCCTTCTTGATAGCCCCTACTAAAGAAAGAAAGAGGAGGGACCTCTTTATAGCTCTTACTAAGTGCAACCATTTCACTATATGAATACTCGATAATTTCCAACTCTCTAGGTAGCTTCTTTCACACCAAGGCCAACCAAAGGGTTCCCCCAATTATCCCTTTCATGGTAGTTATTCTAGTAATGGTTGTTCCTTTCTCTAGAATGGGAGGTAACACCTTTATCACTATTAAATATAGAGTGAGACCTAGGTGATTATTCTCCCCTATCTTAGTAAACAAGCTCACCCCTCGCTCTATAATGGGAAGAAAAACCTATATCATTATTAAATATAGAATGAGAGGTCTAGGTGTTTGTTTCACCATCTTAGTAAGAAAAAATTGAATCATATTTAGTTAAACATAGAGTTTGAAATAAAATCTTGATGCTAAAAGAATATAATTGTATCTAAAAAAACTCAAAACATTTGCATAGATTATGAAAAAACTCATGTCTACAATTAAAAAGTAAGCTTGTTGCAACAAGTCATAATATTTCATGTCAATCTATCTTTATAATCCTGACATGCATCCCTTATTGCAATGTCCCATGCTTATATATCTTTCATAATATTATTTATAAATATTGAATTGTTTCCTAATTTTATATTTGAAGTCCTTTGTTGTGCAATTTTGCACACACGCCCCACTTGGAGTAGGGACCCTCTTTTCTAATGTCTTTTGGCCTTTGGTTTTATTGGATTTACCTTTTTAAGGTCTTGACATGTTGGTCTTATTGGTTTTGATCCATCCCTGAGGCTTGAACTGGTTAAAATTGAGTTTCAGGCAAAATCCGGGTTTTGACTTGAATCCAAGATTTTCCAGCTTTGGCGGATTTTCTCGGGCTCTGGTTCATTGTCTGTCCACTGCGGAGTTTTCCGAATCCGGGTTTCTGCTTGACTCTGGGATTTTTTGCTTCTGTCAGATTTTCCCGGTTTGCCTTATTTTCCCAAACTTCATCAAAATCCCAGTTTCTGCTATTTTCACGGAATTCGTGTTCATCCGGATTTTCCATGTATCTGGGGATTTTCCGAAATTTCGTCCTAGGCGCAGGTTTCTAGATTTTTCAGGCATGTCTTGTCGCTCATTAATGACTGAGGTACCTTTTCTCAGATGTGCATATGGGTGAATTTAAAACATTTTGAGCATCACTTTGACTTCATTATTCACCTGTCTTTTGCTCTGGTAATTAAGAGTTTCCATTTGAGCTTTGAAGATTGATCTTGGACTGCTTGCATGTGGATTGTTGGGTGTCGGTGTCTGGGTTTTAATTGCTTGGGTGTGCTTGCTTCGTGGTTGCTTCTTTGAGTTCAAGTTTCGTCTGGGATAATCCATGGTAGGTTATCGATGGCCCCCCCTTTAGTTTGCATGATGATTGAGTTTTTTTGTGCTGAATGATGGTCGTTCTGGGTCGGCCCATACTTGGTCACAAGTTTGTTTTATCGAATTGGGATTTGACCCATCTTTTCGTGAGACCTCATCACCTGTGCTATGTGTGCTCATATTTATTCATTAGATGACGGGTGCATCCATCTAGATGGTGTTCTGGGTCAGATTTTTGTGTCCCCTAAGCGTGTATTTTTCCATATTGTGCAAGGTTAGGGTTTTTTTTTTTGGTGCTCGGCCCAGAATAGTGAATTCTTTATGATTCGTCAATCTGTCCCCTATATTAAACTAATCCCTACCTTGTGAGGACTCAGAGGAATATGGATTTGTCTTTAGGGATAGTTTTCCAAACCTCGAGCTTACCCTGGTTTTCATGGCAAAGGGTTTATTCATCCAAATTAGGGCATCACTATTTCACCATGAGGTTTAGTCATCTAGGGGTTTTGGAAATTTGAATTCGTTTGTATTTGAGGTCTTGTCTGCTGGCGTCGATTTTCGGGACCATTAGAATCTAAGTGGAAAGGTTTTCATGTTCATTCAATTGTTGGTTCGCGTGTTGTCCTTCGTTGGGTTTCCGAGGTGTCCACGGAATTCCTGCGCACTCGGATTTTCCCAGTTTCGGCCAATTCCACAGAGTATAGCAAATTCTGGAATGTTTGAGCTGTCCGCGGAAATCCTTCCTATCTAGACTTTTCGGGTTTTTCCTATCTGGTTTTACTTCTTCCGATTTTCTAAAGATAGGATTAATGGAGTAAATGCTAAATGCTTATTTCTTGTTGCCAATGAATGAATTTCATGATTATCTCATAACTTTGGTCCATACTAATGATTTATTTGACTAATGATGTATTGGCAACAGGAATCTGTCTGGGTCGGATTTCTCCAAAATTCCGCCCCGACTGGATTTTCCCGGTTTATAGTGTTTTCCCGGCCTGCTTTATTTTTTCGGATTTTCAAAGATTGGCATTTGTGATAGTTTCTAATTGCTTTATATGATTTATGCTAATCTTTTGGTCGGAATATGAATGATAATTGATACTTATGACATTCTTTTGTGAATGTAGGCTGAATCAAGCAAGGCTGCAATAGGAAAGTCCAAAGGTGACACAGAGGGGTCATCCATCTCTGAGGCAAAAAAGTTAAGATTGGACACCAAGAGTCAGTTTCTAGAAAGCAAGGTATCTTCGGTGTGGTCCGAGGTGTTTGACACCAATGTGGGAACCTGGAGATACAAGGAGTTCAAGGAGAGGACAGCTTAGAAGGATCTGTCGGTCTTGAGGCAGGGAATGATGAAATTCGGCTTGGTGCATGTAGCAGGGTTCCCTCCTGCAATCCAATGCTATGTGCTGATACTTGAGTGTGCCCGACAGTATGACTTTGACACACAGAGGGTTGTGAGCATTGAGGGAAGAGTCTTGGCCAACTTCAGTCCTGTTTCCATTGCACAAGCCTTTGACATGCCAGACTTGCCTTTTGTGTGTGCACTGAACATGGACATGGCCTGAACATATTATGAGAACGAGCCATCTAAGGCTCAACAAATGATCAAATCTTGGTTGGAGAAGCCAAAATCACATTACTCCAAGCTACTCAAGTAGTTGCACAGGGTCAAATTTAGGTCAGACATTTATGATGCCATCACATTTCTGAGCAGGGTGGCAGGATTGAAAAGTGTCAGAGTATTGGAGAGTTGGATGGTCCATGTGATCACCAAAATGGAACAAGGAACCAACTACCACTGGGCAGGACTTATCAGCACCATAATTGATAAGCAGCTAACAGACGTCCTAGAGACCAAGAGATTCACCATGTCTTCCTATGTCATGTATGTGTTGGCAAGATTCTACCCATACAGGGGTTTGAATCCACAAGGGACGTTTGGGAAAGATATAGTCTATGAAGTATACCCGAAGTTGCACCTATGACACAAAGACTACAGAAGGGCTAATGATGCATTCACAATGCATATCACTAGGATGCTTCAGAATGCAGAGCATGTGAGGCTGTCAGATGGAGTGAAGGGGTTGATAAGGAATTATGGGGCCTGGTTCATTCAGTTTCCCACTTTTACTTACATTAGAGTTGATGGATGCCCAACTGCTCCATACAGGTTACCTAGGTATCCTACCGATCATATTGCATTATTGGAAATTGTTAGACAAATATGTGAATTTGATGCAGTGGTCAAAAAGGAAAAGCATAAAACAGGTTTTGGTGGGGATTTCCCTCTTGGAATTGGTGTAGCAGAGGTGTGCCCTTCTATCCAGTCAACACATGCAGCAGGTGATGAGTTGGCAGCTCATGGATTCTCCTTCCACTCCAAGAGAACCAACTTTGATATCACTGGGGAAGTACAAAAGAAGGCTACCAAGGAGTACCGTCATAAGGATGACTTAGAAGACTATTGGGCCAATGTCAAGGATGATTTTGAGGCAAGAAAGAAGAGGTACTCCAAGCTTCCTATTGATGTGATCAGACAATACAATGTGAAGTTGATCCCCGACCAGCTGCAGGATGATGGAAACCTGATACAAGACCATGCATATGAAGCTGTTAAGGAGAGGTCAATTGGGGAGATCAACTAGAATGAAGATGAGGTCAGAGAGTTGGAGGACCTAATGGCCTTGGTTATGAAATTCACCACATCTTGGTTGAAGCATAAGGTTTGGGAGCTTGAGAGTGAGAAGGTACCCTGTACCTTCAATTTGATGGGAAACCTTAATCCCATGTCTACTTCAGAAGAATCTGGGGATGATGACCCCAAAGGGAAAACCAAAAAGAGCTCACCTTTCAAAATAAAGATTAGAGGCCCTAAGGAAAGTGAGCCGGAACCAAAGAGGAAGCCCAAAGGGAAAAAGAGAAGTTGAGCTCTGAAGATAGGCAAGTCTTCTGATGAGGAAGAGTTAGAAAAGCCAGTTGAAGAGGATGTTCCTTCACCACCAAAGAAGGCTAGGATGGCTAGAGGTTTAAAGAAGAAGGGTTGAGATACTTCCAAGGAGGAGCCTTCGATTGTTGATGTAGAAAGTTCAGGAGAGAAGACCAAGGTTTACATGAGGAGGTCTAGGACTCCTTCTCCTAAGGACACTGTTCAAAAGAGTGATTCTCCTCTGAAGTCACCAGTTGTGGAACCATCTAAGGCTGCTTCTCCTCCACCAAGTGTGCCTGAGCAAGAAACTCTTGAGGAGCGTGAGACTAGTGGGGGAGCAGAGCCATTCAAGGAAGGAGCACTCTTTGGTGAGGCAGCTGAGCTCGAGGTGGAAGAGGTAGGAAAACTTCCTTCACCTCTAGTGCAATATGAGGATTCTCCAGTAAGTAGCAAGGGCCATGAGTCACCTGAGAAGGAGGATATTCCGGTTAGAACCCCATCACTGGTACAAGAAGTGGAGATTGAAGTAGAACATCAAGGTGAGCAGCTACCTAAGAAAGAAGAGGAGAAAATGCTAGAAAAACAATAGGAAGAGGGAAAAATAGAGGAAATCCAGGTAGAACCTACTGTCCTGGATTAGCTTGAAAAGGAAATCACAAGAAAGACACAGGTAGTTGTTGAGGACACTCCCTTGGATTGGGATGAAATGCTGTCCAAAATTGGAAAAGGAAAGAAAAAGAAGGTAGCTAAAGTGGTTTCAAAGATGTAAAGAGATGAACTAAACAACAGGGTCATTCACATTGCCACTCTTGCTGCAGACAAGACCAGAGAAGAGGTCACTGGTGAAGACTATAATGTACAAACTATCAACCTTGGGCCAGCCTCTATGGAACAAGACATTGATGAATATCAAGGCTCTAGTGCTGTGATCATCGGCAGATTGAGAAAGGAAGCTCAGACCAAGCATGAGCTGAGAAAGGAGAATGAAAGACTTAGGAAATGTTTGGAAGAGGTGATGAAGCCTCTGCAGTCTCTCCACCCTTCTTCCTCTGGCACTCCTGGCTTCTTACCAAGGAGACTATTTCTGAGATTGAGAAAATGAAAGCCTTTGCTCAAACCACAATGGATTGGCTGAAGGATGTGCAAATGAAGGGAGATAATGCAATCAAGGATATCTTGTCAGTTGGGAAAGATGCGGTCAGAGCTAAAGACTTATTGGAGCACGTGCTATCTCAAGATAAGGAAGACATTAACCTTCTGCTATAGAAATCTAAGGTCATCATGGAGCATGGTAAAGAACAATTGGCTATGGATGGGATTCTTCCTTCTTCTAGGTTAAATGAACCTTGGGAATGGTTTGAGGCTCTGCAAATTCGGCAGAAGGCCATGAAGAAGATACAGAAGTGAAAGAAACAAATGGATGGTGACCTTACTGGAGTGTATGAGGGGTGCATTGCATTCTTTGAGGTCATGAGTGGCAGGAGAAAGATAGCTCCTAAATACCTGAGTCTGGAGTAGCTAAGAGAATGGTGGCATGAAGTTTATGCCCCAGATTCTGAGAATGTTATAACTGGCCACCAGTTAGATGATGCAGCCACATATCTGGCAGTAATGGATAAGTATTAGGCCAACAAGGATGATTGGGATAAGATGGTTAAACAGTCAAAGGAGGAGATTGACTCCATCAAATGCAGACTTAAGGTTTTGCCTTTGCCACCTATCACTGAATTGGATGGAACATTTTTTAGGGTTCAAGCATCGTTGGACCAGAACAAGGATAAGGGAGGCGGCAGTTAATGCCTATTTTGAGATTTCTGCTTCCCTATTATTATAGGGCATGTATTGAACTGGACTACATTGGGGACTGTGCCTAGGCTGATCTTGATGATATATGTCATTTAATGTGTGCCTTATTTTGATTTCCTAGGGCTGACTTGTTTTGGTAGTTGTTTTATTTTGTAAATGTTTGGCTAGGCCGACATGTCTTAAGAATTTGCTATAAAGGCATTCTGGCCTCAGTGTAAGACATTAGATATTAGACATTAGAATTGGAGGAAAGACAAGTAGAGCAATTTTATTAGTTTCTTAAAGCAAATATTGTAAACAAACAGTGGAATTGTTACAACAGCTTGATGATTTAATACAATTGAAGACATTGTGTTTTTCCTGGTGAAATCTTTGTGTTATTTTATCTTGCATGGTTCCTGTTGTTTCATCTTTCACATTGCTTAAAGATTTAGGGTTTAGTATTCAGAATTGAATTAGTTTTAGTTTGGTGAATGATGTTCATGATTTCATATTTGGAATGTTTGTAGCAATCTCTGGTCTATACTCCCAGTAACTATCTGATTGTACTAGGATGGTGAAGTCAACCTAGACCATATATTTACATGTGCTTAAGTTTGATTATAGATAAATGTCTATAATTTGAAAATCTATATACCTTAGAAGATTGCACCATTCTTGTGAGATTGTAGTGTGGGTTGATCAAGGATTGGTTATTTGAGATTGGTCCATTCCAAATATCTGTCATTTGCATTGCTCATTCTAGAAGTAGATTAGATTTTATCATATTCTTGAACCCTTACCTTTTGCTATTTCTTTATCATTTGGTTAGATTTAGGATTAAAGATCATCATATTGCAAAATCTGATAAATTGAAAGAGACAGTTTGCTTGTAGTAAGGTTCGATTGTGATTACCAGCACTTCACATATTATTTGAGTTGTTTATGCATCGTCATGACCTGACACCCGAGAGACCTTGGGGTGATTTTCAGTAATTTATTGATGAAGATTACCTTTCAAGAGAGATAGAATGTTGTATTCTATCTTAGTTGTTGCTGTGCAGAAAACACCATCAATAGATTGGTGCTAGAAGGAGGGCCTAAATGAGCACACTGGATCATTTCTTGAACGCCATCTCCCCAGAGAGATATAAGAGAAATACCAGATCTACCACAGGAGAGGAAGATTTACAGGAATTACAGTTCCCTGCTAGGTCGAGAAGGACTTGAGAAAGGGGAGAATCATCATTACCCATCCCTTCACCAACATCATCTACATCTTCGCATCCAGAAGTTGAAGCCATACCCATCCCTGAGGTAGTTCCTATTCAACAACCTCAGCCTCTCATTAACCAACCACAACCACTTCCCCCACTTTTACCAATGGCCTTCCTGGCTAATAATCCATCCCCTTTGTCTTTCAATGCTTACAATGTAATGCCCAAAAACCCTGAACACTTCTATTAAAAGTTCCATGTTAATGACCCAAAGAGGACTACAGAAGAACATATAAGGATCTTCCAAACCTGTCTCAAAGATAGAGGGATTGTCCATGAGGATGTTGCCTGTAGGTTGTTTCCTTATTCACTAGGAGAAGAGGCTTTTTACTGTTACAATCACCTCCCATCTGGCTCAATTATTAATTGGAATGATCTTGAAACTACCTTTTTACAGAAGTTTAGAATACCTATCAGCGCCAATGAATTGTATTTGCAATTCACTAGAGTCAAAAGAGAAGTCAATGAGCCAATATCCAGTTTCAATAATAGGTTTCACCGTGCGTACACCAAACTCCAAGATCCTTATGATTTGGATAACAATACAGCCTTGGGAGTCTATTACGAAGCATTGGATAGCCTTACAACCACCTTTCTGAAGTGGAGACCCAACCCTCCAGCTAACCTAACTGATGCCTACACAGAAGCTGTTAAGCTTAGCACAGATCTGAGACAACATGTGACTGGACCGTTGCCTTCTCTAGGACCAGTTGCACATCCCAATCAGGTTCAAGCAGTAAATCAGGCACTTACCAACCATACTCCAATCATGAATCTAGTACCTCAATTACCTTTGGTGCCACACCCTGGTCATCCCATGAGCCAAGTCTCCCCCATGATGAATTTTCCCCAACAGTAGGTTAATCAGCCTATGTATCAGCCGCAACCAAATAGTTTTCTTGCTTATCTGCAAAATTCTGAGGTATTGCATCAGTCTATGGGATCTGCTACAATGCATGTCCCTCCTTAGAGTAATTCAAACCAGATCCCTTGTCGAGATCCAAATAGGGAGAGGATTGATGAAATGGCTGAACAGATAAAGAAGTTGAAACTAGAGGTAACCTACTTAAGGAATCAAAATAGTCAACTACAAGCTCCCCAGAAGAGTATGCAGTCCAATCAGAATAGAGAGTTTCTGCAAGGGCAAAACTTTGACAGAGGACAGCGTAATGAGGGGATTCCACAATGACAGAGGATACAATCAGGATAGGGGTTACAACAATGATAGAAGCTACAACAATGATAGGAGACAAAATTTCAATAGAGGCCAAGGTGGTGGATCTGGGTTTGATAAGAGGCAATCACAAGGACAAAGTAGAACTTGGAATACAGGACCTAACAATGGAGGAGTCCCCACCCCATTGGATCAACTAGCTAATCAAGTGGTCAACCAATCTGCAAATCAGGTAGTCAATCAGGACAAGCCTCCCAGTGGTGTATACTTGGCTGAAGCAACCTTATCAGGGTGGTGTAGGCTTCATAAGACAAGTCAACATTCAGAACTAGAATGCCCATAATTCTAAACCGCAACCTCCATTTTCCAGTATGAGGTGGAGAATAACGCAAATGGGCAGGAGATTGTTCCCTCCAGTACTTATGATTCTCTTGTGCTAGTTTTGAATCACGCTCCTTTCCTAGCAAGGAAAATGTACCAGAGGAGGAATATGATTCTTAGGAGGAGAAAACAGATCAAATTTGTAATGGGGATGAAGTGGCTCAGTTATTCAATGAAGAAACAATGAATGATAATGCCCCCCTGGATCAGGAAGAAAATTATGTTGAGGAAGTACAGATGTTCCAGAGACAAGGTCTGAGGGATATGCCTCATAGATGCCCACATGCGGGGGGACCTTTCACCACTTCCATTCCTCCTAACAATTTCAGTACTCCCCCAGATCCTAATGCTAGCAATAATCTGTCCTATCCACATGTTTCCAGACAATATCTTTCAAAGGAAAGACAAGTCCAAAATGACCCACAAAAGGAGAAGCATGTTCAAGCAGATAAGGACAAGGCGAAGGAACCTCCTAAGAAAACTTCCACTGATATGAATGAGGAGAAAATGGCTTCATATATTGCTAAAGAATTCAAAAAATTAGAGGTAAATCTTTCAGCATTTGAGTTATTAAGGTTCCCTCCCATTAGGAAGGCAGTTTTAGGTACTTATGATGCACAACCTATGTCTTTGGATAAACCTTCTGGTGAGCATAACAACAAGATTCCTAGTTCTCAGTCTATGAAGACACAAAATCAGGCCCATAATCAGATTAACTTGCCACCTGGAGATAAAGGAAAGGAAAAAGATAAGACTCAAGTGGTTCAAGTAGATACTCAGCCTACTCTATTTCAAGGAAAGACAGAAACTCCACCATTTCTGATCTCTGTGCGTATATTTGATAAGAATCTGCATAATTGTTTATTAGATTCTGGTGCTTCCACTAATGTGATGCCATTTGGAGTTTGTAGAGCTTTAGGAATTACACCTGCTGACTCCCAGAAGAAGGTGACTCAGTTGGATAGAACTGAAGTAAATGTGGTGGGAGAATTAAACATGATTCACTTGCAGATAGCTTCAGATCCAAGAATTCAATAGGTTATCAATATTCAGGTAGCTGATATCCCTTATGCGTATGGTTTGATTCTAGGAAGAGATTTTACTAAGGCTTTGAATGGATATGTGTCTACTGATCATTCTCACATGTGGCTTCCCTAGAAAGGAGTGCCCAATCAGATCAGAATTGAGAGAGAGCCAAGAATGAAATACATGATCACAGAATACCAAAAGACTTCAACAAAGTTCTGATATCAGAAGTTGGCATGGGAAATTATATGTTGTCGACACAATATGAGGAGCCAAACTCAGAGGAGATATTGATGCTACACACGATGCCCATCAATGTAGAAACCGGATCCAGCCCTGTTACTATTTTGACAAAATCAGTTGAGGAAGAAGAAGAACCTGAATATAATCAGATCAGCCTATTAGACAGTTTTCAGGAGTTCATCAAGCAATGTGTTGATAATCAAGCTCATCTAAGAAGAAGGACAAACTTTGAAGAATTACATTTACCTAATTGGTGTAGAGTTCATAATGCTTCCCATTCAGAGTTGGAGTGTTGTTTATGCCAAACCGCAGTAGAACAAGTATAGAAATGCATGAATCCAACCCTGGCAGTTCAAGTAGATATACAAGATCCTCATAAAGATTATCAAGAAAAGAAGTTCGTGTCATCTGAAAAAACCATCCCGCAATATTAAGCCAAAGGATGTGATGAAGAAGATTACAGCTACTGAGTGTTGGACACTTAGATTTGATGGATCCAAGTCCAAGCATGGAGCTGGGGCAGAGTTTGAACTGATCAGTCCTAAAGGTAAGAATTTCTTTGCAGCCCATAGGCTTCAATTTCACTGTACAAATAATGTAGCAGAGTATGAAGCGTTAGTTCATGGACTTCTTATGGCACTCAAGAAAAAGGTTAAGATTCTGCAAGTTTTCAGTGATTCTGAGTTAGTAGTTAAGCAAGTAAGAAAACAGTATTCATGTCATGATAGGAGAATGACTAATTATAGGCATAGAGTATGGGACCTCATTGAAGGATTTGATGCCTTCAACATTCAGCTAATACCACGGCGGAAGAATCAAACAGCTGATTCTCTGGCTCAAGCAGCAAGCACCCTACATCCTTTATCTTTGTCATATTTGAAGAAATTCACTGTAGAATTGACTCCTGTGCCATCGGTTCTAGAAAATGTTACTAATTTCTAGGTGTTCAAAGATGACAAACATATTCTAGATTTTATCACAAATACAGACGTTTTTGCTTCTCAAATCATTGATGAGACGGAGCTTTAGGAAGCAGAACTGGATTTAGAAGGAGTTTTGAACCTAAAATCAAATACTATTCCAAGGGGAATGGTACAGTTGGAGAGAATTTTTGATATGGATAAGATCAAAGATCAAGAACAAGGATCAAAGAAGGAATCTATCAATGGACAATGTGATACTTATAAAATGGGAATTGAAGATAACGCCAAGAACATTTTTATTGGCAAAGTCTGCACTCCAGAAGAAAGACAAGGAATAATTGCAGCATTGCGTAGCTTTCCTCATATAATAGCCTGGAGTTATGAGGACTTGAAAACTTATGATCCTCAATCATAACTCATACTATCCCTTTGAAGCCAGATGTCAGGCCTTTCAAACAGAGACAGAGACCAATTAATGCATTATTGGAACCAGTCATATAGAAAGAAGTTCAAAAGTTACTATCCGCCAGAATCATATTTCCTATTAGACATTCAACATGGGTGGCAAACCTAGTTCTAGTGAGAAAGAAGAATAGAGAAATCAGACTCTATATTGATTTCAGGAATCTGAACAGATCTTCAGAAAAAGATAACTATCCAGTTCCTTCACTGGATGAGGTGTTTCAAGTGGTTAATGGATCTCAGATGATGTCCTTTTTGGATGATTACTCAGGGTACAATCAAGTGATGGTCCAGTATGAGGACAGGCACAAATCTACCTTCACAACTAAATGGGGTACCTTTGCCTACAGAAGGATGCCTTTTGGACTCATTAATGTAGGAGCCACGTTTCAAAGGGCTATGGATATTGATTTTAAAGATATCATAGGCAAATGCATCATTATTTATATGGATGATCTGACCGTGTTTTCAAAGAATAGAGGGGATCACATCTCAGATCTGCACAAAGTGTTTCAAAGGTGCAGGGAATTTGGCATATCCTTGAATCCTAAAAAATGTATTTTTGGAGTAACAGAGGGAAAACTGCTAGGACATGTGATATCAGAAAAGGGAATTTCTATTGATCCAGAAAGAGTGGAAGCCATCTTGAGGATTCAACCACCTGTTAGTAAAAAAGAAATGAAATCTTTCTTTGGCAAGATCAACTTCATCAAAAAATTCATTACTGGATTTGCTGAGATTGTTAAGCCACTGAATGCAATGTTGAAGCAGGATGCTAAGGTTCAATGGACTACAGAAGCCAAGGAAGCCTTTGCAGAAATCAAAAGAGCCATCGTTGATGCTCTATTATTGGTAAGTCCTAACTACAGTAAGCCTTTTCACATCTATTCATTTGCTTCAGACCATTCATGCGCGGGAATGCTAACTCAAAAGTCTGATGAGGGAAATGAGCATCCCATTGCCTTTATGAGTGCCCCATTAAAAGATGCTGAATTGAGATACCCAAGTGTGGAAAAGCAGGCGTATGCTCTGGTTAGAGCAGTGAAGAAGTTCAGACATTATATCCTCAGGAATAAAGTTTATGCAGTTGTCCCAGACCCCATAGTCAAGTTACTTCTTCACTGACTGATCAGAATTATAACATTGAGGAGGTTTCCCCAGATGGCTGGTATGATGACATAGTTTATTATTTGCTGAACCAACGATCTCCAGGTCATCTTAATCCTGTTCAGAGGAGAGCCCTACGATTAAAGAGTGACAGTTTCATGTTGAAGGGAGTTGTCCTGTACAAGAAAAATCATGAAGGCATTTATTTAAGGTGTCTTGAGAAACAGGAGGCTGAAAGGGTGATAAATAAATTTCATGAGAAATATGGCACTGGCCATGGTTCTGTGATTGTCACAGCAAATCAGATTTTGAGGGCAGGATATTACTAGCCCACACTATTCAAAGATGTTCACCATCATGTTAGGACCTGTCACACGTGCCAGACTGCAGCCACAAGGGAGAGGTATGCAGTGCTTCCGCTCCAACCGGTTACTGAGGTAAGGCCTTTTGCTCAGTGGGGTATGGATTTCATAGGTCCCATCAACCCACCATCTTCTGCGGGACACATATACATTCTCACTATTACTAATTATTTCACAAGATGGATTGAGGCTTTTGCTTGTAGGCAATGTACATTTAAGGTAGTGATTGATTTTTTAGAATCTGCTATTCTTAATTGATTTGGATGCCCTATTGCTGTTGTCTGTGATAATGGTCCTGCTTTCGCATCTTTAAAATTTTCAAATTAGGCTTTTGATCATGGTATTATTGTGAAGTTTGTGTCCAATTATTACCCTCAGGGTAATGGCTTAGCAGAGTCCTCTAATAAGAATCTGTTGACTGTCATCCATAAGTTGTTAGAGAGGAACCCAAAAGACTGGCATACCTAGCTTCGATTTTCCCTTTTGGCAGATCGTACAAGACTTAAGTCATCCATCGGAACATCTCCCTACCACTTAGTATATGGTTTAGAGCCAGTATTCCCTATTCAACTCAAGATCCCAACTTTACAGTTTATAAATGAGTTTTACAATGAAGGGGATAGAAGGGAGGCTAGGTTAACAAAACTATTACACCTTGAAGAGAAACGTGACAATGCCCTTGAGAATTTTTCCAAACATCAGGGGGTAGTTAAGAGGTGGTTTGACAGGAGGGCTAAGATTAAGGCCTTTAAGATTTTTGACCTAGTCCTATACTGGGATAAACCTCATGATAAAAAAGGAAACCATGTGAAGTTTGATAAACTCTGGCTTGGCCCATATCAGATTGCTGAAATACTTGGAGATAATGCCTTCCGTCTGAAGACTCTCACGGGAGAAGATATCCCACTGCCTATCAATGGGCAGTATTTGAAGCATTATTTCTAGTCCTGAGCTGTTTTTAGCTCCATGCTTTGTATATAGTTAGTTTAGGTTGCTTTCTGTTGTTTTGTTTGGTTAGAATAGGTTTGCTTGGTTTGGTTTGTTTGTTTTGGTTTGCATTGCTCTTGCTCTTGGTTCCTTCTCTTTTGGGGATCTTTGGGTGCATTTGTATGACAGTGGTGACAAAGTTGGTCTAATGTTCTTGGTATTTCTTTTATAAATTCTAATCATCCTTCCAGGGCGTTATGGTAGGAATTCCCTGCCCAATGTCACTTATCCTTGTGCTAAGGCAAAGGGTTTTCTAGTCAGTTTTGAACAGGAATACACTAGGGTCTTACATTTTAAATTAAAGATACCTGAAGTTGCATTAGGTCCTTGGAAAGTTTGAACAAGTGAAAAATCTTTTTTCTGCTCTAGTGCCACTGTGGTTTTCATCCCTGAGTGTGAACTTCATTGTTCACAGGTTGAAGTGAAAACAATGAAAAGATAACCAGTATAAAAAAGAAAAAAAAAAGATGGAAATAAATATATATTGAAAATTAAAAAGGTTTCAATTCAACTCATTAGGGGGATCTGGATATCTCTATCGGGGCTATAGACGCCTGTCTGGCAGTAGAGCTATGTTCGAGAGAATCACAGTGATAACCTCATCGGGATTATGGACACCTGACTAGCAGCGAGGCTCTATCCAGGTTACTTTTAGAGTATGAATCTTTATGTAGCTTGTTCATACTAGGTTTGGTCCTTGTTGTAACTAAGGGAGGATAATAAATGCATATGCACAAACTTTGACCCTGGTATAGGAAAGTTTGGATGACTAGGGGAGTTTCTTTGTTTTGCCATGGGTGGTGGTAGGGTAGGTGAGTTGAAACCATGAGTTCTGGGTTCTTGATTCCAGTTTGTCATCGAAATGCTCAGGAGCATTTTCCCAGTAGAGTCGCCATTTGTTGTGCAATTTGCACACACGCCCCACTTGGAGTAGGGACCGTCTTTTCTGATGTCTTTTGGCCTTTGGTTTTATTGGATTTACCTTTTTAAGGTCTTGACATGTTGGTCTTGCTGGTTTTGATCCATCTCTGAGGCTTGAACTGGTTAAAATTGAGTTTCAGGCAAAATCCAAGTTTTGACTTGAATCCGGGATTTTCCAGCTCTGGCAGATTTTCCCAGGCTCTGGGTCATTGTCTGTCCACTGCGGAGTTTTCCGAATCCGGGTTTTTGCTCGACTCCGGGATTTTCCAGTTCTGTCAAATTTTCCCGGTTTGCCTTATTTTCCCGAACTTCATCAAAATCCCGGTTTCTGCTATTTCTACGGAATTTGTGTTCATCCGGATTTTCTGTGTATCTGGGGATTTTCTGAAATTTCGTCCTAGGCGCGGGTTTCTGGATTTTTCAGGCACGTCTTGTCGCTCATTAATGACCGAGGTACCTTTGCTCAGACGCCCATATGGGTGAGTTTAAAATATTTTGAGCATCACTTTGACTTCATTATTCACCTGTATTTTGCTTTGGCGATTAAGAGTTTCCATTTGAGCTTTGAAGATTGATCTTGGACCGCTTGCGCGTGGATTGTTGGGTGTCGGTGTCTGGGTTTTAATTGCTTGGGTGTGCTTGCTTCGTGGTTGCTTCCTCAGGTTTGAGTTTCATCTAGGATAATCCATGGTAGGTTATCGATGGCCCCCCTTTTGTTTGCATGATGATTGAGTTTTTCTGTGCTGAATGATGGTCGTTCTGGGTCGGCCCATACTTGGTCATGAGTTTGTTTTATCGAATTGGGGTTTGACCCATCTTTCCATGAGACCTCATCACCCGTGCTATGTGTGCTCGTATTTATTCATTAGATGACGGATGCATCCATTTGGATGGTGTTCTGGGTCGGATTTTTGTGTCCCCTAAGCGTGTATTTTTCCATATTGTGTAAGGTTAGGGTTTTTTTTTTCAGTGCTCGGCCCAGAATAGTGAATTCTTTATGATTCGTCAATCTGCCACCTATATTAAACTAATCCCTGCTTTGTGAGGACTCAGAGGAATCTAGATTTGTCTTTATGGATAATTTTCCAAACCTCGAGCTTACCCTGGTTTTCATGGCGAAGGGTTTATTCATCCAAATTAGGGCATCACTATTTCACCATGAGAATTAGTCATCTAGGGGTTTTGAAAATTTGAATTCGTTTGCATTTGAGGTCTTGTCTGCTGGCATCGATTTTCAGGACCATTAGAATCTAAGTGGAAAGGTTTGCATGTTCATTCAATTGCTGGTTCGCGTGTTGTCCTTCGTCAGGTTTTTGAGGTGTCCACGGAATTCCTGCGCACTCAGATTTTCCCGGTTTCGGCCAATTCCGTGGAGTATAGCAAATTCTGGAATGTTTGAGCTGTCCGTGGAAATCCTTCTTGTCTGGACTTTTCGGGTTTTTCCTGTCTGGTTTTACTTCCGATTTTCTAAAGATAGGATTAATGGAGTAAATGCTAAATGCTTATTTCTTGTTGCCAATGAATGAATTTCACAATTATCTCATAACTTTGGTCCATACTAACGATTTATTTGACTAATGATGTCTTGGCAATAGGAATCCATTTGGGTCAGATTTCTCTGAAATTCCACCTCGACTGGATTTTCTCAATTTACAGTGTTTTCCCGGAATGCTTTATTTTTCCGGATTTTCAAAGATTGGTATTTGTGATAGTTTCTATTTGCTTTATATGATTTATGCTAATCTTTTGGTCGGAATATGAATGATAATTGATACTTATGGCATTCATTTGTAAATGTAGGCTGAATCAAGCAAGGCTGCAGCAGGAAAGTCCAAAGGTGACACAGAGGGGTCATCCATCTCTGGGGCAGAAAGGTTAAGAATGGACACCAAGAGTCAGTTTCCAGAAAGCAAGGTATCTTCGGTGTGGTCTGAGGTGTTTGACACCAATGTGGGAGCCTGGAGATACGAGGAGTTCAAGGAGAGGATAGTTTAGAAGGATCTGTCGGTCTTGAGGCAGGGAATGATGAAATCTGGCTTAGTGCATGTAGCAGGGTTCCCTCCTGCAATCCAATGCTATGAGCTGATACTTGAGTGTGCCCGACAGTATGACTTTGACACACAGAGGGTTGTGAACACTGAGGGAAGAGTCTTGGCCAACTTTAGTCCTATTTCCATTGCACAAGCCTTTGACATGCCTGACTTGCCTTCTGTGTGTGCTTTGAACATGGACATGGCTCAGACATATTATGAGAACGAGCCATCTAAGGCTCAACAAATGATCAACTCTTGGTTGGAGAAGCCAAAATCACATTACTCCAAGCTGCCCAAGCAGTTGCACAGGGTCAAATTTAGGTCAGACGTTTATGATGCCATCACATTTCTAAGCAGGGTGGCAGGATTGAAAAGTGTTGGAGTATTGGAGAGTTGGATGGTCCATGTGATCACCAAAATGGAACAAGGAACCAACTACCACTGGGCAGGACTTATCAACACCATAATTGATAAGCAGCTGAGGGACATCCTAGAGACCAAGAGATTCACCATGTCTTCCTATGTCATGTATGTGTTGGAAAGATTCTACCCATACAGGGGTTTGAATCCACAAGGGACGTTTGGGCAAGATATAGTCTATGAAGTATACCCAAAGTTGCACCTATGACACAAAGACTACAGAAGGGCTAATGATGCATTCACAATGCATATCACTAGGATGCTTCAGAATGCAGAGCATGCGAGGCTGTCGGATGGAGTGAAGGGGTTGATAAGGAATTATGGGGCCTGGTTCATTCAGTTTCCCACTTTCACTTACATTAGAGTTGATGGATACCCAATTGCTCCATACAGGTTACCTAGGTATCCTACTGATCATATTGCATTATTGGAAATTGTTAGACAAATATGTGAATTTGATGCAGTGGTCAAAAAAGAAAAACATAAAATAGGTTTTGGTGGGGATTTCCCGCTTGGAATTGGTGTAGCAGAGGTGTGCCCTTCTATCCAGTCGGCACATGTAGCAGGTGATGAGTTGGCAGCTCATGGCTTCTCCTTCCACTCCAAGATAACCAACTTTGATATCACTGGGGAAGCACAGAAGAAGGCTACCAAGGAGTACCGTCATAAGGATGACTTAGAAGACTATTGGGCCAACATCAAGGATGATTTTGAGGCAAGAAAGAAGAGGTACTCCAAGCTTCCTATTGATGTGATCAGACAATACAATGTGAAGTTGATCCCTGACCAGCTGCAGGATGATGGAAACCTGATACAAGACCATGCATATGAAGCTGTTAAGGATAGGTCAATCAGAGAGATCAACTGGAATGAAGATGAGGTCACAGAGTTGGAGGACCTAATGGCCCCGGTTATGAAATTTACCACCTCTTGGTTGAAGCATAAGGTTTGGGAGCTTGAGAGTGAGAAGGTACCCTGTACCTTCAATTTGATGGGAAACCTTAATCCCATGTCTACTTCAGAAGAATTCGGGGATGATGACCCCAAAGGGAAAACCAAAAAGAGCTCACCTTTCAAAATAAAGATTAGAGGCCCTAAGAAAAGTGAGTCGGAACCAAAGAGGAAGCCCAAAGGGAAAAAGAGAAGTCGAGCTCTGAAGATAGGCAAGTCTTATGATGAGGAAGAGTTAGAAAAGCCAGTTGAAGAGGATGTTCCTCCACCACCAAAGAAGGCTAGGATGGCTAGAGGTTTAAAGAAGAAGGGTTGAGATACTTCCAAGGAGGAGCCTTCGATTGTTGATGTAGAAAGTTCAGGAGAGAAGACCAAGGTTTACATGAGGAGGTCTAGGACTCCTTCTCCTAAGGACACTATTCAAATGAGGGATTCTCCTCTGAAGTCACCAGTTGTGGAACCATCTAAGGCTGATTCTCCTCCACCAAGTGTGCCTGAGCAAGAAACTCTTGAGGAGTGTGAGACTAGTGGGGAAGCAGAGCCATTCAAGGAAGGAGCACTCTTTGGTGAGGCAGCTGAGCTCGAGGTGGAAGAGGTAGGAAAACTTCCTTCTCCTCTAGTGCAATATGAGGATTCTCCAGTAAGTAGCAAGGGCCATGAGTCACCTGAGAAGGAGGATATTCCAGTTAGAACCCCATCACCAGTACAAGAAGTGGAGATTGAAGTAGAAGATCAAGGTGAGCAGCTACCTAAGGAAGAAGAGGAGAAAATGCCAGAAAAACAACAGGAAGAGGAAAAAATAGAGGAAATCCGGGTAGAACCTACTATCCTGGATTGGCTTGAAAAGGAAATCACAAGAAAGAAATAGGTAGTTGTTGAGGACACTCCCTTGGATTGGGATGAAATGCTGTCCAAAATTGGCAAAGGAAAGAAAAAGAAGGCAGCTAAAGTGGTTTCAAAGATGGAAAGAGATGAACTAAACAACAGGGTCATTCACATTGCCACTCTTGCCACAGACAAGACCAGAGAAGAGGTCACTGGTGAAGACTATAATGTAAAAACTATCAACCTTGGGCTAGCCTCTATGGAACAGGACATTGATGAATATCAAGGCTCTAGTGTTGTGATCATCGGCAGATTGAGAAAGGAAGCTCAAACCAAGCATGAGCTGAGAAAGGAGAATGAAATACTTAGGAAATGTTTGGAAGAGGTGATGAAGCCTCTGCAGTCTCTCCACCCTTCTTCCTCTGCCACTCCTGGCTTCTTACCAAGGAGACTATTTCTGAGATTGAGAAAATGAAAGCCTCTGCTCAAACCACAATGGATTGGCTGAAGGATGTGCAAATGAAGGGAGATAATGCAATCAAGGATATCCTATCAGTTGGGAAAGATGCGGTCAGAGCTAAAGACTTATTGGAGCACGTGCTATCTCAAGATAAGGAAGACATTGATCTTCTGCTGCAGAAATCTAAGGTCATCATGGAGCATGGTAAAGAACAATTGGCTATGGATGGGATTCTTCCTTCTTCTAAGTTAAATGAACCTTGGGAATGGTTTGAGGCTCTGCAAATTCGGCAGAAGGCCATGAAGAAGATACAGAAGCGAAAGAAACAAATGGATGGTGATCTTACTGGAGTGTATGAGGGGTGCATTGCATTCTTTGAGGTCATGACTGGCAGGAGAAAGATAGCTCCTAAATACCTGAGTCTGGAGCAGCTAAGAGAATGGTGGCATGAAGTTTATGCCCCAGATTCTGAGAATGTTATAATTGGCCACCAGTTAGATGATGCAGCCACATATCTAGCAGTAATGGATAAGTATCAGGCCAACAAGGATGATTGGGATAAGATGGTTAAACAGTCAAAGGAGGAGATTGACTCCATCAAATGTAGACTTAAGGTTTTTCCTTTGCCACCTATCACCGAATTGGATGGAACATTTTTGAGGGTTCAAGGATCATTGGACCAGAACAAGGATAAGGGAGGCGACAGTCAATGCCTATTTTGAGATTTGTGCTTCGCTATTATTATAGGGAATGTATTGAACCGAACTACATTGGGGACTGTGCCTAGGCCAATCTTGATGATATATGACATTTAATGTGTGCCTTATTTTGATTTCCTAGGGCCGACTTGTTTTGGCAGTTGTTTTATTTTGTAAATGTTTGGCTGGGCCGACATGTCTTAAGAATTTGCTATAAAGGCATTCTGGCCTCAAAGTAAGACATTAGATATTAGACACTAGAATTGGAGGAAAGACAAGTAGAGCAATTTTATCAGTTTCTTAAAGCAAGTATTGTAAACAAACAGTGGAATTGTTGCAGCAGCTTGATGATTTAATACAATTGAAGACATTGTGGTTTTCTTGGAGAAATCTTTGTGTTATTTTATCTTGCATGGTTCCTATTGTTTCATCTTTCACATTGCTTAAAGATTTAGGGTTTAGTATTCAGAATTGAATTAGTTTTAGTTTGGTGAATGATGTTCATGATTTCATATTTGGAATGTTTGTAGCAATCTCTGGTCTATACTCCCAGTAACTATCTGATTGTAATAGGCTGGTGAAGTCAACCTGGACCATATATTTACATGTGCTTAGTTTCGATTATAGATAAATGTCTATGATTTGAAAATCTATATACCTTAGAAGATTGCACTGTTCTTGTGAGATTGCAGTGTGGGTTGATCAAGGATTGGTTATTTGAGATTGGTCCATTCCGGATATCTATCATTTGCATTGCTCATTCTAGGAGTAGATTAGATTTTATCATATTCTTGCACCCTTACCTTTTTCTATTTCTTTATCATCTAGTTAGATTTAGGATTAAAGATCATCATATTGCAAAATCTGATAAATTGAAAGAGACAGTTTGCTTGTAGTAAGGTCCGATTGTGATTACTAGCACTTCACATATTATCTGAGTTGTTTATGCATCGTCATGACCTGACACCCGAGAGACCTTGGGGTGATTTTCAGTAATTTATTGTTGAAGATTACCTTTCAAGAGAGATAGAATGTTGTATTTTGTCTGAGTTGTTGCTGTGCAGAAAACACAATCAACATCCTTCAAGGTATTGTCTCCTACTTTGATCTAGTACAAGTTAAATTGAAGTTGAGTGCATTGTGATCTACATAATAGAGGGAGATGCGTCATATATAGAAGAATCACTAGTAGAACTTAATTTAAGATTTGTTAAAAAAAATTGACCTAATTTCTTCCTTTGAGAAAGGATGAAGAAGGATGTCTACATTTTTTATCAATGACTCCTGGAATCAATTATTATTTTTAACTTGTATACTCATTACAATTTTGATGTCATATATCATAGAACCAATAAGCCTTTATATCATATAAGTGGATGTCATAAATCATGCAAGTCGATGTGTATACTTATTATGGTCTTGATGGGATATAAACCTTTCTTCTAGAATATATATCATATAACCAATAAATAGCCTTTAGTTGCACATTAAATTTACTTGTATTTTTTAATTATGTAAATAAAAAACTTTATTTATATAATTTACTAACATATCTATTAGAGTAAACAATGAGGCAAATATTATTTGATCATGGTAAAACCATCTTAAAAAAATATAATTCAACATGGATCCTAGCAACATAAATTAATAACCTAACAAAAAGTATGTCATCAAATTTTACATTGACTCTATTAGTCTAAAAAAAATTAAATAATATTTCTAAAACAAATTAAAGCATACTCATGAAGAAACTAATGTTGATGAAAATAAGTCATGGATTATAGTTTGTTTCATGAAAGTTTCGGTTGAAAAAATAGAAGAGTTGATAGCAAAATTGATATTAATGAAAAATATTTAGGATCTATTTCACATGGCATTAGACAAATTCACCTTCAGCAATTCACCATTGAAAATTCATTGTCAACAATTCATAGCAATGAATTTTCTTGTGATGAATTATTGATGGTGAATTGCTAAAGGTGAATTTTCCTAGAACCATTTCACATGTTAAATAATATATATATATTTTATTTGGGAATTATTATTTACTTAAATTTTATTTTATTTTATTTTATTTATATTGCTTATTCTTCTTATATTTACTTAAAATATATAATATATATTTTTTATTATTTACTTAAATTTTATTTTATTTATATTGCTTATTCTACTTATATTTACTTAAAAATAATTTTATTAATTTAAGAGATTACTTATATAATATTACTGTTTTTTTTTTTTTAACATTTTTCTAAAAATATCTCTGTTGAAACTTCCAAGTTTTTTTGTTTATTTTTTAATGAAGACGTTTTTTTATTTTAAAAAACCGTGAGAACAGAATGAAAAGTAAATAATGTGCGGGGAACGTGCCGAAAAGGACGAAGATGCATGAATGTATACACGCTGGCATGTCGATGGATGGATGAATGACTGATAAAGAAAGGGTAGATTTCAACCAACCGATGGGTGGGTGAGATGTGGACCAACGCGAATAAGCCACAACCATTTCCCCATCATTGCTAATGAATAGAATCAAAATTTTCCGAATCAAACCTTTTTCTGCGTCGACCAACCTCAATAGATAAATTTTATATATTATATTCCTCAATAAATAGATTTTAGGGATCTTCTCATTTCTTTACTTATCTTAGCTCAATCAAGGTGTGGGTATTTCTTTATGCATTGTTTTTCAATATTTTGTTCTATATTCTGATATACATATTTTAGCCCTCTTGGTGGAAACAAGTTTCAATTTAACTTTTGTATTTGCAAAGTGTGTTTTAAGTGATTTTTATATAGTTTTACATATATTTCTCATTTTCTTAGTTTGGTGTAGGCGCTTTGTGTATTGATGCATATATTTTACATGTTGGCATATCCACACTTTGTCCTAATACATCTACATTTAGTCAAACCTTAAGCCCTAAACCGTGGTCCATGGTATAGGCACTTTATGTAGTAGCAAAAACAGATGTAAAACTATGTGGCATATTTAGGCACTTTATGTAGTAGCAAAAACTATGTAAAACTTTGTTCTATATTCTGATATACATATTTTAGCCCTCTTGGTGGAAACAAGTTTCAATTTAACTTTTGTATTTGCAAAGTGTGTTTTAAGTGATTTTTATATAGTTTTACATATATTTCTCATTTTCTTAGAATGGTGTAGGCGCTTTGTGTACTGATGCATATATTTTACATGTTGGCATATCCACACTTTGTCCCAATGCATCTACATTTAGTCAAACCTTAAGCCCTAAACCGTGGTCCATGGCATAGGCACTTTATGTAGTAGCAAAAATAGATGTAAAACTATGTGGCATATTTAGGCACTTTATGTAGTAGCAAAAACTATGTAAAACTTTGTTCTATATTCTGATATACATATTTTAGCCCTCTTGGTGGAAACAAGTTTCAATTTAACTTTTGTATTTGCAAAGTGTGTTTTAAGTGATTTTTATATAGTTTTACATATATTTCTCATTTTCTTAGTTTGGTGTAGGCGCTTTGTGTACTGATGCATATATTTTACATGTTGGCATATCCACACTTTGTCCCAATGCATCTACATTTAGTCAAACCTTAAGCCCTAAACCATGGTCCATGGCATAGGCACTTTATGTGGCATATGCAGGGGGTAAGGTATGTACACCTCATATTGTGGAGCACGAGTTAGGTGCCTCCCTTAGAGTTGGGAGTATGAGGAGTCCCATATATACTGTAAGCTCTCTGTAGACCCAAAAACAGATTGCCTGGTATTCGTGGACTATAAAATAATAATAATTATTATTATAAAACTGCACAGCCTCATAGCACATGTGCACCTAGTATGGTCTATGTGCACTCAATGTTTTAAGTTATTTTAGTGTAGGCACATTGCCCTATAATGCACCAGCATGCCGAGTGGCATATGCACAATAATTAGTATATTCACCTTTCAAGGTTCTACACTATATTTTTACCATTTTTGCATTATGTAACATTTCTACTCTCTAGAATTTTGCATTTTAATCATTCAATGTAAGTGCTCTATGTAACAATGCATGTACACTCTCTTGTATACTCTATGTGGCATATATGCTCAATCTAATAATGCATATGCTCCCAATCATTCTTATGTTTTAAGACTTTTTTTCCAACACTAATTATTGCAAGGGTTCATTTAGATTTTGTCATTTATTAATCCCTTATGTAGGTGCATTTGTTTGGAGACTACTCATATTATCAAACTAATGACTCGTGACTTGTAGATCAATTTGACCAAGTGTGTGCATAAAAATGTGTTCAATGTGAATGATTTAAAATAAAACCAAACAAAACACAAAGTCAAACAAACTCTCAAGATAAGGCAAGAAGGCTCAAACCAACATGATGAGCCACCCGTTGAATAGATTTACCCAAGATTGTTGATTAGATGAGTGCTCACTAGAAATTTTGGTAGCATAATGGAACTTCAATGAAAATAAGTAAGATATCTTGATAAAATGGTCAAGTGACAGATATATAGATTTGGATGAAAATAGATGAAGGATTTAGATTGCTTGATGAAGATCAAGGGTTGAGAGTGATTGGGATCTCTCAAACCACAAGATTGTGCCAAGTGTCACAATGAGAAGGCTTGAGAGGGAGATTGTACCCTTGAGGGGATAAGGCCCATGTGACATGTTACCAAGACCAAGTCACAAGTACAAAGGGCCATGTGCTTGATGTGATAGGGAGGGTTGACCCACTTAATCATAGATTAAGTGTGTGAAACCACTTAGTGGATAGGTTAGGTGGGGATTATGATTAGGACTAGTGCAAGTGGGGGAGTTGGAGGATAAAATATGAGGTGAGAGGAAAATAAAAATTAAATAATTACATTTAATTCCTATTTGGAGGAAAGGGTATCTGGGGCTTAAATTAAATAAATAAGGGTATTTATTCAATTTAATGGATGAAAGGATGGGGTAAATAATTACAATTAATTATTTACTTTAGCTTAAGATTTAGGGATAATAAAAGAAATATATTAAGATGAAGGTTGAGATAATTGTATACTAATAAAATAATATGGATAATAAAAGAAATATATTAAGATGAAGGTTGAGATAATTGTATATTAATGAAATAATATGGTATTATTTAATTAAATATATAGAGGAATTGGTTGAATTAGGGGCAAATTGACCAAACAAAAGTGGCCAATTTTAGGTGTCTACATTTTACCCCTCTTTGAGATGGCTTTACAAAGTAGTATGATGTAGTAAGGAATCAAGCCTCATTCACAAACTCATAACAACATACAATGCAACTCAGAAAATATTTAAAATAACACAAAAATCTGCAAATAGTGTCTTCAATTTCTCATTTAAACTTTTTTGAAATCACTCAATAACAAGACAATTCTGAAATTAAATTATTTTGCATCCATATGGCTGATGAAAAATATTAAAATCTGATGTAGATCTGATACAAAACAACAAACATCAAATACACAAGTGGGCTTCTTCAATCCAACTTCTTTTACCAAATTCTAGCATTTGCAACCTCCAATCTTCAACCTATAGCTTCCAATCTCTAATCCTTCATTGAATCAATCTTTAACAATGGATTCCATGATCCATTTTGTTGTCACAACACCTTCAAACCTACAATAAAATACTTCCAATATCCTCTCCAAGAAGATTACATGCCTGCAACAACAACCTTTCACTTCTAGCCAAGAATGGCTACCAAAACACAACCAAATTGCTTGTAGTCTTCATAGACAAGCTCCAGAAACTTCCCCAGAAAGAAGTCACGACCAAGATGGGAAGAAACCTCCCAAAAATGAATATAAAAAACCTTCCATAACATTAAAATTGCATTCATTAACCCACTCCCACCAAAATTGTCAAAATTGGAGTCCATTCCTAGATTTTAGGGAAGTTTCATTGTAATTCATGCCAACTCACCTTGAGCACCCACTTTTGCATACATAATTTTAGGAAATTTTTAAATGCATCATTAAAACTTATAACTCCCTCCAAAAACATGCCCAAGTCCATTTTTGCTAATTTTTGAAATTGACAAATTCCAAAAATTCCCTCCTAAATTATCTCCACTCCCAGAATTTGCTTGATAAAATAATAAAAGGGTAATAATTTAATATTTATTTTATTCTAACCTTTCAAATTACCATATTAAATAACTCACCCAAAAAACCTTAGGAAAGCATAAAAATTAAAATGCATTTCTCTGGTTGATGGAAGACTGCTCTCACAACCCAGAATGCTCCTGCATCATAGTATCATTTCAAAGAAAATTAAAACATAGCATCATGAAGAAGAAGGTTATATTAGGGAAGATGCCCCAGCCATTCAAAGTAGTTACTACGAAGAAAGATGGTGAGAGTGAAGATGAGGAATTAGATTGAGGATTCGAAGGAGTGACTAGGAAGAAAGATGATGAGCATGAAGATGAGGATTAGGATTGATGATGCCCCCATGAGAGGATAGGTAGGTTCAAGAGAACACAGCTGTGCTCTTGAAATGGATGAGATGATGCAAGATGATGGATAGAAGTAAATATGGGAAGATGAAGAGATAATGAAAGGAGGATATGATAATAAAGAAAACACAAAAGGATTCAAAGACAAACATGATTTTGTCGAGCAATCATGCAAAAATAAATGATTGATTGATAGAGTATGGAATATTGTTGATGTGGGAACAATATTCCTAAAACAACATAAGGATTGGGAAGGATACATCTCGATGATGATGATTAGAGTGTTGATGATGTGAAAATGATATATCTTGAAAAAACACAAGGATTGGGAAGGATACACTCCAGATGATGATGATGGGAGTGTCAATGATGTGGGAATGATATATCTGAAAATAACACATAGATTGGGAAGGATACATCTTAATGATGATGATGAGAGTGTTGTTAATGTGGGAGCGATATATCCCAAAACAACATAGGGATTTGAAAGGATGCATCTTGATGATGATGAATGGATTTAAATCAAGGCTATTGACAAGGTTGAGAAAAAGACCAAAGATGTGATTGGATTATTTGTACTAGATTAATAGATTAGGATTTACTAAGAGCAATTTAGAATTGATGAAATGAATAAAAATGATGGGAGGAAAATATTCTTAGACTAACAAATCTATATTATCCCAAAAATGAACTTGATGTAGAACCCATGGTGAAAGGATATGATGGATGGAAAGGTTCTTAGACTAACAAATCTCTATTAGCCTAAGAGGATTGAAGGGATAATTAAATGATTAGGAAATAGTTAGGATGGATGAGGTGCGTATGATTATTGCAAGAGAAATATGAGAGGATAGATGAAAAGATGGATGATGATTCATGTGTTCAAAAAATCTAGGATTGACTGGAGTGATGAAAATAGACAAGATAGGTAGATGGGGGATAGATAAGAAGGATGAATGAATTAGAAAGATGAAGGATAAATGGAAGGGATATTGGGAGCATTGAATTAGAACTACCATATAGTGATCACTTAATTTGATATAGCATGGGATATTATGCACTAGGGTATGAGGAACCAAGGTGATGTTATATCTTATGTAGATGATTGACACCAATGTGAACATGATCATAAGCTAAGATAAACGTGGAATATCCACATGAAATGAACCAAGGGTATGTGCAGGATCATGATGGGTATGTGGTTGAGGACTTTTTTTTTTACCCAAAATTGATGAAACAAAAAGGGTTTTTAAAGGAGATTCCCAACTTTCCACCAATATAAATTATTCTTTAGTTTGAATTAAATAAGTAATTATTATTCATTTTCTATTCAAATTACGACTAAAGTCCTGATTGATAGACTGATTGAAAAACATCTATAGATTTCAAATGGTATCACATTTTTGAATCCAAAATATGTGTCACATTCTATGCTTCACATAATATAGGATTAAAAAAATAAAAATTGAATTTCATAAAGTTTTGACCAAGTTAAGGTGGTCATACATACGAGTTTTTATATTTTTTAAAATTTGTAATAAAAATTCATAATTAATTATTTACTTGGAAAAAATTACAAAAAAATATGCATCACATCAGGACATGAGTCCTCTACTTATATCTAAAATATTATAAAAAAATATTATCATTTTATTGTGGTGAGGGTGGTTAGACAGACACCTACTTCTTATTTTTTCCCTGAACAAGTACTTTTAAATTTCTTTTTTTAACAAACCTAGTAGTTTAGAAACTACATTCAATTTGCTACAGATTCTTTTCCTACATATTTTTGAAATAATATAGATAACTTATTTAATTTTTTTACGTCAAGTTGCCTAACTCTGATTTTTCTAATTTTTTTGCCACTTAAGGGCCCATTTTTTCCATGATGATCCTACACATACCCCCAATATCTAACTAGTTAATTCAAGCTCACAATGAAATACTTGAAAAATTCAAATAAAGAAGCCATTAAACAAGAAATTAAATAAAATGCATAATGGAAATTAATTTAATGACTCAAACCTCATCCTATTGGGGGATTGGTGCTACATTGATGTGGAATGTCAACCCTTTCCCAACCCCTTAATTGAAACAAGCTTTCAAATAGATTTCATTGATGAATAATGATGAAAATGGATGAATGATAATATAAAATGGAGGAAAAGCTAAGCTAAAATGGATGCTAAATGCTTGAAATGCTAATGGAGAATTTCTCTAAAATTTAGTATAGTCTAGTTACTCTAAATGAAAGTGGATCCATTTCTCATATAAATGAGGAGTATTTATAGGAGAAATGGTTGAATCAATGGTCAAGATTGATTTGATCATTCAATGGATGAGAAGCCATGAGAGGAGATGGCATGGATCGAGGATTTTTATCAATGGATCTCATTGATTTGAAGAAGCACACTTCCTAAAAATTAGGAAGTTGTTAGGAAGTTTGTTGCAAGATATTCCCATTTCGAATGTAATATTCCATTGCAAGTGGGAGGGTGAGTGAAATTAGCTAAATAAGTAATTTAAGAAATAACTTAATTGTGAAAGATGGAAGAAATTAAGATTTTCATTAAATAATTAACTTATTTAATAAAAGGGGGTTAAATGACATTTAACTAAATAATTAGTATTATATAATCAAATGAGAATACATAAGAAATTCAACTAAATAATTCACATTATCAAATTAAACAAGATGAAAATTAGCATGAAAGGGGATGAATGAGCCAAATAACATTGATTATTTGATTAATAGGAGAAACTAATGAATTTAGTTAAATAATGAAGATTATTTAATTAAACTGACAAAAAGAGGTGATTTAGGAAAAAATGGTGTTAATAATCTAAAAATTTAGATGTGCAATATTGATTAGGGGAAATTTAAATTTCTACATTTGTCACCTCTTTAAAGTGAAGTACTTATTACATTGGTTCAAAGATTGACACTTTTTAGATTAATACTGCTACTTAGCTCAAAATTTTTAAAAAATCTTGATGTTTTCAGATGGCACCCCACTATTTCCCTAGTGGAAATTTATGCTAGTACCTTACCCCCTTGAGAGATCAGGCAAAAAATTTAATTTTCAAGTCGAGATTATGACAAAGGTTTGACATAGTTTTAAGTGCATAAAATAAGCTTCAGGACACGAAAACAAGCTCAAAAACATTAAAAATACCACTTTCCCACCCTAATTAGGTCAAAAACCCTACTTTTTAGGCTTAAATAGAAGCTAAGGGATCATTTTCAATTCATTTGTACACTTTCCTTAGAGAGATTCTACTGATTTTTTCTTTGACCTCCTAATGAAATGGTGCTTCTTGAGCACCTCACAGATAGGGTACGAGAGTACCAGCTGGCAGTCGACGTAGGACCCCCAATACAGATTCTAAAACTTTTCTCATTTTTTCACATTTTTGTGCATTTATTAGGCGTCTAAGTTAGCGGAACAATTACGTTGTATTGTGGCACCTTTGTCATGGTTGGTGATGCTATTGTGCTATGTTGATGTTTTTTTCATGAAGCATCACGGTGTCTGATTTAGGTCTATGGGTGTGATTGCATAATAGTGTCACTATTGTTAAATATTGGTGCAATGCATAATTTTGGTCTAGCATCACTATTGAAATGTCGACACACGATTGCGATATAGTGTCACACTAGTCAATTTAGGTTCAATGTTGCACCAAAATGCTGACACATTATTGTATAGAGAAATGCAATTACAAAATGGTGATGCAATTGCTATTTCACCAAAGTGGTGCAATTGTTAAATGGCGACATAATTACAAATTTAGGGTTTTGAAGTAAAAATTCATCAATTTTTAGAAAATTTGATGTTGTTCACTTCATGTGTGCAAGAGACCATACGACCTATCATGTCCCAAAAGTGTCGATCCAACATTCTATTCAACATTCTCCATTTTGGGGATGATGAGGAATTATTTCTTGGAGCGATTGGGCTTGAATTTGTAGCACGCATGCCAAAGATTCAAACAAATCTAGTGATGATGATGGCCTTAATTGAGTGCTAGCACAATGAGACTTCCTCATTTCATCTTCCCACTGGCAAGGTGGCAGTTACCTTGGAGGATGTTTGGTGCATTTGGTGGATCCCCATTCATGGGGATATGGCCATTTATGATATTGAGTCTGAGGAGGACGTGATCTTTTATGTGCTCAAGGTGGAGACTATTTGGGTAGATAGCCACTAGATCAATCTATGGGACTATAGAGGGCATGTGCCGGATTTGACACTTGTCATTGGTACACTAATTTGCTTAGTACTTTGTCATGACAGATGTAGTAGAGGAATTAGCTTTGGTTGGGGACTTTCCTAGGAGGGTACAATACAATGGATGGAACTCTATACCTAGGGTCTAGTTGTACTTGCCTCATTGTATCATGACATGCATCATGTTGTGTACCTAAAAGGGTAGGCCATAGGAGCTGAAGTCACACTTCTTCATATTTGGGCCTGGGAGCATATTGTCATGCTCCACCCTATTATTACACTAGTTGACATTGATCCAGATCGGCCTGCAGTATATAGATATGGGTTGATGACTACATTAGAGCACATAGGTACCACATGCATCCCCTATTAGAGGCATGTGATCGATGATATATGACAGTTTTTAGGTGGAGGCCTTGGATTTAGGCACATCCCTAGTATGATGACCAGGATCAATTATTTTGTGTGCACCATACCAGATATATTTTGGGTTGCGGGTGTACCATAATGGAGAGGTATCTCCCCGAATGAGTAGCTCATTAATTCAATGAGATGTAGGATGTCATACAACCCACCTACAAATCTATTTTTGCATGAATTATTTGAGAGATAGTGTAGGGACAATAGGTCCCACCACAAGTTACAATCGATGAATTTCAAGCACTAGTCCCACTGCCATGGGTTTATGTAGGAGGGACCTATGATGTAGGGACCACTCCTACCTATGATTCTTGGTTTCAATAGTTTTCCCTAGTGCGGTTCATAGATCATGCTAGAGGATAGGTTCCCAGGAGGGGGAGAGGTGTCAAATAGATAATAGGATAGGGTATGGAATAGGGCAGAGGACAACAACAACCTCATCAGTAGCCTCCCCAAGATGGGCATGATGGTCAAGTGCCTAGTGATGGGCACCAGCAATAGCCATAGGATTAGGGTATGGGGCAGGTGCCTGGACATGTGCCTTTGATACTGTGAGGCATAGGTAGTATTATTATAGGGATTTTGATTTGACTTTATATTTATATAGTTTGGTGTTCTAGACATGGTTGACAATGAGATTTTGGGTTCACGAATATTATTATTTTCCAAGGATTATGGACATAAATGTTTTATATGAATGATTGGATATTAATTTTCATACAGATGTGATAATATGCTCATTTAATAAAATAAATAGGTCATAAAGTTATCTAGTTAAATGTTTTTTTTTTATAAAATAAATAAATAAATGTCTTTACTATTACGATAAATTTTATAATGATTTGGTGTTGGAAAATTTCAATGTTTATATTTGATGTTTTGATTATAATTGCCAAATTGTTAATTTTTAATTATTGGTTTTTAGCTTTTAAGGGAGGCTTAATGTTTAGAGTGATTTGATTTTTATATTAGTTTATTTGTGGAAGGAAATATATTTTTAATTAAATGATCGTTTCATTTGATAGTGTTTGAGGGAAGTTGAAGAGTTGGGAGGAGTTTTATTTTAAGAGGGAATTGTATGGTTATCAACACAATTCTTTTTATTGTTTCTCTTCGTTTGGGAAAATTCAATTGCTATGTTAAGTTTGTTGCTTCTTAGATTTTGGTTGAAAGGAATTAGTGCTAGGACATTAACATAGAGAAGGTATTGAATACATTGCTCCAGTTATTGGGATGATCCTAACTTGGATAGCCAAGGTAAGCTTTGTGTTTTGATTTGGAAATTTTGATGTGGTTATTGAAAGTTTGAAATATTTTTTTGTGTTGTGAAAATATGTGTTATTTTCTGTTTTGTGTGGAATCTTACTTGTGTAATGGAGGTTTGGGTGTGTTTAAGGAGAAGATCTCCTAAGGGATGAGATCCTCATTTGTTTGGGGTTGAGAAGGGTGTGAAGCCTCTCTTGGGGATTTATGTATATATGTGTTTTAAATGGAGTTGTGGGATGGATGATATATGGATTGGTGGGTTATGGAGGTGTTGTGAGTGGAATAATTTGGTTGTGAAGTGGCTGATTGTGGAGGTGTTGTAAATGGAAGAATTTGGTTATGGAGTGGTTGGTTGTGGAGGTGTTGTGAATAAAATAATTTTTATAATTAAGTGTAAATAGTTTATCTTTGATTTTATTAATTATTTCATAAATTAGTTTTTTAGTTGTATTTCTTTAGCATAATCATGGGAGGGAATTGCATTGGTATTAGAGCCTAGGTTGTGGTAGTTTGGGAGCTTTGGGGAAAAATTTAGTATTAATGTAATTTTATTCTTCTGTGTAGTATGCTATATTTTGTTGATTAAGCTCACATGCTAAGTTGTGATTTAGATTTATGTATGAAATACAAATTAACTAACCTATACATGTAGCAAAATATTTTGGAGATAAGATGCCATCAACTATAGCATACTTGTTGAATCTACATTCCACCACCTTCCATTGTGATTTTTTATTAATATTGTTGGTAGTCTTGTTGATGAATCTCAGGCCTTGGAGGGCATATTCAACACCTAATAAGGTTATGATATTCAACAACGCACTGATGAAGAGGCCTGTGAATATTTTTCTTAAACTCTACATCTGAACCCAAGTGGGTCTTAGCTATTTTGGAATTTACTCCCAACTAGAATACAACTGCTCAATAATCATTATGAAGAAAGTAATTTTAGGGTAAAAGTAAGAAGTTGGTTCCACAAAGAGGGGAAGTTTCGGCCAAAGCAAAAAAGTTAAACGAAACGTGTACACATTTTTAAAAAATACTTATGCATTATGGATTGGGACTTGAGCCTAAATCTAAATGCGTATGCATTTAGACTCAGGTATGCAAACCTAAAACGCATAAGCCTTTTGAAATGCGTATGCATTTCTCAAAGTTATTTATTTTTTTAAATAAGTGATTATGTTTTCATTTTCAGTGTCAATTTGAGAGACATTGTTGAAGAAGGAAGATCACGTATGCATTTCGAAGGGCCTAATTAAAGCAATTTTTCACTACCACCTCCTCTTGTTGACACAACCAACCTTATCAACCTCTAGGTTGGTTGAATTCTGCCATTTTTTTGCTTTATATCTTGAATTTCTATTTTGTAATTGTTATTTAGTTTTTGTTTGTTTAGTTTTGTTTTAGTTCAATATTTTATAGTTTTTAAATTGCATTTAAAAATCCAAAAACATCAATCAAACAAAAAATGTTAAATTGTAAATTGAAAACCATAAAAACTAAACCTAGATTGGACACATTTAACTTAGAAATCCAAACCATAAAACCTAGGTTCCAAAAAAAATAGACCTAAAAACTAAAACCCTTAATCCTTGGACCTAAACCATAAAACCTAAACCTAAAACCCTAAACCCTAAAACCTAAACCTAAAACCCTAATATTTTCACCTTTTAGATAGTGCAACTTGAAAGTACAATCAATACTTTCAATGTAACCATTTGTGTTGAGAAATGAGGAGAGTTTTCTTAACTATTTCAACAAATCATAGCATAAATTTATGAGGTTGATATAATTAGGATTGATCATGTTGCTATGCTATGCCATTACCATACTCAACTATAGTTTAAACTTTCTCATTTTTTAGTATGGTTACAAGTTTCAATCTCATTAGGATTATCATGTTGCTCTTGCTCATTAAATAATTTGAATTTGGAAATTTCCCTCTTTCCTTGCTTTATTTTGTGTCCTCCTTGTCATTGGTTCTTAACTTTCACTTCACATACTTTTAGAAGTATCCTCCCTTGGAGGTTTCTTACATTTTTTATTTGACATAGATATGTTTTCATGTCATCAAATCTCTAAATAACTATATAGTAAAGATCTAATTTCTTCCATTTTTGCATGATAAATTATGCACACAAATTCACATGTATAAATATGATTTCATTACAACTAAAAAAATTAGTGAAGTCTTTGTACTTAAAGAAGCCATTTTCAATATGTGAATAGAGCTCAAGCTCATCTTTGTTTATTTTGTATTGCAATTACCACTAGAATATATCTATGTTTCCCTTTGAATGTCTTCTATTAATTTATATATCTATGTTTCCCTTTGAGTGTCTTCTATTAATTTTATTCTTATCTTTAGTATGCTTTGAAAACAATGAATGAGATTATAAATTAATATTAGTGTTAAACTTATTTATTCTTAACTACTTTGTCCCACTATAGAGAATTTGTGACTCTTATCCTAAAATTTGAAAATTTAGATAAATCAATTTATTTCCTCACATTTAATTCAATTCTATGTCATGCTTTATAAATACATGTATTCACAATCGATATACCTTAGCTCTATAGATATACTCTTGTTGGGAAACAACCACACCTATGAGTAAACTTCCCCTTGCCTCAAAAGATAAAGCTCTACCCATAAAAGTAGAAGAATATTACTTATTTATGAATTAGCTAATTAATGAAAGGCTTGATATTAATGAGCTCCATTGAGCACTCTTGTCTAACTATAATCCTAATATTTAGAATCTAGTATAATTTTTACAAATTAAACTACATGGTTTTCATCATTTACCCATTTTGACACTCATTCTTGAGTTGAATAACCTAAATTAGTGGGGTTTCCTTCTCATTTTCCACCTTCATATGTAATAGAAGACACTCTAAACAACCCCTAACCTCCTATTAACACCCAATTTGAGAAATAAAAGTTATATATCTATGTGTATTAGTTTTCATTCTTTAGTCCTTTACCTATAGAAATTTTGTTCCTCACCTCACATTCACAATCTCTATTTACTAATCTTCTTATTTAATTTTTCCAATAATTATTCAAAGAAGCCTCATTGTTGATATTGTAGCCTTTTGAGAGCTCTCAATTTTTTATGTTTTATCCAACTCCTAGTTTATGTTCATGGTGATTTATTTAAATAAATCTTATGTATTTACCTTAATCCATGTGGTTTTATTTTATTTGTTCTTGGAATTACTATCAATATTTGCACATGACTTAAGTACTTATGTTTTCTTTATTCAATGATTGGGCATGGGTATTTTTGTTTCAGGCATCAACCACATGTGTAGTTGCATATGTGTATATTATGTTTCTTGGTTAAATAGTAAAAATTAAGAGTAGCTATCTTGAATCTTATTGTTTTTCCCCTTAGTATCAACATCATGTTTCAATTAATTATGTATACCATCAAATTTGGCTATAGTTTAATTATCAAGTGATATCTAGCTAAAAATAAGTTTATGGCATTCTTTCAAGGGATTCACTTAATAAACCAATGACATAGTGCATGCATTCATAGAGTTCTAATAAAACCCCCTAATTTCATTTCTATTCATCAGACTTATAATTATAACTTACCTGGGCACTGTTTTCATTAAGAGGTATCCTATGTGTACCTAATTTTCTAGTTAAGTTCTTATATGATCGCTTTAATATTTCCACACATATAGATCTAACTCAAAACTATTTATAATTTCCATCCCATTTATTAAAGGTTTAACATAAAATACCTAGATGAATTGTGACAAATATGTCATCCTCTAGAAAGTTTTGATGTAGAAGCACTTATACAACTCAACATATGAACCCTTTCCATGTACACAAAATGTAATATTGCATCCTTAGATATTTTAGGTATTTTAATTATAGTATACATATTGATCTAACTTATAGTGGAAATATTTTAGATATGTACTTGATGATTCTTCTTGGAAGGGCTGAAAAAGTACTAAAAGGTGTTCAATAATTAGATTTAGGTAATGTAGGTAGGATTTTATTAAAATCGTATGACCTTGGTGTGACAATTACCTCCATTTTTAGTTGCATTCTAAGAGTTGGTAGTAACAACAAACCCTTCATATTAACAACCACACAATAGACTCAATTTAATGTGTACATGTTATGGATTTTTTAATGTTATAAATTGAAAATGTCTTCAAATGAAATGTATTTTGGATTTGTGCATGTTCAATGTGATTTTTAAATAACTTTCAAATTGTATGAATTATTTAATTAGTTTTTTGATATATATTTTTTAATTGTTTAACATGCAGTTTCCATTTCATTGTTCACATGGATCCATAATTTAACATAGAGGATTTTATACCTGATGCACAAGTTCTTGTATATCCCATACATCTAGATTTTCCACCACAACAAAACCCTACACCTCCACACTCTCCACCTCCTAACCCCCCACCCCCTATAGTAGATCAAGCTCAGTTAAGAGAGAGCATTAGAGAAAACCTTAATGTGATTCAAGGAAATATAGATCTAATAAAAAATGATCCTAGAATCCCCCCCATCTCACACAGTTTGCATCTTCGATGCAAACTGTTGTCGATTCTATTTGATTTATTGATGTGGACCTAGATAGGTTCCATCAATGGAGAGAAGAGATGATACAATTCTATGCAAATGGATTGTCCTATAAAGAAATTAATGACCTTAAAATTACCAAACAAGCCATGTGCCAATATTTTTGTAGCCCCCAAACAAACCAACCAATTCCAACCACCAAAAAATGAAATTCAATTTTATGGTGTAGGTACTCGCAGATAGCTGCAAATTTTTGTGATAGATGGTGGATGGTTCATTTGATAGTCCACCACATGGAAATTGTGAGGTGCCCCTATGCTTTTTGATAAAGTTATGGGCTGAGTTTGAGTTGGGTTTAAAACCCAACTATTTTGATATGAGGTCATTTCAGGGAGTTGGATGTGGCATGCCCCAACATAGATTAGGAGCACATGTTGATCCTCAACAATGTGTTTCAATTCCTCCTATTGTTCCTCCTCCTCCTGGTGTTCCCACTACATTTCAGCAGTAGATGATGTTGTCGACAGTAGGAGCATTGAGTTCTCTTTCAAGGCATCTCACTCATTAGACTACACACATGGTGGATGAAGTGGCCAATAGAGGGCATGGAGGCTTAGGCTATGGGAATGCTCAGGAATCCACTTTAGGTGACCCACATGCATCTAGGACAAAGTCATATATGAATTTACTATATTCTGAGGATCATCCTACACACGTATGTTCATCTTTTGAACTTAAATTTAATTTGTTTGAAATGTGAAAAAATCATGTAAATAATAACATCAAATTATATATATATATATATATAATATAATATAATATAATATTAATTCAAGAAGTGTCCGGTGTAGATGCATGATCACACAATGCCTAAATCTCATTATGATCATGTCTATATGTCGCGTGTTGTAGATTTAGGCTCACCTTTTGGTTAGGTATTTGAACAAATATATATTAAATAATTTGTGTGGATATATCTAATTTAATTTGAATTTGTACACGTGTGAAATGGTATATATTATCTAGATGCAGGGAGGTCATGCGATATCGAGTACTGACCAACCAAAAGTTGTGGTGAGTGCTCCTGAGTCATCATCAGCTCAAGTACATTCTTTCAAAAGTTTGTTAGGTTTAAATTAAATACACACCATATATCTAATTTAATTTGAATTTACATACACATGTGTGAATGACCTATACATTGTTGTACATATATATGTAGAGATTTCATGTGATACCCATGTCGGGTGCACCTAAGACATTGTCAGCATTTATGCATGGGAAATCTCAGGTGCGTGATCATGAGGTCATATCATTCAAGGTTGTAAACTTTACTAAATCTCCTATACAATTTTTAGGGACCTTTTAAATATATATATGTTCGAGGTTTTAACATATTGTTTTCTTTATATGAATATGCAAGATATAGTAGATCAAGCATTTGGATCTTCTTAAGTGACAGTTATGCTACCCATTGAACAAAATGTGCCAATAGATTCACATGATCATATGGTAATTTATGCATAATAAAAATGATTTTTACTGTATTTACTAGATATTTAATTAAATTTATTTTTATCTTGATTTTATATTTTCAAGTTTATATGTTTAATTAATTTAAATATAATTTCAAGTTTCTTGTACTCTTTTACAACATGATGTAGGCACATCTAATCAACATGGAACAAAGAGGAGACTTGATTTGACTGATTGCCTTGATAGTTAGATGGTTTTAAATTTTATGGACTATAGATCTCTAGTTTTATTTAAATATATGTGTTGGACTAAGTGACATATACATTTTGAACATGTTATTTCATGGAGCATTTCACATACATTATATCAATTAAATTATCATGTTTGTGTTTATTTATATCAGTTTACTTTAATATGATGATTATATATGCAATCAATTATGATCGTGTTATGTTTATTTTGATGATTATATGCACTCATGTATAGATATTTTATCTAATTTTCAAGTAATACATGCACTATATGAATTATTATCTAGAATAAAATTTCATATATATAATTTATCACATGGTTAGGTGACAATTTAAAATATTCCTTAAATAGTTTAGATCATATTCATAATAAATTAAGGGTAGGTAATTTTAACTATTTTCCAATTCTAGCAAATATTTGAATCACTAAACAAAAATCTATTTCCTTGTATGTATAAAATGTATAATCTATACAATTGAACAATTATATAAAATTTTCTAAATACAAGACATGAAATGTATAATCTATAAAATTGGAACAAGATATTTAATCTTTAGTAAATGCATCCACACTAAATTTTTCCACAATTAGCTCACAATGTTTTCTAGTTTTTCCATATTTTAAAGAATACTCAACGTTTTTAATATTTTTTACATCCACTAATTTTTGTCCAAATTCATATAAACTACTTTCATGCATACATTCTCCTAATAATGAAAATTTACCACATCTATCACATTCTCCAGAAATACATGCTTTTAAATTGTGTCATAGAAAAAAGTACCCTTTGCTTGACATGGGAATAATTTGTGATAAATTTGATTAATGAGGCCTTGATCCAGGTGTTGTGAGGCATTTTATGTTTCCAAACTAGCTCTTGGACCCTTACAAATTGAATAACATGCTTTTAATGATGTCTTGTAAAGGTGTTGTAATGTTTTGTAATGGACTTTCACACTTTTCTAGACTTAATGAACCTATTTATCCCTAACTTGACATTATAAAATGTGTTTAATAACATTGTCACATAAATTTAGAAGGGTTGTAAAATAAACTTAATAATAAACTAGTGTTGTAATGTGTCTTGCACATTCACATTGGTTCTTGCACCTTCCTAGGCTATGTAGACCTCATTTTAGTGTTTAAAGTGTATTTAATCACACTTTCACATTGATTTATGTGTCCCAATCCATAATTTACATTCACATCATCACTAATAGGACCATATTAACCCCTATTGTGAATCACAAGGCATAATATAATGAAATACCCAACATAGTCATCATATAAACTTGATTTTCTTACTTCTCAACATTATAGCTAGCAAAAATGGCCCCTGTGGGACCCATTCACCATTAGAATTAGTCCCACATAGGTGGGACCCATTTTCCATTAGGTGAATGAGTCCCATTTGAGCCAATTTTGGGGTATGAGCAGGAAAAATTAGGGGTTTTATTCAATTTTTCTTCATGTCAACTGTAGGGATCCAATTAATGAGAAAATAAGGTGAATTTCCTATAAATATAAGTCTTTTAACTCATTTCCACATCTCTTATCCATTCTTCATCATTCATCCACCAATCTTTCATCTCAAGTCAAGCAACATAGGGTTTTATCATTGCAAGAAATCAAGAAAGCTGCTAAAGACATTCAAGGGTTGAATTTTCCTCCATTATTGCAAAAATCCAATATCAGCATCATGGAAAGGTAATATATTCCATTATTTCATGTTCCATTCTATTCTTTCATCATTTTGGTTTAATTACCTAAAAGGGGTTTGACCAAGGAAAACCCCCATGCCCTAACATTCAACATTTCTTCTTCTTGGCTTGTTTGTTTGCAGATTTAGGAATCTTGGAAGCTTGGAAATCATTGGAGATCAAGTTGAAAGGTTTCTCAAGTATTATCTTCATTCAAAAAGTTAAAGTATCAACAAAAACTCATTTTTCAAGCCCATAAATTAGAGTTTCAAAAGCAAACACCTGTAGGAAGTCAAAGTGCAGATCAGAAGTTTTGGAATCCACCTTTGAAAATAAAAAAATTCAAAAGTGGACTCATTCACCATGGGTAGAAAATAAATCCCACTCCAAGGTCAGTTTTGTATTTTCTACATTTTTAGACACCCTTTTGATAGAAAAATGTTTCGGCTCAATTTACCAGAACTGGGACTAATTCACCCAGAATGGTGAATGAGTCCCATTAGGCCTAAATTTCAATGTCAATAGCATTCCAGAAGTCATTTCTAGTCCTCATCCATATCTCAAGTGCACACTTTCAATTTGATTTAGTTTTGTTAAGCTTTGCATTCATTTCTAGTTCATTGTTGCATTACATAATGTGTTTTCAAACATCACTAGTTTATTAGGTTTTGCATACTAAATCAATCAATTTCATTAATTTATTGCATCTATATCATTTCATTTAGTTCATATAACATCACACATAACATAATTTGAATGAACCCTTTAGCATTTTTGGCCTTACCTCTCTCCTTTTGGGTGAAAAACCCTAGAAGAGCTAGAGAAGTGCATTGGTGCCAAAAATATACGGTTCATAAATAAAATAAGTTTCCATTAGAGGGTTCAATAAAAAATAAACCTACTATAAAATATTTGATTCTTTCAGGTGGCATATTAATATGTAACAAATGTCCTGCATAATTTGGTTAGCATGCAAAGTGCATTATATATATCAAAAACTATCATAATAATGACGAAATTGTACATGAGTCTTACAACAACAAGAGATTTGTTGCTTATTAATTCTAACATACCATGGTTTAAAATTTTCAAATGATCTTTGACGCTAATATTCAATGGTAAGATTGAAGCATTTAATTTTTTTTATATAATTCAGTTTGAGTCATATCTAAGAGATGCTTTGGATGAGGCTCACAAATTTTGGAACCCACCCTTAATTTTAAGACATCTCTAATGTTACGTGATACTCTTGTATTATATTTAGATTGAATTTTGTTACCTATAAAATCAATAGCATTAGCAACACTAGATATGACTTGTTCTACTGAATCATCTTTCTTTTTTGGTTTTACAAAAATACCTAATTTTTCATCCCATTTCTCATTTTTTGAAACATTCTCATCAATTGCACCATGAGTTGACATTGGAATCCTAATTTATTTCTATAAAAAACTTTATATATATTCTATTTCCATAAGTTCTAATTTGTCTCCAAGAAACTTTACCATGAAGGTTATCTAGCACATCTTTTCCAATTGTAAAAAAAACATTTTCATCTTCATCCATACAAGGGGTTTCATTTTCATTCATGCAAGGGGTTTCATTTTCATTTTCAAATGTAAAAGGTATTTCATTCTCATTTGCATTCTCATAAGATATTTCATCATTTTTTTGTTTTTGCATTGTTTCAACCCTAGAATTATTGATACCATCAATGGTGTATCCAACTTCATCTAAATAACTAAGATCAATATTATCTATACTTGGGTTTGAAGGCATACCTAGATGGATTGTTTGAATAGGTAAATTTTCCATATCATTGGGAGGTCAATTTGAAGACATACTTGAAGTTGTTTGCATAGGTGCTATTTCTATATCATTCAAAGTTGAAGTTGAAGGCATAGTTGGGTTTGTCTCCATAATTGCATTTTCTTCCATATTCACCATCTCCACATTTGCATCATCTACGTTAACTTCATCATTCATGGTTTCCTCTTAAAATTCATGGAACTAGATGCTTCCAAATTTTTCATTTGACAAATCCTTTCTCTTCCATCCCTTTGTCCTCTTGCCTTCATGTCTTTATTTGCTTGAATTTCTTCAGGTGTTATTAACTTTCTACATTTTTTTTTGTGTCTTTGCTTTGATCCCATGGTTACCAAACCTTTTTTGATAAAAAAAAAAAATGATTCAAGTAACCTATTTTCAAATTGCCATAGCCTTCAAATATTCAAATAAAACTATGTAGTATGAAGATCCTTTCTTTCATAAACTTTGAAGTACAAAAACATCATGAATACATCCAAAAGCTCTTTTTCCAAATCTTCTTGTTAAATGTTCTTGTACTTGATTCTACTTCAGTAAATTCAACTTGCACTTTTCTCTTCCAACAATTTGAATAGAATATTCCATCCACAAGACAAATTTTCAATAATAAAAGAAGAAAATTGTGCTTTCAGACCGTACTGCAGAAAAGGAATGTTGTAGAAAAAAGTGCTTTATCAGTATTTTCCAAATAGGGAAAAAATGGCTATATAAGAAATGCGTACACATTGTAAAATACATATGCATTATATTTTAGGAACATGTATGTGTTATATAACACGTACGTGTTACCTTTACCCAACTGGTAAATATATAACACACATGTGTTATGTAACATGTACATGTTTCATTTAAATAATGTGTATGCATTTTAATTACGCACACATATTAAAATTTTGAATTTCCAACCCACATGTAGCCTTGGTTTTAGGCTCAGGAAAGGCTTGGTAATCCGAGCCTTAGCCTTTGACCTGCAACTAAAAAACTAAGGCAGATTAAAGAAGAATGTCCAACTTTGGCAATATGGCTGATGGACTTTTTTTTCTGAATCAATCTATAAAATTAAAACCCATTAGATAACACAATGTCTAGTTTCCAAATATATAATTTTTTATTAAGATTGGATTACGTTTGTTATTTTTTAATTAATTTCTAAGTAAACTAGTCTTTAAACTTAAAATATCACAATTTTTTGTTTTTTAATAACTTTTTTTAGGTTAAGTTTCTTGTAAAAAACATTATATGGAATCAATCTTCAGACATTTCTCTACACAATAAAATAAAAAAATTCAAAAATTGTTTAGTTCAGGTCCAATTATGTTGTCTGTACATGCTGATTTTTAAAAACAATAATTAAGGCCAATAAAAATTCATTAAAAAAATTCAAAAAAAAATTCTCATCAATCTTCATGCTATTAGATCTCTTTCCCCAAAAGGAATCAACAAAATACTTTTATTTAGGTCAAAAAGTGGTGTTCGTACACATGGATGGTATGGTAAAAAAAGGGACTTTAAAAAAGTCATTTTTATAGATCCCTATCAAAATTTAATTTCTATAATCTGGGCATTTGAATAATTTACATATTTGGAAACTAGATTCAAAATGCTAAGATTCATATTACTGACAAATTCTGAAAAACAACAAAAACACTTCCACTTTTTAAGCTTTTTTTGGACCCAAATTCTTGCATTAGCCCTTTAGCATAATCTAGAATATATGTAGAAAAATATCTCTTACTAGGCCCTCGTTATACTAGGACTAATAATTTTTGGAGTAGGATTTGTTATCTGTATTTTGATATTGTTTCACTATCTTTAAGGAAATTGAGTTTTGTAGCATCTAGGCATGCACCTGAAACCCAAGATAGAATGTATTTTGACAAGGAATACTCCTCTTGTAGGTGTCTAGTTGCACATTAGTTGAGTGGACCGGTAATGGTCACCCTTGTGCTATGTCTTTAACAACAATTTCTTTATTATACATCACAAATAACCTTTAATTCATCAATTTTGTGGGTAACCATGGTAGAATCTAAATAAATGAGAGAAATTTTTTAGTATAGGGATCCAGAACAAGACATTCATCAATATGATAGACAGTTGAGATTAAAACATCTCACTCTTCAATTAACCATATATGTTGTAACTTCCATTAGTTGTTCCCCCTTTAAGCTTCCTTAGAAATATTTTAAAAATTAGTTAATGCCCTCTAATGTTTTCTAGACATTGAGGATCATACCACATGGTAACTCCCTATTGCCCTACACCAGATTTAAGTCCCCCTATGGGTCCCCCGTGAGCTAGTGGGAAATAGTCAAGATTTGATCTTCATGATGGACTAGGAACAATGATCCTTTTACCCTTTACCATCATTTCTTTAAAAGAATAGTAGGTCCCACCAGTCACCTGCCCGTTGCCCCGCAACTCTTCTTTTAGTGATTATTTTATTCCTATGGGCTAGCAGACAACCAATAAAATGCAAGTGGTGAGCCATACCGACCATGACTTTAAGGTTTTAAAATGCACATGTGTTAAAAGACAACTTAAAATGGGGCCATTAGCTAGGTTAAGGGGTAAAAGACTTAGACCTTTATGAATCAAAACTTAGGATATATCATAAAGCATTTCAACAATTTTCAGACCCACGTAACTAAAGACACATTTAAAATATTTCAAGTAGGTAACAATTGCTAGAGTTAGGCCACGAGGCAGGTCAATGGATGACTTAGGTGACTCAAGTGATGACTTACATAACTAGAAATAGGTAGGAATAGGTCAACAAAGGATTAGAATGAGACCTTAAGGTTTAGCAAATACTAAGGATTTATGACACAAAAGAGCTTTAGAATGACGGAACACAAAACCCTAACCTAGAGGACAAGAGATCAAGACCAAGGAACTAGCCAGATATGGACTTAAACTCTCAATGGAACACAAAAAAATTTAAGGGGTTCCACCATAGGCCATTTTGCCAAATTTTTCAATGAGTAAAATTTATTTTCAACTAAACTTATTTTTCCCTTTTGGACCTTCAAGCTCATACATTTTTACCAATTTATTTTATTTTCGTGATTCCAACAACAATTGAAAGGTATTCACGAGCTCTATTATTTGGTCCATGCACTTTTTCCAGATTCAACTCATAGTATAAATTATTTAGTTTTTGTATAAATTTACATATTCACTAATCTCTTGGACAAAATATGTTTATGGGGGGCTTCACTTTCAGTTGTATTTCATATTTGGGTGATACCACATCAATTTGTATTAAAAATTTATCTATTAAATGCACTCTTGGAAATTACTTCTCTAATGATTTAATCAAGGTTTGAAGTTCTAAATCCTCATGATTATCATAAATGGAAGGAAAGAATGAGGAAATTGATTTGTTTTAGGGGTTTGTAGTCAACCTTGGATGATGAACAACCTAATCTTTCCTAAGAATATGAATTTTTTTCTCATAAGAATAAATGTTATGAGGGTATGGGTTTAATTTTAATGCATGTTTCTGATAGTTTATCCCTACATTGTCTAATTTGTTTAATTTTCTCTTCTTAGGTGGATTTTCCCTATAGATATGGGTCGATCCACCACAAAGTATGGTTTCTAAGTGCAATAAATCCCAAAAATTCTTAACTACTAGACAAAGTAGTGTGACGCAGTTGACTACCTTATCCCCCTCATCATGTATGCACCCTCACTTGATCAACTTGGTGTGCAATAGCTCATCCATGCGCCATCATGATCTCTCTCCTTCACTTGATCACTTAGGTAATTAGGACTCAAATGAATAGTAATTAGCCCCTAATTACTGTGGACACCCCAATTCTAACATCATACCTTCAATTAATTAAAATTAAAAATTATAATTAATCTTGACCATCACCCCTATAATTAATTAAATATAATACTATTTAATTAATTATTCCACTTTAGCTTGTAATTAATTAAATATTTCATTATTTAATTAATTATGTCACTTCTTCCTATAATTAATTAAATATCACATTATTTTATTAATTACTCTACTCCACCTTACAATTAACTAAATATCAAATTTAATTAATTATCTTATAGTCTTACACAAACTAATTAAATATTGTATTATTTAAAATTAATTTAAATTTAGTGCACATTCCTCCAAATATCTTAATCGTTAATTGAGTTAATAAATCTATGATTAATTAACTTAATCCTTATCCTAATCATCATTAACATTTTCCCTAATTTTTAATTCTACCCCATTCCCCCAAACATGGAAACATGTGACATGTGTTGCATGAACAAGTCACCATCAATCTCCAACTCACCCTTTGACCTCTCTTCTCATTAAATGCTCACACATGTGTGAGATCCTCTTCCCCATGAGAGTCACCCTACAATTTCCATTTATCACCACTTGTTATATGGTCAAAGCCTACATATTTCCATATTTTCTTCCACTTGTCACAATCTTTTTCTTCCCAAGATGTGCTCATACATGTGTGAGCACACCTTTCTCTCCATTTTTCACTTCCTTGTTCTTCCCAAGATGTGGTCACACATGTGTGAGAAAACCTTACTCTCTTCCCCATTCCACATGTCATATTCACATGCTTCCACCTTGTGGCATAAGGCTAAGCCTTTTCCATCTCACTCAATCTCAACTTTCCATCTCATAAGTAGATATTAACCCTCCATTTATTCATCCAATAATCCATACATTGAAGCCTTTCCTTCCCATTTTAATCATCATAATTGAAACTAACCAAATTATGTTGGAATAATCACTTTAAAGAGAAATCCACAACACTATCAAAAGAATAAATCAACAAGTTATAGGGTAAAAACCTAGAGCTCAATCCATGGAGAAGGATAATTGAATGTATAAATGTCATTTTGCATGCATTTAGTTTATGTTTTTATTGATTTTTCCTTATGACAATTTTCCCCATGTTCACTTCACATCTTGGGAATATTGGACAAGGAAGACCTTTATGACGAAGATCTTCCCTATCTCCCAAGGTACCCTCCAAGTACTAATATCCCTCTCAAGCCCTCACATTATGTCACTTGGCAAAATCTCATGGCTTGAGAGGTCATCCCAATCAATCTCCACCCTCCATTCATCTCTCCTCACATCAACTGCAATGCATAATCATTTTTCAAGATCCATTGATCCCTTAGCAATATTAAACCATTTTGAGTAATTTGGTAATGTTATGTTGGAAAAATTCCATCAAGCACATATTTTAATTAATCACAATGGGGAAATCTACACACTAAGGGCTTCAACATACTTGGTTTTCATCAAATTCCTTGAAGGTTTTAGCTCTTTTATTCCCTAATATTAATTATATGTATACAAAAACTTTAAAATCACATTCCCTCAACATTATTTACCTCCTCTTGAAATCCAAAATAAATATGATTCCCTCATGATTGTTTCCCACATTAATGATCATGGAATTAGGCATACTATAATCCATAATGTATTAGGTCTTAATGTTTGTAGCATTGAACATTTTGTAGACACCTAAAAATGACCTAGGCCTGCAAGCTTCATTTTTACCACTTTCGTCCTAGCATAATTAAGTCATTTAATTATGTCCTATGTCCACATTCGACTATTGATTAAATAATTCATAATTATTTAATTAATTCATGTCATTTATTCCTCATGATTATTAAATAAATAAATTTTATTTATTTATCTAATACGTCATTAATTACCTAAGTCTTCCTTTTATTAAATAAATTTCTTAATTTATTTAATTCCCCTTTTGTCATTTATTCCTCTTGATTATTAAATAAATAAATTTTATTTATTTAATTACGTCACTAAGCAAGTCCCCTTCTTTTAAAATTAAATAGATTCTAATTTATTTGATTTTTGTCCATTTTCTACTATAATTAAATAATTATTTTAAATTATTTAATTATTCATTAACCTCTTCTCTCATTAAATTAAATAAATTTAATTTATTTAATTTGGTCCACTCTCTTGAATTTTGAATTAAATTATTATTTAATTTGAAATGATTCCTTTTGTCACATTCTTCTATAATCTAATAATATCTTTATTATTTAATTATTCACTGGTCATCTGGAGTAAATAAATTTTATTATTTAATTTCTCTAGCGACCTCTTTGTCCGTGCCAATCTTATCTTCCAAATTAATTCTTATCTTTTGACATCTCATTTAATTCAATCTTGGCCATTCATTTCTTATCATTGCCCTAATTTTCACCTAACCCTAATTTATACTACAACATTCAATCTCGACCATTGATTCTAGGGTATTTGTCATCTTCTCATCCTGGCCACACGTTCAAAATTGCAGTTTTTATAAAATGGCAATTTTGTTCTTATTCCAGGATCTCTCAGGCTCATTTCTATTCATTTTAGGTTATGGTCATTGTCATTTGCAGTCATTGTCATTTTAGTGTGAAATCATTTCTTTTATACAAATCCTTCAACACTTGCATAGGGCTTTGTCATTTGTCATAGTTGCTAATTTGAAATCTGAGGGCATCTTTATTTACTGCAAGCTAGGAGGTGTAACAAAGGCTAACCATGGAAGATGAGGACTTAGGGTAACATTGTTCCTTTTGTTTTCATATTATTTCCTTTGTGCTTTGTTATTTCATTGGAATTTTAATGTTATTGTGCTAACCCTTTAACAAACCTGATTTTTCCCTTGATTACACATGTATATAGAAACTTGTCATTTATTTGACTTGTACAAGATGAATATTTATCTTTTCCATTAATTTATTTGAATTATCATTGTGTCAAGATTAATAATCATTACTTTCAATGATGAAGCAAGTGATCTATGATAGGGGTTTGATGTTGAAGATTTAAATTTATAAACTAATCTATGATTTCAAGTTTATTTTGTTCCAAATGCTCTACCAAATCCTCTTGTTTTTGTTTGGGCTTTGTTAGAAGAGTTGGATGAGAGTTAGGTATTCTAGCATTGTCTTCACAAATTTATTTATTCAAGTTTTTTTGGGATTAGGATTTATAAGATATGATATTGAAATTTCAAAAATAATAAATTCATAAAAATAATTCATTTTTTTTTTACTGCAGGAATTGGGTAGCACGACCCCGTATAAACTATAGTGCACCTAGTAAACTTTTTAAAGTGACCAATAGCACTGGTGTGACACACCCTATGGTACCATGGGGGTAGGGGAGACTAGATCTCATGACCAACCTCCTGCAATAGGAAAGGTTTAGCCAACTGAGCGAGGGCCCCAACCCAAAATAATTCATTTCTTCAATTGCAAACCAAATTTGATTAACTATTTATACTAAAATTTCACACTCACCTCTTCTAGAATGTGGAATTTTGGAGCTTCTTATAAAATTTGCAAACCATGAATACATTTTAGAGGGTAGAAGGAGGAAAAATTAAATTATAATTCATGGCCATGGGTTACAAAATAAGGGAAGAGTTTTTTTTTAAATTTCAAACTAAACAAAAGGATATGTGCAGGATCATCATGGAAAAAACCAGGCCCTTAAGTGGTAAAAAAATCAGAACAATCAGAGTTAAGCAACTTGACGTAAAAATTTGAATAATTTATCTATATTATTTCAAAAATATGTAAGAATAGAATATGTAGAAAATTGAATGTAGTTTCTAAACTACTAGGTTTGTTTTAAAAAAATAAATCTATTCAAGGTGCTTCATCATACAAGTTAAATTCTGTCATTTTGCCGTATCCTGAGTCTGATCATTATGCTATATCTTTATCGATATCAGTGATATCTAATGTAAAGGTTAAATCTTCTTTTAAATTTAAGAGCATGTGGTTTAGGGATCCTCAGTTTATAGACTCTCTAAAAAAATGGTGGCAGACTGCACCTTATGAAGGTGGATCCAAAATGTTTCAATTTTTTAAGAAGATGGTACACATAAAGTACCAAATTAAGATATGGAATATTCAGGTTTTTAAGAATATATTTCAGCAGAAAGATTTAGTATTTAAAGAGCCGACTGGTATACATGAAAGTATTATTAAAAATGGGCTAGACTCGGACTTGTACTTAAGACAGTGTTTTCTTCAGGCAGAATGGGTAGAATTATGTGCAAGGGAAGAATCTTACTGGAGACAAAAGTCCATAGAGTTGTGCCTTCGTGAGGGAGATCGTAATACAAATTTTTTTCATTCTTCTGCTCAGATTAAGAAAGCTTCTAATGCTATTCACACTATTCAAGAGATATCTTCTGGTAATTGGTTAACAAAGGAAGAAGATATTATCAATGAAGGTATTAAATTCTTTTCTGATCTTCTTTCAGCTCCTCAAAAGTCAGTGGATAGCAATTCCAATGTTGAAAAATGCGAAAAAGAACTTCTTGATACAATTCTTCATCTGATTACTAATGAAGATAATGCTTATTTATTAAAGCCTTTCACTTTAGAAGAATTAAAGAATGTGGTTTTCTCATTACCACTAGAGAAAGCTCCAGGCCTAGATGGTTATACAACCTTATTCTTTTAGAAATGTTGGGATTTTATTTGCGTTGAATTGCTTTGGGCTCTGGAAGAGTCAAGAAGATTGGGATTTATGTTAAAAAAATTATGTCACTAACATAGCTATAATTCCCAAAGTCAAGGATCCTAAAATATTTGCTGAATTCAGGACAATTTCTTTGTGTAATACTATATATAAAATTTTCACAAAAGCAATCTACTTGAGATTACAATCTCTTATTCCCAAAATTGTCTCTCTTGAACAAGGAGGTTTTGTACCTGGAAGAGAGACTCATGAAGGGGAAATAATAGCTCATGAAGTTCTACATTCAATAACCACATCATGACTTCCTTCATTCATTGTTAAATTAGATATGATGAAATCTTATGACAAAGTAAATTGGGATTTTCTGAACTTGATACTATTAAAATTTGGTTTTTCTTCGAGTTGGAGGAAATGGGTAAGATCATGTCTCTTTGGGGAAAAATTATCTCTAGTATTAAATGGAAGTCCAGTGGGTTTTTTTGGTTCTTCGTAAGGTGTTCGTCAAGGTGATCCACTTTCTCCATTTCTATTTATAATTATGGCTGAAGCATTAAGTAGATACATTACATTCAGGCATTCTCAAAATCATTGGCAGGGTGTGCAAATTCCAAATACTTTAATCTCAGTTACTCATAACCTTTTTACTGATGATACCTTACTATTTAATAAATCTTTGATAAAGGAGGCACAAGAGGTCAAAGAAGTATTGGATAAATACTTAGTAGTTTCGGGCCAAAAGATAAATGAAGCTAAATCTAAAGTTTATATTTTCAATACTCCTAATGCTTTGTAAAGGAAAATTGTTGGGATTTTAGGCTTCCAAGGTGCAGACTTACCTTGTGCATATTTGGGTATCCCATTCTTTAAAGGTTCGAATAAACCTTTTTATTGGCACAAGCTCATAGATAGATTAAAATCTAGAATTCTTGCATGGAAAGCTAGATGGCTCTCCTTAGTTGGAATAATTCTTTTGATAAAATCAATTTTATCATCTATCCTGAATTATTCTTTATCAGTTCTTAAAGCCCCGACCTCTATTATTTTGGAAATTGAAAAGATAATAAGAAATTTCTTATGGAAAGGCAATATTGACCAAAAAAAAAAAAGATTCCTCTAATTTCCTTAGATGGACTGGCCAAAGCAAAAATTCAAGGTGGGGAAGAGGTTCATAATCTCAAGTGGAGAAATAAGCCTTTGGGGAAAAACTTGCATGGAAGATGTACATAAACCTGGAGGCTAATTGGGTGAAAATTTTGCATGCAAAATATTTGGATAACTCTAACCTACTTAGAATTTTTATGGTGGCTAATCCTCCAAAGGGATCATTAATCTGAAATTTTATTATAAACAACATAAATCTTATAACAGAGCATTCTTCTTGGGAAGTAAATGATGGGAGAAGTGTTAAATTTTGGTATGATTCATGGTTAGGTAAGCCTCCTTTGTGTTCTAATCCAAAGTTTCGGGAGTCAAAAGAAATCCTATCTAAGGCTTGGGGGGAGAATTTATTGGACTATGTTCAGTCTTCAAATCCAATATCAGGTAGGTAACTTGGAAAACACCTCCAATTTCTTTATTAAGCAATCATCAAGTTGGTTTGTTTAATAATGCAATGCAAGATAGATTAGTTTATCTATCTTCAAAGGTTGGCAGATTAATATGGTCAGCTTCGAAAGTTGGTTCATATTCAATTAAGGAAGTTTATGCGGTTTTATCAAAATCAAATTTACCATTTGAACCCGAATGAGCATTCAAATTTTGTTGGAATAATAAAGTCCTTCCAAAGGCTGGGAGTTTTGCATGGCTTGCTGTTCAAAAAAGAATCTTAACAAGTGATCGTCTTGTAAAATTGAAAATCATTGACCCTTTCAAATGCCCTTTATGTGATGAAGAACTTGAAACAGTTGATCATCTATTTGTCAGATGTGCGGTGGCTACTCAATGTTGGAATTTTATCCAAATTAGACTCCAGATTTGTTTCCCTTTACCAAATACATTATGGGATCTTTTCCAAGCATGGCCAGTTTTATTCAAAACATCTTTTTTTGCATGCATATGGATTATCATTCCTGCTCTTGTAATCTAGACTATTTGGTGGGAGCGCAATTTGAGGATTTTTAGAAAAATCAAATCCTCAACTGAAGTGCTACTGTTAAAACTTGAGAAAGCTATTTCAGAGGGGGTAAATTCTTGTGTCTTAAAGGATAAGGCTATAAATTCTTCATTTACAAATTGGGATTCTGCACTTCTAAAAAATTGAAAATTTATTAAATTACCTTTTGACGGTAGCCATTTCAAAAATGATACCTCAAAAGTTAATAGATCCCTAGTCTCCTGGCTCCCTCCTCAAAAGGGTTTTGTCAAGTTGAATTTTGATGGGGCCTCTAAGGGTAATCCAGGTCTCTCAGGAGTGGGAGTATGTTTTAGAAATGAATCAGGGGATGTGCTAGCTGCATATTCTTTTTTCTTGTCTAATGCCACAAATAATTGAATTACCTTTACAAATAATAAATGATAAGGATATAAATTCTTCATTTACAAATTGGGATTCTGCACTTCTAAAAAATTGAAAATTTATTAAATTACCTTTTTCACGGTAGCCATTTCAAAAATGATACCTCAAAATTTAATAGATCCCTAGTCTCCTGGCTCCCTCCTCAAAAGGGTTTTGTCAAGTTGAATTTTGATGGGGCCTCTAAGGGTAATCCAGGTCTCTCAGGAGCAGGAGTATGTTTTAGAAATGAATCAGGAAATGTGCTAGCTGCATATTCTTTTTTCTTGTCTAATGCCACAAATAATTATGCTGAAGCACAAGCTTTAATATATGGTTTGGAACTGGCGATACAAGGAGGTTTTCTAAATTTGCATATTGAAGGGGATTCTCTAATTATAATCAACGCAATTAGAATGAGGCGAATTCAGAACTAGAATCTTCATTATGTGCTTTCAAAAGTTTGGTGCTTAATTGATAATCTAGAAAGGTCAATAATTACACATACATATCATGAAGGGAATAAAGTTGCGGATTATTTAGCAGATATGGGAAGTGAGCAGAAAAATCTTAGTGAATCAATTGTTCCCATTGATTTAAAGGTGTTCCCAATTTTACTTGATTTAATTAATCATGACAAATAGGGCATCTAAATCTTCACCATTCTTTGGCATAATGTTTCTTAATTTTTTCGGCCAGCTTTTTGCATCATCAAGATCATGATTATGTTATCAAGATTGCAGTTTTATGTTGATTGTGTAGTTTCAGTTGTTGTGGTACTTTTTGGCAACTATGAATTATACGCACTTGTCAGGAAATTTTCCCAAAATTACCATATTCTGCTTGTGCAGTTTCAGTTGTTCGGTACTTTCTGGCATCTTAGTTGTTCGGTGCTTTATGGCATCTATGGTTTTTACACATTTAACATGATAGTTGGCATATGGGCTGGATTTTAAGTTGAATCTTCATGTAATATTCTATCAGCTTGGTACTACTAATGTTTTATGTGACAAGTTTGTAGGATGTGGCATTGATTCATTTAAACTATGCCATATAATGTCATGAGTGGCCTTAGTACTTATCCCGTCAATTGGGTACTGCTAATGTTTATTGTGTTAAGTTGGCAGGATTTTGGGATTGTTTCAAATTTCATGTCATATGTTGACATATGTGGCTTAAGCTACCATGGCTATCTAAGGCATTATGTAGCACAATTTGATGGAACATTGGGTATCTAGTAAAGATATCGTGGTTTGAAGTGTTGCTAAAATTACAATTTAATTTTATCATGACATTTATAATGGTACTTAGCCACTAAAGGATATAAAGCCATTTTATTAGCGGCATTCAGTACAATGCTAGCATTATAGTATGGAAAGCTTAAAATTATAATGTCCTCTTGTTTATCCTTCACCCATGTTATCCTTATTGGGTGTCTTCCAATGTTTACATCGTGTGAACGTGAAGTTCTGTTTCCAATGGTTACTTCGTACGAACATGAAGTTGGCTATATACTATTTACTTTGCTCATTTGTTTTCAAACAATTCCACTCTTGGTTGTCAATGTTTTGGAGAATTCGAGAGGATAGATTTGGCAAAGTTTAAGGTTCGCAATTATAGAGTTCCTGTTAAAGTTAAACCTTGGGAGGAACCCTTGTCGACTTCAATCGATAAGGTTGAATTGTAGTAGGTATTTAAAGTTAAGTGCAGATTTGTTTTAAATTACATCAAAGTTATCATTGGGGAAGATATTTTATAGACAGAGTTGCAAAGGATAATCTTTCCTAAGAATTTGCTTTCTATTTTCTTATCAAATATTTTGGACCTAGTTCAAAATTTTGATGTTTTGAAGACTATTGCTAACAAGTTTGTTGTTAGTGCATACTTGGAAAAGGATGCCATGTTAAATAGTGTTCAATAGTATGACTTCACATTGAGCGATGGCTTGATTGGTGGTATGTTCCCACGACACTTCTTGTTTCATAAAAAGAGATTTGCAGAGACTTTTCAAGGCATGCTAATGTCAACAATGCATGATACTTCTGTGCATTTATATCAGATTCTTCACAAACATAGACTAGCTATTTCTATGGAAGAAATTGATGTTTTCAAAAGAAAGTTTCATGCAATTTCATTTTTGAGAAGTCATGTCTGTATGCATGATCTGCAAATTCCAGCTACTTCACAAGATGTGAAAAGAAAGTTCTACTACCGTTATGTTCCTGACATTAACAAAACAGTTTCATCTTATGATCGTCAGCATCTTGGAAAGCAAGTGGAGTTTGAGGAAAGTTCGGTTAATGGCTTCCAAAGAGTTGGAAACAAATCTGCATCTTTTTAGCACATTGTATATTGTAATTGTGGTGTGGGTTGTTTTTGGCTTAAGGGATAATGTTATGCATTGAGTAAGTATTTGTTCTAGTTTTTTGGCCATCAATGGGATTTTATCCAGTTGTATAGGGTAGTTTCAGTTGTATCGGGCAGTTTCAGTTGTATCAGGTAGGTTAAAAATTTGGTAAATTATAAATGACTTTTCTGGTCTTTATAATGCTTTGTAAAAACTATTGCTCGTTCTTTCCCTCCAGTATGTCCGCCAAAACCAATAATATGTATTAAATTAAATAAATATATTATAAGTGGGCTACCACTTTTGGTTTAAAAAAAATAAATTAATTAAAATTTCAATGCAGTAGTACTTAAATTTCAGGGAAAAAATAAGAAGTAGGTGTTTATCTGACCACCCTAACCACAATAAAATGATAATATTTTTTTATAAAATTTTAGATATAAGTAGAGGACTCATGTACTAATGTGATGCATATTTTATATAATTTTTTTCCAACTAAATAATTAATTATGAATTTTTTATTACAACTTTTTAAAAATATAAAAAACTCGTATGTCTGACCACCTTAACTTGGTAAAAAATTCATGAAATTCAATTTTTCTTTTTTTAATCCTATAGTATGTGAAGCATAGAATGTGACACATGTTTTGGATTCAAAAACTGTGATACCATTTGAAATCTATAGATGTTTTTCAATCAATCAATCAATCAGGACTTTAGTCCTAATTTGAATAGAAAATGAATAATAATTGCTTATTAAATTCAAAGTAAAGCATAATTTATATTGGTGGAAAGCTGATAATCTCCTTTAAAAAACCTTTTTGTTTCATCAATTTTGGGTTAAAAAAAAGTTGTCAACCACATACCCATCATATTGCCACTTTTTGGCCCATCATGATCCTGCACATACCCAAAACATGCTTTCCTTATGTTGAGCTAAAATTGTGAGCTCATTTTTTGCTCAATATAACACACGTGTTATGTTTAGTTAAAAAAAATGAGCATATTTTTTATAATTCAAAATCTAAGATCAACTTGGAACTTACATAACACACATGTATTACGGCTTGTTCTTACCAAGCCATAATACAAATGCATTTTGTGATTTTCCCAATAACATGCTCATGTTTTATTTATTTTTAATGTGTTAGAAACCTTTTTGTACACCATTTATGTGTACATACCCACAATAGGATGCCTATCATATAAGATGGAGAGTGTGTAAATGTACAATGAGAACCTTACATATATAGCCAAGGTACATGATATAGGAAGGTAGGATTGAATGATCAAGTATCCCTCCAATTATGTAACACTTGTCTCCTTAAATGATGAGTGTGTGAGCATGTATAAAGTGTCCATTTAATAGTTGTCTCAATAGGTGAGTACTTATGTCTCAACCACATGAACTGAGAAAAAATAAAAAATCCCTGAGAAAAAATAAAAAATCCCTAAGTAGAGACATAGCTTGTGTGAATAGAGCCCTCCTAGGTAGGCTAAGAGATAGCTAGATAGAAATGTATCTATTTACACTGAAACACCCCTTAAGTGAAACTTAGGGAATAATGCATGAAAATATAATGCGTCTTGGGTAATAGGCCATGTTAATTACTCATGTATAATTTTTTCATAAATGAAAAAAGGAGAAAAACCTAATAGGAAATAAAAGCCCCTCTCTAAAAGAGAAATTATGAAATGAAATAAAATGTGTAAGTGAAGAAGATAAAAGGACTCATGATGACACCCCATGGAATAATTCAATCACATAACTTGTACAAGAAATATTCCCCCATAGGAGAGATAAAAAGAGACTATGGAACCCCCCATAAGATGATAGATCATACAATGTTGAGTGATTCTTGAAGAATAATATAGATGTGATCTTTGAATGTTGAACAACATTTCTTCCTCATGAAAGAAGGTGAACTATAGATAGGTGTATGCAATATTCCAACGTGAGAAGAATAGAAGTCTCTTAATGATGGAAAATATCTAAAGATAATGATGTAATAAATTTTAAAGCTACTTAAATGTTCTATGTGAAGAATGATGTAGAATAGGAACCAAAGATGTAGATGTGTTGACAACAATATTGATGTGGCTATCATAAAAATATCCTACCAACTTTATAAAATGAGATTCACTAAAAAAGTATAATGTTTCTATCAAGTGATCATCGTAATCAATTGTAATGGAAAGACAACAATGAGTATGTGCAGGATCATCATGGAAAAAACAAGCCCTTAAGTGGTGAAAAATTTAGAAAAATCAGAGTTAGGCAACTTGATGTAAAAATTTAGATAAGTTATCTATATTATTTCAAAAATATGTAAGAATAGAATATGTAGTAAATTGAATGTAGTTTCTAAACTACTAGTTTTATTTATTTTTAAATCTATTTGGTGGAAATTTGAAATTTCAATGCAGTAGTACTTAAATTTCAGGGAAAAAATAAGAAGTAGGTGTATGTCTGACCACCCTAACCACAATAAAATGATAATATTTTTTTATAAGATTTTAGATATAAGTAGAGGACTCATGTCCCCATGTGATGCATTATTTTTTTAAATTTTTTTCTACGTAAATAATTTTTTATGAATTTTTTGTTACAAGTTTTAAAAAATATAAAACTCGTATGTCGACCACCTTAACTTGGTCAAAACTTCATGAAATTCATTTTTTTTAATCCTATAGTATGTGAAGCATAGAATGTGATGCATGTTTCAGATTCAAAAAATGTGATACCATTTGAAAGCTATAGATGTTTTTCAAGCAGCCTATCAATCAAGACTTTAGTCGTAATTCAAATAGAAAATGAATAATAATTGTTTATTAAATTCAAAGTAAAGCATAATTTATATTGGCGGAAAGTTGAGAATCTCCTTTAAAAACCCTTTTTGTTTCATCAATTTTGGGTATTAAAAAATTAGTTAGCCACATACCCTATACATACCCATCATATCGCCACTTTTTTTCCCATCATGATCCTGCACATACCCCAATGAAGATCTTGTTTCCCTAAATCATAATAAACCAAAGATGTAGGAACACTCAATCCTAAAGAAGCACAAGATGAAGGATATGTATGATATCATGATAAGGCATAGGAGCCGATGAGGTGGATATAACTCCAAGGTTCAAACACTTAAATTGTATCTCCATATGCATGATAAAGCATCGATGCCATCTATACTCAAACTGTAAACACATAAAACTGATTTAGGCCTTCAAGTTCTATTTTCTCCATATTTCTTCCTAGCATAATTAAAATATTTAATTATGTCCAATGGTCCAATTTCAACTATTAATTAAATAATTCATAATTATTTAATTAATTCATATCTTTTATTTCTCTTGATTATTTAAATAAACAAATTTTATTTATTTATTTAAATAAGTCGCTAATTCTCTAATGTCTCCCTATGATTAAATAAATTCTTAAATTTATTTAATTATCTTTTGTCCATTATTTCTGAGTCCTGATTATTTAAATAAGTAAATTTTATTTATTTATTTAAATACGTCATTAATTTCTAAATGTCTTCTCATAATTAAATAAATTCTTTATTTTATTTAATTATTTCCCACCTTGGCATTCTTCTAATTTTAAATAAAATTATTTAAAATTGTCCCACTTTCTAATTTTCTTCCTCCAAGTGAATAATTTTAGAATAATTATTTACTGTCACATGACCCCGCCTTTTTGAATTAAATTAATTTTTAATTCAAAATGACAACTTTCCTCCATAAATCAAATATTTTCTAATATTATTTGATTTTCCAGGTCTTTTTTTCCATGCCATTCTTATCTCCTTGCCACATGCAATCTTGTCCCTTGATTTGATTTTTTAAAATGAAATCTTGACCATTCAATTCAAATTACACCCTATTGTTTCCCTACCTCTAATTGTGGGTTGTCACATTCAATCTTAACCATTGATCTTAGGGCATTTGCTAATCTTCAATATTGACAATCCATCCAAAATTGACTTTTCTATAAAATGGCAATTTTGGTCTCATTTGGACATCTCTTATGCTCTTGACTTCTTGACTTCATAGGATATTTTATGCATATTTTAGGCTTGCTTCATATTTGCTTAGTCGCATTGTGAGGTCTTTAGATGAGAATCCTTCAAAATTTGCTTAGTACATTGGCATTATCATAGGTTGCTCATCACAAATCTGAGGGAAAACATAATATTGCAGTAAATAGAGAAGGTGCAATGGAGGTTAATCATGGAGGTTGAAAAATTTTGGTGAGATCTTTCCTTGTTTTCATGTTTTTACTCCTTTTTTCTTCATTTCTTTGCTTTGGGTTATTTTGTTTAAGCTCTAATCTACTAACCTAGGTTTTTCCCTAAGCTACATTGGTGAACCTGACGTGAAAACACTTGTTTTTGTATATTTTTGTACGACTTTTTTTTTTGTAGGTATAGGTATGGAGCGCCATATTTTCTATTTTTTGAGCCGCATTCACAATATCACGATGCATCTGCTCTATTGAGATGCATTCGCTAACTCAAATGATGCATTTGCCTTGTAGTTAGATGCATCTTTGTGTAGATTCCAATTTTCGGCCCTAAGATGCATTTGCTGTGTAGAATGACGCATCTGCCTGGAAATTTTTAACTTTCTTCCTGCGATGCATTTGGCTTCCAGAACGACACATTTTCTTGGTAAAAATCTACTTTTGGGTTTTTGCAAAAAAAATTAGATTTTGTTTTCTATTAGTAGCTTAGAGGTTTTTTGGGTTACTAATATTTTGTTTACAACATGTGGAAAGGAGTCTAACTTTGGTTTTTGTTTATTTTCATATCACTTTTTCAATTCCTTAAAGCAAACAAACAACAACAAACAATTTTTCATTCACATTTTATTGGTTAAAATGAACATGCATACTCACTCATGGGCTTAAAATGAACACAATCTTGCATTGAAAGTCATAAGGCTAAAATGAACATGCATCTTCATGTCATTTTGTCTCACATCAAGTTAAAAGTTTAAAATGAACAATTTTTTTTAGGTGTTTTCCTCACATTACAATTTTTGATAATGAAAATGAACAAGTGTCTCCAGTTTGTGTAACCCTGATTCAATAATAGAAGTATCCTCTCCCCTTGCACACTTGTGTGATCCTGGGTGCAAGAGAAACTATTATTAACTCTAGGAATTGGGACTTCCTTGGTGGGAAAAAGTACTCACCCCAAGGTAACTCAAACTAGCAACGAAGCTCTTTAGCCGAGCTACTCCCGACCGGTAAACAAATGTGAATCCTAATGGAAAACTTAGGATTACGAGTGTGGATGTGTTACACGTACAGTTGAATTCCCCAAAACCCTGTTGAGTGTAACCTCTTCAGGTTGGAATTCCTCCTTATTGGAACCAATCTTGCCCCATGTGTGGCCACTCGAATAGGAGTCTCGAACTAAAAACCTTTGTGTAGTTTCCAAAAACCCATCTATTTGCTGGTGTAGCAACAGTCATTGCCAAGGCATCCACATTCTCACAGTTCTTAGTAGAGGTGAAAATCCTGCCATTGGAGATTTATGGGGGCTTGAAGCTTGGTTGACCCAAGAAGTGAGTGCAATGTAAGGGGGAGCCTATGTTTCTAAGCTTCTAGATCAACCGCTAAGAATAAGTGTGGCTGGGGAAACCCACATGGAATCCAGTGGATATAGTCCTTGACTAACTTAGGATTGTGCTTGTCTTCATTGTGCATGTTTTCAAATATTCAAAGAAAAATATTGTGTTTTCCAAGTATTTTCTGAGACATTGAACAAATAAACACCTTTCACAGACCTAGAAACACTCATTCAAACTCAAAAATTTCTAATTTTTTTCCAAAATTGCAAACAAACTAGACTTCCATTCAGCCTACAATGCATTTTCTATTCTATGTGACACATTTTCCATTTTGAACCACATTTGAGACTTTATGTGTTGTAATTGCTCTGCTAAAATGCATTTGCTGCCCTCTATAATGCATTCGACTGGTTTGAACCACATTTAATTTCCAAATCAATGTAATTGCTTTACTGTACCACATCTATGACCTGCAACGCTACATTTGACATCCTGCAATACATCTGTGACCTGAAATGATGTAATTTCCTAAGAAAAAAATGTTACAATTCAAAACCCGAGATCAAACATTTTCAATCTATTGTCAAACATTTTTTTCCAGTGGCCTCTATCAAAAAATAGACAAGGAATTGCTCAAGTCCTTCATTCTTTGCATCTTTTATCTTGTATTCTCCCATAGGTCCATCCTTGCAAATTTTTAGTTGCACCCTTAGAGTCCATCATCATCATTTTTAGCAAAAAGCTAGCCTTTAGGTTGTAGACTTTGGAATAGGAAAAACTTACCATACCTTGCGAAATATTTTCCTTCAAAAGTAGGTTATCATTGGACTTAGTAAAAATCATTTCCTTTAGTCATTGTCCTTTTGTGAGACCTTTCCAACTCAATAGTCTAGTTACGAAACCCTCACTTTTTCATCTTGTCATTTTCATTTAGTCACACCAACAAGTCCTTTGATGATCCAAATTGAGACATAGATGAGTTTTGTGTGGTTGAGTAAACCTTTTCTAAAAGTCCATCAAAATTAATTTGACCTTTGCATTTGCATACCTTAGAACATTCAAGTCATTTTAGTCCTCATTTTTCATACCTTATTCCAAAATCCAAAAAAAGAAATAGCATCATAACTTTTGTGGATGTTGATTATAGACCTGCACAAACACAACAAACAATCACACAATTAGATCCATATGCAAGTTTAAATCCACATTCCCTATAGAATTCATTTACAATGCACAAAATAGGAAATAAATGAAGAACACAACAAAGAAAGCTATTAAATCCTATTAAAGCAATCAAACTAGATCTAATCAGGAATCATAGCTATTAAATTGTTCCCAATGGATTCTTTTGGACAAGACACCAACCCCTATTACTTTTTCAATGACATGAACCAAGACACAAACATGAGGGAATCTTTTATCAATCCTTTCAGTGGCATGAACATGCCATCTTCCTCACACAACCCCTTTGAACCATTCATACGTAGAGATGAAAATGAAAATGTACTTGTGGAAGACTTAGAAGCTGCCGCACAAAATCCTGATGTGGCCTCCTTTGTGGAAGAATTAGTCTTGCAAGACTCAGACATATATCTAGCCATGCTTTTACACCAAAGGGCCAAATTTCCAGATATTTATTTCCATTTTTCCTCTTATTTAACTAAATGGTTGAATAATCATTTTAATTAAATTCCCATTTTCATTTTCCTCCAAATAAATAATTTGAATAAATTATTTATCTCCACTTGTCATTTTCCTCCATTTTTGAATAAATTATTTGAAATAAATTATTTATGCACTACCTAGTCAAAGATGCTTTGTCATAATCCCTTGTCATAACATTCATTTATGTCATAGCTTGCATGTTCTGCATGTCTATCATAGCTATCGATGTCATAGCTTTTCCATGCATGGCATATTTCTGGCTCATACTAAGGACCCAATTGTCCCAGTCTTTTTTCCAAGACAAGCCACAAACATCAAACAAAGAAAAGAGGCCATGATCCATCATCATCCCTCTAAATCCATTGATAGGACATCCTTGAGGAGACTAGTTACATGACCCAAAATCAATCAAGATAATAAGATAATTCTAGCCCAACAAAGTGTTTTCCATGATAGTGCTTGCTAGTGATAACAATGAGATTGTTTGTTTGACCAAGATGACCGAAGATTGATTGATAAGTTGACCAATATTGATTGATAATTGACAAAGGTTGGAAAATTGATTTGATTGACCACACCTAGATTCAGGAAGGAACCATCTTGATCAAGGTAAGATTGATTGACAAGATTGGTTGATTTGATAAGGATTGATTGATAATGATTGTGCCTGACCTTAGGAAGGACACATCCTGACTAAGGAAAGATTGATTGACAAGGTCGATAAGATCGATTGATTTTTTGACAAAGATTGATTGATATGACCAAGCAATGTGAGGATACCCAACTATAGAAATGACACATCTTGTTTAAGGAAAAAGACACATTTGATAAAGTTGACCAATTAATGAATGTTGACAAGGAACCTAACCACAAGAAAGACACATCTTGCTTAAGGTGAATGACCAAATTGACAAATTCTAATCTTAGGAAGGACACATCCTGATAAAAGACAAAAGATAAGCCCAAATGAGACAAATGACGAGATGCCCCATTTCGATTGAATGACAAGATCGATTGATTGATGATAGGATGATCGATTGATGAAAGATTTTTTTGGTTATGTGCATTTGTTGATTCATGATTTTGTTTTGAATGATGATTATTTTTAGACCAATGACATGACCAGACCTGAAAAAAACCTAAGGGACTTGATCTAGGGGGCCTCGGGGGCTCATTGACAGATGGCCTTGCCTACATAGAAATGCACATAGACCTCATAGTTCGACACGACTTGACTGTGCCTTATTTGACAAAAGATGAAGTCATGATTTTATTTGGACAACCTAAAAGGACTTACCTAATGCCTCAGGGGCCCATTTAAGATGAGCTTTACCTATGTAGAAAATGTGTAGAGGAAACATAGTTCAACCACTCTAAAACAAACTCATTCAGACTCAGACTAATAATCTATTTTTGGGATTTTTGATGTTTTTTGATTTTTTAGGGATTTTGATGTTTTCTAATTTTTTTAATTTTGATGTTCTACAATTGTTTTGGATTTTTGAAGGTTTTTTTATTTTTGGATTTTGATGTTTTCTATTTTTTTGGACTTTTGACATTTTCTAATTTTTTGGATTTTTGATGTTTTGTGATTTTTTTGGATTATTGATGTTTTCTGATTTTTTTTGGATTTTGATGTTTTCTATTTTTTTTTGGATTTTTGATGTTTTTTTGGATTTTTGATGTTTTCTATAGACACAAAAAATTATACTAATTGATATTGCACCTGATCCTGATCTACTAACACCAGTTTTTCCTTAATCATCTCCTTTTCTAACCATTTAATCAAATAATCTTTAATTGATTAGATTCATCACATTTCATATTTTAATTAAATATATCCACTTTATTTAATTAGGTCATCATCTTGAAAATAAAACAAATCACTTGGATGGATTTCGACTGTTCTTCCTGCCGAGTTAGGGCGTCCGTGCCCTAGCTCGTTACCTGCATACTACTTGTTCCTGCACTGGAAGGGGGGTCTGTGCACGTTTATGGGGGTGAGGGGTGGCGTCTCCTTTTCCTGTTGCTTCCATTTGTCTTTGCCTTGCATGTGAGGGCGGATCCTTGGTGTTAGCTACATGTTTGGAGCTGTTGGGAGCCACGAGGGTGTTGCGTGGAGCGGCCCTTTGGGCCTGATTTCTCCTCCTTGTGCGGCCTCTTTTTGGAGGTGTTTCTTCCTTGCTTTTCCTAAATCTTGTGGTGCATGGTGGCTGGGGTTTCTTGATACCCCTGTTTTGTTCTTATTTCCGGGGGCGTGTTTGCCTGTTTTGGCTTGGGTTAAATGTCGCCTAGGGAGACCTTGGGTGCTGGCCCCAAAATGGACTTTCGATCTGCGATTGGTGCGAAGTCCCCTACGCATGCCTCAAAAGTTTTCAATAATAATTTGTTTTTGTCAGATTTGGGACTAGATGGAGTGGGCTCGTCTAGTGGGGCTCGGATCACGAAAATAAATGGCTGCTTGGAACATTGCAAGGATAGGCCGAAACTAGTCATCCCATTGGAGATGGTTGCGGAGGATATTGAGTATTATTCGAGGCACTCTTTTTATTTCAAATTCTTGGGTATGCGGATATCGATGCAATTTTTAGAGTCTTGGGCCCGACGGACCTGGATGCCAGAGGGTGAGATGGATATAAAGCTTCTGGCAAATAATTATTTCATGGTTACCTTTGATTGCATGGCGGATCGTAATAAGGTTTTTGAAGGGGGCCCCTACTTCTATAACCAGGTTGGTTTGTTTGTTAAACCGTGGCATGCTGGTTTTAACCCTGCTAAGGAGCTTCCGACTTGGGTCCTGGTGTGGGTTCGTCTTCTGCGGTTTCCTATGGAATGCTGGCAGGATGATGTTTTGCATTTGCTAGGGTCGATGCTCGGGAAGCCAGTTGGTTCTTCACAATAGACTCAATTCAAAAAGGTGATAAATTTTGCCCGTATCTGTGTGGAAATTGACTTAAGTAAGCCATTACCAGATTCTTTGGATTTGTCTGTGGGTCCTTATTCTTGGGTGTAGTCGTTGGATTATGAAACTCTCCCATTTTGATGTCATCTTTGCCATGAGTACAGTCACCTACAGTGAAGATGCCCAAGGGCTAGGCCTGTGGAGCCTCATATTTCTCAACCTACTCACAACCCACCTAGGGAGGATAAGGGAAAGGATCCCATTCCAGGGGATGAGGTTGGTCCAGACGGTTTTTCCCCTGTTAGAAATCGTAATAGAAATCGAGGTCAAAAGAGGACCTTGACTGAAAGACAAGATGAAGAATGCTTTAATAGATTCAAGATTTTGGATGATCTTGGCCAACAGGAAGTGAATCCAGGCTTAGTTAACTTGGATCAGGGTGTTGTGGGTTCTGGGCAGGAGGATGCTCTTTTTGGGGTTTCTCAGGCTACACATGATTCTGGAGCTTTGTAAATGGTAACCGACCCTCAAATGGATGTCTAGGTAGAGTCAGTTTCTTCTTTGGAAATGAAGAAGAGTGGGGGAGATAGCTCTATTCTGGCTGTCCAAGCAAGTTCAGATGCAGGAAAGAATCTCAAGTCTTCTCCTTCTCCTTTGGGACTACAACAAAAGGATCTCAAAAAAGGGTTGGGGGAAAAATCTTCAAAGCTTGGCAGGAAAAAAGATTTGGAGAAGATTAAGTTAGCTGGGGAAACTCTGGTGGAGTCAGGTCGGTTAAGACTTTGGATTCACACTTCTCAAGCTCTCTGAAATGATTGTTCTATCATGGAATGCAAGGGGCTTGAACAACAACCCTCGACAAAAGGTTGTTCGTGATTTGGTTAGAAGTCAATCTCCTGATGTTTTGTTCCTGCAGGAGACTAAGTTATCTGTGGAATGTATGCTTGGTTTATCTCCTAAGTTGTGGAGAAGTGGTGAATGCCAATGCATTGGTGCTCAAGGCTCTGCGGGTGGAGTGGCTTGCCTTTGGAATCCGCGGAAGATCCGCCCTCTCTGGTGGATGTCCATCAAGTCCTCTATCTCGATGATTGCTTCTTGCTTTGAGACTGGGGAGTCTATCCTCCTCACTAATATCTATGCGCCTGTTGATTTCCAGGGTAAGCAACTTTTGTGGGCTCATGTTCAATTTGTCCGGAGTATGGTGCCTTTTTATCCTTGGATTATGGCTGGGGACTTCAATGCTATCTCTGAGTTGGCTGAGAAGCGGGGTGGGATTGCTAGGTTGGAGCCTTCTGCGTTGCTTCTTCAGGACAATATTTCTGCTTTGAATCTTGTTGATGTTAAGCCTACTAATGGTCGTTTCACTTGGAGCAATAGAAGGATTGGGGATCACTGCATCTCCGAAAGACTTGACCGGTTTCTGGTGTCCTGTTTTTGGGTTGGTGGCCTGTGGTCTTCTAGCTCAGAAATTTTGGATTGGAGGGGGTCCGACCATTGGCCTATCAAACTTGTTGTCTCTTCTGTTCGTGTGCCTCGATTGCCCCCTTTTAAGTTCCATCTTATGTGGCTTCGCGAGCCCTCTCTTCATGATTATATGGCAGAATGGTGGAGAAATGGTAGACCCGCTTTTGGTACGGCAATGTATACTTTTGCTAAGCTTCTCCAATTTGTTAAGTATCAGCTTAAGCGTTGGAACCGACAGTGCTTTGGGAATATTTTTCATGCCAAGCTTGCTGCCCAAGCTGAGTTGAATAGCATTACGAGGGTGATCAGGGAGGATGGTGTGACTGCTAAATTACTTCAAGAGGAGGCTAAGGCTTTGAAAGTACTTGAGGAGTGTGAATTGCGCGAAGAGATCTATTGGAAACAAAAGGCACGAATTAAATGGCTTCAGGAGGGAGATACGAATACTGCCTTCTTCTTCAATTTTGTCAAGGCCAGGCGACACGAGAATTCAATCTCTGTTTTGGTGAAATATACTGGTGAGACTCTCTCCTCTTTTAAGGATATTTCGGGTGAAGCAATACATTATTTTGGCTCTTTATTTAGGGAGGACCCCTAGGGGGCTCCTGATGAGGAGGCTCAAGTTCTGTCTTGCATCCCTTCATTGGTTACTATGGAGATGAATGAGCATCTTATGAGTGATATCTCGATGGATGAGATTGAGAGAACGGTGTTCCAGATGAAGAAAGGGAAAGCTCCTGGCCCTGATGGCTTTTTGGTGGAGTTCTTTCAAGATTTCTAGGATATTATTAAGCTGGACTTATTGGCGGTAGTGCAGGAATCTCAAGTGAATAAGCAAATGTTACGGGCTTTGAATTCTACCTTCTTGGCTCTTATCCCCAAATGTGAAGGGGCAGACAGGTTAAGCCAATTTAGGCCCATTTCTCTCTGTAATGTGATTTATAAAATTATCTCTAAAATCATTGCGGAGAGGCTGAAAAGATGGCTGAAGGTGTTGATCTCTGAGGAGCATAGTAGTTTTGTGGCGGGCAGACAAATTCTGGATGGGGTGGTTATAGCTATGGAAACCATTCATTCTATGGCCATTTCCAATTATAAGGCAATGTTCATCAAGCTGGACATGGCAAAGGCTTATGACAGAGTTCGCTGGTCCTTTCTTTGAAAGATCCTTGGGGCATTTCATTTTGGGGATGAGTGGATCCAATGGGTCATGAGTTGTGTTACTTCAGTTTCCTTCTCTATTTTAATTAATGGTGAGCCCTCAAAGCTTTTTTGTGCTTCCTGGGGTCTACGTCAGGGTGACCCAGTTTCTCCGTATCTGTACTTACTTCTTGTTGAAGGGCTTGGCCGGTTGTTGAAAAGGAATGTTGAGATGGGTCTCATTCAGGGGTGGCGATGGGGAGGTAATATTTACCCATAGTCTCATTTGCAGTTTGTGGATGACACTGCGTTGATGGGTATGGCTACAATCAGGGAGGCTACAAACTTGCATGTTGTGTTGGATGTTTATCTTCTTGCCTCGGGTCAACTAATTAATGAAGATAAGTCCTTAATCTTCTTCTTCAATACTCTTGGTCCTATCCAGAGGAGTATAGCTAATATCCTGAGGTTCCAGATTGGGTCCCTTCCTTTGACTTATCTTGGTATTCCTATCTCTGTCAAAAGGATGCCCAGGGATTCTTGGCAGAATATTTTGGATAAGTTTCGGACAAAGGTTAACCATTGGACCCACAGATGGTTGTCCTTTGCTGGTAGGGTTCAGCTAATCAAGTCTATGGTTCAGGCTCTCCCCATTTATAGATGTATGCTCCAGGTGGCCCCGGTTGGTTTTGTTCAAGAACTTGATGCTTTAAATAGACAGTTTCTTTGGGCTAGTAATTTATTATCCTCCAAATGGAGTCTGGTTAGATGGGAGGTAGTTTGTAGCCCGAAGCACTGTGGCGGTCTTGGATTAAGGCAGTCTTCTTTGTTTGGGATAGCGCTTGTTGCTAAGTTGTTTTGGAGGTGGTGTGTGGAGCAGGATCAGACCTGGGCCAGGATTTTGTCCCACAAATATTTCCCGGGGATACCTCATTTGGACATTCCCCGTTATCCCTTGGTGGGGAAAAGATCGGTGATTTGGGGTACCCTCAAGAAAGGGGCTGCTCTTGTCAAGGATGGTTTGTTTTGGACTTGCAAAAGTGGGTCAGAGGCTCACTTCTGGTTGGATTCTTGGGATGGATTTCCCCCTATTGTCTCTCAATTTCCTAATTTGGTGCCCCTTAGTCAAAGTTTCATTGCGGCTGGTTGGGTTCGGGTGAGAGATTTTAAGTTGATATCTGCTCATGGCCAATTGATGGTGGCTAGGTGGAAGAATACTAAGGAGTGGCCTATGGTTGGTATGGAGGAGGAGTGTGCAGATTTGCAACACATCCTTTTTAGCAGGAGTTGTTGCTCCCTACTAGACGGAGATGTTTTATCTTGGTCCCCCAACCCTAAGGGTGTTTACACTGTTGCCTCTGGCTATCAGGTTCTTTTATCTCACAAGTTGGATGGGGTGGAGGTTCGTTGGTGGCAGCGAGTTTGGGATAAGTTTTCTTGGCCGAAGTGCAATTGCTTCATTTGGACTTTGGCTTGGAAGAAGTGCTTGACTTGGGACAATATTCAGAAGAGGGGATTTCAAGGACCATCCATGTGTGTGCTGTGTGGGAATGAGGAGGAGGATTCTGCTCATTTGTTTTTTCGTTGCTCTTTCTCCTTAAGGTTGTGGCATTTGTGGTGGGAAGCTTGGAAAAGTCCTTGTGTCCATGCTTCCTCCTTGGTGGATTTTTGGAATAGTCTTGGAAGACCTCCCGCTATGGCTTCATTCTTACAGGACGTGTGGTATGTTGGGCCTACCTTCATTCTCTGGCAGATTTGGTTGGAGCGGAATCGTAGAATCTTCTGAGGTGAAAAGATGGTCATTCAGTAGATTTGGCAGAGAACTTTGTGCATGGTTCAGGAGACGGTGGAAGCTAAGTGTGAGGTGGTGTATCCCTTGGAGAAAGAGGATGCTACGAAGGTGGAGAGACTAGGACTTCGAGAGATGTCTTTGGCTTTGGCTTGTGTTCGAAGGGGAAGGCAGGCGAGGAAGAAAGTGATGCGAATGGGTAAGTGGCTTCCCCCTCCTGTTGGATTCCTGAAGATTAATACTGATGGCTTCTCAAGGGGAAACCCTGGGCCTGCTGGAATTGGTGGGGTTGGTAGGGATTCTTCAAGGACGGTGGTTTTCTTCTTCTCTATCTATGAAGGGGTACAGACTATCAACCTTATGGAGGGTCTTGCAATCCTCTTCACTCTTGAACGTGCCTATACTTTGGGGTGGAGAAAGGTTATTTGTGAGTCAGACTCACAAGTTTTGGTTAACTTGCTCAATGCTAGGAAGGTGGCTGATGTCAGTTGGTAGCTAGTTAGGATGGTGCAGCAGATTCTGAGGATTAGTTCCTTGATGGAGGTGGTGTCTTTTGTCCATATTCTAAGGGAGTGGAATAGGGCAGCGAATTGCTTGGAAAAATGGGCTTCAATGTATCTTGATGGCTGGAAGATTGAGAGGTGGGAGCAGATTTCCCAGGAGCTTCACCGTGATATGGAAATGATTATTGCTGAAGATGGGAATGAAAATGATGATGGTTGATGAATGGCTCTTGTGTTGTTTAATTGTTTCTTTTGGGTTCCCTGGGGCTTTGGCCCTTTGCTTTGATGTAATTATTTGATTCTGATCTTTAATAAAGTTTTTACCCCCTTTTTCAAAAAAAAATTAGGTCATCATCTTCTATTAATTAAATAAATCACTTTATTTAATTAATCCTAATGTTCCTCTTTTGATTAAATAAATCATTTTATTTAATTAAATCCTAAATTCATCTCCTTTAAATTGAATAAATTAACCTTTGTTTGATTTAAATCTAACACCATCCCTTTTAATTAAATAAATCAAACTTTATTTAATTAAATCCAATATGCATCAATTTCCTCCCATTTTATTTAAATAAATCCAAAAATCTAAGTCAAATGTCATGCCAGCTAAATCTTCATCTAAATTAATCAAATCATGATTAATCCTAATCCTAATCCATCAAATCCTCTAGCTTTTGCAACTTGCACAATAAATCAATTTATTTGATTTATAAATTCTTCTATTTCATTCAAAAGGGCATCTCAAGTGGAATATTCCTCCATTTTGAAATCTCCCTCCCAAAAAGGGCTTGTCCTCCAACTTGGCATTTATCAGCTCTTACATGTCTCTTACACAAGTCAACTTGGCATTAACTCTCTTCTTTCATCCCTCCTAAACATGTAATTTCATCAAATTCAAATTTCAAACTGGCACATTGATCAAAATGTGCTCAACCTTCATCCTCTCACATTTTGACATGTGGCACTTTATCATTGGATCATTTTTAGTCCCACATCCTCCATATCTTTCAATCTTCAATCCTTATCTCTTATTTAAATAGAGGCCTTCTCTATTTGTTAGGAAGAGCCACAATCAATGTAAAATCATTATGCTCATTTGAGGAGAAGAATTGGAGCCAAAGTTATCATCTTCAACCATTCTTTATCCATTTTTATCATCTCTTAGCTAGGTTATGCAAGATTATCTCCAAGGAAGCATCAAATCATTGTTAGAGTAATAAGTTGTTTTACTTAATTAATTTAATCATATTGGTTAATTAATTAAGTCACTTATCACTTTAGTTATTTAAGCTAAACTTAGGCACATTAATAATTAATTATTTATTAATTATTAAGTGTGCACACTAAGGTTTCCCTTTAGGCTTTTCTTTAAGGTTTCTTGATCTCTTTTATAAGGATTGGTTTCATTGTAATGATTAATGGGAGAATATATGTAGCTTTCATATCTTCTTGAAAGTTTTCTCTCTTCTGTAGCTTTTTCTTGTTGAAATTAATTGCATACATTTGTTTGCAAATCTCTTGTGTGGAAGGTGTATTTGTTTGTGTTTGATCTTATGGCTCGTGGTTTTGTGCTTGTTTCACAATTCTAAAATGGTATCAGAGCTTGGATTCAACGAACCTCTTCTCAATTTATGAGGTTTTCTTCTTCAACAAGGGTTGCAGGCTTCAGATCTGAATCCCCTTTGCTTTCTTTGAAAATTTTGGAGATCCAGGGGTTGTTCAAATTTTTGGAGCATTTTGAGCACAAACAGACCTCACTGTTGTGTCTAGAGCGGCCAAAAACCTAAAGATCGACTGTAAACTCACCTATATTCGGCGTCAACACGCAGATCGAGAAAAAAATCAAGCCCTGGTATTTTTTTAATTTTTCAGACCTTTTTTGTCAGAAAAATTTAAAAAAATTGTTGTAAAATTTTTGTTTTGATTTTTTTTTTAAATCAAAAACACAAAAAAGAAGTTTTTAGAAAAAGCTTTTAAAAAAGCTTTGGTCAATACTCAGGTACCTGCGCAGCCTGTGGGCGCCTATGTACACCACACTTTGTTTAGCCGCCTGCGGCTGACAGTACCATCGACGACGGTATAGCCAGCCCCAAAAAAAAATTTAGTATTTTTTTTAAACAAAAAAATATTATTTGTAAATTTTTTTTATTGTTTTTTTTATAGAAAAATAATAATTTTTTTGTAAAAGCCCTGGTATTTTGCTTTTTTATGCAAAATTATGCACTGTAATTGGAGGAGTTTTTTACTACACACTAAATCTAGTGGACCTTCACATTTGGAAGTAGTTTTGCTAAATTTAGTGGAGATCACTTTTTTCTCTTCTCAGCCCCTCTCCATTGGGCTTTTCAGTTTTGCACCTCAACTTCCAGAGGCCATATCTCAACCATACGGTGGTCTTTTTGCGTGCAATTATTTTTGAAATGGGGTGGAATTTCATGCTCTTCGCAGTGGTGTAGGTATTTTCCAGTTTTGACTTCTGGTATTTTCCAAAATTCTATTTTATCAGTGCTGTAGCTGTTTAGCTCTCATTTTGGAGACTTTGACAGGCCATATCTTTTGCATCCGAACACTTTTTTGGGTGCCATTTTTTTGAAAGTGCATGTTTTTTTGTGTACTTCGTCATGGTGCTACCAGTTTCCTCTTTTTCTATAAGAGATTTTTTTTCAGCATGTTGTCCTATTTGGACATTGTAGACATTATGGACTCACATTGCATGTATTTCTCTTTTGTAAATGCACTGAGTGCCTCAACATTGTATGTGTAGTATTGGGTTTCTTGCACATCACTTTGTGCCTTATTGTACTCGCACTATGATATAAAGTGCCATGGGGGTTGATGTTTGCCTTTGTTTGCCTTCATACCTTTCTCATGTGTATGTGACTTTTGGTTTCACATCCTTTCTATTAGCTTGTACTTTCATGTTTGCACCTTTAGATGCTCTTGGTTCCTCTTCATGCACTACTTTCTGGCATTTAGTTTCAGTGTACCTATCATGCCTCTCCCTTTTCAGCATTATGGGGGGGTATTATACTGTTCGTGCTAATGCTTCCTTGGTTTCAATTTGGAAGGAATCTTTCATCTTTAGTTGATTAGTGTTTTTTAGACTATTGGTACTTGTGCCATTTGTATCTTTGCTCTAGATGTTTTGCCTTTGTTTGCCATCGGATTCGAGTAGTGTCATTGGGGGCACTCATGCAGATTGTTGTCTTCTTAATCCTAATCATCCTATCTTCAGAGGAGGTTCTTCAACATCGTAGCAGTCATCTTTTGATAGAGTTTGCAGCTTCTTCATGCTTCTGTGATGTTCTACATGTTCTTCTTTTTTAGGACATTTGCTTGATTTGGAGGCTTTTCAGTCCTTCAATTGCCTTTGATCTCTTCTTGGAGTAGAGGTTTTTCCCACGAGGTTTTCTCTATTTCTCTGTTTTATAGAGATCTTCTGTTTGTACATGGGTACCTTACTTGGCCTTGTTTGCTAAGACCCATCTTTGCTTTCATGCATCTTTTCCTTAGTGTTTTTAGCTACTTCCTAAGTTCATCATTAGGGGGGGTGTTAGAGTAATAAGTTGTTTTGATTAATTAATTTAATCATATTGGATAATTAATTAAGTCACTTATCACTTTAGTTACTTAAGCTAAACTTAGGCACATTAATAATTAATTATTTATTAATTATTAAGTGTGCACACTAGTGTTTCCCTTTAGGATTTTCTTTAGGGTTTCTTGATCTCCTTTTATAAGGATTGATCTCATTGTAATGATTAACGGGAGAATATTTGTAGCTTTCATATCTTCTTGAAAGTTTTCTCTCTTCTATAGCTTTTTCTTGTTGAAGTTAATTGCATACATTTGTTTGCAGATCTCTTGCGTGGAAGGTGTATTTGTTTGTGTTTGATCCTGTGGCTCATAGTTTTGTGCTTGTTTCACAATTCTAACAATCATCATCAATCTTCATCAAAGATCATCAAGCTTACAAAGGAGTTGGGAAAGGGCCAATTTCCACATCAAATTGGCACCAAATCCCCCATGGGATTGAGAGTTTGCATGTTTTGTTAGGATTTAATAGATTTATTGTTGTGTGCTTCGTTTATTTCCTATTTTGAGCATTGTGAATGAATTTCATGGGGAATCTTAGTTCTAACTTGCATATGGATCTAATTATGTGTTTTTTTCTTGTGTTTATGCAGGTCTAAGATTGGGGTTCTACATTTGGTGCTAATAGGGAAAATATCAAGTTCTAATCACATTTTTTGACAAAATTTTGTGCTTTTCTCTATATTTTTGGTGTCTACAGGGAACTGCGCCACTATCAGTCCAATGACACCATACAACGACACTAAAAACTCCAAACTTTGTCATTGCAACCTTCCTACCTAGAAATTCAAATCTTCAAACTGCGACGCTAGTTCAATTTCTAAGCGCTGGAATTTTTAAACTTCAAACTGTGTCGCTAAGCAAAACTGTGCCACCATCATGATCTCTGGTCTACTACAAAGCACCACTTGCAGACTTAGTGGTGCTATACAACACTGCTAATTTCTTCAAACAATGCCACATATGTGGGTTGTGCCGTTGGGGTGAAGTAAAAAGTGAAATTTCAGTGTTTTTTAAACATGCGCTTTTTTTTATTTTGATCATTTGGGCTATTAATTTCTTTTCTAACCTCTATTTTGTAGTTCTAACTAGTTTATGTAGGTTGGATTAATCAAAGGTGAAGAAGGGAAACCAAGTTGAATTTTCATAATGACATCATCATCTCATTACATCAAGTGTTTTTGAACACTTTAGTGTTTTCTTAACACTTTGGGAGAACTTATAATATTTCTTCTACGGATTTGTTACCTTTCATGTGCTTAGGACACACTAAATTTATTTTGGGCACTAAAAAGAACACTACAAAAGCTTTCATTTTTTCTACCAAAGGTTAAAAAGAGCTTTAGGAAAATCTACTAGATTTTGTTTAAGGTTAACAATTGAACAATCAAAATCTCACACTTTGGTGCTTAAAAAGAAGTCACTCTTGCTTTGCAAGGATAAAATGATCATGTGTTTCTTTGTCTTGTAATCACTTACCCGAAATAATACTATCAAAAAAATGTATGTGCTTCTCTCGCACCTAATGACGATCTTGAGAATCAAAAGGATTTTTGGTGATCTTAAGTTGTGTAAGTGATTTCCTCCACATTTCGATTTGGGTTTAAAATTGACAAATCTTGTGAGTGAGTGGAATATATCGTGTGTTTTCTCTCCTTGTTTCTAAACGAGGATTGATAGAACTACAAATGTATTCACTCACTTTTGTTTTATCTTAGAGGTCCTGCCTTGTGGGAAAAAGTAATCACCTAAGGGAACAACCCAACAGGGAACACACTAAAGCCAAGCGACTTCCAACCGGTATATAAATGTGGGTAATTGAGGAAAGGAAGTATCATGAGGATGATTCCAATGAGAAGGGAAACAATGGTCTCTCACCATATGGATGATCCCCCACGAACGAAATTACCCTACTAGAACCTCTTGTTTAGAAAGGCTAAAATCCTTGATCTATTTATTGGTGCAAGAACGGTCGTTCTGAAACTGTCCCACATTTTTATGGCTCTTAGTAGAGATGAAAAGTATGCCATGGAAGTTTCATGGGTATTGATGCTTGGCTAACCTGAGAAGCGAGTGCACTGTAAGGGGGAGCCTGTGTGGTCAAGCATTTAATCATCCACTAAGAGTAGGCATAGCTGTATTTATCCAAGTGGGAACTCAACAAATATTATCTTTCATATCCATAGGGTTGTGCATGTTCTTGGAATAAAAAACACTTTGCTTGATCATAAACATTGGGAAAACAAACATTCAACATGAGCATCAAATTTCAAACCCTTTAGGAGAAGCAAATATCCTTTGAAAAAATTTAAGTGCTATTGCTTGCTCTTGGGATTCTCATCCTTTGGAGGCTTCTAAGCATTTGGATTTTATCTCATTTTTCTCCTACTAAAGTCAACATTAGGTAATTTTTTCCTTGATTTCCCTTGATTTCAGCATAACACACTTTGTGGGATAAGAGGGGATTTTAGACATTAGACATCTAGATTCAAAATCTAGTCAAGAAATTGTTTGTGGTAAAAATAATCCATTAAGCAAAGATAAAAGAAAAATTGAACACCACACATGTGCTTGGTATCTTTTGGTCATATGGTTTTCCATGAAAACATTGGTCTTTTGGTTTGAATTACTCATAGGGTAAAGCATGTTCTTCACTATCTTGGTCTTGTAAACAAGATTCTCCTTAGGTTCATTTAGGATCAAAACCAACACTTCATTCATCCAAACATTTATCATCTCCATCTCACAAAAAAAATTAGAGCTTTGGAAACATCATTATCTACACTTGGGTACATCCTTAAAACCAAATCAAAATCATCTATTTAGTTAGGTGTGTTTGGATGAATCCTTCCTCACACACTTAGTTAAATTATCACCCCTTTGAACAAGTTTATCCTAAGATAAAATCTAACATCTTAGGGTTTACAAGTTTATTATCCAATCAAACCAATCAAAATCAAACCCTAAGTCTAGCATTGATCCAAAGTTCCTAAAAAGTTCAACACCCATATCATTCACCCCTTCCATCCTTCATCTCATCATTGGTCCTGTGTACCTTAGAATTTTACCCTACTCTAATGTGAAAAATAACTAAAAATGCGAATGATAAAAGACTAAGGACACTTCAAGATTAGCCTAAAGAGTGATGAAACAAGAAGGAAAGTAGATAAAACAAGATGCAAATGATTATACCTTCCTTACTGTTGGAGACTCCTTGGTCGGCCCTTGATTTGGATGACTGTGTGTGCTCCTTAGATGACTTCTTGAGTGACTAAATGCAAGATTAACTTATGCAAAATGATTAAAATAGATGGCTAGATGATAGTGAATGAGTGAGAATGCAAATTGGCAGTATGTAGTTATAAAATGGCTAAGTGTTTAAATGCCCTTGAGGAGGGGGTATTTATAGGAGAATTTGAATTCTCTAGAGAATTCAATGGTTGAGATTGATCCAAGAAGGTCAAGATGAAGGGCTATGGTGGGTTGAGAACTCACAAGCCCTCACATCTTGACATGTGGATGGTGAAGTGGCTAAGAGGAGGTGAGTTGTAAATGAGGTGGCCAAAAGGTACATGAGGTGGAGGAAGGACAAGTACCTTCCAAGTACCTTGGGGAGTGAGAAGATTTCCTCAAAAAGGAATTTCTTGTCCCCAAGTGAGAGTGAAAGGGACATTGGAGGAATTTTGGAATTCCTCAAAAATCTCCATGGGAAAAGGAGGTGGTTGGAGAAATAAATGTGAATTAAAAATTCACATTCTTAGGAGAGTCTAAAGGGTAAAAGGTGAGCTCCAAAAAGGTGGGAATTGGTCACATGTGCATGAGGTGACATGTCAAATATTCTAGAAGATGCATGGGAAAAGGGGATTCTAGGAATAATAAAAGTGAATTAAAAATTCACATGGGGAAGAGAGGAGCCTAGGGTGAATAAAAAGGAATTAAAAATTCCTTGGGGGGTGGGGAGAGTTGACCAAGGTACTAATTAGGTTTGACTAATCAGTAATTAGAGGATAATTAGGGGTTAATGAGGATTAGAAGCCAACTTGCAAAAGTTGGAGGATGTGACACATCCTAATCAAGGATTAGGCATGTGCACATCCTTAATGAAGAGATTAGGAGATGGATTAGGATTAGATGAAAATGACATGTGAGGAATTAAATAAATGTAATATTTATTTAATTCATTTGATGAAAAGAGGATTAAGGAGAGTAAGGTATTTAATTATTAATTAAATACCTTAGGGATTTGGCAGAATTAAAGATATTAATTAAATAATAGTAATATTATTTAATTAACCAGGATAAGAGAATGTTTAGATGAAAAATGATAAATTTGGATAAATTAAGTGTCCAAATTTGGATGTCTACAGGTCCTAAATCCCTTAGAGGTCAACAAGGTCAAAACACAAGAGGAACATGGAGTATAAAATTTCTCCATACATCATGAGTGATCTAATTCAATCAAACTATCAAATCCTTACAACATCAATTGATTATCAAAACTCACATTTATACAATCCATACATAGGATAATTATCTCCTACAAACCTCAATGGTACAACAAATATGCCCAATCCAAATTTTGGAACAACTTTCCCAATGGTAGATTTAAATCCAAGTCCAAACCTACAAATCTATTAGCCAAACACCCAATGCATGAGTCTTCCACAAAACAACATCATCCCACCAAATCCATACATGCAAAATGTGAATATACCAAATACAAGTTTACCAAACATGAACATTTCAAATTCACACTTGGTAAACTTTGGGGTAGATATGTTTTCAAATCATACAAATTTTGTTCAAAGTCCAAACAATATGTTAATGAATTAGTGTATTAATCCAAGTCAAGGTAACACCATGCAAAATCAAAGTTACCTAAACCACAACAATGTTTTATTTCAAACCATCATGCCAAATCTAAACGTCATCCCAAATCATAAAATTTCCCAAAATCAATTTTTCCATAATCCCATACAAACACCACCAACATACATTCCAAATCTACTTGAACAAAAGCCAAATCAGCTATATCAAGGGTGTCAAAATCAAAATTAGGATCAAATTTTGCTAGATCAACTTGCTTCACTTTCCAAATTAGTTGATTCATTGTACCAAGATCAATCATCACAAGGTCAATTTAACGTAAAAATCTCACAAGGTAACAAATGAAAAATACACACCACTTGGGAGACCAATCAAATCAGTCCCACAACAATTGGTACAAGAAAATCTCATCAAACTCCCCATCTTTGAGAACTATCAAGAACCCCTAGTTAAACCACCAGGGTATAACGAGGAGTACCATTATGATTTTCACAAAACAAAGGGACACACAACATCAAATTGCATTTGACTCAAAAATCTCATCCAAGACCTTATTGATAAAAAAATGATAACTATTAGGGACAATGACCAGGATTCAACCAATGATCAAGTTGAAAATGTCTCTACATCACCTAATGAGTTAGAGGGCATATCTCAAGAATTCATTCCAAAGCATGATCAACATCTGTCACCAAAGTCTAACAATGGTCCTTTCCAAGACATATTGACATCATTCGACCTCATGGTTGTAGATATTGAAGGAATCTTCAACTCAACATTTGATCCAAGTCCACTCAAAGATCAAGAAGATATTGAGCCAATTCCCATGTCTAATAAAGATATCCAAGAACCCTTTATAAGAAATCCATCCTTTGAAATTGACCCATGTCAAGAACTTGATCCAAAGCATGCCAAAATCATTTCCAAAATTAATCAAGATCAATAATTTGTGTCTCCAATCTACTACAATGATCTAATGGACACTCTCCTATCTATACAAGATGTCACAAATGATGATCATATCCATATAACACATACTCCTCCATCTACCCATGGGATACTTCATGTGGATGGACAAATAGACGATCTTCATTCAGAACAAGATCCATTTACTCTTGAACAAGAAGTTATTGATTCCTATAGTCAAGTTGAGTTGTCAACATGAGGATCAGATATATCTCAAATTTAGACTAAGGACATCATGTATGAACATATCCAGCATTATCCACTCAAGGAAATAGGTCTGATAGAATAGGATATTCTAGAGTCAGTAGACCAACAAATTGAAATAACGTCATCTGCAGTGGTTGTTTATTAGAAAATGCTTACTAAACAAGACATCTCAAAATAGGAAGAATCAAGGAACAAAGGCACTACTACCACCATACTGGGAGAAACTTCATCTCAAGAAAATGTCAACATAGGAAGCACGAAGAATCCTTATGATGAAACCAAGGCCAATACTACAACCAGCCATGTCATGAATCTTCATCCACCCATCACCCCATCGACAAATTGGGACCAACATCAAAGGAAAGATTTGAATCAAAGCACAAAGAACATTATCAAAGCAAAAGAAGTTGAGAAGCATAATGGAAAAATCAAATAAAAATGGATACCAAAGAACACAAAGAAAAATTATCCCTATCAAACTCCATTAGTCAAAGAAACTAAGGGGAAAAATAAAAAAAGGGAAAAGTATCCATCAAAGATGTCCACAAAAGAAAAAATAGGTTTTTCAAGTGACGTACAAAGTGTATCAAGCAGTTGGTCCTAATTCCATGTACACTTCTGTATCCACCCATCATTGCTCATCTTCCCAAGTTTGGAGAGTCAAAGGTTCCAAACTATCAACCAATCCATCTTTTATTCCTAAACACACTCCATCCATGCCTCCATGCATGATATCCAATTCTCACATTGACCGTGTATTGGCATCCACCCTTCATCATAATGATTTAGAAGGAACTCTATTGTGGTGTGTGCATAAAGACGAAGTTAGCTCTGGTATCGACAAAGCAGATCAAGAATCTCAAAAGTTATTTTCAAGTGCACGTATCTTGGCAAAGCAACTTCTTTAGGTAGGATATTGATGGAACATTATGATAGAAGCATCTATATTGACACCACCAAGTGGTTTAGCATGAGCTTAAAATCTTTCAAAAAAATCCAAAAATTTATCAAAAAATATGAAAAAAAAAGGATTGAAAACAGTAAAGAAAAAAATTTGTCCTCCAATGAAAATGACTACAGTGGTGCTTTAGATAGGTACCATAATGAAAACCTAGTAAACATACATCATGTGTAGAATTGACCATCTACATGCCCTAGTTCAAGTGGAGGCATCTCATTCCATCCATAATAATTCCAACATTCCATCCATCTTATCCATAATAAATCTATTCATCCATGAACCATTTATCCAATCTATTTTCATCAATCTGCATACATAGTCCAAGTTATCTTGATCTTGAAAAATTTTGGTGCACAATTTACACTTGCTTATGGTAAACATCTTGACATGGGTCATTTTCATTGATCCTATCCTACCCAACACTATCTAAGCCATGAAGCATTATCCAAATAACTATCCTCTATCCAGAAACCTTATCTTATTGTAAGATAATCCATATCCATCCATCCATACACCCATCTAGGAATCCATCCATGATATTTCAAACATTGCTAGACACTGGGGGTAGATATTTACATCTTGGTTCAGGAATAAATCTTGATCTATATCTTCCAACTTATGTGGTAATCCGAACATTGACAAACGCAAAATTAAATTGGTCAAACATTTGAGAGAAAAAATACAAATCACTAGCCCATGTAATATTTTGACAAGAAGACATTCCTTATCAAGCTTCATCTCTCATCAAACATCAATCCAAACAATCAATATCAGTTGCATCTAATTTGCACCTCAAACGTCACACCAAATCATTCAAAACAAGTTTGTTCCAAAATCAAGTTTCAAAATCCTTATCAATAAAATCCAATCAATTTGTCATCATCTCGGAAAATCCTTCCTAGTCCTTGTGTTGCTTAACACTATCCTTGCATTGTTCTATATCCGCAACAATCTTATCATCATCAATCCATCATCATCTCAGGATATCCTTCCCAGTCCTTCTGTAGCTTAACACTATCATTGCATTGTTGTGTATCCTCAAAAATGTTATCATCATCAATCCATCAATCAGATCAATCAACCTTAGCTTGGTTTTCAACAAAATCCCAAAACAGAGCACTAATATCATCAGACACATCCTTATCCAAATCGTCAAAATTGTGTGAAAAATCCAAAAACATTCAAAAAATTGGTCAAGAAAATCCAAAAACATCCAAATCATATCAAAATCCAAAAACACTCATTAAAAATAGAAAATGTCAAAAACATGCTATTTGAACTACATCATCTCTAAGCTTAAATGTAGGAAAGGCTAATCTTTGATCAGCCGCTAGACACAAAATCCAAAAAAAATCATAAAATCTCATAAAAACACAAAAACATTTGTAAAATCTTGAAAAAACCAAAAAAGTAGCTTCAAAACATTTCAAAACACCAAAAACATCCAACTATTTAAAATATCCATCCATCCCATTTCGCTTCACCCACAATAATCAATCATCCATAATAAATCAATCATCACCTTCATCCTTTGGCAACACAAACAGAAACAAGTACAACAATTGCAAAAACAAGATTCAAATGCAAAATCAAGATCAAAACAACAAACTTTTAAATGCAAAATCATACTCTTGATCATTCACAAACATGTCAATCAACCTTATATCAACAGCCTTTCAAACAACCTATCAACTTGCCACCATCCACTAACATGTCCTAGGATGCATCCTTCCTACAATGGGCATTATCTATTGGAAATAACTTTGGAAAATTATCCTAAGAAAAACACATCCCTTTGGCTAGAGGTATGAAGAACATTGGCTTGTTTGTGTACTTGATCTTTTCTTTTGATTTATCTTATTTCCCTCATTCCAAAAACCTCTCGATGATGTCTAATCAAAATGATTTAGAGAGAAAGGAATGGGGCATCGATCATTATCTTTTGTTTGTTGTGCTTGTTGGACATTCTTATAACCTTGGCGAATACTTGCTTTGTTAGGAGCATCCTAGCAAGGTTTTTGTATGTTAGGTGTGAACAAGAATACTCCTATCTATTTGTTGAGTCCAAGTCCATCTCACTAGGTACAATGCCATCCTGGTTGTCTATATCTTGATGCATCATATCTATGTGTGTTATCAAACAATAAGGTAAATAGTCCCTTTTAAAATCTCAATTCCCAGCAAGCGATCATTATCATCATCATCATCATCATCTCTAATAAAGTCTTGATGCTTCATGGATTTGTTGGATCCTCTTGTCATCCATCTCATTTCTTATTCTTCTATCTTTACTAGCATTTCTATCTAAGTTTATGTGACATCTCAAAATATACAGGAGGCTACCCATGGACAATGACTATCTATACATCATCAAAATTGTCTACGTCAAATATCTGATCTTTCTAAAGAATTATCTTTTATCCTTTGATCAGTAGAACCACTCCTCACATTTTATTGTGATTTCGATCAGAAAGTTAAAATTTCCACTCGATCTCTCGAAGGGGAAATATACCAATGTAATTCTTCTCGCTGGGGCAACAATGGGGCATCCAAAAAACCAAATAATTTTTTACTTTTGATCATGGCAAGGTTATTCTTTGAACCAATGTAGTAAGTACGTTGCTTAAAAGAGGGGAAAAATGTAGACACAAAAATTATACTAATTGATATCACACCTGATCGTGATCTACTAACACTAGTTCTACCTTAATCATCTCCTTTGCTAACCATTTAATCAAATAATCAAGTTATTTGATTAAATTCATCACATTTCATCTTTTAATTAAATAAATCCACTTTATTTAACTAGGTCATCATCTTCGCCGGTATTGGCATGGTGTGATGGTTTATTGGTGGCATTGTTGTTCTTTCCACCAAGGTTCAAACCCCGTTGGGGTGTTATTGTTGAATGGTTGTATCCATTTCATAGCTTCGGTCAAAAGCGTTTACCCCTTGAATAAAAAATTAGGTCATCATCTTCTATTAATTAAATAAATCACTTTATTTAATTAAACGTAATGTTCCTCTTTTGATTAAATAAATCATTTTATTTAATTATATCCTAAATTCATCTCCTTTAAATTGAATAAATTAACCTTTATTTGATTTAAATCTAACACCATCCCTTTTAATTAAATAAATCAAAATTTATTTAATTAAATCTAATATGTATCAATTTCCTCCCATTTGATTTAAATAAATCCAAAAAATCTAAGTCAAATGTCACGTCAGCTAAATCTTCATCTAAATTAATCAAAGAATGATTAATACTAATCCTAATCCATCAAATCCTCTAGCTTTTGCGACTTGCACAATAAATCAATTTATTTGATTTATAAATTCTTCTATTTCATTCAAAAGGGCATCTCAAGTGGAATATTCCTCCATTTTGAAATCTCCCTCCCAAAAAGGACTTGTCCTTCAACTTGGAATTTATGAGCTTTTGCATGTCTCTTACATGTCTCTTACACAAGTCAACTTGGCATTAACTCTCTTCTTTCATCCCCCCTAAACATGTCATTTCATCAAATTCAAATTTCAAACTTGCACATTGATCAAAATGTGCTCAACCTTCATCCTCTCACATCTTGACAAGTGGCGCTTTATCATTGGATCATTTTTAGTCCCACATCCTCCATATCTTTCAATCTTCAATCCTTATCTCTTATTTAAATAGAGGCCTTCTCTATTTGTTAGGAAGAGCCACAATCAATGTAAAATCATTATTCTCTTTTGAGGAGGAGAATTGCAGCCAAAGTTATTATCTTCATCCATTCTTTATCCATTCTTTATCATCTCTTAGCTAGGTTATGCATGATTTTATCCAAAGAAGCATCAAATCATCATCAATCTTCATCAAAGATCATCAAGTTTGCAAAGGAGTTGGGAAAGGGCCAATTTCCACATCAAATTGGCACCAATTCCCCCATGGGATTGAGAGTTTGCATGTTTTGATAGGATTTAATAGCTTTATTGTTGTGTGCTTCGTTTATTTCCTATTTTGAGCATTGTGAATGAATTTCATGGGGAATCTTAGTTCTAACTTGCATATGGATCTAATTATGTGTTTGTCTCTTGTGTTTGTGCAAGTCTACGATTGGGGTTCTACATTTTCTGATTTTTTTGGATTTTGATGTTTTCTGATTTTTTTCAGATTTTGATGCTTTTTGATTTTTTGGATTTTGATGTTTTCTGATTTTCTTTTCGGATTTTTGATGTTTTCTAATTTTTTAAAATTTTTGATGTTTTTTGATGTTGATATTATTTTTGATAAAGACGTAGGTCAAGGAATTTCCCCCAATTAGGTGTGGGACCAATTTATTGTGCGAGGAGGTCGATGGAAAGGATGATCATGAAAGTGAAGGAGGCTAAATGTCGATGGTCTTTAGGCCATGGAGAGGATGATGAAGCTTTATTATGGATGGATGAGACTTTGTTATGGATGATAACTATAAGGATCATGACAAATGCATGTGAAAGATATCCACAATCAACTAGGAAGGAATGCACAAGGATCCAAGGACAAACATGATCTTGCCCCTAGTGAAGGTGAAAACCAATTGATAGGTGATGATGATAATGACAATCTTGTTTGATATGGGAAGGCCACATCCCAGAACAACATGTGGATTGGGAAAGACAGATCCCGTTGATAATAATGTGACAAAAGGATCAAGGTCTACAACAAGGCTAGGAACAAAGCCAATGAATGTTTTGGATGATACGCTAGGGTGGATAGCAAGATTGTATGGATTATGCTTGTTGCATTTGGAATGACTAACCTTAGGATAAGATGGGATTATGGAGGGAACTTGGATAAGCATATTAGAATCCTTAAACCAATGACAAGGGAAACTAAGTCCAGTAATAGGTATGGAAAGATAATGGATTGATTTTGGCAAAGTATAGGAGACATAAGGATTATTTGTTGAAAGAATTAGCATGTGATCTCCAAGGACTATGTCACATAGGAACAATTTTTTTCTCTAAGATATGGGTTTGGATAAATTCTATGAAGGAAATGACATGATATTTCATGGATAGTGCATGACCAAAGGATAGACATGTCAAGAATTTTTCCAAAGCATGATTTATGTTTGTGCCCCATTTCTTTTAAAGATCAAGGTAGGTGGGAGAATGGCTGGAAACAATATGGATTGGATGGATAGATGAAAATGTTATGAGAAAGGAATGGGAAATGAGACAACTTTCCCCCAAGTGTAATGGTCCACATAGATAATTTCTCTTACACATGACACCTGTTTGCCAGGTTTTCATCATGGTACATATCCAAAGTGCCATAAAATGGTTTTCAATATTGGATGAATTTTTTCTCTTTACTTTTTTGTTTTTGGTGTCACTACGATGCCTTTTTTCCAAGTTTTCATCAAGGCGGCAATTTTTTTGATTTTTTTTTTGTATTTTTATATGGATTGGATGTTCTGGATGCTCACTGATTGTTCTGACTCCTTTGATGGTGCTGATGTAGAGACTAGATCCATGATATGCCAATAATGAACTTTATGAAGTAGTTTCCTTGTCAGGATCAAAGCGCTTGCATATAACTGATTGATGTCATTATGATCCTTGTTGATATTAGAGTTGGCCTTATTAGAATACACACATTGTGATAGAGTGAAATGGGAGTCATGATAAAGAGTTGCTTCCAAGATGTGACGGATTTGTGAAGTAGGATTTTTAGAAAATAGGCAAGATGTAGGATTATGATGGATGATGGTAGGTGTGGATGAACTATTTGGTGTTTTGGATGTAGCAATTTTTATTTTCCAAACTTGGGATGGAAAATTATAGAGTTTGAAATTTTGATTAGGATAGTGTTTGGAACCAACAATTTTATATGCCTTGCTTGATGACCATTTTGATGGAGGTGGAAATTTATTATATGTGAGAGTCCTCTTTTCTTGTGGCTCCACATTTTGATTGACTTCTAATTTTTAAATATTTTCATTGCTTGATCCATTTTTCTTTGGGATCCATTTTAACTTCATTTGTCCACTTGGATTTTTGTTTGATTCAATGGCCTTTGACATTTGACTTTGAACTTTGGATTTGTAATGATTTTCTTTTTGTTGGTTCCAAATATAAGGTTTATTCATGTTGGAATGGCAGTTTATGGTGTGGATGGAAGGAGTGTTGGAAACAACCTTATGACAAGGACTAATCATGGCCTCCATTTTGATGTTTGTATTTGATAAAGTTTCCCCAAATATCGAGGAGGTACCACTAACAACATTTGATTCTCTGACTGAAGAGTATCCAAGACCTTGATGTCTAGAATTTTCCTAAAACTGTATTGGTTCTAGAATGCCTTGCTTATGTCAGCCTAGTCCTCTTCCTTGATACTACATGTTTTGACATATTCTCTTTCTGATGGGGTATTTGTCATTTTGGAAGCAAGATGCTAACCCATCATTGTGTATGTGGAAATTGTTTCTTGGACTCTTCTCATCTACAAGAAAGCCTTCTTTGACAAAGGTGGATGATCTTATTTGATAGGATATTTTGGTGTTATCATTCATCATGATTGTTTCTTCTTGATCATTTGGGATGTCGATTTGATCCGTGGTAGATTTTGTATCTTCTTCTTTTACTTGATCAATGGTAGCTTCTCTATGTTCTTCTTGATCCATAGTAGCCTTTTTGTGTTCTTCTTTGACTTCATATATGTCATTTGTTTTATTATATATGTGGCCAAAGGAGGAAAGTGTATCATCTTGGGAAACAGATGTGTTTAGTACTTGGATAGGATCAACTTCATATTTTTTATCATGAATGGCATAAAGGTTGATGAGTGGATCATTTTGGACTTCATGTTCAAGGGTAGGATCTTGGTCAAAAATAGGTTTGTCTTGGATGACATGATTGGGAATGGGATCTTGATCAAGGATAGGTAAATTTTGGATGCCATTATTATCTAGAAGGACTTCTTGGATGGAATTAAGGATGGGGTCATGGGATGGACTACTTCGATCTTGACATGAAGGTGAAGCTATGATGTCATGCTTTGGACTTTTTATTTATACATGTATCCCAATGTGTAGGCAATGTGAAGTGATTTTGGAGACCATGACTAAATGCATTTTCATCACTAAATGTAGCTTGGGATGGAGTGAATATGAATGGGCTAGTGGGTGATGAACTAGGATAGGATGTGGAGACTTGGAATGGGTTGAGGGATGATGGAAGAGGATAGGACGTAGAGGCTTGGAATGAACTAGTGGAAGGTCAATTTCCCTTGCCAAGGTTAGGATAAGGGTGATTAATAGATGTTTGTTGTGGATTCATGGATTGTGCTAAGGGACTCTTGATAGTGAGGGTAGATGTATGGAGGACTAGAGTTTATGGGTTTTTGGTAAGAGGGATAGATGGATGGCTGACTATGGGTTGTGGTTGATTGGTATTTGGATTTGGTGAATTGTCTTTTGAAGTCTATGGCTTGTTGGACTTGACCATTATGTATCAATTGGTATTCAACTTGAATAGCAAGCGTATCAAGGTGAATGGAAGACATGGTGTTGGATGGTATGAAGCCTAAGAGATGCCAATGTAATGGAAGGTATGCACCTATGCTATGTATGTTTTTGGATTTTTTTTTTTGGATATAAGGATGCACCTAAGACCAAGATTAAGGAATGGTAGAATGATAATGACCCTATTACCAAATGATATGATATGAAAGGATGATGATGACCAAAGGATATGAGACTAAGCTATATTTTTGTGATTTTTTGGATATAAGGGTGCAAGATGATCATGCAAGGATGATAATGACTAAAGGATGAGACTAAATGAGACTAATGGATGCAAAGGATACTAAAGGATTGATTGATGGTAAAAGTGAGTGATAAGGTGACTAAATGATGCTAATGCAAGGTTATGATGATAATGAGATTAATCTATATTTTTGTAAAAGAAAAATGTATTTTGGGGTATGAAAATGCAAGCATAATGAGCGATTGATATGATACTGAGGTAAAGTGAGCTATTTTTTTGTATTTTTGGAATAATGGGTAAAGTGAAAACTAAGGAAGGGTAGTCTAAATAAGGGTGGTCTAATGCAAAGGAACCCTAAAATTTTAAACAAAGTGTGGCACTCATGCTAATGTAAGTCCAAGGCAATAAATTCCAAATGTCATTGACCATAAGAGGACAACCAAGACTCAACTTGATAAAGTGATAATGACAAGACAAATGAAAATGGTCAGTGACAAGTAGAATAAGTAACCAAGAATTTTCAAGAGCTCAAAGGTCTCCCTATGTTCAAAATTAGAAGGTTTAAATGCAGCCTAAAAGTCAAGGTTCAATTTGTGCAATGCAAGGAACGAAGGAATGCAACCTATAATGCAATGCATTTCTAATGGGAATGCCTAAAATGAATTGGTAAATCTTGCAAGTCTCTGGTTTGGAAGTCAAGATCAATATTATGATGAATTGGTTCAGTTTTGGACAAGGATTTTGTGAAATTGTGGTAATTAAGTAGTTGTGGCTCCGTGTTTTCCGGAATGTTGTTTTGACAGTTTTGATGTTTTTTTGAAATGGTTTTGATCTAAATTTTTTACTGTTTCTAATGAGATATGACTGGAAAAAATAGTAGACAGTATCAAGCAATTTGTTTAGGACTATTTTGATGTGAATGGTAGCAAGAAAAAAATCACAATCCTAATATGAAAATGGTTTGTATACTTGGTATAGGCCCACTGAGATACCCCAGATTGGTGTTGAACACCTCTCCTTCTGGAGAGTAGATAGCTTAGAAGTTTGGTGGCACTAGCTCCCCTCCACAACACTCACTTCTATGGGCACACCAACTTTGAATTCCGGGTAGTCACTTCCTGGGAACTTCTATCTCTATTGAAGGGGGTCAGTAGTGAGTGTCTTCAGGCATGATACTATACCCTACACCATACCAAGCAATGACTGAAGATGGATAGGTTTCTAAAAAAAAGGTGTCTAGTAAGGGAATCTGGTTTAGGGGATATGATGATAAACTCCCTCGAGAGGTCTCCCAACCCTTAGAACAAGGGTTTCTCGTATCATAAAGATACTAGAAGAGAACTATCATGTACCATCCTGTTGATTATGAACTTTCCTCGTAGCCACAAATTTATATAGCGGTTCGGAAGGACTTGGCTTTAGTTTGTTACCGCTTGGGTCATTCTCTTAGGGTGAGTACTTTTTCTCACTAAGGCAGGCCCTCTAATGGGTAAACACAAAATCGGATGGGTCTGGCTTTCTGATCACTGATTTTACACAAGGTGAAAGCATAATACCTACCACCCTCAAACACTAAGACATGGTGTTCTTTTACCCCCTAGTTAAAGCTATGTGAGAAAGACAATTATTAATTTTTAAGCACCAAAATTAAATGTTTTCTAAGCTAAAACAAGAAAAGTGGTTTCAAAATAAATTTCTTGGACACTCAAACCTGCAAAACCACTTGTTAGTAGTCTCACAAAATGATCTTGGACCAACGAGAAAGTTGCAAAACCTCGTTAGCACAAAAGATTAAAGCTAGACTAGAAATCCAAAAGCTAACAACTGGTAAATAAAGAAATGAAACTGAACTAGCAAATTTAAAGGAAACTAAACCAAGAGCTCAATTTTTTTTGTTGCTTCAAAAGAAGCAATTTTGGGAGCTCCACTTCAAAGCCACATGCTAAAAACAAGAGATTAGTAACAAAAAAAAAAATTAATCATAACAAAAAGTTAAAATAGTGGTAACTTTCTCAAATCTTAACAAAATTTTAAATCGTTTGAATCCATGGAAAGGTGAAACTCATACCTTCAAAACCCAAAAAGTATTTTTCCAAGATGCTGGCAAAATAGGAAAGAAAACATAGATTTTAACAAATAAATTTAAAAAGAAATGAATAGTAAAATGACCATAACTTTCTCAAATCTTAACAAAATTTTAATCCATTTGAAGTTCCAGAAAGCAAAAAGTGAGGCCTACAAAACCCATATAATAATTTTTTAATATTTTATTTTCCCATTTTTTTGTACTCAAAAGAAGATGACGGGGATTTGTGTCAATTCTTGCTTGTAACCTGCAAAACAACAAAAACAAACAAGAAAATAAACGGGTTTCTCTACAAAATTGTAAGATTTACGTTGGGTTCACCAATGTGAGATGGGGTTAAAAATCAAATAGCATAGATAAAGTGATATCCAACACTTCTAAGCTATAAAACCACATCAAACAAGATAAAACAAACAATAAGGAATTAAAATGAAAGCATTCATGAATAAACACTCCCCATTGTGGTTGCTTCACTTCTCTTGTCTCCTTATTCTTATGCCAATACTTCCCTCAAATTTGCTGTTGAAGTTGTGCAAATACCTTCAAATAGTAAGCAAGAAAATTGGAGATAATAGCTATTAAGTTGAAGGTGAGAGAGGAAGGTTGCTTTTATAGACAATCATTTGAATGGATAGTCTAGGTTAATCCTCTAGAATGATTCCAAGATCAATGGTGGAGGATGCATGAGAGGAGGGTTACAAAATGGATGGTCAAAATTAAGCACTTCTAGAGAATGTCCGTGGTCGAGGAATTGAGCACCCGGAAATATGCCATGCATGAAGAAGTTATGATGCCAATAGCTGCTGGCGACTATGGCGGAACTATCTCTCTGAGAACATGGAGGCTATGACAAAATGAATGTTATAGGGATATGATAGATCATCTTTGACGGTGGTGCATAAATATAATTTATTTCAAAATAATTTGACAAAGCCAGAGGAAAATGACAAGTGGAGGAATGTAATTTATTCAATTATTTATTTGGAAGAAAAAATAAAGAAATAGAGGGATTTTATTAAAATGATTATTCAATCATTTTAGTTAAAATAAGAGGATAAATGGAAAAAGACGGTAAAAATAAATTTAACTTAGATTAAATTATTTAATAAGGAAAAATAATGAGAGAATAGTTAAATAATTAACCATAGAAATTAAAAAAGACCATGAATAGTTAAATAATTAATGGTAATTATTTAACTATGTACAGGGTAAAGTCGATCAAATAATTAAAATGATAATGTTTGTTTACTGTTTGTCGTAGAAAATCATTGACACAATTAATTTACTTAAATGATCTGGGATAGAAAATAGATTAGGAAGTGAATTAATTAAATAATTAAAAATTATTTAATTAATAAGGGTATAATTAAATTCCACCTAAAGAATTAAAATAATTAAAATTATTTAATTATTAGAGATGATGATCAAGGAAAAATGTTGCTCACAAACTTAGGACATTTTTTTTAGGTGTCTACATAAAGGAGAACTTCATTATAGGTATGGTTTAAAACTAGCGGGTTTCTATATCCAAGGGGGTTTGATCTAAGGTAGTTTGATCAAACCGTATTCAATTGGAATTCTTTAAATGGAACTTTTTAAGGCTTCAATCATTATATTTTCTAAAAATATGTGATTTCAGCAAAAATCAGAAGAATCTCCCAGAAATTGTAAACCAATTTTGTGGGATCGCCCTTAGATATATATATTATATTTATTACATACAATCATAGACATATATAAATTATAACTTTTATTTACAATATTTTTATTTGAACTCTACATTTTTTAATTTAATTTTTACTTTTATATTTATTTAAGATAACACTTGGATGAAATCAATCTAGCCTAAGATAAATCAATCCTCTATCTCTCTTCTCCCAAAGGGTTTCTTTCTCATTAGTTCTCTTTTAGCTTCAACTCATGAATTTATTTCGAATAATGGACGCTAGTTTCATGGTAGATATTGATTAATTTTAAGTCATTGGAAACTAAATTCTTAAATTTTTGATTGACTCTAGATCACTAATGTCACCATTTAGATTTGGTTTTGAAACGTTCCTTGCATATGCCAATAGAAAAACTAGTTCAATTGTTGGCTAAGAAGGTGGGTCATTTTTGTCTAAATTCAACTTTTATCTTCAACAAATAATATTGATTGGTTTGATTCCAAATTGATTGGCTTGATCAAATTTTAGGTGAACCTTGTGATTATTTTAAACCTAAATCATAAACCTGAGGTTCAAGGATTACTCCAGTAGAAAACTATATAATGTATGTTAATATGTTAGAGACTAGGTTTTTGTTTTTGATGGGACCCAAAATTTATTACAAGAAGGTTTTGAAGGGACCTAAAACCTTTTACAAGGAAAAGATGTAGCTAGAAAAATAATCAACATACCAATCCACATCCCAACAACAACAACCAAACATAGATAATCAAATCAAACCATGCTACAACAAACAAGTTTTGAAGGAACCTTAAACCCTTAACAACCGGATTTTGACAAGGACCTTAAACCCTAAGAGACTAACAAACAACTACCTGAAAAAATCAAGCAATAGAGCATCCAAGCTACAACAAACCATCTACTCAATAACAACATTACTGAACCCACCACAACTAGGTTTTATCAAGGACCTTGAACCCTTATACAACTTAGTTCAATGCAACAGCCAAACCACAACAAGGAAACAACTCAAAACAACAAGTAATGAGCCAAGAAAAACAACAAAAAAGATGATGCAAAAACCCAACATCACCCCAAAAGAAGTACTGCAAAAAGTCCACCTCACCTGCAAAAAGAAATCCAAGGAACACCAAAGAGGAGAGAATCCGCTTGAAACTCCAAATCTCCCAACAAACCAACTCCAAATCTGCCTCAAGAGGAAGGATCTCCCCTCTAAAGGAGAGGAATTTGTGAAAACCCAGATCACCAAAAGCACAAATCTCTAGTAACCTTAGGCTCCACCTCGATAGGAGAAATTTTCACCTCAATAGTAACACCACCAGAGGAGACCAAAAAAGAGGGCTTCCAACCATGTCCACCACACCAACTTCCATCTCAATAGGAAGGGAATCCTGATCAACAAGATAAGTCTTCACCTCAAAAGAAGACACGGTGTGAAGGAAATGGAAGAAAGCTGAAGATTCAGAAGATGGGGGAACCAAACTAGCCTACAACAATAGAAAACCTGAAGGGACAACTTCAACAACCAAGTTTCTTCCCAAAGCAACAACATAGAAGGAAAGCCACCATTCCAACAAAGTCTTAGAAGTAGAAAAACCATTCAACATGACCCTCTCGAGAAAAACCAAGGCCTCCTCAAATGAACAAGGACATTGCTTGGAACAAAAATTGGAAGAAAAAGGCAATAGTCTACTTCCCCATCTTGAAAAAAATAAGGCTGCAACCCACATGAAGCAAATAGGGATAAACCCCCAAAGAGAGTCTCCACCAACACATCCAACAACACGAGAAATGCAAAGCCCAGAAAGAAAGAACATAGAGTAATGGCCATCCCCTTCGAGAGAAAAATCTTCATAGGCCAAAGATGGATCAAATAAAAAATCCATAAAAGCAAGTGAAATCGAAACAGGGTGTTGGAAACACAAAGAGGGACAACAAAAGACCACTATCCACAAGAAACACCTCGCCAAGAACATCGCCATATTTTTAAGAGAAACAATAGGCGAAACCACCAGAAAAGTAGAGCAAAAAACACTCCAAAAGAGGAGCCCACCACCAAAAGAAGGGAAGCCTTGAGCTAAGGAGGAAAGGCCCAATCCAAGGAGAAGAGGTCGACAACAAGAAGCCACCCACCATGAGCTTCTCTAGAGGCTCCAAAAATGAACCCTAGCTAGCGAAGAACAGGAAAATCCATCCGCAATAACCCAACATCCAACCAATTGGAACCCAAAAGGGAGAATGTAGCCACAAAACCTCCAAGACTGAAACAAATAAAGAGCAGGGCCCCAAAAACACTGACGCCTCCAAAAACATCCACCCTAGTGCATTTGTAGCCACAAGAACACAAAGAACCCTGAAAGCATCCGAATTTGCAATCTGAGTCACCCTTGCCATCATCACCATCCTCAAAGGATTTCAAAAATCCTCCCCACGCTCCTCTTCCCGCCTATCCATTCCTTTTGCGATTTTGATAGTGCAATTTGTTAATAGAGACTAGGTGTTTGTTAATATGCAAATCAAATATAATTTCCATAAATTGAAATATTCAAGCATAGAGATTTAAAACATATTGGCAATGCAAATGAATTTTTTCCATTTTGAAATGTTCAAGCAATCCTATTTAGAACATAAAGCAATGATTTTTTTTTTTCCATTTTCAAATATTTGAAAGCAATCATATTTAAAACACAAAGCAATAAATATTAAACCCTAAAATTTCTTGGTTTCCAAATGCAATTTTTTTTTGTTTGATTTCAATTTAGGGTTGAAAGGCAAGTTTTTTGGTTTTGAATTTAATGTTTGATTTCAATTTAAGATTGGTTTTTTTGTTTCATTTCAATAGGTGAGGGTTTAGTGTGATGTTTTTTTGTTTCATTTCAAGTAATGAGGGTTTCTTTTTTCGCAAGTAAATAGAAATGAAAAAACTCAATATAAATTCATACAATCCAAAAAAAAAACTAAACTCATATCTAATAACCAAAAAAATGTAAAAAATTACAAAGGAAAGGGTTGAATGCCTTACTTGGAGGTCATTGTGGGATTTTGTCAACTGAGATCCCAATGCAACAGAGATAAAATGAGGTTATGTTTGTTATTTTAAAAAATAAATACCTTTACGAAATGGGATCTAGTTTTTTACAAATCAGGAGATCTTGTTTTGTAAAAAGCGAGATCATGTTTCCTTTAGGGTGGCTTGAGACACGAAAACGAAATGGGATCTCGATTTAATTTTTGGTTCGGGACCTCGAACCTAAATGAGATCCTATTTATTAAAAATTAGGATCCCGTTTTGTTGAACCTAATTTTGGGATTTTGGCTAAGGTTGAAGCTTCCACCTTAAGTGGACTCAACTTCATGCATCTAATTGTATCCCTTGAAGAAGTGCTACAATTGGCCATGTGGCAAGTTGGGGTATGCTCATAGATGTTGGTAAAATGATACCAAGGGAGATAAAATGGATTTATGCAAATGTTTGGATTAAATGATGATGATAGGGGATGAATGTTGGATAATGGATAATGTGTTGAAATACTCATGGATGAATGGATTGGAATATTTTCAAGACCAACATTGGCACACACCTTGAAGGGTGGTGGAGTTGTGGAGAAGAGGACTTTGGATTTTTAGATTTTGATGGAGGATTAGTTGTGCATTTTGGGACATAGGGACCTAAAATGGATTGAGGAGATGTTGGAGGACTTGACATAGTATATTTTGGGACATAGGGGCCCAAATTTTATTTGGATAAAAGTTTCATAGATAGAGGAGTGGATGCATCTTTTGGATTAGAAAATTTGGATGCCAATTTGGATTGTGATTTAGGATGTATTTCTTTGATTAGTTTCTTTGGGATCTCCAAATGGTTTTTCTTTTCTTCATAGGCCTTTTGTGGCCTTTGATATTTATATTTTTACTTTTGTATCAGTTTTTTCTTTGTTTTTACATGCCTTTTTTATTGGACATGTTGATCCTTGGGTTTATGTGGATTTTTGAATTTTTGAATTTAATTCTTGGCATCCAAATTGCTTCCAAGATCAATGGAATTAGTGGATGGAGAGGAATGATATGGAGGTCTTATGGATGGGTTGATGCATGTAGTATGTTGGAAGGGCTTCAAGGATGTGTTCCTTGGTTGATCTTAATTTGGGATTGAGGTGATGAATAAATCTAAGATGAGGGGATTTTGGAATAGGAAAGATAAGTGGTGGAATGTAAGGACCCAATATGAATGTAAGGGATTGGTGATTTGGTTTTGGGACATATTGACCCAAAATAGATGGAAGGGATGAAGGATTGGGCTTTGTGAAATATAGATCCAAAATATATTTTGAGGATGGGGAATATAAGCGATAGAATCAAGGATTTTGTATTTGTAGCAACTTTGAGTAGGTTGAATGAGGAAAAATTGGGGCACCCAAGTTTGGGCATTGATCAAATATGAATAGTTTGTGATAATGGCACGTCGTAGCGAATATTGATAAAAATAGTTAGGATGATGTTTTACCAAGGAGGGAATTTGAGTTTGATGTCTTGGTTTGGGCTCCATACCTTCTACAATATTGCAAATGGTTTTCTCAAACCATCTATGGTTTCTAGTTTGAACTCTTGCCTATTCATCTAGTTCTTGGAGTTATAGTTTGTATGGTTAATTTTTATGCACCATTATAAGTTATCATAATCACTCTAGATTTATGTGTTAGTGAAACTCGATGTGAATAATTTCTTTGCAAGTGTATTGTAGTTCATTGATTTACTAAATAATACATTGAGTTACTTTAGAGTGTGCAGATTCTCTCTCAAAAGGGTTTTCCCCATGTACGCCTTGTGTTATGGTATATTGTTTATTTTATGTGCATATGTGTTTCTACTTTCTTCGATTGTAAAGATTAAAATGTGCACATCACTCTCCTCATTAGATTCGTGTAGGAAATATTTCTACGTATCGTACTTCTTTTTACATGGGAGCAACTTGGCTATTTGATCTTATCATCATATATATGAAGTTCTTTAAGATAAATGGCATTCTATATCTCAAACTCACTAGACCCCATAAAAAAGAAATATTTTTTATAAATTCAATATAAATACATCTAATAAATTTATTTTTATTTTTTGGTTACAAGAGAGCACAAGTCTATGCTAATATATTTTTAACTAAGAGTTAAGCATTAAAAGATTTCTATTTTGTCGAAATCATCTTTGAAACGTTTAAACCTTCCTGAACGATCTAATCAATGAACATGTGGACAATTAAATCTTAGTGAATTGATGACGCAATCTTGATGGATTTTGGTTTTTTTGCTTTTAAAAATGTTTTAAAATATTATAAATATGGGCGCACAAAGACACTGCATTAAAAGGATAATAAAGCAGGTGGTATTAAAGCTATAAGTGTCATCAAACGGATATGATATAATTTGTTAATTATAGTTAAGTGTAAAGTGGGTCCCACGGGAAATAATACCCGTAATGCTAAATTAAATTGCACGTTAGTTACTGTACAGCCTGCCCCGACAAGACTGACGTTACAGCTAAGTGTGCCATATTCAATTAATATTTAAAAAGCACGTGTTTTTAACGTGCTTATTTAATCAGGTGGGCCGAAGCAATCAGAATACTGTTTTGCCTTTACGTCTACCTTATTTATACACGTGGGGAATAATTATTTATGTGAGTTTTTTATATAAAAAGTATTGTATTACAATTCATTTAGATTTAAATAAATAGTTAATATAGATCTTGGAATTGATAAGTTGTAAAATTATTTTTTAAAAGTAAACATAGAAGATAAGTGTATATAGCTATGGATTATGGATGTTGATGATAATGATATGGATTTTGATGATATATAGACTCAATTTTATAGGAAATTTATATTTATGAAATGTGATAATTATATTTAATTTTAGTAGATTTAGAATTTTCTTAAGGTTGAATTTGAGTGGTTTGAGGTTTATTTTCCTAAGACTTTGGTGACCTTCTTATCTCCAATCAACCAGAGAATATGACCTTCAAAACATTGATGAAAAATTAGGATTAACCTTATGCCTAGAAGCTCCTTTGATGAAATGCCTACCTATAATTTCCATGATAGCCTCAAGGATCTCATCCTCTTAAAAGAAGAAGATTTCCTCAAGAAACCCATCACTATTTCACCATTGAAATCCATCTATCTCATAAAAGCACCTACCTAGATAACCACGACGTGGATAAACAAGGCCCTCCCTCCATTGCATAGACGAGAAAAATGATCAGAAATGTTTGAGAGTACTTTCTATACCTAATAATGATCAAATCATTGCTATCATCCCATAGGGATTAATTGATCATCTAGTATTATATCTTGGATATTTGATCACCATGTGATGTTATCACCCACAATTAAGATCTCCTATTGATTTATACCTTGATTTAAAGTAAAATTTTCCACTATATTTCCTTCTTGGTAGCAATGTTTGATGTGGTAGGAAGGAATACCATCTAGTATTTCAAAGGCACCCTTTAGAATATTCATAATCTTCCAATATGACAAGTGAGAATTCCAAATGCAACAAGTAAAAACCATTGGGTTGCCCTCAATAATAATATATTATCAAGGTTACACAATTTGACCAACTATGTACCAAATAGTAAAGATTCAAGATCTCCATTCTCATTATTAGTTCTAGCTTTCAAATTTATAGCCGTTTTGAGTAAGCATCCCAAAGAATTGTGAATGACACACCTAGTGCTAGACAAGCCCAAATTGCCCTAGTATATATGATCACAATTTCATTTCTAAGAGCCTTATGAGGGAGGAACCCTCTCAACCTTTGAAAATCAATTGGTAAAAATAGGTTATTCAAAAACCCAAGAATATGAAGTTAAATGTACGCTGTTTATTTTAATTTTCTTTTGTATTTTTTATGTTGAGTATAATCACTACATATTTTCCAATTGGAAAGTAATCACTACATGTTTTCCAATTGAGAAGTATTAATTTTTTTTTGTGGCAATTTGAATAACCAACACATATTTTTCATTTGAGTAGTAAAAAATTGTATTTATATTTAAATAATTACTATATATTTTTATTTTATTTTATAGAAGACCTTATATCACTCACAATATCATTTTGCTATCCGAACAAAAACATGATGATAGACTGGAACCATATACTTTTCAATTGAATAATAATGAACAAACTTACTACATAGATAACCAAAACATACTTTCTGGTTGACAAGGAACAAAAATACTTGTCCATAATTGAATAACTAACCTATGCTAAAACATACTTTCCAGTTGACAAGGAACAAAAATTCTTGTCACAGAATTGAATAACCAACCTATACTAAAACATACTTTCCAGTTGACAAGGAAGAAAAATTCTTGTCACAGAATTGAATAACCAAACTATACTAAAACATACTTTCCAGTTGACAAGGAACAAAAATTCTTGTCACAGAATTGAATAACCAACCTATACTAAAACATACTTTCCGGTTGACAAGGAACAAAAACTCTTGTCCAGAATTGAATTACTACCCTATACTTCTAAGTTCATTTTTGCTTTGTTTTGGTGAGACGAATAAATAGCACATACTCACCAATACCAGCTCCACCTCCTTTGGAGAAGGGCTAACAATCTCTTACTGGTTTTATTTTTTAAAAAAAAAAAAAAATGATAAAATGTGTGGTTAAGAACAACCTATTTTTCATTACATCCTGAACAACAGATATTTAGTAAATGTTTTGTAAAGTTTGGTGCAGACTAGGTTTGCCTTGGCTCATTTGTAATGAGTTATGGCAGTCAGTGCTTGCAATTACTGTGGCATGGAAATAGAGAAAGACAAGGGAGTCTCCTCTGTAAACATCTGCACTCTGTATGTCCAAACCATGAGCTTCAACCACTTCATATATCTTGCAGAGAGAGCGAGGCATTCTTGAGGCAGTAAACCTTATTATAACTGTTTCACTGCTATAAATTTCTAAACCCACATGAAGGCTTGTGGATTCTTTCTCAGTGACTGATGAATTATGATCTACTAATGACTCTCTTGTTCTGCTACAGTGTGTGGCCAATAACTGGGCTTTCTTCTTCTTCAGTGCTTGGACTTTATTTTGGAGACTCTGAATATGTTTACTGGTTTCTTCTATTATACAATATCTGGGTGCCTGAAATTCCACAAACCCACAAGTTTAGCACAAGTCCAATGGCAATGGGAAGTTCAAACAATAGAAACAAACACACAAAAAAGAAAACTGTAATGAATCTGCCATTAGATTAATTACCTTGGGAGTAGTGGAATCAGGTAGCAGAGACTGCAAAGTAGAGAACAAACTTCTCATCTTTATTCTCCTCAATTTTTCACACAAGACTATACTCTGGTTTCTTCTTCTGCGTTTAATGTCTTCCTCTGAAAGCAGACTGTGTTCCTCAGAATTTGCCTCCCGAAAAAGCTCATCCACACTCAGATCTGAGCAACGCTTTTGGGGATTGTAGTCATTTGTAACTGTATTAGACAGATTACAAGGATGACTGGAGGGCGAGGAAAAATATTGACTGTACAACTCTACTGCCATTGTTGCTCTCTGAAGATATCTCTGAGGATATCTCTCAACTGCTGTGCATGTTTATATATATACCCATTTGAGAATTCTTTTCCTTTGACCGGTTTTCTGAAGATTCATCGTCGAGGCTTCCCTGGGCAGAAGCTTCATGCAAATTTCCTTTTGATCCTTTTGAAAGCAGGAGATCGCGTGAACATATTGGTCAATAATTAAGAAGTTTTGGAATAGTTAATGTGTATAAAAGTAGTAAACAAAACCGAATGAGCAGGTGGATTGTACTTTCAAATTTCGAAGGTGTAGCATATGTTTCACGCGCTTGACGTGCACGTGGCTATCCACAATATCAACGTAACTCGGTTTAAGTAACTTTACGAAAGTCTCCTTGTACACGTATGTTGTTGTAGTAGAGGGAATCTTTTGTCCGAGCAATGACGCGTGAAACAGCCAAATGGCGACAGGCCGTACTTCCATTCAGAACGTGTGGATTATAGAAGAGTTGATTGCAGTTGTGGAGCCCATAAAAATCTCCTTCCTTGCTCTCCTAAAAGAAGCCTTTAAACAATGGGATATGTGTGTTTTTTGAGATACAATTGCATTGCATTAGATATTGGCTTCTCTCCTTTTAAGTAGGTTAAATTGTTAAAAGTATATTAATGTTTCTTTTTTTTCTCTAAGAAATGTATTTCGCGGTGAACCCTCGTGCACACCTCTCAATGAGTCGAGGAATGAGCATGGAGTAAACCGTAACACCATTTTGAGTGCTTGACCCAATGAGTTGAGGAATGAGGTGAACCCTCGTGCACACCTCTCAATGAGTCGAGGAATGAGCATGGAGTAAACCGTAACACCATTTTGAGTGCTTGACCCAATGAGTTGAGGAATGAGCACGGAGTAAACTCTAACACCATTTTGAGTGCTTGACCCGATGGGGACATCAAGTGGGGCCCATCATGACAGAGGTGGCCAGCCTGAGGGAATGGACCTCGAGACCTCCCATATGAATCTATACAACAAACAACCACTTGAGCTAGTCTAATGTTATTACTATGAAGATTTAATCGTGTAGTTTTTTGAGTCAAATTCATTGATCCATGTTTCATAAGCAATAGTTCACAAGAATCCATCTCTCATCATGATGAATGGTCCACTTAGCACTTATTGCATCTTGATGATGCTCACAAAGGTGAAGCATTGGGCCTTCTCGATAGGTCACACATCCCAGTACTACTCCAACTCAAACACACTTAACCATGGACTTATTAATTATATTTTATTTTTTATTTTAGAATTTGAGGAATAAGATTATAACATTCTTTTGATTAAACTTGGAAATGAAATTCGTTGGCTAAAATTATTTAGAAATCAAATTTGGATCAATCATGTTTCAAAGAATTTGAATTTCGTGGATGGTATGATCAAAAGAAAATACAATTATTCTCATCAATTGAACTTAACCATTTTCACAAAGAAGTATGAATTGCTTCTACAATTAATGTTTTTGATAGATAATCTAAAAAATCAATTTTACATTGATGAAGGATTTGTTTGGTGACAATATGTAGTCTAATATAACATGATTCTTGAGTCAATAGAATGATATAATATGATTCTTAAGTCAATAATGCATCATTACTTGTCTAATATAACATGATTCTTAAGTCAATAATGATATAATATACATAATGATTTGATTTGTTGAAAATGAATATGATTACTTGTCCAACTTCCCTTTCTCTTTTTCCTTAGATGACTTAAAAAATAACGCATTATAAAAAAACTGTCATTATCCTCTTTTACAATTAAAAATGTGTGGTTTATAAGACCATTTAACAATTATATCTTAAAAGTACTTTGATTAAATAAAAATCTTCATAACTCAAAAAGAAATGAAAAATTAAAATTAAAAAGCTGGGAAAAATCTAGAACTAAGCTATAAGATTAATCCCCCGAAAACTTAGAAATATATGGTACCTTTTTTTCTTTTCTTACATCATTCTTAACTTCAAGTCAAAACTTAATCGATAATGTCTTTATCTTCTTTAATAAATTGATTATACTTTTAATGATGTCCCAAAAGTTTGATCTTTAAAAAGCACCCAACATTATATCATCCTCGTTGTTGTACTATGTGTTCATTACTTTATTTGATGGTATTTGTGTAAAAGTGAGTAGTTGGTCAAATGAGGGCAATATTACAAGGGTAAAAGGTTATTTTTAAAGAAATAGACATTCAATGAGGACAAAATAGATATTTCATATAAAGTAAATAGATATTTGTTATGCTTTTAAATGTTTAAATTTGAGAAGTTGGGGTTAATTTAGGAAAATAAATATATGGATAAAACATAGAGGGACAAGATGAAAAGGGGTACTTTGGAATGTCTTTGGGAGTATGGGTGCACCTTTGATCTATGTGACATGTATCAAGGCCCATGACACATCTACAAAGGTTTATACCTTGTCTATAAAGGTCCATGTTTATGTGTATTTTTGGAGGATGTACGTGATTTGATCATTTGAGGGGGTTAATGAGGGTTGATAATTTGTAGTTGGGGGATTAGTGGGCTAATTGATTTTAGCCCACTTAATGAAAAGTGGATGGAAACAGGGATTAAATAAATAGAGATATTTATTCAATTTTTTGGATGAGGATGGAAGACTTGGGTAAATAAATATTCAAATTTATTTATCTAAGGTCGATTATAGAAGAAGGATGGTTAAAAAAATTAGGGTAGGAATAGTGGTAAGGTGAATAGTGATGAATAGTGGATAATTGGTGATTTTATTAATTAAAAAATAAAATATTATTAAAAAAATAAGGGGATAAAAAATTGGATAATTACTTAAATAAATAAGGATTTATTCTCGATCAATTATAGATGAAATGATTGAGTAATTAGTTGAAATAACAATTGTTAATTTTAGGTGTCTATATTTTTATCCTCTTTGAGGTTATGTTGTAAAATAACATCATTTCAAAGAAGAATAAAACTAGTTGGATTAGGGTAAAAAGTTGTTGGGTTAGGGAAGATGTCTTAGTAATTCAAAGTAGTGACTAGGAGGAATGATAGGGATGATGATGCCCCCTCAAGAGGAAATGTGTGTTTGGAGAATATAGGTGTGCTCTCAAAAGGATGAAAATATTCAAGGTTGATAAGGATAAAATACACAAGATGAAGGTATAGACAACAAAAGTGAATGTATAGTGAATGAAGGGGTTGGATAAAAGATGAAGGGTATATTGATGAAGGAGAATGTGTTATTCTATGTTGGCTTGAGTATTCTTTATTTTGTATAGCATTGGATATTATACACCAAGGTATAATAAATTACGGTGATGATGTGTCCCATGCATAAAAAGATAAGTTGCAAACAACCCTATGTCATATAGAAGCATAATATGGATGACCATGTTATCATTGTGGAAGCTAGGCCACAAATAATGATATATATGCAATAAAAATTATAACACACAAACAAGTAAGTAGGCATGCACAACATAATTCAAAGACAAACATGATGTTTCCCTAGTCAAGTTGAAAAGACAAGATTGATTGATTGAGGATGGTCAATATTGTTTTTGTGAGAATGATATATCCTAAAACAACATAAGGATTATAAATTATATATAATGATGACAACAATGATGAACAAGACTTGCAAAAAGGTTGCGAACAAGACCAAGGTTTGTGATTG